>CM033474.1:33995118-34662618 GCA_019447015.1 Hymenochirus boettgeri
TGCTTTGGTTTAGACATTCCCTGAGGGAAGGCCCTTTGGCCTGAGGCATTGTGGGCACTTATCTTTTCTGGAAGTAGACAAAAAAATTATTATTGTATTTAGAATTTGCATCCATTTGTAAGGGAGAAAGATTGACTTACGGCTTACAGATTTTGGACAATGTTTCGTGCTCAAACATTTGGGGGGGTGGGTGCTGTATAAATATTGAAGAGACTGCTCTTGTTTAATTAGCAATACACTTGAAAGAGCTTCTGTACAATATCAAGGAGATTTAATAAAAGTTCTATCAATTTAAAATGGTGCTAATTTTGCCCCAACCAATCAAAATCTTATTTAACATTTGAAAGCTAACATCTGATTGGTTGGGTCAAATAGCACCATTTAAATAAGAACTTATTGATAAAACCTGTATGTGTATCACATAGTGTACCACTTATTGTATCACATACTGTAACACAAACGTATCACATACTGTACCAATTGATACATAGTAACAAAAACTGATACTACTGTACCACATATTGTATACATACTGTAACACAAACTGTATCACATACTGTACCACATATTATCACATACTGTACACAAACTGATCACAAGTGTACCACATTGTATCCATACTGTAACACAAACTGTATCATACTGTACCATATATTGTATCACATACTGTAACACAAAACTGTATCACATACTGCTACCAATAATTGTATCACATTCTGTAACACAAACTGTATCACATAGTGTACACACTATTGTATCACATACGTAACACCAACTGTAGCACATACTGTAAACAAAATGTTCACATAGTGTACCACATATTGTATCACATACTGTAACACCAAACTGTATCACATACTGTAACCATATATTGTATCACATACTGTAAACAAACTGTATCACTAGTGTACCACATATTGTATCACATACTGGAAACAAACTGTATCACATACTGTACCATATATTGTATACACATCGTAACACAAACTGTTATCACATACTGTACCATATATGTATCACATACTGTAACACAAACTGTATTCACAAGTGTACCACATATGTATCACATACTGTCACACATACTGTAACACAAACTGTACACTACTGTACATATATAGTATCACATACTGTAACACAAACTTTATCACATACTGTACCCATATTATCACATACTGTAACACAAACTGTATACATATTGAACCAAAACTGTATCACATACTGTAGCACAAACTGTATCAAATAGTGTACCACTATTGTACCACATATTGTACCACATACTGTAACACATACTGACACAAAACTGTATCACTAGTGCTGTGGAAGGTTCTCATTCATCCAGGTCATGGTATATCTGTTGTATTCAATTAGATCAACTGGACTTGAAGTTTAGTTCTTGAAGACGTTTCGCTAGTCATCCGACTGGCTTTCTCAATTCGAATGACTTGTATAAGATCTGTGGCAATTAGTACCCTGGAAAGTTCCAATTAGCATATCACAGCCAAGTGTTAAGGGCGTGATGGATAGTGGCTAAGAGTGTTATAGGAAACGCCCAGTGTAAGTGTGTCAAAACAGCATTGTACATGGCAGACAGTTGGTGTCGAACCCCCACCTATATTAGGCTTGGTTGTTTTTTATTTTCACATAAATGGCCTCCTTAACACCTCTCTTGAACCAGTCACGTTCCTTTGCAATATGTTACATTACAATCTTCCTTTGCCAATATGTTAACATTACAAGGTGTGTGCTTTCTCCTTTAGATGCAGGTACACGGCTGAGTCTGACCCGAGGAGGAATGGCTCTTCTGTGTGCGGGCCATACGTTGATGCAGTTGCTATTTGGTCCCACATACAAATCAGAGCATTCTTCACTGCACTGCACTGCGTATATGAGGTACAAAACAACAAACGGCTTTCTTGGACTGCTTGGTAGAAGTTAAGGAAAATGGTAAACTGGAAGTAGAGGTTTACAGAAAACCAACACACACAGATCAGTATTGATGTTTGACTCCCACCACCCTTTAGATCACAAGCTGTGGATGGAATCAGAACCCTGCAGCCCAGAGCTGAGAACACAAGCACGTTTCTGGTGTGGGTATTGTTTTGTTGGTCAGTTGAGGGTTTGGACATTCACACAAGAATTTGGGACAGAGGGAGAAGCCCCTATAACAGGACTGTGTCGGACAAGCCAAGGCATTTCAGAGGTTCATATAAATTGAGAGCACCATTCATAGTAGAGATGCAAATTGTACATTTAAAGAATTTGATTGTCTAAGTCGCCGGGGATGCAGAAATATAAAAACTCTATCAGGGAGATTCAATAAAAGTTCTAATTAGTTGGGGCAAATAAGCACCATTTTAACGATAAGAACTTTTATTGCATAACCCGGTTTATTTTTAGGAACCTGTAGTAAACATAACAGACATTCCATAAATACTTTAGCATGTTAAATTATAAGTCCTTTTAAAGTACACTGACCTTGTCCTTGAGTCTCATTTCCATAACCGGATTCTTCGTCCTCTCGGCCTGCACGATCTCATGTTCATTATTAACTCAATGTATTTTAGACCTTGCACAGCGCAGAGTAGAAGGAAAGAAAAGAACACGAATACCTACAGTGAAGGAGAAAAGCAAGACAGGAGAAAGAACATGGTCATCCCTATGTAGCAGGGGTCTCCGAGAAATTAAGAAGAATTTGCAAAAAACACAGAATCCTGTCTGCTTTAAACCGAACAACACACTGAGGCAGCAATTGGTACATCCGAAAGACCCAATACCGAAACACAAGAAAAGCGACATCATATACGCAGTGCAGTGCAGTGCAGTGAAGAATGCTCTGATTTGTAGTGGGGGAGGACCAATCAGCAACTACATCAACGTATGGCCCAGCACAGAAGAGCCAATTCCTCAGGACTCAGCCGTTGTACCTGCATTCTTAAGGATAAAGGACATACCTTGAAGATTGTAATGTTAACATATTGGCAAAAGGAACGTGACTGGTTCAAGAGAGGTGTTAAGGAGGCCATTTATTGTGAAAATAAAGAAACCAAGCCTAAATAGAGATGGGGGGGTTCGACACCAACTGTCTGCCCTGTACAATGCATTTTGACACATTACTCTGGGTGTTCTATAACACTCTTAGCCACTATGCAATCACGCCCTTAACACCTGGCTGTGATATGCAATTGGGACTTTCCAGGGTACTAATTGCACAGATTCATTGTACAAGTCATTCTGAATTGAGAAAGCCAGTCGGATGACTAGCGAAACGTCAAGAACTAAACTTCAAGTCCAGTTGATCTAATTGAATACAAAAGATATACTGACACATAGTGTCCACAATATTGATCACAATATGGTACCACATATTGTATCACTACTGTACCAAATATTGTACCACATACTGTAACACAAACTGTATCACCTACTGTATCACAAACTGTATCACATACTGTAACACAAACTGTATCACATAGTATACCACATATTGTATCACATACTGTAAACAAACTGTACACATAGTGTACACATATTGTACCAAATTACTGTGCCACATATTGATCACATACTGTACCACATATTGTACTACATACTGTATCACATACTGTAACACAAAATGTGTCACAAACTGTATAACTAGTGTACCACATACTGTATCACATAGTGTACCACATATTATATCACATACTGTACCACATAATGTATCACATACTGTACCACATACTGTACCACAAACTGTATCACACAGTGTACCACATATTGTATCACATACTGTACCACATATTGTACCACATACTGTATCACATACTGTACCATACTGTACCACATATTGTACTACATACTGTATCACATACTGTAACACAAACTGTATCACATAGTGTACACATAAGTATCACATACTGTACCACATATTGTATCACATACTGTACCACATATTGTATCACATACTGTACCACATATTGTATCACATACTGTACCACATATTGTACCACATACTGTACCACAAAAAACTGTATCACATAGTGTACCACATATTGTATCACATACTGTACCACATATGTACCACTACTGTATCATACTGTAGCACATATTGTACCACCTACTATATCACATACTGTACCACAAACTTTATCACAGAGTGTACCACATATTGTATCACTACTGTACCACATATTGTATCACATGCTGTACCACATACTGTATCACATACGTACACAAACGGTATACATAGTGACCACATACAATACCATGTATTGTAGCACATATTTATCACATACTGTACCACATACTATATCAAATACTGTGGTGTACCACATATTGTATCAAATACTGTACCACATATTGTATCAAATACTGAACCACATATTGTATCAAATACTGTACCACATATTGATACACAAACTGTACTATGAACTATACTTCATACTGTAATACATATACTAATTGATACAAAAGATATCTGTATCACATAGCGTACACATATTGTATAACATATGGTACCACATATTGTATCACATACTGTACCACATATTGTACCACATACGTGATCACATACTGTAACAAAACTGTATCACTACTGTAACACAAACTGTATCACATCTGTAACACAAACTGTTCACATAGTATACCACATATTGTATCACATACTGTAACACAAACTGTATCACATAGTGTACCACATATTGTACACATACTGTGCCACTATTGTATCACATTACTGTACCACATATTGTACTACATACTGTATCACAACTGTAACACAAGCTGTGTCACAAACTGTATCACATAATGACCACATACTGTATCAAATAGTGTACCACATATTATATCACATACTGTACCACACTATTGTATCACATACTGTACACACATACTGTACCACATACTGTACCACAAAACTGTATCACCAGGTGTACCACATATTGTAATCAAACTGTACCACATATTGTACCACATACGTATCACATACTGTACCACATATTGTATAATACTGTATCACATACTGTAACACAAACTGTATCACATAGTGTACCACATATGTATCACATACTGTACCACAATTTGTATCACCTACTTACCACACATTGTACCACATAATGTACACAAACTGTATCACATAGTGTACCACCACATATTGTATCACATACTGTACCACATATTGTACCACATACTGTAGCACATATTGTACCACATACTATATCACATACTGTACCACAAACTTTATCACAGAGTGTACCACATATTGTATCACATACTGTACCACATATTGTATCACATGCTGTACCACATACTGTATCACATACTGTACCACAAACGGTATCACATAGTGTACCACATACAATACCATGTATTGTAGCACATATTTTATCACATACTGTACCACATACTATATCAAATACTGTGTGTACCACATATTGTATCAAATACTGTACCACATATTGTATCAAATACTGAACCACATATTGTATCAAATACTGTACCACATATTGTATCACAAACTGTACTATGAACTATACTTCATACTGTACCACATATTGTATCACATATTAGATTACATTGCCACTTAATATTAAAAGATATTTCAACTGCTTTAAAGGGCATGTCCATCCGTTTTTTTAACTTTTTCTGTAGTGTAGGGCTCCCAACCCCAACAGCCATAGTTATTTGCAGCAAAACTCACCAAATCTCTACTTACATTACCTGTTTCCCCCGACGTTCAGTCCCGGCCCTCTACTTGCATAAAACTGCGAGCAGGGGGCCGGACCGGCAGCCACGTCCATGATTGCCTGAGAGGCAGTCAATCACGGACGCAGCTTCTGGCTGTACTGAACGTCGGGGGAAACAGGCAATGTAAGTAGAGATCGGGAGAGTTATTCTGCAAATAACTATGGCGGTTGGGGGAGGGAGCCCTACACTACAGGGTTTTACACTAGGGGGAGGGAAGGAGAGGGCGGGGGGAATGCTGCACTGAGCATGTGCAAATTCTTCCAGAGAGGAGACAGACAGAATGGGACTTGGCCAGGCTCTTGGTGGTCACTTTTTTTGGACTTTGGAGGGACATTACAGGAGAACCATTTGGAGCAGGAATGTAAGGTAAGGATTTTTATACACTACACAGTGGGGCCAGTAGTGGGTTAAATTGTAGTTTTGGGGGTGGACATGCCCTTTAAAATAAAGGAGAGTGGAAGTCAGGAGATGATAAATAATATTATTTATACAACCAATGTGTTCATTGTAATGCTACACTGTACTGATCGGTGTGGGAGATACTTTCAGGACTTGCTGTCCATTGACAAACTCATAGAAAAGTGCTGCAGAATATGGGAATATGTTCAGGGCTTTGTAAGAAAGAAAGTAAAATCAGGTGGAGATGAGGGGACAGTCCTACACATCACTAACCCTGGGTAAATGTAAAACATTGTATTGGTTTTAGTCTCTGTCTATGAAGCTGCTGATTACTTTGTTTTCAGATATAAATTCTACCCCGTTGGTTTACATTGAACCATAGTGTTACATGGGGCCTGTTTACAAAGTGTTTCTATATCCCTTGGTACATCACCGCACAGGGGTTTAAAGACTAGAAAAGCTGCTAGCGTCTCTCTATACGTGGCCATAAAAGTCTTTACTAGGAATCTGTCCATCACTGATAGTTCTATGTGCCAGGGTTTAGAAGATCCAGAGGGTTTATGACGGTTTCACAATGTACACCTACAGCAAGATGATTTTCAACTGCGCAGTATTTACTATGGGGCTATTATTTTATGGTACAGTGGAAAAATACACAGTCGGTGCTGTACAATGCGGTAGTTACACACCTTTATGAATGTGCCCATTTGTGTAGGAATCACCTGTTTCAGGAGCACAGGGACCCAGTTTACTGTGAGTTCAGAGCATCTTCCTGCAGGGTTGAAAATGCATTCATTTGATTTGACCAACTCCATATTGGGAATCAATCCTTTCCACTGCTGCAACTTCTAAAGTAGATTTCAAGCTGAACTCTGCTCAAAATAGATGGTACAAGACATTTGACCGGGAGCTTCTGATTGGCTGCACCACCATGCAGCCATCTACAATGATTGGCTGGCATAAGATTTGCTTCCTATGACAAAAATCAATGAGGTCCATTTTTTTTTAATATTGTCAGGGGGCTTCTTCACCGTTTATTCTTTTTAAATAGAAAACGGTTAATAATTTTGAACTGCTAGCGGAGGTAATTTCCCATTTATATGTCAAATCTGCTTTACACATAAATCTCGTAAACCAAGGCTCTCCTCATCTGAAGCGTGGGGCCCTAAGACAGGGATAATATATGGTTCGAGTTAATGATACTCGCTGGCTGGTTTGTGTTCCCACGTTGGGCGAACGGAATTCTGGGAGTCTTCATTATGTCCACATGACACAAGGGAAGATTGCCCAGAATTCTGCAGCATTGCCAGCAATTGGCAGCAAGACACGCAAACTGAATGTGAAATACAAACATGACCTGGTGGGATCAGGGCAAGTCTTAATTCTTAGCAAATAGTTGCTAGGCCACTGCTGTACTCTCAGGCTTTGTGCCAAGATCAAAGTGAGAAGGTTTGTCCCAAGTGAACGATGGCTATCAAACAGCTAAATGTCTTTATTCACAAGATGTGACCTGCTGGGAAACGTCTAATTCCTTCATTACGGAGCTGCCCATATTCTCTGCCTGGGCCCCTTATTGCAAGGACAGGTTTCATCATTACAGAACCTCTAAAGGTCGCCCATGCTTTGTATTTAGGGATCATTTTACTTTACAAGTAATATAGAACAATAATTACTGACATGGCCAGCTAGGTTTACTCAACCCTGGAAATAACTAACAGCTCTTTAGTTCTCACAGGGATTAAACAGTATATGAACTATTGTTTTTAACCACTAGACCTGGAAGATGCATCGAGGTCTCTGTTGGGGACCTGAATCCACAAACTTTCTACTTACTGTAAATGGAAATCTACCTGGTGCCCTTGTGTTTTTATGGGCCCCACAGCTAGGGCTACTAGATAATAAGGTGATAAATTTATATAATGGGGATCTAGAACTCTACAGATGCATAACAACTTCAAGACCATCGTCCTTTGTAGCTGGTGATATTCACATTTATATCTATGAAGTTGGGGGAAAAGGGAAAATAAGTATTTATTATTGTTAATTTATATAGCACCAAAGAGCTGCCCCCGAAGAGCTTACTATGCTCCGTGTATATATAGCTGTAAGGCTATTGTCTGTATTATCTTAATTTTTATATTATGATCAGTCTTCAATAACACCTTATAATCTCAGGATTATATCTTTGGCGTTTGTAATGGCTATATCATCCTTGCCATCATTAGCATTAATATCAACACCAATATCAGCCAATATCAGCATCTTCCTGCTCCCCCACTCCGCTCTAGATCTCACATTATCTCCCCTTTAGTTCTCTAGTTGGGCTAGGGTGTTGTGTGTGCTCGATGTAGGGATTGTTGCCAGGGTGACAACAGTATATTTGTATAAGAGAACAAGTCCAGAGTATACAGTATAAGGCGCCAGTAGTGGATTGGCATCTCCACCAAATGTTAGGTGTGGAAGGGAAAAGTTTATTTAGTAGTGGGGTATGGTAACAGTTGATCCCTGAATTTCCCCCTAAATCTGCATGGTGCCCTACATTGCCTGGGACCCCTACACAAATAACACACTAATGTGACCGCACCGCTCCTTTCTCATCTTAAAGTCACGCTAACCAATCTTAATTCAGTTAGCGTGACTTTAAGCCTCGATTTGCTGCTGCGCAAGAACCAGAGGCTGCACAGCCGATCGTATGGAAGTATCACCAGCAGATAGCTGCCATTAAATACTTTAGTGCGGGTGAGATTCACCCAGAGCTGGGCAGCCTCTGGTAAATCCCATACAGGAGATTTACCCAGAGCCGGGCAGCCTCTGGTAAGTCCCATACAGGAGATTCACCCAGAGACGGACAGCCTCTGGTAAATCCCATACAGGAGATTCACCCAGAGCCGGGCAGCCTCTGGTAAATCTGGTACAGGAGATTCACCCAGAGCCGGGCAGCCTCTGGTAAATCCCATACAGGAAATTCACCCAGAGCCGGGCAGCCTCTGGTAAATCCCATACAGGAGATTCGCCCAGAGCCGGGCAGCCTCTGGTAAATCCCATACAGGAGATTTGCCCAGAGCCGGGCCGCCACTGGTAAGTCCCATACAGGAGATTCACCCAGAGCCGGGCAGACTGTGTTAAGTCCCATACAGGAGATTCACCCAGAGCCGGGCAGCCTCTGGTAAGTCCCATACAGGAGATTCACCCAGAGCCGGGCAGACTCTGGTAAAGTCCTCAGGAGATTCACCCAGAGCCGGGCAGCCTCTGGTAAGTCCCATACAGGAGATTCACCCAGAGCTGGGCAGACTCTGGTAAGTCCTATACAGGAGATTCACCCAGAGCCGGGCAGCCTCTAGTAAGTCCCATACAGAAGATTCACCCAGAGTGCTTGTGGCTCTGGGTGAATCTCCCTGCAAGTGTATTAACAATAAAAAAAATGTACATAATATTGACATTGTTCTTGTATATTTTATACCAATGTACAATAACTACAGAAGGATGAGCAGAGACATTGCCATATACTGTAGAAGCAATGGAATGTGTAGGACATTACAATATGAAATTTAATGTGAGATGCAATATCAATTATCTCCTATGTTACATTAACCTTGGAGGAGAGAATTCTATATTCAACAATCCAATTGTCTTTTTAATGAATATTTCTGCAATTCCCCTGTATGTTTATGAAATGTCAGTTCCCATCATTCTGATAGAATATCTGTTATTACCGACATGTCTATCTCTATGAAATCTCGCCTGGTGCCACCTATGGACTCAACTGACAATACAGTAATGAAATATGTTGTATTATCTGTTGGTGTGTACAGGGACATTTCAGAAAGGTGGTTGCAAAAAAAACCCAAAAATCCCCAAACCAGAACATGCAACTGCTAGCGCAGTTTATATGTCATTGCAATGTTAGAACACGTCTGCGGGTTGTAGATGTGCTGCCAAGAGCAGAAGTGATACATTTGCTAGTTTTGGACTTTGTGGAGTTTATCATGTTTGTAGCAAATAAGTTGTGCACCCTTGAAAATATTTTTTTACATATCATTCCCCCTGTCCCCCCAGCCCCAACCGCTCTATTTATTTTATTAGAAAATGCCCCAAACTTTACTTACCTTCCCTCTTTCCTCCGCCGCGCTGCCAGGCCCTCTGCTTGCGAGAAAATGCAAGCAGAGGGGCGGGACCGGCAGTCGCGTCTGTGATTGGCTGAGTGGCAGCCAATCACGGACACGGCTGCCGGGAGTTCATTGCGGCGGAGGAAAGAGGGGAGGTAAGTAAAGTTTGGGGCACTTTCAAATAAAATAAATAGAGCGGTTGGGGCTGGGGGGACAGGGGGAATGACATAGTAAGGCTTAACACTAGGGGGAGGGAATCCTAATCGGGAGGGAGAGGGAGGGGGAGGGAGGGGGAGAAGGGCTGCAGTACGCATGCCAAACTTCTCCCGGAGGCCAGATAGAAGGCAGAGTCCTATATGGACTCTGCTATCCTCCTCGTGGGCAGTTTTTGGGACTTTGGGGGGGGACTACAGGAGAACCTTATGGAGCTGGGATGTGAGGTAAGGATTAAACTACACTACATGATGGGGCCAGTAGTGGGGGGATTATAGTTTTGGGGGTGGACATGCCCTTTAAGTAGCAAAATGGTAGACTTGTCTACTTCAGTAATGATGCAACTGTATTTAGAAAGTCTTTAATAATATCTTGTTTGCGCTTGGGGGTATGGGTAGGGGAAGGGTTAAAACAAAAAGTAAATAGGTTAAAAAAATCAGTTTAAAATGACACTTCCAAGATACTTTTAAAGATTTTATACACAATTCAGTGTACAACTTGCAGTGCAGCCAACCTACTCAAGTAGACATTCCCTACCACACCATAGCGCGGCAGTAACCCAATCTACCAGTATTTAGAAAGATTCACTATTTATGAAGGGTAAAGAGTTTCCAGATTCAGCCGAACGTTCATATTAAAACTACGGTGTAAACCAAAATATAACCGCTGCCTCCAAACCACCCGTTGCAGAAGAGAGATGAAAAGACCTGGAAGGTTTACCCACCTGTCTTTCTGGTGCATGCTTGGTTCTCTATAAGGGGCATATTAAAAATACTGCACTATTGCAAACTTGCTATCGTATAAGTACAATTGCAGCTGAAAATGTACAGCCGTGTTTGTACAGTTATGCTTGTTCGGAACTAGTACTAATAATTTAACAAGCCATCCTATACAGAACTAGTAATCTATCAGACATTTTCATCTTGATAACAGATCTAAGGGCCTATTTTGTGATACCGCGCCTTATAAAACAAACGTTACCTCAATTGTAAATGTCCAATCGTGGTCATAAAACTACAATGGCAGATTTACAAACTCTATCGTAATTGTATGCTCACACATACAATACCATTGTGGTAGTCTACTACTGCATGGTATTGTATGAATGACCATTCGTAAATGTACATCCATAGAATTTGCTGATACCACATGTTATTGAATATGGCCCTAGTTATGCTAAATATACCACCACCACCTAGCCTGACTTTCTTTATTTGGTTAGGATCCCAGCCTTCCACCCCCAAAAAATCCCAAAAAAACAAGATCTTTTTTTCAAATATATCTGTTGTATTCAATTAGATCAACTGGACTTGAAGTTTAGGTATTGAAGACGTTTCACTAGTCATCCGACTGGCTTTCTCAATTCAGAATGACTTGTACAAGAATCTGTGGCAATTATGTACCCTAGAAAGTCCCAATTAGCATATCACAGCCAGGTGTTAGGGAGCTTCTGAATTCAAGGTGTGAATGCATTGAGGCTAAGGGTTGTTATCGAAACTGCCCAGGGTAAGGTGTTTAAACACCATTGTGTGATGCCAGGAGTCCCCAAGTATACAGCGCCTATACCCCAATCTACAGCAGCTGTTTTCACCTATAGACAAGCCCCAGATCGTTAGGAGACTTGTTGATTGGACAAATGAATGATGGGACATGTTGGAAAATTCCAATTGATCGTGCAGTTCCCTATGGGCCGAATTTGCCGTGACCAACAGACATTTGTCCTGGCCGAGCGCTCGCTCGTAGTGAACGCTCGGTTGGGACAAATAGTCCGCCCGTGTGTACCCAGCCTAAGGTAGAATTTCCCCATGTATAATATTCAATACATAACATAAAGAGGCTGGTAATCACATAGGTGTGACATAAAATGTCTATGAAATATTGCAAAAAATAATAATAATGGTTTGGTCATTAACTAATGGGGCCTCTCAATCATGGTCACACATGACTCTCCAATTGGAATGCTGCTTTCATTACTTACATGAATGTGGTTGATTGAACAGAGCTAATTTCTTATTGGCTAGTACCAGGATGTAGAATTTAGAGCTGGGTAATGACTTGTCGCTTGTGTCTACCGTAAATCAATATTCTCTGGCAAACATAAAAGTATCCATGACAGAGCGAACGCTCGAACATTAAAAGTGCCACTTCCATTCTCCGGCATCTTTCTTCCTCTTTAAATAACCTAATGGAAAAGGACACATACTCTACAACAAGACAGAATTATCTGAAATGAATAAAAACATCACAGATTAAAAACTAATAAATGACTTCTAATGTTTTCTCATAAAAGGGAAATGAATGAAACGTCTGTAACTCGGCTCGGTAGTGCACAGATAGCGATGCTTTTCACCAAGAAATCAAATTAGATCCTCTCTAAATTTACTCTAACTGCTTCCAGTCCCTTTGCATTATTGGTAATGGATCTGTGGCTTTTATGAAATCTAAACTGTGGTTTTTCCTTTCCTTGTTTGATATTGAATGTTGGATTTATGGCTTGAAATTCAGTTAACGCTGCAATTTCCTCTCTGAACATTTCCTATTGGCCACCCTTATTGGTCTGCTCTGTGTATCTTAGAACAAACAAGAAAATAGATGATCAATGCACATTCCCGGGCCCCATATACTATCATAATATCTGTGCTAGTGTAAACAGTAAGAACATGGGGGTTTTATTTACAATTTTATGCATAAAACCACGTCAAGGTAACCCCAGTATGAAAAGTCCTAACAAATTACCTTGGGTCATTTATCTGGGCTGACACTCCCTGCTTGGTTGCATTTTCGTGGGAAGGTTGTCTCCCTGACCTAGCATTGGGTTGGTATTAAAGGCTATCCCTTCCCCTCTATGATTAAGAGCGTGGCAATAACCCTCGAAATGCGTCAGGCATGTTTGATCTTTTTAATGTAATTCAATAAAGCTGATGATTTTAAAGAAGATTGCCGAGTGACCTGTATGTGAAGCAAGGAGTGCACCCGGACCACCATCGACAAGGGGTGAATCCAGTACGGGTGAATTTAGTAATAACCGTATCCAAATCTAAATGTACCAGTAGAATAAAATATGTGTGCCATGAGAAGGGGGAGGGATTAAACGAAGCAGTTTGCAGGCTAAGCGCCAGATCTGGGGTTTATACACCCAGATCTCCCCAGCTGAAAAGGTGAGTGTATAAATTCATAGTGTACACTCCAAGACAAGAAGTATAAACCATTAAGTTTGATATAAAAGTATTCGGGACAAATAATTCAGGTCTCTTTGATATTAATTACAGATAAGGGATGTTTTAAACTTTCTATGGTCAATGTTACTATCACTTCCCCCCATTCCTACTGGCTTTTAACAAGGAGGGAAGAGGCCTGCCATCCAATGCTTAGTATTAAAAGTCTAAAACCTCCAATAAAAGGGACGTGTTGGGGTTGCTACTACCACATGGAAGCTTGGTCAATCTTCCTGCAGAGAAGCTCTGCTACATTACATAAACAGTAAGTGGGGCTGTGGGAGCACTGCTCTGTGTATCTTACAACTGGATTGAAATGTTGGTTATTTAATGATGTACATGAGGCCTTTTTCAGGAGCTCAGCAAGAACCCGCAATGACAGTTAATGGCCATTCAATGTGCCCAACGTCATACTGAATCCCCATGTAAAGGAGGGCAAGGGAAGAATTCCTGACAGGGTTATCATGGATTGTGTTGCGCCCTCTCTTTATGGACACTCCCATGTATATTTTCCTTGGAATGAGTAAAGTTCCCATTTGAATTTAAATGATAAGAATATAAGAAGTTACTAAGGTGTTGCAAGACCATAGAAAAGTCACTTTCCGGTGTTCCCAAGGTGCCAGATCTGCAGGCAATTATAAATCATCAGAAATAGGGGATTCTGGGTACATCACCTATGGAGCTGCTGTTACTGATCTCTCCTAATACAGACACTGTCCAACATTGACATTTATTTTAGTGTAAAGAAGAACTAAAGTCCTCAATTGATTCTTTGTTATTATACCTGTTTCTTCCAGGAGAGATTATTACCAGATTAATGTTGGCCAATCTGGACAAGTATTGCACTTTGTGCCACTTGCGTCAGCATTGTTCGCTGAATCCGTCAGGACTTAATCTCCAATGACGCAACCAAGAGTGGCCACATGTACGATTATGCCTGAAACTGACGTTTGTTAGTAGTAATTGTGTGTGTGTGTGTGTGTGTGACGGGGTAGCGGGAAAGGGAACCAAAGTTTCCCATGGTTCTGATTAGTTGGCCTGGAAGTTTCTACACACAAGTTTGATATTAATGAACTGTCTGGAAATGTTGCCAACATTCTTTATAGTTTTGCAGTTGGTAAGAGATAAAAATTTGCCAATTCAGCTAATTTCACCCGACATTGGTAATGAAAGGTTAGCAGCTAGAGACACACAAATAGGGATTCACATTTAGCTAAGTCGGGTTTATGTAGTAAGTTGCAATGAAAATGGCTTCCTTGCACATATAATGTTATTTATGGATTTTCCACCGACACATGTGCATGAACCAGTAAAGTGTCGCTAAAAAGAAATACCACATCTTTATAAATACGCCCCAAAATGCGTCAGGGATTCCAGATATGTTCACGATTTGTGATAAATAAATGTGTTTACAATTTGTATGACACTGAGTATGATTTGGTCTGGTGTGCGCCGGTGTCCATTTAAAGGTCTAACTCAGGCGTGGTGGCCTAGGCCAAAATGGAGAGTTTCTTATGGTGCATATAATAGCTTGTGTGGAACCTAATCAATTTCTACTCCATTAAAACCCCACACATGGAGGAACCACATCTCAATTCTACAGCGATTGTGTATTTTCACCACTAACACTTGTTAATAAATAACAAAGACACAATGAGGGTAAAACTAAATATGTATTTAAATAGAAATCTTAAACCAGACTAGGTCTCTGGCTGTGTAATTGCTTGCAGCCGCCCTTGTGTGAAAACCCCCATTAGATTACAGGATTTGTTGTATGTAAATTCAAGACTAAATGCTTGGTAGCACCTTTCAACTCTGCAATGCTGGAAATGAGTTTTTTAATAGGAAATTAGATTAGTAATATTTTAGTCAACAACAAAAAAAAAGAAATATCTGCATGGTGAAGATGAGAAAATTATTCAAGCAATCAGACATTTTAAATCCGAGAAAAAGCAATTGTAGAAAATCCTTCGCTTTGATACTCTCCGAAGAGTCCGAAGTGGCATTTTAAGGCAGGAGATGTGTGCACATGATCCATCAATCAAGTTATGTGGCCTATGATTTGAAACAAAATGAAAACCTTTACAACAATAATCTAGGTGGATAGAGTAGTGCCAATGGAATGTTCCAGGGGGAAAAATCTGTTTATCTTAAACCATGTGACCTTTCAAAGCCTAAAGCATCTTACCAATGACAAATACAAGATTATTTCTGTATTAATAATCACTGTTTAGAAAAGACAGGTAACAGACATATTAGCAGAAACAATATAAAAACAGATATATATATTATAAATGTAGTAAAAAGTATATTGATATAAAGTGCATCTAAGGCCATATCTGCCATAGAGGGTATTAGGGTGGTAATATCAGAAGCCCCACAGAAGCCAATGAAGTGTCTTTCTATTAGATAGATATTAACCTATCTAGTATCTAAAAACACAGGAGGTCTAGTACCCCAAATTTCTACAACGTTCCCATTCATTTTTGTGGTCTGGTGTAGATATGAACTAAACTTGTTCCACAGAACCTAGCGAATTTCCAAAAAACAGATTTGAACACAATTGAATTGGAATGTTTTGAATTTTCATCTCCATTACCAAATATTCTATTGCAATTTCCCCTTTTCTAACAGAGGGACATATTTATAAAGGTGTGGCATCGCTAAATTAAATTTTTGATCGCGGATGGAAATCTACGATGAGGAACGTAAATCTAAGATCACGGTGATAAATATACAATCACTGTCGTAGATCCACAACCAATTGTAGATCAACAATTGCCCATACAATACCATTGTGATACCACAGGTTTTTGAATATGGCCCAGAATTCTTCTATTTTTCGATCTAATTTTAGATTTTTCTAATATTCAATTTTTGATTTTTCAATTTAGGAAATGTAGAATGTACATTGGATCCACAGATTTTCTAAACCGCAGTTCTGATTTTATTGGGAGTCACAATATTTCCTTTACAGAGATATTCCTCCTAGTCGGCTCTGGTGTTCCTCCTTGTCCTTTCAGGTAGCAGCAATCAGTAATGTGATGATGATGTCATGGCCAAAAATGTACGTTTCCTTCCAGACCCCCTCCCCATGCCGAGCGAGCTCATAAACAGCTCATCAGAGGAGGCATACCAGGGCTGGTATTGGCAAAACAGGTAAATATTGCTTGGTATTTTTTGGGGGGTCATTTTATATTTCAATTCAAATGTTGGGGGTAAAAATATCTCTATGAAAAAAAAATTCAGAATTTTCCCACACTGTATTGATTGGTGGGAAAGTATTAAATAGATTAATGTTAACCCCTTGTGCTTTTCCATTTCACAAAAAACACAATCAGGGTTATTCAATAAAAATTCTTATCGTTTAAAATGGTGCTAATTTTGCCCCAACCAATCAGATGTTAGCTTGCAAATGTTAAATAAGATCTGATTGGTTGGGGCAAGATTAGCACCATTTTAAACAATAAGAACTTTTATTGAATCTCCCTGAATATCCTGTAGAATTGGTGAAATGTCAGGTGGCGATTTGAAGGCAATTGAACAGCCTGGTGGTAAATATTAATGGCCAACACAAAAATCTGCCATATATACAATCTTTTAGTTTATTCATATCTGCAAGGACCAAAAGCTGCCTGAGGTGGAATAAACTAACTTTAGCACAGTTTTCCGAAAGGTTTATTCAGATACAGTAAATTTCCGAACAGAAAGCTACAAGCAGCTATCTCTACAGCACGTCACCTGTCTCCATATTATCGGAGATAACTTGCCATCGGCATATAAACATCACCTGAGGTCGCTCTCTGTTTTCATACGGTCACTGATTTTCAAATGAAGTGTGAAAACCATAAGGTGCATTGCAGGGAAAAGTAGGCAGTGTTTAAAAAGTATTAATATAGTTATATAATGAAATTGAACACAATAACAGGCCTGTCATAAAGCAATAAAGTTATTTTGCACTGCGACACATAAATAACGATCAGTATCAATATTTCACATCACAGTCGTACAAAACATTTAGTGCCACTAAGTTACATTTCGTAGATCACAATTTTACGATACAGAACAAAACTTTTATTGAAATATAATTTTGTTATTGTTAAATAACAACGATATTGTAAATACAGATGTGGTCATAAATGATCTTTCAATAATGCATCAATAATTGCATGCGCGCTATAGTATAGTTTAACCCAGAAGCAGTTGGGACCTGTGAGAAGATTTAGCGCGCACACAGGTACATTTTAAGGATTCATTCCTGGCTCCTGTATCATTAATCAAAGAATGGGAAGTAGAAGAATCACTGGGTCCCCAAATGTCGCTATATAAATAAACATACATAGAAAAAGACGTAGATCTTTTATCTCCCGTTATTTAATTCATGTTAAATAGGATAGGTTCACTGTTTCCTTTAAAGGGCACGTCCACCCAAAACCCAGGTTCCGTTTTACTTACATTTAGAAAAGCTGCTCCTAAACTGTGTAAAGAGCCTTACAATCCCACAATCCATCGCTGCTGCCACATGTGCCCTTTACGTGCACAAGCAGCAGAGGCTGAGTCAGTAATGGCCGGCAGCCATTGGCTGTGACATCACCATCATGGACATGCCTGACAACCATTACCAGAAAGTGGTAAATCTTAATATTCAAATAAAAGAAATTGGCTTCCCACAGTTTAGATTTGAATTCTGACATAGACTTGAGTAAGTCCTAATATTTACATATTTCCAGGATATCAAATGATTTTATACAAACTTTTTAACGAATGTTCATAGATAATTTCCAGCTACTTTCAGCCGTTGGATCTTGAGAACATTTCATCTTTGGAGACATGAAACATAAATGTGTAGAGGATCTAAAAATGTTAATTAAACATCTTTCCTTTGAAACATTTCATGGCATTGCAAGTTACTGTGATATTATTAAATATGATTTTGAAGAGGGCAATTAGCATGGATTTGTACCAGTTACATATGTCTCTAACCCTACATCATCATTGTTGTAATCCATTTAATCCTTCCAATCATGTGTTATGTCTTCAAAGGTCATCTCCTAACAACATGCTTGGAATAACTAATCCATCTCATGCCCCTCTTAGTTATTAAGATATAAGTGGGCTACATTTGGCAATTCTTCTGCTGTTGTCTTTTATCTCCTGTAGTATGGCATGCTGCTTGTCTTCGATAGCACTCTTTGTTCTTTTTGTTTGCTGACAAAATATATTAATTACTGAGGGGTCTCTGTGTCTGCTGATGACACAAAACTATTAAGAGCATTGCAAACAAAATGCAATTGCTGCAGACGGACCTAGATAGAATGGCAGATGAGATTCAATGCTGATAAATGGTGATCCCTGTGCTGCTTACACCAAAAATGATTCTGCTCTATGTGAAAAAGATTTGGGGGTTCTGGTAAATAACAGACTTGGCTGTAGAAAACAATGCCAGGTAGCAACGGCTAGAGCTAGCAAGATATTGTCTTGTATAAAGAGAAATATGAATTCAAGAGAGAACCCCCCCCCTTTTCCAAAGGCCTCATTTGGAATATGCGGTGCAGTTTTGGAATCCCATATACAAAAGGGACATCTTGGAAATGAAAGCAGTTCAGAGAAGGGCAACTAAATTAATAAAGGGAATGGAGGGGCTTGACTATGCAGGCAGATTAGACAAGTTAGGGCTGTTGAATGAATTACAGATTTATTAACCTAGTCCCTGGATAAAACTCACTGCAATATATTTTATTTCCAGTAGCTTCTTTAACTTGACAACTGTACCATTCGTGGTATATCAGTAAAATGCAACAAAAAGGTGAACCTTTTTTAATTGAATGCTGCATTTTACTGATATACCCTGTATGGTAATTAATAAAGGTTTTATGGACAAATACACGGGAAGAGTGGATATATTTACCATAGTAAATGGGTATTTTTATATGTTTTACCAGATATTAATGTAGATAAGAACTTCTAAAACAACTGTTCTTAATTCCTTATTATCCTCTTTTTATCTTTATCTATTTATGTGACCCAATTTCAACCAATATATCTATGTATCTATGTATAATTTTATTTATAAAGCGCCACTTGGGTACGCAGCTCTGTACATTAAAATATTCAGCACATTATCGCAAAAGAAGAAAACGAGGCATTAATAATCAATTATAAATTATGTTAAGGCTTTCACACCCTTAACTCACATTCAGCACATTATTAGATGTATTACTAAATAGAGATTTAAGAACAATTATTGCCTTAATTCTGACAGAGGGAGCCGGCTCCTCCCTTCATGCAGTCAAACTAAAATGTGACATCACAGCCAATGATTGGTTGCTCTTTCCCCTCTGCTAACTCCTTTGCACTTGCTCAAGCTAGTAAAAGCTCATTGAGCTTTTTTTCTTGCCAGAAATGGAGAGAACAGGGGCAATACGTATCTATAATACCTGGTTAGAAATGCATTTAATAAAGTGCTAAAAGTAGCAGTAGGGTTTAGGGGCAAATTAAAGACTAGTTTATTTTTTTGCCAAAAGTAAGTAGAACATAAAAGAATCCACACAAGAAGGACTTTCCTGTTATTTTTCCATTTATAAGTGTAATCTAATGTTGGGGTTTCTTAGAATTAGAATACATATGGGGAAGACATTCTACTCTTGTGCTGAATATGGGTCTGAGATGCAACATTGTTTGGTAGAGAGAAAACCTCTGGGTAATTTCATTAGTGGGGTTTAACTCCACAGTTGACACTTCTCTAATATGATTTATCTTTCTTATAGTCATCAGCCTCTGTGTTCATCCATCCAGCTATTAACAATGTGACTTTGTTCTCTAAAGGCAATTCAACTTGGCTAACGTTATATAGAGTTGGATCAATGCTGACCTGCATAAAGGTAGCTCAAGGACTTCAGGCTGTCAAGTGTTCTATTCGACTTTTATTTTCCTTACAGAGAAACAAAAGAATGTTGCAGCCTCCTTACTCCAAAGTCATGTAGAAGAAGTGAAAGTAGCCTCAATGTGGCTAAGATAGCGAGACTTCTGGAACTAATCTACTAACCTGCTCAGTCCTGAGTGATGAAAGAAGGGAGGTCAAAGAGATTCTGAGCAGTTAGAATATTCAGAAATTTTCTCAAACACAGGGCTCAATTCCATTTCAGGAGGGCAATGATTTAGCTAGCAGACCCCCATTTTCCGTAATGCACTGTGATATGTTTTGAGAGTATTATTTCTGTTTATGCAGTAAGGATAGATTACAACAGGCTGTGCCTACACAGTTATTTTAGTGCTAAATCCCCGTATGGAATTTCAGCAGCAGATTAAGCTGAACCATATGAAGTCATGAAAACCTCGTAGGGGAACTTTGAGAAATTAATAAAAAATGAAGGAGACCTACAGTAAAGCCTCTGAACACCACTGAATCGGGAAAGTACCTTTACATAAGAAGTAATTTGTGCTTAATTTTGCGGTTGACCTTGGATGTAGATTATTAACACACGCCACAGCTGAAAGGCCGAGATCGCCTGGGGGAATATAGTGACTGTGAGTAGAATTTACCAGAGATCCCAAGAGCTGCAACTACAGACAGAGGTTCTGAAGCCTTTATGGGTGACCGGTGACACGCACTCATTTTAATATTACCTTATTATTGTTGAGGGATGTGGTGACATATTATGCACACCTGTATATATATCTATGCTTAAGTGTAGCCATGGTATCAATGGAACTAACAGCCTTGATACTAGCTACTGTTCTCACACTTAAGCTTAAGCACAATCCAATAATTCCGCCATGACCGACTGCCATTTCAGTGTTTCGGTCGGTATATTGGATGCTGACTTGGGCTAGAATCAGACGAATGGATAATTGGACGTGTCTGAAAACCTTGTTCGGTCATCTATGGACGGATGGCCAGGACAAAGGATTTTATTGTGTGTATTCAGCTGTAATGACTGTTATCCAGTGAGGCACAGGTTTTAAAGTTTGATCTCATTCACTAGATAAGAATTCTATGGTTCTAAAAAGGACTGGTTACAGGAACAATATGAGTAGAAACCTTGGATTTAGGCTCTGTACACATATGCGATCATGGGCCCGACCTGTGACACACAAGTGTCAGATGAATAGCCAATTGTCTCTTGGTTGATAGACACTCGGTCAGGCTGAATTGCTGTTTGGCCACAGGGTTGGATCATCAAAGGTGCCCAGGCGAACGTTCATACACCAAGAGATAGATGTCTGAAACAGACGTTCATTTGGCACTCGAGCATTGTGGGTCAGGCACAGGATTGGATGTGTTTACGGAGCTTAACTGTGTTACAGTAATCACATTTTTATTGTATCTCATATATAGTGAAAATGTATTTATATGTTTTTATATTTATCATTACAATGTTTTATAGTCGGCTGGCCAGCCATTTTATTAAGTATTGCATTCCTTTATGGTTCTGTTTTTGGTTCATTTTACGTTTAGATAAGATTAAAGATTCCTCCGGATAGGTTACTTTGTAATTATTTTATTAGTGTATTTCAGGGGATGATTCCCCTCTCTAGGAGATATAACCTGTTAGGGTGCAGATAAATTCGCCCATATTTCTAATAGATTAGTCATCGGTAGTGTCCAATAATGAACCCTTGATCAGAAAAACTACCCCTATTGGCGGACGTTCTCTCGAGGGCGATGTTGCCTCTGATGCAATATTTAACACAGTTACATAACATCTGTTTGTTTGCTAAACATTAGCAAGTCGTTTCACCCTCTTATATAACAGACCCCTCTGTTTATCCAGAGGCTCTTCCACATTTTAATATACAGATCCATTTAGATCTTGACTTTTTGGCTTTAGTAAATATTCAGCTGAAAAAGCTTTTTGGGGAGATTTGAAAAGATCCCTGTCGGTATTTGGCAATGCTATCCGTATTCTGCCCTGCGGTGTTGGCTAAAGCTGGGTACACACGATGAGATATTTCGGTACGATCGACCGATAGTTCAGTGTATCGGTCGATCGGACCGAAATTATCGCATCCGAATGTGCCCATGTCCGATCGATCGTTCGTCCAAATCGGACGAAAGGACGATCGGACAGGGTGGAAAATCTTGTCCAATCGTGCGGCCCTCTATGGACCGCACGATCAGTCGCGGTGACTATCGGACGCGGCTGCTTTTGCCGCGACCGACAGTCCTTCCTCCTGGACGACCGTTCGAAAGTATTGAACGGTCGGTCAGGAGGAATAATCGCTAGGTGTGTACCTAGCTTAATGCGTGGTGTGAGCCATAGATAATCGCTGCACTCTGATGGTGCTGGTATTTTGCAGCCAAGGTCGGGATTTTCCATATGTAATATAACGACATGGCCATAAACTATCCATGATTTTCAGTAATAAAAGACCGTGTCATAAATCTGTGACGCATACGAACCGCGGATTTATAAATCGGACCGTTCTAGACTCAGAAAGACCACCAAAGTTCTCTGCTAAAAGGTTCTTAGCAAATATTTCCATTTCCAATTTATGTAAATGATGAGATTCATTCAATCGGAATGATGTGTATGTTGGAGAAGGCGTCTCGTCACCGTAAAGACAGACATTTGGAATGCATTAATCATGATCAGTGCTTCATGCCGTTGGCAAAACCCACCTCAAAGCAGCTACCCAAACTCAGACTGGAAAGCATTTATTTGTCAGGAACCATCAAATAGAGGAGCAGAGGGGGAAGATTAACATATTGCTCTGTACACTTATATCATGGAATAGTGTGTTAGTGAACCTCTGCATTCCAAAATTGTCACATCAAAATCATCCACAGGGAGTTTATCCTGACACAGATACGATAACCTAAAGCAATCAACATTAGCATAGTTAGAACAATGAAATCTGGTATATGTGAATGTTATGTGAATGTTATTCATGCACCATTCCACCACTGTTAAAAAACACAAGTCCCCCTAATTCACTGAAAAATAAACTACAATCAGGTTGTTCCTTTCCTTACTGCTTTAGCCTCTAGTTTGGGATGTAATCTTGACATTGAACTATACGTTTGCTCCTAATTAGTCCTCCAGCTTTGGCCTATCAAGCTCGTTTGCGCACACACAACTCTGTAGGCCTGTGCACACAGGTTAAAGTGGTGCGCACACAAAAATCTGCTGGAATATACGTAAGTGCTGCGGTGTGTAGCACGCAAAATTTCATTTTCTATGCACACACAAAGTATATTTCAGCGCACATAGACGATTTTTGAGAGAGAACACTGCTATCGAGTACTCATTATCATTCACAAAATTCTAGACACAATTTTTACTGTTGCTTGAGCATGTCCAATTATAAAAGAAATATCTGCCCACCTGCTCTGCTGCTCCAGAAGTCCTATCACTCCACTGCCTATTCCCCCAATATTGCCACCTCTGTTCCAAGCTTTGTGAGCTCTTTATTTGCTTGAGCATGTGCAGAGGCAGTGTGCATGGGGGAAGACTAAGATTCTTTGTCAAATAATGGGGGTGATACCGGCAATGATTGACATCCTGAAGAAGGAGGCGGCCACATCAGAAGGGGACCAAAAGGTAATTCAAAGCAGATTTCTTCTATTTCCACACCAATACCAGCCATAATTAGCACTGTATTATATATATTACGTGCATGATTCCAATAAGGATGGGATATTCATTATGCCTCCCATCAGTAATACTGCACTATTAGAAATAAGCCCCACACTATTTACCCTTGCACAAGAATTACAGGCAAAGTTCAGAAAACAAAATTAAGAGCTACAAATCTTCAAACTTTTTGTTTTGACAGAATTTAGATTTGTCGTGTTCCTGATGAGGACTTGGCTCTCTCAGAGAAAGCGCATTGGCTAAATTACGGCTTTTTTACTGTCTCGCCTCTTTTGTTTATATGTTTTGTTTCCAATTGATAAATGAAAGTTGGGTTTATATCATTGCCTTTCTGTGCTCTTTGCTGGGTTCATTAATTATCTAGGATACTGAAAGCCTAACTGTATGGATTTTCTTTTCCAGTAATGTATCTCTTGATATGGACATGAAAGCAGAAAATACAATTCATCTGATCAGAACTCACGGTCAAAGTTAAAAGTATAAGGCTTTTAATATTATTTATCCCAATTTATAAGCACAAAGGAAAAGTAATAGGCTGTTTGATGCTTCTTGGATATGGATACCGTATTTTATTATTTAACATTTTTAATACTTTTTTTAAAAATTGCATTAATAAGATATTTCTAAATAATGATCATTAAGAATTTGGGGCCATATTTCTAAAGGTATCAATCTAAAGGTATCATAAATTGCGGTTTCACGATGTAGTAAACTGCTGCGCGCAACTGCAGGCTTTAATGTATGGCCACGGTCGTACATTTATCATAACGTTCGTTGAGTAACAAACATTTGGTCGTAGAATACCATATGGTAGTAAACTACCGCAATGGTAATCTCCGGGATTTCATTATAGTAGATTTACGATCGTTATCATTAATTTACCATAACGATCGATTAATGATTGTTATCATTAATTTACCATAACGATCGATTAATGATCGTTATCATTAATTTACCATAACGATCGATTAATGATCGTTATCATTAATTTACCATAACGATCGATTAATGATCGTTATCATTAATTTACCATAACGATCGTTAAAGCCATCGGAAATGAACGTTTTGATTAACAATCGTTAAACCTATTGTTAAAGGCGGGGTATAGCTAAAAAGCAATAGCTATTGATTCCAAACAGGGCATTATTACAGCAGGAGTAGTCTGGTCGGTATTTACTAATATCAGTCCTTTATAGAGGGCCATATTTATTAACCTGTGGATTACCATAAAAGTACGATCACGGGTGTAAATGTACCTTTGTTCGTACAATACCAGGCGGTAGCAAAATACCACAATGGCATTGTATGAATGAACTGTGATTGCGATCATAATAGTACGACCTCCATCATAAATTTATGACTGCAATAGCAAATACAAAATAGCGATACCGAACCTTTAGAAATATGGCCCAGTCGCATTGCTCATTTTCTATACCACTGTGGTATTTACTACTGCTTGTTATTTACCAATGTGGTTGGTGGTGTTTAAAATTCCAAATGGAAACTTCAGATACTGAGACTATTTGTAAAAGTCCGACTGTGGCCTTCAAACATTCATTCATATGATACGATACCAGAGCAGTCTATGGGCGATGGTAGAATTACGATTGCGATCGCAGTAATGATCATTATAGGTGTGGTATTGCACAATAGAAATACTGTGCCTTTATAAATACGGCCCTGGGTGCCTTGTGGTTTTAGTCAGTAGCGACAGTATAATAATCTGCTATGGGGACAATCGTGACTAGTCACATGACAGTACATCCACGTTGCTGGCATTGTAGTTTTTTATTGTATTGCTGGATAAATGTATATAAAAAAGGGCAGACATAGGGTAAAAGTCAAACTAAGTGGAAGGGTCCGTTGAATAAAGTGGGTTGTGCCACCTCATAGGGGCACTCAGAGGCCAAATTGGGAGGTAGGATTATGTTCTCCTATCCACCTGATAAACATAGTTTTAAAGACATCTTTAAGGGCAACTACACTCACCATATGCCCCTCCCAGACACAACTGTAAAGGTGAGGGCCTAAACCACTAGGTCCTCATCCCTGGGTTTACTTTCTTACTTTTCTAAGTTGTGATTGCCATTCTAGTTGCCCTTTAAGATGCCAGAACTCGGTATTTCCTTATAAATAATAAGCCAAAGGTACAATGAGGGGACAGGCGATCCTTAACACCAACTTCCACTAAGTAATGAAATGTAGTCTATTCAGTACAGTATTTACTGTACCCTCATGGCTGGAAGTACACAGCTGTTCTTGTAAATAGAAGCTTTCATGAGATCAATAACCTCCATATAACCTATTGTTTGTCTCGCCTTGCTGTTTTAATAGAGTACCGGCCTAATGTATTAAATGCTAGGTGGAACAAGGCAGTCTGGGGATACTTTACTCTAAGACCACTCAGCTTGTCTACGGAAAGAAAAATAGCGTTATTTTGCTTAATGATACGGGGCAAACTTTCATTACTTGGATCTAAAGTAGAATTTCTGGGAAAGGCAACTTTTTAAGCCTGACACATGCGTTACGTGGATGTGCTTGAAGACTCCTATCATGGAGAGGTAAAATATACCGTCAATACTTTTATGCTAAAAGTTTTTCTTTTTAGTAGATACAGGGCGGCCATTGCCAAGCCACAAATTGCATTAACGTCTCAATCTTGTTAGGCATTGGTTTGCTTCAGCGAGACCTTCTAAATTGACTTTAATTGAACTGCATGATAAAAACCTGTCTGTACTTACACAAGCATCATCACAGTCATAATGTAAGAATGTGAACTGGTTTATTTCTCTCATGTCAGTATCATACGACTCCAACCTTTCCTTAAAGGCTATGTCCACCCTGAAAATTTTTTTTTTATATATGGTCCCCCCTGGGCTCCCAGCCCCAACCGCTATAATTGTTTTTTTAGAAAGCCCCCCAAACTCTACTTACCTCCCCTCGATCCTCCGCCGCGTTCCCGGCCCTCTGCTTGCAAGGAAATGCAAGCAGAGGGGCGGGACCGGCAGCCGCGTCTGTGATTGGCTGAGCGGCAGCCAATCACAGACGCGGCTGCCGGCAGCTCACTTCGCCGGAGGAAAGAGGAGAGGTAAGTAAGAGTTTGGGGAGCTTTCTAAAAAAAAAAAAAAAATGCGGTTTGGGGCCCTGGGAAGACCTGGGGGAAATATTACTAGTGGTTTATGCTAGGGGGAGGGATAGTAGAACGGGAGGGAGGAGGGAGGAGAGGGAGGGAGAGGGAGGAGAGGGAGGGGGATGGGAGGGGGGAGAAGGGCTGCAGTACGCATGGCAAAAATCTACCTGAGGCCAGCTAGCAGGCAGTGTCCTATATGGACTCTGCTAGCCTCCTGGTAGTCATTTTTTGGGACTTTGGGGGGGGACTACAGGAGAAACCCTATGGAGCTGGGATGTGAGGTAAGGATTAAACTACACTACATGGTGGGCCAGTAGTTTGGGGGATTATAGTTTTGGGGGGTGGACATGCCCTTTAACGTTTTGGAAATAGAGAAATAATAAAAAGTTGCAGTATTGGTCAATGCCAGTACCAGGCCCTTCCATATTCCACAACCAGGCACCTCTCCCATATTTACTACTACCATGGCAACCTCTCCCATATTACTACCCAGGCACCTCTCCCATATACTACATACCAGGCCACCTCTCCCATATTACTACATCCAGGCACCTCTCCCATATTACTACTACCAGGCACCTCCCCATTACTACATACCAGGCACCTCTCCCATATTACTACATACCAGCACCTCTCCCTATTATACAACCAGGCACCTCTCCCATATTACTACATACCAGGCACCTCTTCCCATATTACTACATACCAGGCACCTCTCCCATATTACTACATACCAGGCACCTCTCCCATATTACTACATCCAGGCACCTCTCCCATATTACTACATACCAGCCCACTCTCCCATATTACACATACCAAGGCCCACCTCTCCCATATTACTACATACCAAGCACCTCTCCCGTATTACTCCATACGGCACCTCTCCCATATTACTAATACCAGGCACCTCCCCATATTACTACATACCAGGCCACCTCTCCCATATACTACATACCAGGCCCCCCCCAATTTTACCAGGCACCTCTCTCCATATTACTACATACCAGCACCTCTCCCTCATATTACTACATACCAGGCACCTCTCCCATATTAACTCCATACCAGGCACCTCTTCCCATATTACCTACATACCAGGCACACTCTCCCATATTACTACATACCATGCCCCTCTCCCATATTACTACATACCGGCACCTCTCCCATATTACTACATACCAGCACCTCTCCCATATTACTATATACCAGGCACCTCTCCCATATTACTACATACCCCGCACCTCTCCCATATTACTACATACCACGCACCTCTCCCATATTAACTACATACCAGGCACCTCTCCCTATTACTATATACCAGGCACCTCTCCCATATTCTACATACCAGGCACACCTCTCCCATATTACTACATACCAGGCACCTCTCCCTATTACTACATACCAGGCACCTCTCCCATATACTACATACATACCAGGCACCTCTCTCCATATTACTATATACCAGGCACCTCTCCCATATTACTACATACCAGGCACCTCCAGACCCACCCAGAAGGCCACCCCATCCCAATACCTCCAGCCCTTCCCATATTACTACATACCAGGCACCTCTCCCATATTACTATATACCAGGCACCTCTCCCCATATTACTACATACCAGGCACCTCTCCACATATTACTACATACCACGCACCTCTCCCATATTACTACATACCAGGCACCTCTCCCATATTACATATACCAGCACCTCTCCCATATTACTACATCCCAGGCACCCTCTCCCATATTACACATAACCAGGCACCTCTCCATATTACTACATACCAGGCACCTCTCCCATATTACTACATACCAGGCACCTCATCCCCATATTACTAATACCAGCACCTCTCCCATATTACTAATCCCAGGCACCTCTCCATATTACTATACCAGGCACCCTCCCTCCCCTATTAACTACATACCAGGCCCCTCCCATATTATACTATACCAGGCACCTCTCCCATATTACACTATACACAGGCACCTCTCCCATATTAACTACATACCAGGCACCCTCTCCCATCATAGTAATATCAGCACCTCTCCATATTACTACATACCAGGCACCTCTCCCAATATAACTATATACCAGGCACTTCTCCCATATTACTATATACCAGGCACCTCTCCCATATTCTACTATCAGCACCTCCATATACTATTAGCCAGGCACCTCTCCCATATTACTATATACCAGGCACCTCTCCCATATTACTAATAACCAGGCACCTCTCCCATATTACTATATACAGGCCACCTCTCCCATATTACTATTAACCAGGCACCTCTCCCATATTACTATATACCAGGCAACCTCTCCAATACTTATATACCAGGCACCTCCTTCCCATATTACTATATACCAGGCAACCTCTCTCCATATTTACTACCTATACCAGGCACCTCTCCCATATTACACATACCAGGCACTCTCCCATTATTACTACCGGCACCTCTCCCATATTACTATATCCAGGCACTCTCCATTACTAATACCAGGCACCTTCCCATATTACTATACCAGGCACCTCTCCCATATTACTATATACCAGGCACCTCTCCCATATTACTCATACCAGGCACCTCTCCCATATTACTATATACCAGGCACCTCTCCCATATTACTACATACCAGGCACCTCTCCCATATTACTCATATACCAGGCACCTCTCCCATATACTATATACCAGGACCTCTCCCATATTACTATATACCAGGCACCTCTCCCATATTACTATATACCAGCACCTCTCCCACATTACTATATACCAGGCACCTCTCCCATATTACTATATACCAGGCACCTCTCCCATATTACTATATACCAGGCACCTCTCCCATATTACTATATACAGGCACCTCTCCCACATTACTATATACCAGGCACCTCTCCCATATTACTATATACCAGGCACCTCCTCCCATATTACTATATACCAGGCACCTCTCCCATATTACTATATACCAGGCACCTCTCCCAATATTACTATACCCGCACCTCCCATATTACTACTACCAGCAACCTCTCCAATATATAAACCAGGCACCCTCTCCCATATTACTATAATACCACAGGCACCTCTCCCATATTACTATACCAGGCACCTCTCCCATATTACTACATACCAGGCACCTCTCCCATATTACATATACATGCACCTCTCCCATATTACTACATACCAGGCACCTTCCATATACTATATACCAGGCACCTCTCCCATATTACTAATACCAGGCACTCATCCCATATTACTACATACCAGGCACCCTCCCATATTACTATATACCAGGCACCTCTCCCATATTACTACATACCAGGCACCTCTCCCATATTACTACATATACCAGGCACCTCTCCATATTACTACATACCAGGCACCTCTCCCATATTACTACATACCACGCACCTCTCCCATATTACTACATACCAGGCACCTCTCCCATATTACTACATACCAGGCACCTCTCCCATATACTACCATACCAGGCACCTCTCCCATATTACTACATACCAGCACCGTCTCCAATATTACTACCTAACCAGGCACTCTCCCATATACTAATACCAGGCACCTCTCCCATATTACTACATACCAGGCACCTCTCCCATATTACACATACAGGCAACCTCTCCAATATACTATATACCAGGCACCTCTCCCATATTACTAATACCAGGCACCTCTCCCATATTAATATACCAGCACCTCTCCCAATTACTTATACCAGGACCTCTCCCTCCCATATTACTATATACCAGGCACCTCTCCCATATTACTATATACCAGGCACCTCTCCCATATTACTATATACCAGGCACCTCTCCCATATTACTACATACCACGCACCTCTCCCATATTACTATATACCAGGCACCTCTCCATATACTATATACCAGGCCTCTCCCATATTACTACATACCAAGCACCTCTCCCATATTACTATAACCAGGCACCTCCCCATATTACAATACCAGCGCACCTCTCCCATATTACTATATACCAGGCACCTCTCCCATATTACTATAACCAGGACCTCTCCCATATTACTACATACACAGCACCTCTCCATATTACTACATACCCAGGCACCTCTCCCATATTACTACATACCAGCGCACCTCTCCCATATTACTATATACCAGGCACCTCTCCCATATACATATACCAGGCACCTCTCCCATATTACTACATACCAGGCACTCTCCCATATACTATATACCAGGCACCTCTCCATATTACTACATACCAGGCACCTCTCCCATATTACTATATACCAGGCACCTCTCCCATATTACTATATACCAGGAACCTCTCCACATATTACTACATACCAGGCACCTCTCCCATATTACTACATACCACGCACCTCTCCCATATTACTATATACCAGGCACCTCTCCCATATTACTACATACCAGGCACCTCTCCCATATTACTACATACCAGGCACCTCTCCACATATTACTACATACCAGGCACCTCTCCACATATATTACATACCAGGCACCTCTCCCATATTACTACATACCACGCACCTCTCCACATATTACTACATACCACGCACCTCTCCACATAGTACTACATACCAGGCACCTCTCCATATTACTACATACCAGGCACCTCTCCCATATTACTACATACCAGGCACCTCTCCACATATTCTACATACCGCAACCTCTGCCACATATACTACATACACCACCTCCCACATATTACTACATACCAGCACTCTCCACATATTACTACATACCAGCACCTCTCCACATATTACTAATACCACGCACCTCTCCACATATTACTACTACCACGCACCTCTCCACATATTACTACATTCACGCACCTCTCCACATATTTACTACATACACGCCCCCCTCCACATATCTATATACCGGCACCTCTCCACATATACTAATACCAGGCACTCTCTCCACATATTACTAATACCAGGCACCCTCTCCACTATTAACACATACCACGCACCTCTCCACATATATACTACATACCAGGGCACCTACCTCTCCACTATTACTACATACCACGCACCTTCCACATATTACTACATACCAGGCACCTCTCACCAATATTACTACAGGGAAATGTATTAGTACTTTACATTGTTGACTTAATAAAGTCAGGGGACTGCCAATGTTCAATCCAAATAGGGTCATGGGGTGCCACACCACCCATTAGGTCATTTAAAAAATTGTTGAGGGCAACCGGCTACCTCTCTATGAACTATGGGAGGGGCGACACCTCAAGCACCAGTATACAGATCACCTGTAAGGTAAACGTAAAGAAAGACTTGCTGAGGGATTCACAATTTTTTTGTTTTCTTCAAAGCAACTGTTAGTTAAGGTAACGAGTTGGGTATAAAGGTTGGAATTAGAGAGTGATGGAGGTATGTGTTTATTCAACTCCAATACTATGTACTATGAACTGTTATACAGACATTATGGGTAGGGTATAAAGGTTGGAAAGATGGACGTATGTCTTTATACAACCTCCAATACTATGTTTATCTTGTAAACTGTTATACAGACATTTGTAGGATATAAAGGTTGGACTAGATGGACATATGTCTTTATAACACACCTCCAAAACTATGTTACTATGTAAACTGTAGACAGACATTATGGGTAGGGTTATAGGGTTGGACTAGATGGACGTATGTCTTTATACAACCTCCAATACTATGTTACTATGTAAACTGTTATACAGACATTATGGTAGGGTATAAAGGTTGGACTAGATGGACGTATGTCTTTATCAACCTCCAATACTATGTTACTATGTAACTGTTATACAGACATTATGGGTTAGGATATAAAGGTTGGACTAGATGGACGTATGTTCTTTATACAACCTCCAATACTATGTAACTATGTAACTGTATACAGACATTATGGGTAGGTATAAGTTGGACTAGATGGACGTATTGCTTTAATAACAACCCAATACTTGTTACTATGTAACTGTTTATACAGACATTATGGGTAGGATATAAAGCTTGGACTAGATGGATGTATGTGTTTATTCAACCCTCCAATACTATGTACTAGTAACTGTTATACGACATTATGGTTAGGATATAAAGGTTGGACTAGATGGACGTATGTCTTTATATAACCTCCAATACTATGTTTCTATGTAACTGTTATACAGACATTATGGGTAGGGTATAAAGGTTTGGTATAGTATGGACGTATCTTTATATAACCCCAAAACTATGTTACTATGTAACTGTTATTCACAGACATATGGGGTAGGAATATAAAGGTTGGACTAGATGGATGTATGTGTTTATTCAACCTCCAATACTATGTTACTATGTACTGTTTATACAGACATTATGGGTAGGGTATAAAGATTGGACTAGATGGACGTATGTGTTTTTTAACCTCCAATACTGTACCATGTAGTGTCTACAGACATTATGGGTAGGATATAAAGGTTGGACTAGTGGACGTATGTGTTTATTCAACCTCCATTACTATGCGTACTATGTAACTGTTAGAAACATTATGGGTAGGGTATAAAGATTGTGACTAGATGGTACCTATGTCTTTAGCAACTCCAAATACTAGTTACTATGTCATGTTATACAGACATTATGGTAGGATCTAAAGGTTGGACTAGATAGACGTATGTCTTTATACAACCTCCATACTATGTTACTATGTAACTGTTAGACAGACATTATGGTAGGGTATAAAGGTTGGACTAGATGGACGTATGTCTTTATACAACCTCCATACTATGTTACTATTAACTGTTATACAGACATTATTGGTAGGTATAAAGGTGGACTGATGGATGTAGTCTTTATACACCTCCATACTATGTTACTATGTAACTGTTAGACAGACATTATGGGTAGAATATAAAATTGGACTAGATGGATGTATGTCTTATACACCTCCAATACTAGTGTTACATGTAATGTTAGCAAGACATTATGGGTAGGGTATAATTTGAGGTTGGACAGATGACGTATTGTTCTTTATAGACAACACCAATACTATGTTCCGTTACTATGATACTGTTTATACAGGATTATGGGTTCGGGTTATAAGGTTGACTAGAATGGACGTATGTCTTTATACAACCTCCATTACTATGTACTATGTAACTGTTATACAGACATTATGGGTGGGTTGGTATAAAGGTTGACTAGAGACGTATGTCCTTTATACAACCTCCAATACTATCGTTACTATGTACTGTTATACAGAATTATGGGTTAGGGTTATAAAGGTTGATAGCTAGATGGACGTATGTTCTTTATACAACCTCTCCAATACCTATGTTACTATGTACTGGTACTACCAGACAGATTATGGGTAGGGTATAAGGTTGGACTAGATGGACGTATGTCTTTATACAACCACTCATTACATGTTACTATGTAAACTGTTAGGACAGACAAGTATGATGGCCACTTGTCATTTGATCACCTCAATGTGCCAAACTGTAGATAGCAGAAAGGGGGATAATGTGCACTGAAATCCCCCCTTAAAAACTACTATGGTGTGATGGAAACCAATTTGGCTTTCAATCTGTAATATCATTTTATGACGTGCTGTATGTCTTAGTGCCTCACTTCTGTTCACTGATATAATATAGACAAGTTGGGCCAACATGTGAAATGACCAATTATAATTTAATGGTAATACAAAATATACTGCCACAAAATGAATGTTGGCACAGAGACGAAATCCACCAGGAGTTAGTAGAATCAAGGGGATTGGTGTTTCCCTGCATCAAGCCATTTTGGGGAAAGTGTCAGAGCTGCCCTTATTTAAGTTTCCATAATCATTTCTGTTATTTTGTGTATTCCTGTGAGTTATCCCAGTCTGGCGTTAGGATCCTGACAAACTCCATAACCACAGATGTTAGGTAACCCCAGAGAAGGGTGATTCCTCAAACTGTAGGACCGACGTAGAGCCCACCATGATGGGAGATAGATGAGTCAAACGCAGATTTGCCCAATGTAATATTTGGTGTTTTGATAAAAGTGTGTGTTTTTTAGACGATGTTTTTGTCTGTAATTTGACAGGTGTGTCTTGATTAATCTGATTTCTCTCAGTTTCACTATAGTTTCAACAAAGTTCCTTAAAAGATCTGAGAAATTACATTGCTGATTGTGGGAGGCAATGCTTGATTGAGTCTCTGCTTAGCCTGTAAATTACTACCTCCATGAAATGTGCTGTAGCTAGGTGAGCAGTAGAATTGGCCATAGGTCCAAGAATCTGGTGTGTATCAGCTCCTTTGTAAAAAGCTGATTGCGGAATGATATCTGCTGTTTAAAACCTGTGCCGGGTTCGTAACCGGACTTTTTAAAGCCGATCGAATTTATCTTTCCTGTCATATGCGCGATCAGCTGGGGAAAGGCGTGTTGTGTTAGGCTCCATCTTGCAGGAGGGCGCCAGGCCCCTGCAGTTCCAAACAACTCTAGAATGGCCTGAACCTGGTTCCAAAGTTAGATTTCAAGGATCCGCCACAACTCGGGTTTTGAGAATATCCGATTATTTTCGGGTTTATTTCAAGTAGTTTCTGAAACTTTGTGAGAATTTTCGTGTAAAATTAACAAAATCAAAAAATCTTAGAAATTTCTAGAGAAATCGCGAAATTTTTAACGTAAGTCAAACCTAGGAAAGTAGGAAATTTCTGGTGTTTTTTCAAAAAAAAAGATTTTGGCCATTGATAGGTGTTCCCCGAGACCATTCCCAGGTTTTTTCGCACCTCTCCACATATTACTACATACCACGCACCTCTCCACATATTACTACATACCACGCACCTCTCCACATATTACTACATACCACGCACCTCTCCACATATTACTACATACCACGCACCTCTCCACATATTAGCACCTCTCCACATATTACTACATACCACGCACCTCTCCACATATTACTACATACCAGGCACCTCTCCACATATTACTACAGGAAATGTATTAGTACTTTACATTGTTGACTTAATAAAGTCGAGGGGACTGCCAATGTTCAATCCAATATGGGTCATGGGGTGCCACACCCATTAGGTCATTTAAAAAAATTGTTGAGGGCACCGGCTACCTCTCTATGACTATGGGAGGGGCGACACCCTCAAAGCACCACGATACAGATCACCTGTAAGGTAAACGTAAAGAAAGACTTGCTGAGGGATTCACAATTTTTTTGTTTTCTTCAAAAGCAACTGTTAGTTAAGGTTAACGAGTTGGGTATAAAGGTTGGACTAGATGGAGGTATGTGTTTATTCAACCTCCAATACTATGTTACTATGTAACTGTTATACAGACATTATGGGTAGGGTATAAAGGTTGGACTAGATGGACGTATGTCTTTATACAACCTCCAATACTATGTTACTTGTAAATGTTATAAAGAACATATGGGTAGGATATAAAGGTTGGACTAGATGGACATAGTCTTTATACAACCTCCAAAACTATGTTACTATGTAACTGTTAGACAGACACTATGGGTAGGGTATAAAGGTGGACTAGATGGACGTAGGTCTTTATACAACCTCCAATACTATGTACTATGTAACTGTTTATACAAGACATTATGGGTAGGGTTATAAAGGTTGGACTAGATGGAAGTATGTCTTTAACAACCTCCAATACTATGTTACTATGTAACTGTTATACAGACATTATGGGTAGGATATAAAGGTGTGACTAGATGGACGTATGTCTTTTATACAAACCCCAATACTATGTTACTATGTAACTGTATACAGACAGTATGGGTAGGGTATAGTTGGACTAGATGGACGTATGTCTTTATACAACCTCCAATACTAGTTACTATGTAACTGTTATACAGACATTATGGGTAGGATATAAAGCTTGGACTAGATGGATGTATGTGTTTATTCAACCCCAATACTATGTTACTATGTAACTGTATACAGACATATGGGTTAGGATATAAAGGTTGGACTAGATGGACTGTATGTTTTATATAACCTCCAATACTATGTTACTATGTAACTGTATACAGACATTATGGGTAGGGTATAAAGGTTGGTATAGATGGACGGATGTCTTTATAACCTCCAATAACTAGTTACTATGTACTGTTATACAGAACATATGGTGTGTTTTCTCAGATCTTAGGTACTATGGTATCCAGAAAGGTTGGACTAGATGGATGATATGGTTTATGCAACCTCCAATACATGTTACTATGTAACTGTTATACAGACATTATGGGTAGGGTATAGATTGGACTAGATGGACGTATGTTTATTTAACTCCATACTATGTTACATGTAGGTATACAGACATTATGGGTAGGTATAAAGGTTGGACTAGTGGACGTATGTCTGTTTATCAACTCCATTATATGGTACTATGTAACTGTTAGACAGACATTATGGGTAGGGTATAAAGATTGGACTAGAGGACGTATGTCTTTATGCAACCTCCAATACTAGTTACTATGTAACTGTTAGACAGACATTTGGGTAGGATATAAAGGTTGGACTAGATAGACGTTAGTCTTTATACAACCTCCAATACTATGTTACTATGTAACTGTTAGACGACAATTATGGGTAGGGTATAAAAGGTGGACTAGATGGACGTATGTCTTTATACAACCCAATACTAGTTACTATGTAACGTTATACAGACATTATGGTAGGGTATAAAGGTGGGACTAGATGGAGTATGTCTTTATACAACCTCCAATACTAGTTAACTATGTAACTGTTAACGAGACATTATGGGTAGTATAAAAGTTGGACTAGAGGAGTATGTCTTTTACAACTCCAATACTAGTTTATGTAACTGTTAGACAGACATTATGGTAGGGTATAATTAAAGTTGGACTAGATGGACGTATGTCTTTATACAAACACCAATACTATGTTACTATGAACTGTTATACAGAATTATGGGTAGGGTATAAGGTTGGACTAGATGGACGTATGTCTTATACAACCTCCATTAATTACTATGTACTATGTACTGTTATACAGACATTATGGGTAGGATATAAAGGTTGGACTAGATGGACGTATGTCTTTATACAACCTCCAATACTATGTTACTATGTAACTGTTAGACAGACATTATGGTAGGGTATAAAGGTTGGACTAGATGGACGTATGTCTTTATACAACCTCCAATACTATGTTACTATGTAACTGTTATACAGACATTATGGGTAGGGTATAAAGGTTGGACTAGATGGACGTATGTCTTTATACAACCTCCATTACTATGTTACTATGTAACTGTTAGACAGACAAGTAATGATGCCACTTGTCATTTTGATCACCTCAATGTGCCAGAACTGTAGATAGCAGAAAGGGGGGATTCTGTGCACCTGAAATCCCCCCTTAAAAACTACTATGGGTGAAACAATTTGGCTTTCAATCTGTAATATGCATTTTATGAACGTAGCTGTGATGTCATTAGTGGCCTCACTCCTGTTCACTATTATTATAGACAATGTTGGGCCCAACATGTGAAATGACCAGATAATTAATGTAATACAAATCTACTGCACAAAATGAATGTTGGCACAAGAGACGAAATCCAACCCAGGAGTTAAGGAGTAAAGGGGATTGGTGTTTCCTGCATTAAGCCATTTTGGGGGAAAGGTCAGAGCCTGCCCTTATTTAAGTTTCCATAATCATTTCTGTTATTTTGTTTATTCCTGTGAGTATCCCAGTCTGGCGTTAGGATCCTGACAACTCCATAAACACAGATGTTAGTAACCCCAGAGAAGGTGATTTTCCTCAACTGTAGGACCGACGTAGAGCCCACCATGATGGGCTGGATAAGATGAGCAAACGCAGATGCAATGTAATGATTTGGTTTATTTGATACAATTGCTGTTTGTTTAGACGAATGTTATGTCCTGTAATTTGACATGGTTGTCTTGATTCAATCTGATTTCTCTCAGTTCACTCATAGTTCACAAAGTTACTTAAAAGATCTGAGAAATTAACATTGCTGATATGTGGAGGCCATGCTGATTGAGTCTCTGCTTAGCCTGTAAATTATACCCTAATGAATGGTGCTTAGCTAGGTGAGCAGTTAGAATTGGCCATGGTCACAAGAGATCAGTGGTGTGATCAGCTCTTTTTAAAAAGCTGATTGCAGGAATGATATCTGCTGTTTAAACCTTGTGCCTGTTCGGTACCGGACTTTTAAACAGCCGATCGAATTTATCTTTCCTGCATATGCGCGATCAGCTGGGGAAAGGCGTGTGTTAGGCCTCCAATCTTGCAGGAGGGCCCAGGCCCCTGCAGTTCCACAACTGCTAGAGATGGACCTGAACCTGGTTCCAAAGTAGATTTCAAGGATCCGCCACAACTCGGGCTTTGAGATATCCGATTATTTCGGGTTTATTTCAAGTAGTTTCTGAAACTTTTGAGAATTTTCGTAAAAATTAACAAATCAAAAATTTTAGAAATTTCTAGAAATCGCGAAAATTTTAAACGTAAAGTCAAAATAGGAAATAGGAAATTTCTGGTGTTTTTTAAAAAAAAAGATTTTGGCCATTGATAGGTGTTCCCCAGACCATTTACCAGGTCCCTGAACCATCTACACTAAGTTACCATTATACCTTAATTTAAGGATGAACTTTTGGATTTTTTAACTCCCATTTACTTCAATGGGTCCGCATGGCGATTTTTGAATTTTCAGATTTTTTTCAAAAATTTGTGAATCAGCAAGTGGGAAGCATTTCAGTGATTTCAGCCATCTTTAATAGTGACATGACTCAATTAATAAAAAATAATGCAGCCTCTGTTTGGATGGAGTAGACATGGCCGTAAAAGTTCGGAAAACAAACCCATTAAAGTCAATGGGAGGAAATATTTTGAAAAGTTCAGGTAAATTACATTTTAAATAACAATGGTAACTTACTGTAAATGGCTGTTGCACCTGGGAAATGGCCAAATGCATTTAAATGTTTCTTTCCCCTACAATCGGTCAAAAATCGACAGCTAAATTTGAGGTTTACTAAAATCGATTGTTACATTCGAGGGTTACTGAAATCGAAAGGTACATTCGAGGGTTACCAAATTCGACCGCTACATACAAGGGTTATCAAACTATACATTTGAGGGTTACCAAAATCGAAGGCTACATTCAAAGGTTACCAAAATCGAAGGATACATTCAAGGGTTACCGAATTTGAACATTACATTCAAGGATTACCGATTCGAGAATTTGATAATTATAGATTTTTTAAATAATTATTGAAAATGGGTCCGCAAGTTCGGAAAACCAGAACTAGTTCTGATAGTCAAGTTCGTCCAAACTGATAAATTTTGGGTCCATGACTAGGATGGAGTAATGGAGTATTGGAAACCTATAATAAACCTCTTACTAAAGAGGAGGGAATGTCCACCCCTCCACACACAAATAGTTACCTGCTTCAAACCCCCCGAAAAGCAGGACTTCGTTATGTTGAAAATTTCCAGTTCCGCTCCCAGACAGAGTTATTATACTTACATGCTCCTCTCTACTTCCGGGTAAGGCAGTGACATCACAGCCAATCACTGACTGCAATTCCTGGAGCAGTCTCCACTGCGGCTGCGCAAGAACAGAAAAAGAACAGCCGCAGTGGAGACAGAGTGAGCAGACTGGAAGCGGCGGTGGAGCGAGGAGCTTGTGAGTATAATAACTCTGTCTGGGAGCGGAATTGGAAATTTTCAACATAACGAAGTCCTGCTTTTCGGGGGGTTTGAAGCAGGTAATGATTTGTGTGGAGGGGTGGACATTCCCTTTAATATTTTAAATGGTCCTTAATTTTGCTGCTTCCTCCCAAAGCTGGAGAAGGTGACATCGACATAGCTCCTTCCCCTTCTTGGTGATTAGACTGTCTGCAAGGTGGGAACTGAACTGCACATGTAACATTTCCTCCTGGGAAAATGCGGAACCTGTGGAAAGTTTACGGCTGCGATTAAAGTTTGGAAATTGTAAACCTGGATCGCTGCTTTACCATCTCAACTAAACTAACATTTTAGGTTTAATTTTTCTTTTAAAATACAAGAGAGAAAGTGAATCTTACTCGAAGAGGAAACCTGTGATCTGATCTACCATTATTACATTTAATATTCAGTGTTTTGATGTCCTTTGATAGAATGAAATTGTAGATTAATATTTACTCACTCTAAGACAAAATTAATTTAATATTTTTCATTGGGTTTTTTACTGACAAATGAACATTGTAAAAGATTTCCCTTTACATTTTCTTATTTGCAGCTTGAAAGTGAGTGTGTGTGTCTGTGCTGCAGGTTTTAAAACTCAATAATCTTGCTATGGCAATGAAAGAGGACACTGGTGGTTTTAATTTCTTTTATTTTTTTAGTTTAGTTTTCTGTAGTTACCTTTTAAGTATGCCACGGGAAAGAAAGGGTGATTGGTAAATTTTTTTTTTTAAAACTAAAGTTTCCTTTTAAGTATGGCTGCCACAGGCATGGACAGGTAGGACAGTAGGTGTGTGTACCTGTGTCATTTTGTCGGGTTAAAACCAAACTTTTTAGATTATTTTGATTTAGATTAATTTGTTTTTTGACTTAAGTTACCCTTTAAGTATGGCTGCCACAGAAATGGAAAGGTAGGTAAATAGGTATGTGTACCTGTTTCAGGTTGGGGGGAAATGTTTTTTGATGATTGGACAAAATCATTTTTCTGACTACAATTACTCTTTAAGTATGGCTGCCACAGGAATAGACGGATAGGTCAGTAGGTGTGTGTACCTGTGTCATTTTGAGGGGTAAAACAAACAGGGAGATTCAATAAAAGTTCTTATCATTCAAAATGGTGCTAATTTTGCCCCAACCAATCAGATCTTATTTAACATTTGAAAGAAAACATCCAATTGGTTGGGGCAAAATTAGCACCATTTTTAATGATAAGAACTTTTATTGAATAACCCTAAAACTTTTTTAGATTATTGATCAAAATTTTTTTTTGGCTATAGTTACCCTTTAAGTATATGGCTGCTACAGAAAGAAAAGGGCAGGTAAGTGTGTGTACCTGTGGCAGGTTGGGGGTTATGTCTTTTTTGCATATATGACTATAAAGCTAACTTTTATTGGTGATAGATCAAATTTTTTTTGGTTATAGTTACCCTTTAATTATGGCTGCCATGGGAATGGAAGGGTAGGTCAATAGGTGTGTGCTTCAGTGTTAGTTTGGGGGGTTAAAATTTTTTTTTTGATGACTGGTCAAAATTTGTATTTTTAATATAGTTAACCCTTTAAGTATGGCTACCCCAGAAATGGAGGGGTAGGTCAGTAGGTGTGTGCACCTGTGTCAGGTTGGGGTATATGTGTTTTTTTGCGTTTATGACAATAAATATAACTTTTATTGATGATAGATCAAAACTAGCTTTTTTTGACTTTAGTTATCCATTAAGTATGGTTGCTATGGGAATGGAAGGGTAGGTCAGTAGGTGTGTGTACCTGTGTCAGGTTAGGAGGTATGTATTCTTGCATGTGTGACTATAACATGTACCAGCTACTTAATAACTACTGCTGCTTTTACCTGATATCAGCAACACCAACACACTGGCACAGCCACAGTCCGTAACCAAGTCGGACCATCAGGACTTCATCAAGTCAGTTTTCAGCACCACGGAAAGCTTTCTCCTCCTGTTCCAAGATGAATCGCTCCGCCCCATGCGTCTGAGTGGGTGCGTGCTTGAAGACCTCCTCCTTATTCTGCGCTGGAACTGGAAGAGCAGAGTTCCGCCTATGCAGGACGGACCCATCCAGGACCAAGACTGAGAGTGAGTAGGACTGAAAATGTCTGTGATGAAAGGACTGTACTATCCTCCCTAACAGTCCCCAGCCCAATTTAGTCTTAGGCTGCACAGCACAGTGCACTGCAGGTTAGTCTAGTGGGGGGAGCCTGGGAGGCATTTTTGTGCTGGTGGTGCCAGGCCTAGGGGGTATCATACCTCCCCATGGACCTGGCACCACCAGCACACAAATGCCTACCAAGCTCTCCCTACCCCACCATGGCACAGTTGGCAGTGCACAGCTACTTTAAATTGGTTTGGCTGCGGCACAGCCACACAAAAAATTGGTATTTGCTGTGCCAGGGGGGAGGGTGTATGTACTGTGCCATGGGGGTGGAGGGTATTTGTATGCTAGTTGTGCCTGGGGGTATGTGCCAGTGCTTTCTGTACCAACTTTAACTGCCAGCACACACAGTTATAGTTGGCACAGAGAGCACTGGCACGTACCCCCTGGCACCACTAGCATACAGATACCCCCACCCCCATGGCACAGCACATACCCCTTCCCCCCTGGCACAGCAATTACCTATGAGTCGATTGCCCTGCACATGGGGTAGTTAATAGCCTACCATTTGCTGCCATTATGTGATGAAATTCCCATGGCTACCAGTATGTAATGAAATGGCTACCAGTATGTAATAAAATTTCTACAGCTACCAGTATGTAGTGAAATGGCTACCAGTATGTGCTGAAATTCCCATGGCTACCAGTATGTAATGAAATGGCTACCAGTACATAATAAAAACCTCATAGCTATCACTACTAGTATGTAATAAAATTCCCATAGCTAACAGTATTTAATGTAAAAACCCATGGTTACCAGTATGTAATGAAATTCCTATGGCTACCAGTATTTAATGAAATTCCAATTCTAGCAGTATATGGTGAAATTGTCAGTTTGCTGCCAGTATGTAGTATAAATCCCATTGCTATCAGTGTGTAATGAAATTCCCATGGCTACCAGTATATGGTTAAATTGCCAGTTTGCTGCCAGTATTTTAATGAAAACCCCATGGCTACCAGTAGATAGAGTTTGTAAGGTTAAGCTAGTTTAGATTACTAATATATGGGTAAAGGACCCAAACCTCAGTCCCCTATACATAAAATCACAAGGCCTTGTAGCTCCCAAATTAATAAAAGCAAACCTTTATTGTATTTCAATACACACGAAAAACCTTATAAATATAAAAACAATTCCCCCATGCCAATGCAATAAAAATCCCCACTGGCCAGTAGATCTTACTATGGGGCGTCCCCCTCTAAGTATTGGGTTCGGTGCGACCAGTCCACGGCAGTCTCTTAGGGGCATATTTATAAAGGTTCGTTAACTTTTCGCAGCCGTTTTCGCGGCCATTAACGCATAAATCGCGTTTACCGCGATTTATAAAGGCCCGAAAACGGCCGCGAAAAGTTAACGAAGCGTTAACCTTTCGCGCCGATACTTACCCGTTACCGCCGCTTCTATTTATAAAGCGGCGGTACTGGTTTCGCTCGGCTAGTATTGGCTGTTTTACTTCGCCACCTTGAAGGAGGCGAAGTCAGCCGATACTAACCTGAGACACGCCCACCCCGCCCACACCCCCCGCGGCGGCAGCGGCGACCACCCGCCCCGCCGCGCAACTTCCCAGCAGCCACTCCCAACCCTTTCACCGTTCGGCGGGCAATCTCGGAACGGGAGGCTAGAAGGGGCTGCCGGGAAGGGGCCGCAGCCGGTGGTCGCAACCACCCGCCGCGCACCCCCTCCCCGGCAACCCCTCCAAGCCCCCCGCCCCGGCTGCTCCCGGGAGGGGACGGGAGGGAGCCGCTGGGGGGTGGAGGCTCCCTCCACGGGGCCCTGAAAGGGCCTTTTGGGGCTTAGGGGGTCCCGCAGCCCGAACCGGGACCCCCCCTCCCCGGCCCTTATAAGGGCCTTGCGGCACTGACAAGTGCCTTTGGCGGGGGTCCCGCAGCTGAAACCGGGACCCCCAGTGCGGCTTCTTACAAAGAGCCCTTGGGCACGTCTTCTTTCTTCTTTCCGTCCCGGCCACCAGCTCCGCCGAGGCCGCCGACCCCCGAGAGGTACCCCTGCGGCCCCTGCGACCTCAACGAGGCCGATGTTGCCGGCGTCTGATCCGACGCGACGTCTTCGGGCTGGCGACACCACACCCCACTCAGTCGCCGATGCCAGCAGACTCACTGCGGCCGCCAGTGAGAGCCCGCTGGCACCGCCGGCCTCAGCGGAGCCGATGTTGCCAGCCGCTTCTTTTTTTTCTTCTTTCTTCAGCCATCTACTGCGATGGCATCTGAGTTCCGCGCGGAAAGCTCCTCTTTATATAGGTTTTGCAGAAATCCATATCCGTTTCTGATTGGTCAATTTTTAATACTTGCTTTACATTAACCAATCAGATTTCTGGAAAGTTCTCCAGTGAGTCTGCCTGGCATCGGCGACCTGAGTGGGTTGGTGTCCCCTCGTGTGAGTGGCCTCATCGAGGTCGGCCGGCGCCGCCGGGGGTACCCCTGGCGCCGCAGGGGTACCCTCGGGGGTCGCGGCCTCGGCGGAGCTGGTGTCGCCGGGACTGGAAGAAAGAAGACGTGCCCCAGGGCTCTTTTAAAAGCCGCACTGGGGTTCCCTGTTTCAGCTGCGGGACCCCCGCCAAGGCACTTGTCAGTGCCGCAAGGGCCCTTATAAGGGCCGGGAGGGGGGTCCCGGTTCGGGCTGCGGGACCCCCTAAGCCCCAAAGGCCCTTCTCAGGGCCCCGCTGGAGGGAGCCTCCACCCCCCCAACGGCTCCCTCCCGTCCCCTCCCCGGAGCGGCCGGGGGGGGGCTTGGAGGGGTTGCCGGGAGGGGGTGCGCGCGGGTGGTCGCGACCACCTCTGCGGCCCCTTCCCGGCAGCCCCTTCTAGCCTCCCGTTCCGAATTGCCGCGAACGGGGAACGGTTTGGGAGGGGCTGCTGGGAAGTGGCGGCGGCGGCGGTGGTCGCCGCTGCCGCCGCGGGGTGTGGGCGGGGTGGGCGTATGCCCCGCCCCCTTAGGAGCGGCGTCGGGAAGGGATTTTAAGTCCCTTCGCGGCGATACTATATAGTATCGCCGCGAAGGGGCTTAAAATTACCGCAGCACATCGCGGCACGCGATAGGTATCGCGGAAATAGCGCTCGCCGTTATAAATACGCGATAGCGCTATTTTCGCGGCCGCGATGTGCGGCGGTAATTTTTTTGCGCTAACATCGTTCCTTTATAAATAGCCCCTTAGTCTTGAAAATCAAACTATACATACGAGGGTTATCAAATCAAACTATATTGAAATATACGGGTTATTGAAATGTTCCACGATTTCAGAAACCAAACTACTTTGAACCCGAACTAGTTTTGGATAGTTCGAGTTTGGCTGAGCTCTAAAGTTCAGCCTGAACTCGGTTTGGGTTTCGAGTCTATTACTAGAGCAACTTCTATAGTTACCAATTTATTACATATTTTTTTACCAATATTTAATTATATGTTCTCTCATTCTTTCTTGCAAATCTGCCGCCCCCGCTAAATGAGCTTTTTTATAAGCTTGGCATGTGCAGTGGAAGCAGCAGGGGAAACAGCAGCCAATATTGATTGTGATGTCAGCAGTTGCAGCCTTGATTGACTGCTGGAGGGAGGGCAATAATTTATACGTAAATATCTGATTAGAATACATCTACATAATGTGCTTAATATATCAGTTGGGGTTGGGGGCAGTGTGACTGTCATGGAGCAGTTTTTTGTTTTAGGGTGGACATGCCCTTTAAACCCTATGATTGGTAACCTAGACCTATATCAAGTTATTTTTTCTCTTTTACATATAGATCTTTACATTGCTGAATTATTGTATTCTTACTTTAATATAGTCAGAATACAATCCTATATAATAAAGACCTTATTATACATGGTTGCACAGGTAAATGTAGTTTTTTTTTGAAATATACCTAACTGTCCTGGTTTAGCCAGTGGTATTGTGGTGTTAGGCCACTGGTTTAGCCAATGGCTAGTGGTATTAGGGCCCTGGTTTAGCCATGGTATGGTGGTATTTGGCCACTGGTTTAGCCAGTGTTATTGTGGTGTTAGGCCACGGTTTAGGCCAATGATATGGTGGTATTGCCACTGGTTTAGCCAGTGGTATTGTGGTGTTAGGCCACTGGTTTAGCCAGTGGTATTGTGGTATTAGGCCACTGGTTTAGCCAGTGGTATGGTGGTATTAGGCCGACGTTACCATGTATGGTATTGCACTGGTTTAGCCAGTGATATTGTGGTGTTAGGCCACTGGTTTATCCAGTGGTATTGTGGTATTAGGCCACTGGTTTAGCCAGTGGTATTGTGGTATTAGCCACTGGTTTAGCCAGTGGTATTGTGGTATTAGGCCACTGGTTTAGCCAGTGGTATTGTGTATTAGGCCACTGGTTTAGCCAGTGGTATGTTGTATTGGCCACTGTTTAGCTCGTGGTATAAGGCCACGGAAATAACATTTATGACCGTGTATGCAATGGCAAATGTGGTTCAAAAAGCTTTATTCATCCAGGAATTTTTGTGGTACCTATACCCCACATAACCAATTCAACAATCGGGTTGGAACAAGCACACAAATTGATGTTAAGTTGGGCAGGTGTGGCCAGCATTAGCCACGGACGTTCCTATCATTGTTCTGACACCCACCTCGTGGTTACAACATAAAAGAAAGTTAAATATAGAATACTAATAAAAAGTAAATGGGAAATGGAACTACAGAATTCTTATAGCCGCCCATGTTTTACTTACTGCAGGCTTAGGCAACTCCTTTTCCGCTGTGACTAAATGACCCACCAATCCTTATCCCTATGGAATGTCGGATATTTTGCTTTTTCCTTACTGTCTGGCTGCAGATCTTTTCTCTTTGCTCTTATAATACCTTCTCTTATATAGACGCACATCATAGTCTAATGCCTCATTCATCTTGTAAAGAGAACCATCACGTGTCCCTTTGTTTCTAGAAAGATTAAGATCAAATAATGTGATTGTTTCAGCAGTTTTAATTAATCGAGCACATACAATTTCATATAAACAGAGACATTATCTAATGGAAGGCGGGACACAAACGCGTGGGAGCTCTTGGAATCCCCAGAGACAGACATGTTAGCATATTGGGGCAAAGTTAAATTAGCAAAGATGGAATTTGCATTTTCTCTAGTTTCCCCACTCTAGTTAGTGGTTTGTGGCTGTCGGTAGCTCACAGCATTTGCTAGAAGATAATAGGGCCATATTGATAAAGGCGCGGTATCGAAATCTAGCTATACCGTGTCTTATCGTAATGTACGACAGCGGGGCATATATGTATGGCCCCGGTCGTACATTTATGCCGCCCATTTGCTTATTAACGACTGTTTGGTCATAGAATTCCATAGTAAACTAGCACAGTTAATTTGCGATTACGATCGTTAAACCAATCGTAAAATAACGATAGTTAAACCGATCGCTAAAGAGCGGTATTGCTAAAAAGTGATACCACGCCTTTATAAATACGGCCCTTGTGTTGTTAATGTGACATTTATGTGCTTTTTGTTTCAAACAACTCTACCAGTCAAAATGGAATCCACAGTAGCAATGGAGGTTTTATTACTTGGATTAACTGTAATTAATCGATTTATAAGCTTCTTGATCTACTTTGTGCCTTTAATATTTGTCACACGTACTGCTGGTTCCTTTTTTTGCCGATATTCCAAAGTTCCTGCGGATCAGCAAATTTTTTAAATCCCATAGTTCTGCCTCGAAACCAGGTTTGGTTAGAGACTGGGGGCCGTATTTATAAAAACCAGCAAAGTCTTAAAACGACTTCAATGGGGTGATGCTGGGCGGTATTTAACTATTGGTATAAACTTAACGGCCGCATCAGCCTTTATGTTATTGTTGTTATGTTTTCCCACTGGAAACTACCGCTTCTAACAGTAGTATTTCCAATCATAATAAATTTTGTTTTTGAACAACAAATCTTTTATAAATCCGGTCCCTGGGACTCATTACTATCCAATGGGTATTCTATTTATTGAAAGCTTAGTTTTGTCGTCCGTGCCTCTACGTGTCTCCCTGAATGTGCGTATGCCGAACGTTGTGGGAAGACGGATAAAATCTTAGTTGCTTCGTCCATACATCATTGTGTGTCTTGTGGTTTTCGTGTGTCTTACCACCAGGGTTTGCCCCTACCATGAAGCAAACTGAAACATTTGCTCAGGCACACCCCTGCGGACACTTAAAAGCGGCAGTTAAAAAAAATCCTCCTTCCTGCAATACTGCATTTCAGCACCAGTCCGCCAGTCAGGTGATAATTCGGCCCTCCAGTCAGTGTAACTTCAGCCATCCAGTTAACGCAGTCATTGTAAGTCAGCCTACTATACCCCACTCCACAAGCCACGTATATGTTCCACGATGAAGCCACCCCACCTCACATGTTCCCCCCGTCTGCCGTCTGCGATAGGCGGCATTTAAAGTTTTTCAGTGTTAAAAACTCTAGGACCACCCCTGTCTACCACCTGTTATGGGTTATTGTCTTTTTTCTAATAAATCTGAATTGTGATTTAGAGAAAGTTTTTTCGGGGTCAGTTTTTTGCTTCTCTAACAACGAACTGTGTATTCCTTAGTGACAAAATCCTCAGCCCTCAGTAAGCATAGAGATAGAGGAACATAAAAAATAAATAAACGCTATCTTATAACACAGGGTGCGGAATGTCCAGGAGCGATAATCTTTTAGACTTGCTCTGTCAAAATCCAGCTTAATATGTTAGTCAGGTAGCATTCCCTACCTATCAGCACCTGCAGATGTAACACAGACTGATAATACTGCACCAGCGGGGAAGATGAAAATGGAATTAGAAATTATTTCCTGAAGATACTGGCTAAGGAAATACTGTATGCATTGTAATTATGAGTGGGGGGGGGAAATACAATCCCTAAGGATTTTACTTCCCACAGACCTTTAGAATAGAGTTTTTAAAAGAAGGCCAAAGAGTGCAAAGCTCTTTACTAGTTCATTACATCAGAAACCTAGAAATAATAAGTTTGGTTCTCCTTTAAAGGTGCTCTTATTTAAATCTCCCCTCAAAAATGTTTTTGTGTATGAGTAATTGCCCTCCAAACCTCAATTTCCACAAAAGCTGCAGAACGGGGATGGACTGGCAACAGCGTCTGTGATTGGCTAGACACGATGGAAAGGCACGGAAGTAGGCATAAGACAACCGAGGGAACAAGAATTCTACTTCAACCCCATATGAGGTGTAATGAAGTACGCACTAGGATGGAGGAATGGGATAAATGATTTGGTATTTTCTGAGATGATATTTTTTGGGGGGTACAAGGTTCTAGACCAAATCTTCCTTATTCTTGTAAAAGATTGCAGGTTTTTTTCTATATATATTAAAACTGAACATAAAGGTAAAGTATTTCAGCTAACGAAAGGCATCTTGCTGTCTCATGCTATAATATAGCATTGCCCAAAAAAATCTAAAACAAGAAGTAATTACTTCCAGGTATCCCAGAGTAAATCTAGGTACACACTTTCCAATTCTTCCTCCAGACCAACTTGGCAAGGAGGAAGGACTGTCAGTCGCCGGCAAAAGTAGCTGCGTCCGACAGCTGGTGTCCATAGAGTACGTGTGGTTCCATTCCGCAATACTAGTGTTTTACCTGTGATGGAAAGGTCTCTGGAGGCTCCATAGTCCAATATTCTGGTTCACCTTGGAAAGTCTCTCATCCCATGACTTTAGCGCCGCCCCCCTCTCCACCAAACCAGGCCCCAAGAGTTTTGATTAAATCCGGTTATTGAACAGGGACATAACTGCAGGGCCTCGGGCCCCCCCATAAGATTGGAGGCTGGTACCCTGACCCACGCTCCTCCCCCCTCCACCATCAGCTGTTTTTATAAAATGCTGATTGCGTGTATAAATGAAAGACCAGACCCGAACTTCCAGTTCAGTTCCAGAAGTTCGGGTCAGGTGTTTTAAAACAGCTAATCCACGCATTTGTTTCCTTCGTTGACTGGCATCTGCACAGAAGAGGTGACATCATCCATGTACAGCAAGCACTTTGGCTCTCACGATCTGGGCCCAGAGCAGTGATCCTCTGATCCTCTGGTTCCGCCTGATGCTCTCCTGCGAACAGCATTATGCAACAGCAAAAAGAAGAGGTGAGAGAGGGCAGCCCTTGTCTGAACCCAGACATAATTGGAAAGGGGTCGTTTCCAGCCATTCACTAACACAGAGCTGACAATATCATGGTACATCAGGCTAACATATAAACAAAATCTATCACCTTAACCAAGTCTACGCGGGGCCCTACTCATAATATATGGGAGACATGGTCAAACGCCTTCTCCTGGTCAATGCCGTTTCCCTGATTAGAGCAAGACTATCTGCGTTCTGCACCCGGAAATGCCACAGGTCTGACCTGACCAGGTGGACAATCTGTTTGATACAGCCTTTAGCCGGTCGGCAAGTACCTGGCGAGAATCTTGTATTCCACATTTAGGATAGACATTGGACGCCAATTTCTCTCCTTCTTTCTGCTTATACAAGTTTTGATCAATCCTTCCCTCTGTGACTGGGGCATTCTATCTTCTTTCTGTCCTTTCCTTCTTATAACAAAAAGTATCTTGCAGTCTCATGCTATATATAGCATTGCCCACAGGGTGTCCCTAGGGTTTGGCACCTGAAAGAACTTTGAATGGCGCTGATTTGGTTGTGGGTGTGGCACTAGCTTATTTGCTGAATTCGGAAAAACTTTTGATAATTTTGTATTTAAATAAAATGAAACATTATTAAACGTAATGTATACAGTTCTCTATTGTAATAAAAGCTTATGTTGGTGCAACTGGTACATCACATTAGAAATCCCTTCCATACTATCCCTTCACACGACTACTAACTAATTATTTGAGGGTATGAACGTTTTTCTACCTATTAAAAAAACAACAACTTACAACTATAAAGGGAAGTTTAAGTATAACTTTGAATTTGGCTGAAAGACCGCATTTTGGAAGGGAATGTGTGGTGTTTTGGTGCTGCAGATTTTAAAACTCAATAATGCCAATGAAGGGACATTGTTGTGTTTTACTTACCCTTTAAATATGTCACATGCATTAAGGTAGGTCAGCTGGTGTGTGTACTTGGTGTCCGGTTGGGGGATAAAATACTAACTTTTGATGATTGGTCAAAATGTGTTTTTTTTTTTTACAATAGTTACCCTTTATATGGCTGCCATGGAAGGGTGGGTCAGTAGGGTGTGTACCTGGATCAGGTTGGAATTTAAAAAACAAACTTTTGATTATTGATCAAAATTTTTTTTTGACTTTAGTTACCTTTTACGTATGGCTGCCATAGTAATGGATAAGTAATCAGTAGGTGTGTGTACCTGTGTCATGTTGGGGGTTAAAAAAACAAACTCTGATTATATTACTGGTCAAAATTAGTTTTTTTTTTTTTTTACTTTAGTTAGCCTTTAAGTATGGCTTGCAACAGTAATGGATAAGTAGATCAGTAGGTGTGTTTACCTGTATCATGTTGGGGTTAAAAAAACAACTCTTGATTATTGATCAAAATTAGCTTTTTTGACTTTAGTTACCCTTAAGTATTGCTGCCACAGTAATGGATAAGTAGATCAGTAGGTGTGTGACCTGGGTCTGTTTGAGAGGATATGTCTTTTTTTGTGTTTACAACACCATAAAACTATCTTTTATTGAGAGTAAATCTAAATTAGTTTTTTTGACATTAGTTACCCTTTAAGTATGGCTGCCACAATAATTGATAAGTAGATCAGTAGGTGTGTGTACCTGGGTCTGATTGGAGGGTATGTTTTTTTTTGTATTAAACACCATAAAACTATCTTTTATGAGGAAAAATTTAATTAGTTTTTTTTGACTTTAGTTACCCTTTAAGTATGGCTCCCCCAGTAATGGATAAATAGATCAGTATGTGTTATGTACCTGTACCCGGGGCTGGTTGAAGGTGTATGTCTTTTTTGTGTTTTACACCATAAAACTATCTTTTATTGAGGACAATGTAAATTAGTTTTTTTTGCCTTTAATTACCCTTTAAGTATGGGCTGCCACAGTAATGGATCAGTAGATCAGTAGGTGTGTGTAGCTGGGTCTGGTTGGGGGTAAGTCTTTTTTTGTTTACAGCCTAAAGCTATCATTTATTGAGAATGCAATATATCAAAATTAGTTTTTTTTGACTTATTTACCCTTTAAGTATGGCTGCCACAGTAATGGATAAGTAGATCAGTATGTGTATGTACCTGGTCTGGTTGAGGGGGTATATTTTTTTTGTGTTTACAACCATAAAATCTTTTATTGAGGAAAAATCTAAATTAGATTTTTGGACTTTATTTACCCTTTAGTATGGCTGCCAAGAATAACAGGGTAGGTCATTAACTAGTGGGTGTACCTGTGTGAGGTGGGGGATATATGTTTTTGCATGTATGACCAAATAAATAACTTTTATTGATGATTGATCATAATTAGTTTTTTTTTACTATAGTTACCCTTTAGTATGGCTTCCATACCGTACCCATTACAACTTCCACATCAATATATTTTTTCTGCAGCTTTGACTGTAATTAACCTATTTGAAAGCCGCATAAGAACAGTCATAACTTCACACGGCCATGTGACAGGTAAAATCTCCCAAATTATCCAAATTAAAAACCTTTTTTTAAAATTATTTTAAAGGGCAACTATAAACAAAAAGGTTAATGTTTTAAAACCCATTATTCCCCATTAGCTTAATAATAATCAAATATATGTGTGCGCATTATTAAGCAGCTTGGACATTAAGTGGTTCAATTATATCTATATACAATTTAGTGTGGTTGCTTGTGGTCCTCTGGCTGACGGCGCTTGTGGTCTTTTGGCTGTTGGCACTTGTGGCCCTCTATCTGTCAGTGCTTGTGGCCCTCTGGCTGCACAACCAATTAGAAAATGGGCTGCAGTGGCTGCGTTCTAAATACTTTACTGTGCTGTGATTGGGTCCTGGACTGCTTCATTCTAAACTGAAGGCCATCTTAAAGGTACACAGGCACAATATGAGGGGAAAAAAAAGAGAGACTGGCTGCCGCCTTTTAAATTTTTCACAGGACGCTGCCATGAGCAAATATTTCATGTTGCTTTATGGTAGGAATGGCCTTGATTGCCCACAAAATCTAAAAACAAGGAATTTCTCACTCCCAGGTATTCCAAGTAAGTGGAGGAGATATGCAAAATTTCTCCTTATCTCCTATGGCAAAAGTATGTGTCCAGAATGTCTTATAACATGCATGTCAGCCTATGTGTATAGAGCAATCATCTGACCTGCAGACATGACATGTTTTTGATCTTTTTAGATCTCATCATTGCCAAAATACAGATTCATGGCTCTATAGGCAGTATATAGCTTAAGGTGAGGTAGGCCCACAATTTTGCATATCTCGGCCCCTTACTTGCATATCTCAGCCCCTTAGACTGCAAGATACCTTCTGTTATTAGAAGGATTTGTTCCATTTTGTGGAGGGCTTTTTGCTCTTTTGGCCCACCTCACCTTAAGCTATATAGCTGCCTGTATATTTCAGCTGTATTAACAAAAGAAAAGAATCAATGCATTTCAATCAATATTGAAAATGGGTTTTTTCCCTAAAGAACAAATCTATAAAGGTCTGTTGTGTGGCAGTTTTTCTGACTGCCACACAACTGTCTCGTATATATAGATTATCACACAAAACCATAATTTAATAGAATCTCATCATATCCAAACTAACGTGTACGTATACCCAGGAATGGGATTATCTTTCGTTTTCATCCCTCTGTTGTGCATTCTTTGTGATGTGACTAAGTTATTAGTTCTTTCTGTGGAACCCTTTATGGGTTGGTGGTGCTGAAAGCATAAAAAGCAGTTACTTGGTACTTTAAAGCAAGGTCTATTTATATTACCATGAACTGCTAAGCCCCTCACCCATGGCTTCACAATGGCCCTCACTTCATGGCTTCCCCTCCCTCTGGAGTTGGCCAATAAAAAGACACAACTTCTTGCAGAGGATATTTTCCTATAGGCCAGTCCCCAAACTGGCTCAAATGTAAATAAGTATATCTTTTGATCTGTTAAGGCTGGATACACCCGAGAGGACTATTGCCCCAACCGAGCTCTCACTACCACCGAGCCGGGAAAAATGTCTGTCGGTCGGGAAATAGTGGCCGCGGCCGACATTTTGTGCAATCGAGTGCGACTGATCGCGATTTACCGACTTGCCCGATCATCTATTCGTCTGATTGAGGTTGGTCGCGGCCGGACCTCCACACCAGCAGATAAGTGCCGTTGATCGGTCAGTCGGAGAAAATATCTGCTGGTGTGTACCCAGCCTAAGACCCCAGATGTCAAAAACCTAATGGTCCTGGTTATTTAAATGGGAGGAGAGGGTAACACCAGTGAGGTTTGTCCTTTAATAAGCAATTCTTTTTTTTAAATACCGTTTCCATTACAGAACTGGGTTGGATTACTCCACTAAACTTCATCCCAGTTTGCACAGACTCACCTTATCTTAGAGCCAGGTACAGATATGTATAAAGGCGCTGTATCTGTATTTTCCAATACCGTGCCATTAACAATCGTTGGTGAGATTGGAAATTAAGATTGTGATTGTAGTCATAAATTTACAATCGTGGTCTTCAATTCCAATCGTGATCATAGATCTATGATCACAATCATAATTCTAACGATGTACGATCTAATTCTTACCACATGGTATGTACAAACAAGGTTTGGACATTTTTTACAATATTTATGATATTGGAATTTTCCGACACCGTGCCTTTATAATAATGGCCCACGATGCCTGTCCGAATGCCCAATACAATAACCAATTGCCTCCGTTCACCTGGCTGTCGTAGCCTTGAACGCACATTTGTATATAGCTCTGAGCCCTATGTAAAAAAGCGCGATATCGCAATTTAGAGATACCGTTGTTTATAATAAAGAGCGATAACTGAAGAAGGAACGAAGGCGCCATTTTGACACCTAAACGTCACGTGTGTTAAAACACCATTTGCCAAGTCTGGTGTGAGCTGCTAATTTTGTTCAGTTTGGAATTACATACCGATGGCTTAGGTATAATCAGCACACCCAGCAGGAAGACTATAAAAGTGGATGTGAGTAGTGTGCGGAACAACCTTTGGACTGGAACGTCCGTCGAACATTCGGTCATAGAATACTATGCAGTAGTAAACTACCACAATGCTATTCTATGAGATCGTAAATCTACGATCACGTTACCGTAGTTTCCGATCGTTACCGTAATTTACAATAGTTATCTTTAATTAACGGTAATGATCGAAAATTAACGCTAAAAGCATATACCAGTGGAGATACATCCTGTATTTCATTTTATATCCTTTTCCCATCAAACACATTAAATTCTTTTTCACACTTTCCATAGTTTTCATTACAGATTCTGAATTTTTTCCGTGAACTCCGGGAACCCTATTTTTCTGAACTAACTACAAATGCAAATGTGTTTTTTTTTCAGCGCTGAGCAGGAAATCACAGACGGCTTCGTAAAATATGCAAAGAGAGAACAAGTATCGCTATTGAGAGGAAACGGCAGCAATAAGACTAATAAAGACCTTGACAAATGATATTAGAACTTCATTACAACGGCAAGATATCTTGGAAAACGGAACTTAGAAGTACGCACCATTTCTAAGCGCCATTATTTTCTATTTACTATTGTCTACTGTAAGGTTAAATAATGGTGACATCTTTATTTGCTTGCTTCTGAGCCCATTTCACTGAGGCATTGGAGCTTTTCTAGGGGAATTGCTATAAATGGTGCTGACATTAGGTATTTCTACGTTATTGAGATTTTTTAACAAGGGATATTGTGAAATTTATACCCCCCCCCCCCCCCATCACCACCACCATAGGTTTAAATGCCTGTCTGCCCCTATCCTTAAGGGCATCTATACCAAAAAATAAGTTATTTTAAATTGAACATAACTTTAATTCTTTCCAACCACCACTGTATATTTTTTTTGTTGATCTGCCTATTTCTTTAGATATCCAATATAAAACTTCTAATATTTTAGCTGTAAATCAAGTTCCTTGCTCTCAAAAACTATTTTTTCTGTGAGTATTTTTACTGGAACTGGAATGGTGACTGAGGTTTGACAGTTGGATGCTTTATGGCTTGTGTAGGCTTGACAGTTTGTTTTGTGGGGAAAAAGTAAGGTCAGATATAGGTGGGAGTGGTTAAAAAGAGGAGGAGGGATACTGCTCCTAAACAAAATGTGTGTGGATTGAAGGCATGCAGCAACACAACTCCAATTATAAGAGATGGGCAAAGTATTTTTTTTCAGTTTAGTGTCCCTTAAGCTAGTATAGATGCAAGTTGAGGCCCGAAGGCCCAACTGTCCGATGAGTGTCTGCTACGTTGACGATCCTGACCGAGCCTATACACCAACTGATTTAACAGACATTCACTTGCACAGTCAGGCTTGGGCATCATGGCCGTATCTACATTTCAGTACCTAGCTTTAGTTTTAAGCGAACAATGGCAATGAATCAACTTCCTTAACATTGTTTTCACTTATTTAGCATTATTTACTGTGGTTGCTATGGTGAGTGACCCTTGTAATCAAGTCGGTCTTTGAATGGCAAACTGGAAGATAAGAAAGTCAGAATAGAAAATAATTAAGAAGCTAAATAACATAATCTAGTTAAACAAATCAATGGGTAAATTCCAGGTTGGCAGTAACAGGACTGAAAAAGAAAATCATTCTTACAAAGGTGTAAGGAGGCGATTTACAAATTCAGATGAATTCCTTCTACACATGAAATACGTTTTCCAGTAAACTTCCATTGAAAGAAAAAAAAAACATTTCTGTCCTGTTTAGTGCAAACACTACACAAAAAGTGATAAATGTAAATTGTTTGATTGACTTTTGCTTTGGTCTCTTTACAGAGTGGACCCTTCTAACTTCTGCAACAGCTGCATAAATCCTGTATTTAAACTATTATAATTATTTGGTCTCATTCACAGATGGACACCAGATTTCTTATCTTTGTTGATTTATTCTTATGTACTTTCATTTAAATACTCATGATTAATTGAGCTGGCTACTCTATGTAATTGTTCTGCCTACTCCATCCATCTGTTATTTTTCTCTTTTGGGTAAAGGCCACTCAGTGTTAAATCGTTCCATATGAAAGCCTGAATTTTCTTTTACTTTGGAATGACTTTCAAATTATATTAAGACGCTGAAGATGTGAAACCATAACTTTGATTGGCAAATGATGTGGCCTATTTAATTGAATGATTGTATGGTACCCAATCCCACAGTAACATAAACCCATCCACACAGACACCCCATATTTAGTTATTTTTTCCATTTCTAAGGTATTCACAAATGTTTAGTACTCCTTCCCAGTTGGGTTTAAAATAGTGAGTCGTGACCACCACAATAAAGAACATCAAAGTGCAAAACAGATTGACATAACCTATGAACCATATATCCCCATATGCAAGGTTCTGATATTATATGTTTCTCTTTGATTGTTTGTACTAATGTATTCATTATTCTACTTGTTTCAATTGCTTTCCCAAGCTGTAAACACAATTCCAATGCGTAGTTATTATACTAGATAAATAGAAATTTCTAAGAAGACTGGCTCATTTTATTTTCTGAAGATTAGAAAGGTACAGTACAGTAATACTACACAATTGCAAATTACTGTGAGTCATTGTTATTATGAGAGGTTTGTAGACATTTTATGTTATGTAGACATGTATTGCAGATTTGTGATACTGTGCCTTTAAGAACATACCCCGTAGGGACTAATGCAAAAAGAGGTGAAAGAAGGGGTCTGTAGTTTTTTATCTGCGGCAACTAATTGGTTGTAAGCCCTTACTGGCCCTACTGCAGTTAATTAAAATCTGATTGGTCACTGCTGATTTACCACAACAGCAATTGTTTGCCCATTTTTTTCCAATCCATTGATGTACAGAAGAGTACAGGGGCGCGAAAACAGAAAGTGTCAGCGTACAGCCAGGTAAGTATGCGAAGGTAAGTATAGCGTTTTTAGCTGTTAGGGGGTCTTCAATCTGCAGGGCAATGTTCATTTTAGGGTTGGACATGTTCCTTTTCAGGCTTCTGGCTAGGTTAAAAGGATTAAGAATTTCTGGGTAACTGCTTATCGTTATATACATTGTTATATAGACGGTTACATAGAATGTTATATATTGTTAATAACTGTTACATAGATTGTTATATAGATCATTATATAGATTGTTACAATAGACTGTCATATAGATGTTATATAGATTGTAATATAGATCGTTATATAGATTGTTACATAGACTGTTACATATATTGTTATATAGATTGTTAATAACTGTTACATAGATTGTTACATAGACTGTTCATAGATTGTTACATAGATTGTTACTAGACTGTTACATAGATTTTTACATGGATTGTTACATAGACTGTTACATAGAGTTGGTGATATAGACTGTTACATAGATTGTTATATAGATTGTTTATATAGATTGTTACATAGTTTGTTATATAGATTGGTTTATATAGATTGTTTATTAGAATGTTATATAGATTGTTATATAGATTGTTTATATAGACTGGTTTACATAGATGTTATATCGATTGTTTATAGACTGTTTAAGATTCTTATATAGACTGTAACATGATTGTTACATAGATTGTTACAATAGATTGTTTATATAGAACTGTTACATAGATTGTTATAATAGATTGTTTACTAGATGTTACAATGGTTTTTGATAGACGGTTACATAGATTGTTCCATAGAATTGTTACATAGACTGTGTACATGATTTTAAGATTACATAGATTTTTAATTGTTATATAATTGTTACATATGTTTACATAGATTTGTTCATAGATTGTTATATAGACTGTTACATAACTGTTACAGATTGTTATATAGACTGTTGTTACCTATGATTGTATATACTGTATTCGTGTAATATAGATTGGTTACATATGTTGTTATTATATTGTTATTTGATTTTATATATACATGTTATATAGATTTTTACATAGATTGTTACATAGATTGTTATGATAATTGTTATATAGACTGTTATATGATTCGTTATAGACTGTCACATAGATTGTTACATAGATATGTTACAATAGATTGTTCATATAGACTGTTACATAGATTGTTATATAATTTGTTATATAGATACTGTTACAATTGTTGTTATATAGACTGTAACTATAGATTGTTTATATAGATCTATATATTTTATAATAAACTGTTAAATAGATTGTTATATAGATTGTTATATTAGACTGTTACATGATTGTTTATTATATATCATTATATAGATTGTTACATGGATGTCATATAGATTGTTATATAGATTGTAATATATATTAGTTATATAGATTGTTAATAGACTGTTACATAGAATTGTTATAATGACTGTTACTAGAATGTTATATAGATTGTCTATATAGACTGTTACATAGATGGTATAAAGATATAGATTGCATATAGATCTTTACATATGTTTTATATAATTGTAAATAGACTGCTACATATGATATGTTATAACAAGTGTTATATAGACTGTTTACATAGAATGTTTATAGAAAAGGTAGATTGTATATAACTGTTTTGTACATAGATTGTTATATGATTGTATAAGACTGTTACATAGATTGTTATATAGATTGTATAGACTGTTACTAGATGTTAATAATTGTTAATAGACTGTTACATATTGTTATCTGTTTGTTTATATAGACTGTTACTAGTTGTTATATGATTGTTACTAGGTTGTTTGTTTTATAGATTGTTACATATGTTTTATATAGATTGTTACAATAGATTGTTATATAGATTGTTTATATAGACTGTTCAATAGATTGTTAGTAGACTTTTTACAATATGTTGTTAATACACTGTTACAAGCATTATATAGACTGTTAGTTATATAGACTGTTACATAGAATTGTTATATAGATTGTTTATAAGATGTTATATAGACTTCTACATAGATTGTTTACATAGATTGTTATATAGACTGTTACCATAGGTTGTTATATACTGTTACATAGATTGTTATATAGATTGTATATAGATGTATATAGATTCTTTTTATAGATGTTTACTAGATGTTTGTTATATAGACTGTTACATAGATTTGTTATTAGATTGTTATTATGACATATTAAATAGATTGTTATAGACTGTTACAATATGATTGTTATATATACCGTTATTATGATTATATGACTGTTGTTATATAGACTGTTAATATAGTTGTTCTCCATAGTTGTTTTATAGATTGTTATAAAGACTGTTTATATAGATGTGTACATAGATGTTATTAGACTGTTACTAGGTTGTTATATAGACTGTTACATAGATTGTTATATAGATTGTTATATAGATTGTTACATAGATTATTTTATAGATGGTTACATATGTTGTTATATAGACTGTTACATAGATTGTTATAGATTGTAATAATGACTGTTACATAGATTGTTATTAGACTGTTTACATATGTGTTATAATAGTGTTTATAGATTGTTATATAGACTGTTACATAGATTGTTTACATAGATTTGTATTCGATTGTTCCACATAGATTGTTCATAGACTTTTATAGATTGTTACATAGTTTGTTATGTCGACTGTTAACATATGTTGTTCTATATAGATTGTTATATAAGATGTATATAGATATGTTACATAGACTTGTTACATAGATTGTTAATATAGATCTGATATTGATTGTTACATAGACTGTCATATAGTTGTTTATATGATTGTTATAGATCGTTTATATAGATTGGGGGTAGGGGTTTTACATAACTGTTACAATAGATTTATATAGATTGTTATATAGACTGTTACATAGATTGTTATATACATTGTTATATACGACTGTACATAAGAATGTTTATATAGATTTGTTATATAGACTGTACATAGATTGGTTATATATGATCTATATAGACTGTTACATAGATTGTTTATATATTGTAAATAGACTTTCTAAATTGTTATATAGATTGTTATATAGACTGTTACATATATTGGTATATAGACTGTTACATAGATTGTTATACAGATTGTTACTAGTTGTTATAAATGTTACATGTATTATTTTATAGATTGTTACATATGTTGTTATATAGACTGTTACATAGATTGTTATATAGATTGTTATAATACTGTTACATAGATCATTATGTAGACTGTTACATATGTTGTTATATAGACTGTTACATAGATTGTTATATAGACTGTTACATAGGTTGTTATATAGACTGTTACATAGATTGTTATATAGATTGTTACATATGTTGTTACATAGATTGTTTTATAGATTGTTACATATATTGTTATATAGACTGTTACATAGATTGTTATATAGATTGTTATATAGACTGTTACATATGTTATTATATAGACTGTTACATAGATTGTTATATAGATTACTATATAGATTGTTATATAGACTGTTAAATAGATTGTTATATAGATTGTTACATAGATTGTTTTGTTTTATAGACTGTTACATAGATTATTACATAGATTGTTATATAGATTGTTCCATAGATTGTTACATAGACTGTTATTCATTGTTTATATAGATTGTACACTAGATTGTTATATAGATTGTTATATAGACTGTTACATAGATTGTTATATGGACTGTTACATATGTTGTTATATAGATTGTTATATAGATTGTAATATAGACTGTTACATAGATTGTTATATAGATTGTTACATAGATTGTTACATAGATTTTTTATAAATTCTTATATAGATTGTTACATAGACCGTTACATAGATTGTTACATAGATTGTTATATAGATTGTTACATAGATTGTTACATAGATTGTTATATAGATTGATACATAGATTGTTATATAGATTGTTACATAGATTGTTATATAGTCGTTATCATAATTGTTTACATTGTTGTGTTACATAGACTGTTACATAGATTGTTATATAGATTGTTACATAGGTTGTTATATAGATTGTTACATAGATTGTTATATAATTGTTATATAGATTGTTATATTGATTGTTACATAATAGATTGCTACATAGATTGTTATATAGGTTGTTACATAGATTGTTACAATAGATTGTTATATGGACTGTTACATAGACTGTTACATAGCTTGTTATAATAGATTGTTCACATAGACTGTTACATAGATTGTTATATAGACTGTTACATAGATTGTTACATAGGTTGTTATATAGATTGTTACATAGGTTGTTATATAGATTGTTACATAGGTTGTTATATAGACTGTTACATAATTGTTATATAGATTGATACTAGATTGTTATATAGACTGTTCACTAGATTGTTTATATAGATTGATACATAGATTGTTGTATAGATTGATACATTCGATTGTTATATAGATTGTTGTATAGATTGTTATATAGTTTGTTACATAGATTGTTACATATGTTGTTATATAGATTGTTACATAGGTTGTTATATAGATTGTTACATAGGTTTTATATAGCTTGTTACATAGATTGTTACATAGATTGTTATATAGATTGATACATAGATTGTTATTATATTGTTATATAGATTTTACATAGATTGTTTATATAAGATTGATACATAGATTGTTATATATACTGTTACATAGATTGTTTCTAGTTGTTTACATAGATTGTTACATGATTGTTTACATAGTATTGTTACATAGATTGTTTATATAGATTGTTATATAGATTGATACATATATGTTTTATCATTGTTATAGTTATATGATTGATAATGATTTTTATATAGAGTTTTATAATAGCTTGTTTATATAGATGTTACAATAGTTTTATATAGATTGATACATAGATTGTTATATAGATTGTTACATAGATTGTTACATAGATTGTTATATAGATTGTTATATAGATTGATACATAGATTGTTAATATAGTGGTTATATAGATTGTTATATAGACTGTTACATGATTGGTTATATAGATTGTTACATAGATTGTTATATCGACTGTTACATAGATTGTTATATAGATGTTATATAGATTGATACATAGATTGTTAATATAGATTTTTTATATAGATTATACATAGATTGTTATATAGATTGTTATATAAGATTGATACATAGATTGTATATAGTTGTTATATAGATTGTTACATAATTTGATACATTGTTTTATTGAGCTGTGAGTGAGAAGCAGCATTTGTATGTTTCAAAAATGTATCCAGTCCTGCCCTGTGATTGACAGCAGCATAGACTGTATTAACCCTGCAGCTGCCTGAGGTGATTGCTGGGACTAGGTTATATACATTACTTACTGTACCACTGCACTTGTGATGGGACTTAAGTGAGCAGAATAGGGACATAAGAAATCCTGGAGGTGTTTGCATAGCCATAGTCACATTGCATTTTATATATATATATATATATTATATATATTAATACAGAATAATACCGGCACTTCCTCCTCGTTAGAAGTGGTAGATCACTCGGGTGCAGGTGCTTCAATGGTCCAGCCACCATGGAACCCTATATCAGGATATAATCATATAACACCGCACTCCAGAGTTTGCTAGATCAATACTTAATAATTGGCGAACTGTACATCAGGCGACGTTTCGGGAACCATCTGTCCCCTTTATCAAGCCACAGTTCCATCCACGGCCATATATATAAAGACCAAAATATAATGAACCACATTTACAAAAGTCACATGATATATAGACACTCCCGCCCCACCCACTCGTATACTCACAATCAGGTGTGTACATTAATTAACATATATTATTTACATAGTACCTAAAGGGAAAATGGACAATAGAAGACGTTTAAGGAGGGACGTTAGGACCCATATAGGTATCTAATATGCTAACATATCCAAATGCATATTCGCACTCAAGGAAGTTTATCAATTAACAATTAATCATGAATTACATGTAGATCGTAATCACTATTAGGCCTGTAGGGTACCAGGTAATTCAGTCTATGTACCCACCAGACTTCTCTTTCTCCTCAACAAAAGTTCCTATCTCCCCCGCGTCTTGGTCGGCCACAGATTCCAAAACCAAGAATCGCAAGTCGATTCTTTATGTTGGGCCTCGTGAAAATTTACGGTAATTTAGTGTTTATGGAGTTTGATGCTAGACTTATTGTGAGAAACCTGTTTTTTTATTATCGGCTGAGTAGTCTCACCAACATAAATTTTGTCACAAGGACAGAGTAACGCTAAACAACATATTTTAACTCACAGTTGAAGTACCTCTCAAAGGTATCCCTCTCGGTGTGGGGATGTACAAACTCTTGGTTTTAATCCACATGGTAATTGTTTGCAACTCCTGCAAGGAAACCATCCCATGGATGCCCATACCCGTTTTTTGATTCATCCTGGTAATCAGAACTCACCAAATGTTATAAAGTGTTTTTCCCCCTCTTGTAAAAATGAGGGGGGGTACTGAAAACTCCCCAACGTCGGAAACCTTCCTTAAGGAGATCCCCATGTCTCCTTACACACTATTAATATCAGGGGCTTTGTAGTGATATTGAGTGACAAAGGATTCCGCGCCTCCCTATGCTTGGGGTGATCGTGTCTATCTTTACATCCTTGGTAATGCCTGATTCAGAATCTTGGGAGGGTACCCTCTCTGTCTGAATTTAGAATACATATCAGCCATCTGTTGGGACCTACGTGCTGGGTGAGAGACAATTTTAGTCACTCTCCCAAACTGACTGATGGGTAATGATTTAATCGTGTTAGCAGGAGGAAAACTAGTATACATAAGTATTGATTCCGGTAAGTAGGCTTCGAGTTAACTCAGTTTGGAACCCACGTTCTTGCACTATCATACATCTAGAAAGAAATGCGTTCTGTACTACATTCAAGAGTGTATTGAATATTAGGATGCACTGTATTCATCGCAGTGAAACTCCCTGATGTCGGCAATGTCGCCCCGCCACACACAAAGACATCGTCTATGTACCTCCACCCGTCACAACAGTGCCTGGAAAATAGGAAGCACATAGACGAGTCCACCTCCTGCCGAGCATGAAGGCGTTATGCATATGACGGGGCGACATTGGACCCCATGGCAGTGCCACGCAGTTGCTGGTAATAATCCTTGTCGAACCTAAAATAGGAACGGGTAAGTTTTATCACAAAGCGGAGACTTAGGACACGCAGAGGCAGTTGGAAGAACCGGAGGGGGTGGAAACGTCAAACCACAGAGGATGACCCGAGCAGGCCCAACTACAAACAGACTAGTAGTCATTAACCTGTCCAAGACATTGACTGCAACAGAAACACAACTATAAACAAAGGGATTACTACTAAACTCCCATAACACTAAATTACCTTAGCCTGTACATTTCACGAGGCCCAACATAAAGAATCTGACTTGCGATTCTTGGTTTTGGAATCCCTGGTCCAGAGCAAGACGCGGGGGAGATAGGAACTTTTTGTTGAGGAAAGAGAAGTCTGGTGGTTACATGACTGAATACCTTGTACCCTACGGCCCTTAATCGCGATTACATCTACATGTATATTTATGATTAATTGTTTAATTGATAACTTCCTTTGATGTGCCATATGCATTTGGTATTGTTAGCACTATTAGATACCTATATGGGTCCTAACGTCCCTCCTTAACGTCTTCTATTGTCCATTTCTCCCTGTTAGGATACTATGTAAAATTATATGTTAATTAATGTATACACCCGTGATTGTGAGTATACGAGTGGGTGGGGCGTTGGAGTGTCTATATATCATGTGACTTGTTAAATGTGTTCATTATATTTTTTGTCTTTATATAATATGCCGTGGACACTGTGGCTTGATAAAGGGGACAGATGTTTCCCAAAACGTCGCCTGATGTCAGTTCCCAATTTAAAGTATTGATCTAGCAACTCTGGAGTGCGGTGTATATTATTATATCATATATATCTATATATATATATATATATATGAATAATATAATACTTCTGCACTCACAGTTCATGCAATGATCCTTTATTATGTGGCTCGCTGTATATCCAGGCGACGTTTCGGGAACAGCATGTCCCCTTTATCAAGCCCACAGCGTCACGGCCATGCCATAATACAAAAAACAGTTCTAACACACTTCACATAGTACTTCTATATATACTCTCTCTCCTCCCAGGTGTATCTGCCCCCCCATTGCAACCATTCACATGCTAGGTATATAACAGTGAACCAGTAATACTAATCACATACAGGTAAGCAAAGAGACAAAGGGAGATTTCAAGGCGCCACCCATAGATCCCTGAAGACAATGATCACATAAAGAAATGAGGATCCAAAAATCAATACAAAACAGCTTTTGTAAAAATATATGTATAACATCACAAGTTACATGTAAGTCATAGTCCATGATTCAATCCTATAGGATGGAGGGTACCCAATCTGTGCACCCACCATACTTCCCTTTTTCTTAAGCAATAACTCCCTGTCACCTCCCCTCCCCGTTGGGGTCTAGGGACAGACTCAGAATTAAGAATCTCAATTTAGACTCATCATGATGTGCTTCATGATAATGAGTTTGGTACAGTAAATTTGGTTTTTTTCAGCTTAATGCTGGATTTGTGTTTGTGATATACGATTCTTAACTGGTTGTGTGGTTTCCACCCACGTATAGTTTTTACATGGGCATACAGAGCTTATACCACAAATTTTTTATCACAAGTGAAATGGCCTCTAAGTTGAAATACTTGTTTTGGTATTGGGATGTGTAATGCTTAGTTTTTATAACAGTTTACAACTGTTTGCAACTTCTGCAGGAAAACATGCCATGGGATAAATCCACCCTTGGTTTTATGTGATATACAGCCAAATCGGATATCACAAATAATTACCAAGGTTTTTTCCTTTTTTATACAATATTCGTGGGGGGAGTGCAAACTCCTGAACCAGATGGAAAACCCTCCTTCAATGTTTCCAATGTTTATATATACACTTATTAATAAGAGAGCTGTGCAAAGAATATTGGGTACACAATGGTATTGGTGTGCTATTCTTTTCATGGATCTAATAAGCTCCTGGAAGATTTATCAAGAGCTTGGTCCAAAACCCGAGGAGGATATCCTCTCTCCCGAAATTGTTTTATACATCTTTTTCATCTGCACAGTTTCATAGAGGGATCATAACTATTCTAGATACTCTGGTAACTGACTGATGGGCGTGACTTTTAGTTTTGACTGGATGGTAAACTGCTATACATAATAATTGGTTAGATCCTGGGTTTGGAGTATAACTCCGTACGAAAGCCCCCCTTCCTGGATCCCTTCACAATCCAAAAAATGAATATTATGATCATGATATTCAAGGTATATTTTTATGTTAGGATGTACTGCGTTCAATTGGTGATGGAACTCCATGAGTGGTCTCAATGTCGCCCCGCCACAACAAAAGACGTCGTCTATGTACCTCCACCGGGCCACACAGTGCCTGCAAATAGTGGAAGCACATAGACGAAATCTACCTCCTGTCAAAGCATGAAGGCATTTGCGTATGACGGAGCGACATTGGACCCCAGGCAGTCCCACGGAGTTGTTCTGAAAACTTTTTTGTCAAACCTAAAGTATGATTGGGTAGTATAATCGCAATAACCCATAAAATTGATTTGATCCCTACTAAAGTTATCTATATATATAGATATGTATAACACACAGGAATGATTGTTCCATATATTCTTTATAAACAATGATTGTTCAATGCCCCACATGGTCCCCCAATGTTATCGGCTTCCTACTGCAAATTCTTCAGATCCGTCAGTGTCACATCTCTGACTTTAAAAAAGACAACTAAGGAATGTAGTTGGCATGACACTTCCCATATTGCATTCAGACCATTCGTTATACTTGTCTCCAACCTCCATATCCAATATATATATATATACTAAGGAGCATATTTATAAAGGTTCGTTAACTTTTCGCGCCGATACTTACCCGTTACCGCCGCTTCTATTTATAAAGCGGCGGTACTGGTTTCGCTCGGCTAGTATCGGCTGTTTTACTTCGCCACCTTGAAGGAGGCGAAGTCAGCCGATACTAACCTCCCGCGGCGGGGATGGGCAGGCAACCCGCGGCGGGTGGTCGCACCTGCCCCGGGAGACACGCCCACCCCGCCCACACCCCCCGCGGCGGCAGCGGCGACCACCCGCCGCCGCCGCCACTTCCCAGCAGCCCCTCCCAACCCGTTCCCCGTTCGCGGCAATCTCGGAATGGGAGGCTAGAAGGGGCTGCCGGGAAGGGGCCGCAGCAGGTGGTCGCGACCACCCGCCGCGCACCCCCTCCCCGGCAACCCCTCCAAGCCCCCCGCCCCGGCCGCTCCCGGGGAGGGGACGGGAGGGACCGCTGGGGGGGTGGAGGCTCCCTCCAGCGGGGCCCTGAGAAGGGCCTTTTGGGGCTTAGGGGGTCCCGCAGCCCGAACCGGGACCCCCCCTCCCCGGCCCTTATAAGGGCCCTTGCGGCACTGACAAGTGCCTTTGGCGGGGGTCCCGCAGCTGAAATCGGGACCCCCAGTGCGGCTCTTAAAAGAGCCCTTGGGCGACGTCTTCTTTCTTCCAGTCCCGGCGACACCAGCTCCGCCGAGGCCGCCGACCCCCGAGAGGTCCCCGCGGCCCTGAGCCTCAACGAGGCCGATGTTGCCGGCGTCTTGATCCGACGCGACGTGCTTCGGGCTGGCGACACCAACCCCACTAGGTGCCGATGCCAGGCAGACTCACTGCGGCCGCCAGTGAGCCCGCTGGCAACGCCGGCCTCAGCGGAGCCGATGTTGCCAGCCGCTTCTTTCTTCTTTCTTCAGCCATCTAATGCTGGATGCATCTGAGTTCCGCGGCGGAAAGCTCCTCTTTATATAGGTTTGCAGAAATCCATAATCCGTTCTGATTGGTCAATTTTTAATACTTGCTTTACATTAACCAATCAGATTTCTGGAAAGTTCTCCAGTGAGTCTGCCTGGCATCGGCGACCTGAGTGGGGTTGGTGTCGCCTCGTGTGAGTGGCCTCATCGAGGTCGCCGGCGCCCGCCGGGGGTACCCCTGGCGGCCGCAGGGGTACCTTCGGGGGTCGGCGGCCTCGGCGGAGCTGGTGTCGCCGGGACTGGAAGAAAGAGACGTCGCCCAAGGGCTCTTTAAAAGCCGCACTGGGGGTCCCGGTTTCAGCTGCGGGACCCCCGCCAAAGGCACTGTCAGTGCCGCAAGGGCCCTTATAAGGGCCGGGGAGGGGGGTCCCGGTTCGGGCTGCGGGACCCCTAAGCCCCAAAAGGCCCTTCTCAGGGCCCCGCTGGAGGGAGCCTCCACCCCCCAACGGCTCCCTCCCGTCCCCTCCCCGGGAGCGGCCGGGCGGGGGGCTTGGAGGGGTTGCCGGGGAGGGGGTGCGCGGCGGGTGGTCGCGACCACCTGCTGCGGCCCCTTCCGGCAGCCCCTTCTAGCCTCCCGTTCCGAGATTGCCGCGAAGGGGAACGGGTGGGAGGGGCTGCTGGGAAGTGGCGGCGGCGGCGGGTGGTCGCCGCTGCCGCCGCGGGGGGTGTGGGCGGGGTGGGCGTATGCCCCGCCCCCTTAGGAGCGGCGTCGGGAAGGGATTTTAAGTCCCTTCGCGGCGATACTATATAGTATCGCCGCGAAGGGGCTTAAAATTACCGCAGCACATCGCGGCCGCGATAGGTATCGCGGAAATAGCGCTCGCCGTTATAAATACGGCGATAGCGCTATTTTCGCGGCCGCGATGTGCGGCGGTAATTTTTTTGCGCTAACATCGTTCCTTTATAAATATGCCCCTTAGTCTTGAAAATCAAACTATACATACGAGGGTTATCAAAAATCAAACTATATTGAAAATATCGAGGGTTATTGAAAATATGTCCACGAGTTCAGAAAACCAAACTAATTTGAACCCGAACTAGTTTGGATAGTTCGAGTTTGGCTGAGCTCATAAAGTTCAGCCTGAACTCGGGTTTGGGTTTCGAGTCTATTACTAGAGACAACTTCTATAGTTACCAATTTATTACATAGTTTTGTAACCAGATATTTTAATTATATGTTCTCTTCCATTCTTGAAATCTGCCGCCTCCCTCTGCTAAATGAGCTTTTTATAAGCTTGAGCATGTGCAGTGGAAGCAGCAGGGGAAACAGCAGCCAAATATTGATTGTGATGTCAGCAGTTGCAGCCTGATTGACTGCATGGAGGGAGGGCAATAATTATACGTAATATCTGATTAGTAATACATCTAAAATGTGCTTAATATATCAGTTGGGGTTGGGGGCAGGTGACTGTCATGGGAGCAGTTTTTGTTTTAAGGGTGGACATGCCCTTTAAACCCTATGATGGTAACCTAGACCTATATCAAGTTATTTTTTCTCTTTTACATATAGATCTTTACATTGTGAATTATTGTATTCTTACTTTAATAGTCTAGAATACAATCCTATATAATAAAGACCTTATTATACATAGGTTGCACAGGTAAATGTAGGTTGTTTGTAAATATACCTAACTGTCCTGGTTTAGCCAGTGGTATTGTGGTGTTAGGCCACTGGTTTAGCCAATGGTATTGTGGTATTAGGCCACTGGTTTAGCCAGTGATATGGTGGTATTTGGCCACTGGTTTAGCCAGTGGTATTGTGGTGTTAGGCCACTGGTTTAGCCAATGATATGGTGGTATTAGGCCACTGGTTTAGCCAGTGGTATTGTGGTGTTAGGCCACTGGTTTAGCCAGTGGTATTGTGGTATTAGGCCACTGGTTTAGCCAGTGGTATTGTGGTATTAGGCCACTGGTTTAGCCAGTGGTATGGTGGTATTAGGCCACTGGTTTAGCCAGTGATATTGTGGTGTTAGGCCACTGGTTTAGCCAGTGGTATTGTGGTATTAGGCCACTGGTTTAGCCAGTGGTATTGTGGTATTAGGCCACTGGTTTAGCCAGTGGTATTGTGGTATTAGGCCACTGGTTTAGCCAGTGGTATTGTTGTATTAGGCCACTGGTTTAGCCTGTGGTATTGAAAGGCCACGGAAATACATTTATGACCGTGTATGCAATGGCAAATGTGGTTCAAAAAGCTTTATTCATCCAGGAATTTTGTGGTACCTATACCCCACATAACCAATTCAACAATCGGGTTGGAACAAGCAACAAATTGATGTTAAGTTGGGCAGGTGTGGCCAGCATTAGCCACTGACGTTCCTATCATGTTCTGACACCCACCTCGTGGTTACAACATAAAAAGAAAAGGTTGAAATATAGAAATACTAATAAAAAGTAAATGGAAATGGAACTACAGAATTCTATAGCCGCCATGTTTTAACTTACTGCAGGTTAGGCAACTCCTTTTCCAGCTGTGAACATGACCCACCAATCTATCCACTATGGAATGTCGGATATTTTGCTTTTTCACTTACTGTCTGGCTGCAGATTCTTTTCTTTGCTCTTATAATACCTTTCTTTATATAGACGCACATCATAGTCTAATGCCTCATTCATCTTGTAAAGAGAACATCACGTGTCCCTTTGTTTTAGAAAGATTAAGATCAAATAATGTGATTGTTTTCAGCAGTTTTAATTAATCGAGCACATACAATTTCATATAAACAAGAGACAATTATCTAATGGAAGGCGGGACAACAAACGCGTGGGAGCTCTTGGAATCCCCAGAGACAGACATGTTTAGCAGATTGGGGCAAAAAGTTAATATTAGCAAAGATGGAATTTGCATTTTCTCTAGTTTCCCACACTAGTTTAGTGGTTTGTGGCTGTCGGTAGCTCACAGCATTTGCTAGAAGATATAGGGCCATATTGATAAAGGCGCGGTATCGAAATCTAGCTATACCGTGTCTTATCGGTAATGTACGACAGCGGGCATATATGTATGGCCACGGTCGTACATTTATGCCGCACATTTGCTTATTAACGACTGTTTGGTCATAGAATTCCATAGTAAACTAGCCAAAGTTAATTTGCGATTACGATCGTTAAACCAATCGTAAAATAACGATAGTTAAACCGATCGCTAAAGGAGCGGTATTGCTAAAAAGTGATACCACGCCTTTATAAATACGGCCCATTGTGTTGTTAATGATGACATTTATGTGCTTTTTGTTTCAAAACAACTCTACCAGTCAAAATGGAATCACAGTAGCAATGGAGGTTTTATTACTTGGATTAACTGTAATTTATCGATTTATAAAGCTTCTTGATCTACTTTGTGCCTTTAATATTTGTCACACGTACTGCTGGTTTCCTTTTTTGCCGATATTCCAAAGTTCCTGCGGATCAGCAAATTTTTTAAATCCCATAGTTCTGCCTCGAAACCAGGTTTGGTTAGAGACTGGGGGCCGTATTTATAAAAACCAGCAAAGTCTTAAAACGACTTCAATGGGGTGATGCTGGGCGGTATTTAACTATTGGTATAAACTTAACGGCCGCATCAGCCATTTATGTTGATTGTTTATGTTTCCCACTGGAAAAACTACCGCTTCTAACAGTAGTATTTCCAATCATAATAAAGATTTGTTTTTGAACAAACAAATCTTTATAAATCCGTCCCTGGGACTCATTACTATCCAATAGGGTATTCTATTTATTGAAAGCTTAGTTGTTGCGTCCGTGCCTCTACGTGTCTCCCTGAATGTGCGTATGCCGAACGTGTGGGAAGACGGATAAAATCTTAGTTGCTTCGTCCATACATCATTGTGTGTCCTTGTGGTTTTCGTGTGTCTACCACCAGGGTTGCCCCTACCATGAAGCAAACTGAAACATTTGCTCAGGGCACACCCCTGCGGAACACTTAAAAGGCGGCAGTTAAAAAAAATCCTCCTTCCTGCAATACTGCATTTCAGCACCAGTCCGCCAGTCAGTGATAATTCGGCCCTCCAGTCAGTGTAACTTCAGCCATCCAGTTAACCAGTCATTGTAAGTCAGCCTACTATACCCACCTCCACAAGCCACGTATATGTTCCACGATGAAGCCACGCCCACCTCACATGTTGCCCCCCGTCTGCCGATAGGCGGCATTTAAAAGTTGTTTCAGGTGTTAAAAACTCTAGGACCACCCCTGTCTACCACCTGTTATGGGTTTATTGTCTTTTTTCTAATAAATCTGAATTGTGATTTAGAGAAAGTTTTTTCGGGGTCAGTTTTTTGCTTTCTCTAACAACGAACTGTGTATTCCTTAGTGACAAAATCCTCAGCCCATCAGTTAAGCAATAGAGATAGAGGAACCATAAAAAAATAAAATAAACGCTATCTTATAACACAAAGGTGCGGAATGTCCAGGAGCGATAATCTTTTAGAACTTGCTCTGTACAAAATCCAGCTTAATAATGTTAGTCAGGTAGCATTCCCTACCTTATCAGCACCTGCAGATGTAAACACGAGCTGATAAATACTGCACCAGAGGGGAAGATGAAAATGGAATTAGAAATTATTTCCTGAAGATACTGGCTAAGGAAATACTGTATGCAATTGTAATTATAAGAGTGGGGGGGGGAAATACAATCCCTAAGGATTTTACTTCCCACATGACCTTTAGAATAGAGTTTTAAAAAGAAGGCCAAAGAGTGCAAAGCTCTTTACTAGTTCATTACATCAGAAACCTAGAAATAATAAAGTTTGGTTCTCTCATTTAAAGGGTTCTCTTATTTAAATCTCCCCTCAAAAATGTTTTGTGTATAGAGTAATTGCCCTCCAAAACCTCAATTTCACAAAAGCTGCAGAACGGGGATGGACTGGCAACAGCGTCTGTGATTGGCTGAGACACGATGGAAAAGGCACGGAAGCTAGGCATAAGACAACCGAGGGAACAAGAATTACTTCAACCCCATATGAGGTGTAATGAAGTACGCACTAGGATGGAGGAATGGGATAAATGATTTGGTAGTTTCTGAGATGATATTTTTTGGGGGTACAAGGTTCTAGACCAAATCTTCCTTATTCTGTAAAAGATTGCAGGTTTTTTCTATATATATTAAAACTGAACATAAAGGTAAAAGTATTTCAGCTAACAGAAGGCATCTTGCTGTCTCATGCTATATGAATAGCATTGCCCAAAAAATCTAAAACAAGAAGTAATTACTTCCAGGTATCCCAGAGTAAATCTAGGTACACACTTTCCAATTCTTCCTCCAGACCAACCTTGGCAAGGAGGAAGGACTGTCAGTCGCGGCAAAAGTAGCTGCGTCCGACAGCTTGGTCCATAGAGTACGTGTGGTCCATTCCGCAATACTAGTGTTTTACCTGTGATGGAAAGGTCTCTGAGGCTCCATAGTCCAATATTCTGGTTCACCTTGGAAAGTCTCTCATCCCATGACTTTAGCGCCGCCCCCTCTCCACCAAACCAGGCCCCAAGAGTTTTGATTAAATCCGGTTATTGAACAGGGACATAACTGCAGGGCCTCGGGCCCCCCCATAAGATTGGAGGCTGGTACCCTGACCCACGCTCCTCCCCCCTCCACCATCAGCTGTTTTTAAAATGCTGATTGCGTGTATAAATGAAAGACCAGACCCGAACTTCCAGTTCAGTTCCAGAAGTTCGGGTCAGGTGTTTTAAACAGCTAATCACGCATTTGTTTCCTTCGTTGACTGGGCATCTGCACAGAAGATGGTGACATCATCCATGTACAGCAAGCACTTTGGCTCTCAACGATCTGGGCCCAGAGCAGTGATCCCTCTGATCCTCTGGTTCCGCCTGATGCTCTCTGCGAACAGCATTATGCAACAGACAAAAAGAAGAGGTGAGAGAGGGCAGCCTTGTCTGAACCCAGACATAATTGGAAAGGGGTCAGTTTTCCAGCCATTCACTAACACAGAGCTGACAATATCATGGTACATCAGGCTAACATATAAACAAAATCTATCACCTTAACCAAGTCTACGCGGGGCCCTACTCATAAATATATGGGAGACATGGTCAAACGCCTTCTCCTGGTCAATGCCGTTTCCCTGATTAGAGCAAGACTATCTGCGATTCTGCACCCGGAAATGCCACAGGTCTGACCTGACCAGGTGGACAATCTGTTTGATGACAGCCTTTAGCCGGTCGGCAAGTACCTTGGCGAGAATCTTGTAGTCCACATTTAGGATAGACATTGGACGCCAATTTCTCTCCTTCTTCTGCTTATACAAGTTTGTGATCAATCCTTCCCTCTGTGACTGGGGCATTCTATCTTCTTCTGTCCTTTCCTTCTTATAACAAAAAGTATCTTGCAGTCTCATGCTATATGAATAGCATTGCCCACAGGGGTGTCCCTAGGGTTTGGCACCTGAAAGAACTTTGAATGGCGGCGTGATTTGGTGTGGGTGTGGCATAGCTTATTTGCTGAATTCGGAAAAACTTTTGATAATTTTGTATTTAAATAAAATGAAACAGTTATTAAACAGTAATGTATACAGTTCTCTATTGTAATAAAAGCTTATGTTGGTGCAACTGGTACATCACATTAGAAATCCCTTCCATACATATCCCTTCACACGACTACTAATTATTTGAGGGTATGAACAGTTTATCTACCTATTAAAAAACAACAACTTACAACTATAAAGGGAAAGTTTAAGTATAAACTTTGAATTTGGCTTGAAAGACCGCATTTTGGAAGGGAATGTGTGTGTTTGTGCTGCAGATTTTAAAACTCAATAATGCCAATGAAGAGGACATTGTTGTGTTTTACTTACCCTTTAAATATGTCACATGCATTAAAGGTAGGTCAGCTGGTGTGTGTACTTGTGTCAGGTTGGGGGATAAAATACTAACTTTTTGATGATTGGTCAAAATGTGTTTTTTTTTTTTACAATAGTTACCCTTTATATGGCTGCCATGGAAGGGTGGGTCAGTAGGTGTGTGTACCTGGATCAGGTTGGAAGTTAAAAAACAAACTTTTGATTATTGATCAAAAATTTTTTTTTGACTTTAGTTACCTTTTACGTATGGCTGCCATAGTAATGGATAAGTAGATCAGTAGGTGTGTGTACCTGTGTCATGTTGGGGGTTAAAAAAACAAACTCTTGATTATTACTGGTCAAAATTAGTTTTTTTTTTTTTTACTTTAGTTAGCCTTTAAGTATGGCTGCAACAGTAATGGATAAGTAGATCAGTAGGTGTGTTTACCTGTATCATGTTGGGGGTTAAAAAAACAAACTCTTGATTATTGATCAAAATTAGCTTTTTTGACTTTAGTTACCCTTTAAGTATGGCTGCCACAGTAATGGATAAGTAGATCAGTAGGTGTGTGTACCTGGGTCTGGTTGAGAGGATATGTCTTTTTTGTGTTTACAACCATAAAACTATCTTTTATTGAGAGTAAATCTAAATTAGTTTTTTTGACATTAGTTACCCTTTAAGTATGGCTGCCACAATAATTGATAAGTAGATCAGTAGGTGTGTGTACCTGGGTCTGATTGAGGGGATATGTTTTTTTTTGTATTTACAACCATAAAACTATCTTTTATTGAGGAAAAATTTAAATTAGTTTTTTTGACTTTAGTTACCCTTTAAGTATGGCTCCCCCAGTAATGGATAAATAGATCAGTATGTGTATGTACCTGTACCCGGGGCTGGTTGAAGGTGTATGTCTTTTTTGTGTTTACAACCATAAAACTATCTTTTATTGAGGACAAATGTAAATTAGTTTTTTTGCCTTTAATTACCCTTTAAGTATGGCTGCCACAGTAATGGATCAGTAGATCAGTAGGTGTGTGTAGCTGGGTCTGGTTGAGGGGGTAAGTCTTTTTTTGTGTTTACAGCCATAAAGCTATCATTTATTGAGAATGCAATATATCAAAATTAGTTTTTTTGACTTTAGTTACCCTTTAAGTATGGCTGCCACAGTAATGGATAAGTAGATCAGTATGTGTATGTACCTGGGTCTGGTTGAGGGGGTATATTTTTTTTGTGTTTACAACCATAAAACTATCTTTTATTGAGGAAAAATCTAAATTAGATTTTTGGACTTTATTTACCCTTTAAGTATGGCTGCCAAAGGAATAAAGGGTAGGTCAGTACTAGGTGTGTGTACCTGTGTGAGGTGGGGGATATATGTTTTTGCATGTATGACCAAATAAATAACTTTTATTGATGATTGATCATAATTAGTTTTTTTTTACTATAGTTACCCTTTAAGTATGGCTTCCATACCGTACCCATTACAACTTTCCACATCAATATATTTTTTCTGCAGCTTTGACTGATAATTAACCTATTTGAAAGCCGCATAAGAACAGTCATAACTTCACACGGCCATGTGACAGGTAAAATCTCCCAAATTATCCAAATTAAAAACCTTTTTTTAAAATTATTTAAAGGGCAACTATAACAGAAAAAGGTTAATGTTTTAAAACCCATTATTCCCCATTAGCTTAATAATAATCAAATATATGTGTGCGCATTATTAAGCAGCTTGGACATTAAGGGTTCAATTATATCTATATACAATTTAGTGTTGGTGCTTGTGGTCCTCTGGCTGACGGCGCTTGTGGTCTTTTGGCTGTTGGCACTTGTGGCCCTCTATCTGTCAGTGCTTGTGGCCCTCTGGCTGCACAACCAATTAGAAAATGGCTGCAGGTGGCTGCGTTCTAAAGTATACTTTACTGTGCTGTGATTGGGTCCTGGACTGCTTCATTCTAAGACTGAAGGCCATCTTAAAGGTACACAGGCACAATATGAAGGGGAAAAAAAAGAGAGACTGGCTGCCGCCTTTTAAATTTTTCACAGGGACGCTGCCATGAGCAAATATTTCATGTTGCTTTATGGTAGGAATGGCCTTGATTGCCCACAAAATCTAAGAAACAAGGAATTTCTCACTCCCAGGTATTCCAGAGTAAGTGGAGGAGATATGCAAAATTTCTCCTTTATCTCCTATGGCAAAAGTATGTGTCCAGAATGTCTTAATAACATGCAATTCAGCCTATGGTATAGAGCCAATCATCTGACCTGCAGACATGACATGTTTTGATCTTTTTAGATCTCATCAGTGCAAAATACAGATTCATGGCTCTATAGGCAGTATATAGCTTAAGGTGAGGTAGGCCACAATTTTGCATATCTCGGCCCCTTACTTGCATATCTCAGCCCCTTAGACTGCAAGATACCTTCTGTTATTAGAAGGATTTGTTCCATTTTGTGGAGGGCTTTTTGCTCCTTTTGGCCCACCTCACCTTAAGCTATATAGCTGCCTGGTATATTTCAGCTGTAGTAACAAAAGAAAAGAATCAATGCATTTCAATCAATATTGAAAATGGGGAGTTTTCCCTAAAGAACAAGATCTATAAAGGTCTGTTGTGTGGCAGTTTTTCTGACTGCCACACAACTGTCTCGTATATATAGATTATCACACAAAACACATAATTTAATAGGAATCTCATCATATCCAAACTAACGTGTACGTATACCCAGGAATGGGATTATCTTTCAGTTATTCATCCCTCTGTTGTGCATTTCTTTGTGGATGTGACTAAGTTATTAGTTCTTTCTGTGGAAACCTTTATTGGGTTGGTGGTGCTGAAAGCATAAAAAGCAGTTACTTGGTACTTTAAAGCAAGGTCTATTTATATTACCATGAACTGCTAAGCCCTCACCCATGGCTTCACAATGGCCCTCACTTCATGGCTTCCCCTCCTCTGGAGTTGGCCAATAAAAAGACACACTTCTTGCAGAGGATATTTTCCTATAGGCCAGTCCCCAAACTGGCTCAAATGTAAATAAGTATATCTTTTTGATCTGTTAAGGCTGGATACACCCGAAGGGACTATTTGCCCCAACCGAGCTCTCACTACCACCGAGCCGGGAAAAATGTCTGTCGGTCGCGGAAATAGTGGCCGCGGCCGACATTTTGTGCAATCGATCGTGCGACTGATCGCGATTTACCGACTTGCCCGATCATCTATTCGTCTGATTGAGGTTGGTCGCGGCCGGACACTCCACACCAGCAGATAAGTGCCGTTGATCGGTCAGTCGGATGAAAATATCTGCTGGTGTGTACCCAGCCTAAGACCCCAGGAGTCAAAACCTAATGGTCCTGGTTATTTAAATGGGAGGAGAGGGTAACACGAGTGAGGTTGTCCTTTAATAAGCAATTCTTTTTTTTTAAATATCCTGTTCCATTACAGAACTGGGTTGGATTACTCCACTAAACTTCATCCCAGTTTGCACAGACTCACCTTATCTTAAGCCAGGTACAGATATGTATAAAGGCGCTGTATCTGTATTTTCCATACCGTGCCATTAACAATCGTTGGTGAGATTGGAAATTAAGATTGTGATTGTAGTCATAAATTTACAATCGTGGTCTTCAATTCCAATCGTGATCATAGATCTATGATCACAATCATAATTCTACGATGGTACGATCTAATTCTACCACATGGTATTGTACAAACAAAGGTTTGGACATTTTTTTACAATAATTTATGATATTGGAATTTTCCGACACCGTGCCTTTATAATAATGGCCCACGATGCCTGTCCGAATGCCCAATACAATAACCAATTGCCGTCCGTTCACCTGGCTGTCGTAGCCTTGAACGCACATTTGTATATAGCTCTGAGCCCTATGTAAAAAAGCGCGATATCGCAATTTAGAGATACCGTGTGTTATAAATAAAGAGCGATAACTGAAGAAGGAACGAAGGTGCCATTTTGACACCTAAACGTCACGTGTGTTAAAACACCATTTGCCAAGTCTGGTGTGAGCTGCTAATTTGTTCATGTTTGGAATTACATACCGATGGCTTAGGTATATCAGCAGGCACCCAGCAGGAAGACTATAAAAGTGGATGTGAGTAGTGTGCGGAACAACCTTTGGACTGGAACGTCCGTCGAACATTCGGTCATAGAATACTATGCAGTAGTAAACTACCACAATGCTATTCTATGAGGATCGTAAATCTACGATCACGTTACCGTAGATTTCCGATCGTTACCGGTAATTTACAATAGTTATCTTTAATTAACGGTAATGATCGAAAATTAACGCTAAAAAGCATATACCAGTGGAGATACATCCTGTATTTCATTTTATATCCCTTTTCCCATCAAACACATTAAATTCTTTTTCACACTTTCCATAGTTTTCATTACAGATTCTGAATTTTTTCCGTGAACTCCGGGAACCCTATTTTTCTGAACTAACTACAAATGCAAATGTGTTTTTTTCAGCGCTGAGCAGGAAATCACAGACGGCTTCGTAAAATATGCAAAGAGAGAACAAAGTATCGCTATTGAGAGGAAACAGGCAGCAATAAGACTAATAAAGACCTTGACAAAATGATAATTAGAACTTCATTACAAGCGGCAAGATATCTGGAAAACGGAACTTAGAAGTACGCACCATTTCTAAGCAGCCATTATTTTCTATTTACTATTGTCTACTGTAAGGTTAAATAATGGTGACATCTTTATTTGCTTGCTTCTGAGCCCATTTCACTGAGGCATTGGAGCTTTTCTAGGGGAATTGGCTATAAATGGTGCTGACATAGGTATTTCTACGTTATTGAGATTTTTTAACAAGGGATATTGTGAAATTTATACCCCCCCCCCCCATCACCACCACCATAGGTTTAAAATGCCTGTCTGCCCCTATCCTTAAAGGGCATCTATACCAAAAAATAAGTTATTTTAAATTGAACATAACTTTAATTCTTCCCAACCACCACTGTATATTTTTTTTGTTGATCTGCCTATTTCTTTAGATATCCAATATAAAACTTCTAATATTTTAGCTGTAAATCAAGTTCCTTGCTCTCAAAAACTATTTTTCTGTGAGTAGTTTTACTGGAACTGGAATGGTGACTGAGGTTTGACAGTTGGAATGCTTTATGCTGTGTGTAGGCTTGACAGTTTGTTTGTGGGGAAAAAGTAAGGTCAGATATAGGTGGGAGTGGTTAAAAGAGGGAGGAGGGATACTGCTCCTAAACAAAATGTGTGGTGGATTGAAGGCATGCAGCAACACAACTCAATTATAGATTAAGATGAGGCAAAGTATTTTTTTCAGTTTAGTGTCCCTTTAAGCTAGGTATAGATGCCAAGTTGAGGCCCGAAGGCCCAACTGTCCGATGAGTGTCTGCTACGTTGACGATCTGCTGACCGAAGCCCTATACACCAACTGATTTAACAGACATTCATTGCACAGTCAGGCTTGGGCATCATGGCCGTATCTACATTTCAGTACCTAGCTTTAGTTTTAGCGAACAATGGCAATGAATCAACTTCCTTAACATTTGTTTTCACATTATTTAGCATTATTTACTGTGGTTGCTATGGTGAGTGACCCTTGTAATCAAGTCGGTCTTTGAATGGCAAACTGGAAGATAAGAAAGGTCAGAATAGAAAGTAATTAGAAGCTAAATAACAATAATCTAGTTAAACAAATCAATGGGTAAATTCCAGGTTGGCAGTAGACAGGACTGAAAAAGAAAATCATTCTTACAAAGGGTAAGGAGGCGATTTACAAATTCAGATGATTCAATTCTACACATGAAATACTGTTTTCCAGGTAAACTTCCATTGAAAGAAAAAAACAACATTTCTGTCTGTTTAGTGCAAACACTACACAAAAAAGTGATAAATGGAAATTGTTTGATTGACTTTTGCTTTGGTCTCTTTACAGAGTGGACCTTCTAACTTCTGCAACAGCTGCATAAATCCTGTATTTATAACTATTATAATTATTTGGTCTCATTCACAGATGGACACCAGATTTCTTAATCTTTGTTGATTTATTCTTATGTACTTTCATTTAAATACTCATGATTAATTGAGCTGGCTACTCTATGTAATTGTTCTGCCTACTCCCATCCATCTGTTATTTTTCTCTTTGGGTAAAGGCCACTCAGTGTTGAAATCGTTCCATATGAAAGCCTGAATTTTCTTTTACTTTGGAATGACTTTCAAATTATATTAAGACGCTGAAGATGTGAAACCATAACTTTGATTGGCAAATGATGTGGCCTATTTAATTGAATGATTGTATGGTACCCAATCCCACAGTAACATAAACCCATCCACACAGACACCCCATATTTAGTATTTTTTCCATTTCTAAGGTATTCACAAAATGTTTAGTACTCCTTCCCAGTTGGGTTTAAAATAGTGAGTCGTGACCACCACAATAAAGAACATCAAAGTGCAGAAAACAGGATTGACATAACCTATGAACCATATATCCCCATATGCAAGGTTCTGATATTATATGGTTTCTCTTTGATTGTTTGTACTAATGTATTCATTATTCTACTTGTTTCAATTGCTTTCCCAAGCTGTAAACACAATTCCAATGCGTAGGTTATTATACTAGATAAATAGAAATTTCTAAAGAAGACTGGCTCATTTTATTTTTCTGAAGAATTAGAAAGGTACAGTACAGTAATACTACACATTGCAAATTACTGTGAGTCATTGTTATTATGAGAGGTTGTAGACATTTTATGTTATGTAGACATGTATTGCAGATTTGTGATACTGTGCCTTTAAGAACATACCCCGTAGGGACTAATGCAAAAAGAGGTGAAAGAAGGGGTCTGTAGTTTTTATCTGCGGCAACTAATTGGTTGTAAGCTCCTTACTGGCCTACTGCAGTTAATTAAAATCTGATTGGTCACTGCTGATTTACCACAACAGCAATTGTTTGCCCATTTTTTTCCCAAATCCATTGATGTACAGAAGAGTACAGGGGCGCGAAGAACAGAAAGTGTCAGCGTACAGCCAGGTAAGTATGCGAAAGGTAAGTATAGCGTTTTTAGCTGTTAGGGGGTCTTCAATCTGCAGGGCAATGTTCATTTTAGGGTTGGACATGTTCCTTTTCAGGCTTCTGGCTAGGTTTAAAAAGGATTAAGAATTTCTGGGGTAACTGCTTATCGTTATATACATTGTTATATAGACGGTTACATAGAATGTTATATAGATTGTTACATAGACTGTTACATAGATTGTTATATAGATCATTATATAGATTGTTACATAGACTGTCATATAGATTGTTATATAGATTGTAATATAGATCGTTATATAGATTGTTACATAGACTGTTACATAGATTGTTATATAGATTGTTACATAGACTGTTACATAGATTGTTACATAGACTGTTACATAGATTGTTACATAGATTGTTACATAGACTGTTACCCCTTTCTCAAGCCCACAGCGTCACGGCCATACCATAATACAAAAACAGTTCATAACACACTTCAATAGTACTTCCTATATATACTCTCCTCCCAGGTGTATCCGCCCCCCGTTGCACCAATCACATGCTAGGTAATATAACAGGTGAACCAATATACACAATCACATACAGATATAGGAAAAAGACAAAAGGGAGATATCAAGGCGCCACCCATAGATCCCTGAAAGACATGATCACATAGAAAAATGAGGATCCCAAAAATTAATACAATAACAGCTTGTATAAATATATGTATAACATCACAAGTATACATGTAAGTCATAGTCATGATTCAATCCTATAGGATGGAGGGTACCCAATCTGTGCACCCACCATACTTCCCTTTTCTTAAGCAATAACTCCCTGTCACCTCCCCTTTGGGGTCTAGGGACAGACTCAAGAATTAAGAATCTCTAATCAGACTCATCATGATGTGCTTCATGATAATGAGCCGGTACAGGTAATTTGGTATTTTTCAGCTTAATGCTGGATTTGTGTTGTGATATACGATTCTTAACTGGTTGTGTCGTTTCACCCACGTATATTTTGTTACATGGGCATAACAGAGCGTATACCGTATATACTCGAGTGTAAGTCGATCCGAGTATAAGTCGAGGTACCTATTTTTACCTGAAAATTTGTAAAAATTGATTGACTCGAGTATAAGTCGAGGGTAGAAATTATCACCACTACTGCCTTCTGATTCTGTGTTGTTTTTAGGCTTAAGTTGCCCTTTAAATGGACAGCAGAATTCCCATACATGAATCCCATGCAGTAATAGCCAAATCCAGTACCAGTAACCTCCAATTCCTTGGCACTCCAGATGTTTGGAAACTACAACTCCCAGCATGCTTTGTTGCTGGGAGTTTCAGTTTCTAAACATGTGGAGTGGCAAGGTTCAGTAAACTTTTAATTAAACTTACCATCATTACAGTTCTCCTGACCCCCATATTGTAAAGAGCCCTCTGACCCCCATATAGTAAAGGACTCTCTGACCCCAATAGTTAAAAATGTCACCTGAGAGTTGTAGTTTCAAGCTGTCATTTGCACTGTACTAGCAGCTGTTTTTTGCCCCAAACTGAGGAGACCCATCAGATTTACAGCATCCAGATGAGCAGTGACAGTGCTGAGTGAGTCCAGCAGCCAGACTACAGGAAGCAGGAAGTGTAAAGGCAGATCAGCTCCTGTAACTTTCTATGCAGGTTAACACAACGCCACCTACTGGTTACTATATGCAATAGCAGAATTTGGAGCTAAATTAGAACTTGACCCGAGTATAAGTCGAGGTTAGGTTTTCAGGCTAATTTTAAAGCCTGAAAAATTCGACTTATACTCGAGTATATACGGTACCACAAATTTTGTATCACAAGTGAAATGGCCTCTCAGTTGAAATACTTGTTTGGTATTGGGATGTGTAAATACATTAGTTTTTATAACATGTTTACACTGTTTGCAACTTCTGCAAGGAAACATGCTATGGGATAATCCACCCTTGGTTTTATGTGTTACAGCCAAATCGGATGTCACAAAATAATTAGCCAAGGTTTTTCCTTTTTTATATGATATTCGTGGGGGGAGTGCAAACTCCTGAACAATGGAAAACCCTCCTTCAGTAAGTTCCAATGTTTATATATACACTTATTAATAAAAGAGCTGTGCAAAGAATATTGAGTAACAAATGGTATACGTGTGCTATTCTTTTCATTAGATCTAATAAAGCTCCTGGAGGATTTATCAAGAGCTTGGTCCAAAACCCAAGGAGGATATCCTCTCTCCTGAAATTTGTTATACATCTTTTTCATCTGCACGGTTTTCATAGAGGGATCAGATACTATTCTAGATACTCTGGTGAACTGACTAATGGGCAATGACTTTTTAGTTTTGACTGGATGGTAACTGCTATGCATAAGTAATTGGTTACGATCCGTGGGTTTGGAGTATAACTCCGTACGAAAAGCCCCCTTCCTGGATCACCTTCACATCCAAAAAATGAATATTATGATCATGATATTCCAAGGTATATTTTATGTTAGGATGTAATGCGTTCAATTGGTGATGGAACTCCATGAGTGTCTCAATGTCGCCCCGCCACAACACAAAGACGTCGTCTATGTACCTCCACCAGGCCACACAGTGCCTGCAAAATAGTGGAAGCACATAGACGAAATCTACCTCCTGTCAAAGCATGAAGGCATTTGCGTATGACGGAGCGACATTGGACCCCATGGCAGTCCCACGGAGTTGTCTGAAGAACTTTTTGTCAAACCTAAAGTATGATTGGGTAAGTATGATATGCAATAAACCCATAAAAATTGAATTTGATCCCTACTAAAGTTATATATATATATAGATATAGTATATACACACAGGAATGATTGTTCCATATATTCTTTATAAACAATGATTGTTCAATGTCCCACACATGGTCCAATGTTATCGGCTTCTACTGCAAATTCTGTCAGATCCGTCAGTGTCACAGCTCTGACTTTAAAAGACACTAATGGAAATGTAGTAAATGTGGATTTCTCAGTAAAACAGAATGTTAGGCTGGGGACACACAGACAAATTTTCCATCCTGACCTTTCGCCGCTATATAGTGGTTGGGCACAGCAAATGTCTCCAATGGACCACAGCGTTTACCTCAGATTTCTCAGCCCGACCGACCAATACATGGAAATATCTGTTGGTTTGTGTGTACCCAGCCTTAATAAGTATATACTTTATAACAAAAGTGAAGGGAATATGTGTATTGGCCAACTGTGATGATAATCGTGGCAATTAGAGAATATATATATTATTATTATATGGTCCATATATAACAGAACACATGAATGTATTCGGTCATGAACCTCCTTCTGGGCTTGGTCACTCAGGAATCCCCCCTTGAGAATCCTGCGCTTGTCACTTCCAGGCTGACAAAATCAATCTCAAGTTAGCAACAACGGATTTTCTTATTTTTTTTAGTTTCAAAGCTGTAAATCTGGCCTATAACATATTTAATATGGTTTTGGGGGAGGACATTCCCTTTAACACAGAGCCATTTATAGTATGAGCAACACAATTCCAAAATGCATCACCTTACATTTTTCAACATGGAATCTCATCTGCCCAATGTGACAATCTATCTAGACCCATCAATGTACTGTGTATATAGCAGAACATCAGTTTCAGACTGGACACTCTGTGTATCTGGCTCCTCTCACAGGCAGTTCTATCTCTGACAAAGGGGAGTATAAAATGCGAGGAAGCAGAAAGTTGTCAGTGACTGTATGTGTAAATTGTCCCTTTAAATGTAAAAAACAGAAAAGGAATGACTGAAAAATAAAATAACGGTAAACAAGCTGATTGGAAGTTACATTAAATCTCTTTCTCTCCGGTGCTTGTCTATGAAATAATATTAGCTAAGATTAGAAGGTTTTATGTGTTAAGCCACCCAAACCCTCTTATTATTTTTTTTTGCTGGGTTATATAATCTTCCAACAGTAAATAGTTTAATCGTAGCAATTTTAATCATAACTAATAACAGCTAATGAGATGTATAAACACAAGCCAGGATGTTTAGCAAAAGACGCTAATAAATATGCAAATGTCTCCAAAATGCCCAGGGTTAATTGTGAAAGCCATGGACAATCTGGAAAAGCTGCGATGTCTTGTTTTAAAGATAAGCGGCTGCTGAGAGCATTAAATCTGGGTATAGAAGATATGGTGATTTGTAATTGGATGGAATGATGAGATTATCCTTGCCCCAACTAAGACAAGAACATCAAAGGAAATTTTAGGTAGAGATCATGGTCCCCCCTGATTTGGCTGTACTAATAATCAATGTGAAATGGTTGGGAATGGGCGTGGTTTTCACTAAAGGGGCCCATGCATGTGACCCAGAATCATCCAATAATATTGGTCAGATTAAAATACCCATGGGTCAACATCCATTTTTTCCAGTCATTTTCCAGTCATGTATATCTAAATGGAATTAAATTTAACAAGGTCATTCAGCACCTAGACAAGAACAGGAGGTAGGAGTCCTCAATCCTACCACAGATGAAAGACAATTCCGAAACTGATAGCTCCTTGCAATAATTTCTTATAAATATTGGTGCTGTGCTCTCCAGGCTGCTATTGTAATTTGCAGGTAATGAGAGCCAGACTCCCAATTTCTTTATGTTATTTTTATTGTGACCAGATATATGAACAAAGTTTTGGGGAAATTGGTCACAATAAAAGTCACATAATGCATTTGGGAGTCTGGCTCTCATTACTTGCAAATCACAGAACCATCACCAATTTAGGTATGAATTTTTAAAAATGCTGTTTGCCAGTGGTTCTTCAATGGATGAAACAACTTCTACTTTAAACCTATATTTCCCAGGAAGGTAGGAGGCTCCTACCTCTCTTTCTGCTATGTAAATAATTGAGATATACTTTATAGCTATATTGACAGGGAGATGTTTAAAGGACAACTTCATTCAACAAAACCACATTTCCTCGTTGGAAAGTACCCAGGGTGAGGACCTAAACTGGGTTCACTTTCTAACTCACCCAGGGGAGAGAACGGTGCAGTTTAGGTCCTCACCCTGGGTACTATTGATGGCATGGATGGCAGGAGCGGGGTCTAGGTGAGTATAATTGCTTCTTGCACAAGCAGCCATGTTCCTTTATAATATGGCAACTGGTGTGGATAACATAGTTCTAACCCAATGTCATTAAAATGTCCCTATGTATCTGATCATCAGCAAAATAATTACTTCCAATTACAATATTTTGTTTTATTTAACATATTTTTGTGAAGCTCTAACACTGTAATACTAACCAAAGGAGGCAAATTTTCAGCCAACACAATCTGCTGTCCAATACCTTATTGGCTGGGGGTCATAGTTCTGAACAGCTGGGCTGCCATAGACTGACATTCTTGCCCACAGTCCTTCAAACTTTGCTGTAGATTTTGTGCCCCTTGGATGTTCTGTTTGTGTCGTTCTTGCTCTTGTCCCCCGTTGTTTGTTTTACAAATCCCCGAACATTTCTTTAAATTTTCACACTGTTTCCTTTCAATTCTCCTATCGTGAGGCTGTTTATTTGATTTATGTTGTTGTTTTTTTTATTATTGCCCTGAGCTTGTCCTTTAATCACCTCTCTCCATCGGCTGCACTTTGAATGACATTATTTTCATTGCACTGCAGGATCATTTTTACAGTTTTGGCAGCAGGTGTTGTCCTGCTGATTCTTTTCCCTTTCGGCTCTTTGCCGGTTTCATTAAGCTGTGAGGATCCTTGCACATATACACATATTATAAGGAGAGCAGATATATAGTTCTTAAACTGAAGAATAACATAATGTATCACTTGCCTTTATTAGTTATTTGTAGCCAACCCTACATACTAACATCTTTGTTTTTGGAAATCTCTGAAGGTACTGCCCCTTCACTAATTCATTGAGCTTGCACATGCTCAGTGTGATTTACACAGCAAGAGAGATGATCAATTAATTTGCATCACCCTGTGATAAAGGGAAAAAAGGGGTGGATGTGGTGGCAGTTTCTGACCAATAAGCATCAGGGAGCACAGTGTGTGGAAAATTAAAAAATATCCTGCTAAAGAAATTCATCATTTACACAAACAAAGGTAAAGGCAAATTAGCATGAATAAAGATCTGGTCTAATGTTGGGGCATTTATGCTAAACCAAGGTATTAGTAACTTCCGATACCACGGGTTATCGTTAATGTACGGCCACGGTCATACATTTAAGACCACTTGGACATACAATACTATGCGGCAATAAACTACATACCACAATCGTATTGTTTAGGCGATGGTACAATTACAATTGAGATAGTTAATGTACGATTGCACCTGTAAAATTGCTGATCGTTAATGGCGCATTTAGAAATAGTGCCCAGTGTGCCCTGTGTGAGCTCACCCCTTTCCATATACAATTACTGGCTCCACCCCTGACAACTCAACATTCCCAATGCCATGGGAATGTTAGGCCGCACTATAAATAAAACACACTCAATAACTGAACACCACAACGATTTAAGGTTGGAGGAAACTGGCCGCAGCTTTAATATTTTATTAAATAAATAATTAATTAATTATATAACTGTAACAAAACTTTTAAATTCATCAATCAGCCCTTGCTGACTTAAAGCTTACACTCGGACTTAACTCTTGACCATACAATATGGCTATAACCGTAAAGTCCATAGCCGAATTTATATATAATTACCCTCCAGCTGCGACAATTAAAGAAACCAACTAATTCTTTACCTTTATCTCTTTTTTTTTTTTTATATATCTATGTATATACAACAATACAAATCTAATATAAAAACTGTCTAAAATTAAAGGGTGGAGGGTGGGCGTTTTTTGCCCGAACCTCTCTCGCCTGATCTCTCCTCAGGCGCCGCTCTCCTGCACTGCAGTCCCAATCGCGCCAAAATTTGGTTGCGCGCCGGGACCAATGGGAAGTGAATTCCGGCGCGGCGACTTCCGGTCTGGCGCCCGACGTCACCTATCCCTGGGCCGAGCAGACCGAGGCACTGCCCAAAAGAAGATGGCGGCCTGCATCCCATGTTATAGAAACGGCTAGCCAGCCGTTCCACGCCATGGGAATGTTAGGCCGCACTATAATAAAACACACTCATAACTGAACCACACAACGATTTAAGGTGGAGGAAACTGGCCGCAGCTTTAATATTTTATTAAATAAATAATTAATTAATTATTTAACTGTAACAAAACTTTTAAATTCATCAATCAGCCCTTGCTGACTTAAAGCTTACATCGGACTAACTCTTGACCAACAATATGGCTATAACGTAAAGTCCATAGGAATTATATATAATTACCCTCCATGCCATGGCCATTGCTTAAAAACTGGCCATGGTAATCCTCCACTGAAGAATACATTGCTCAATGGTTCTGTAAGCCTACACAGAATATGTCTAACCAATATCGGAAAGATGAATTCCATCTTCCCTATAGAGACCAGCTCCTCGTCTCCAAATCATGTGGCTAAAGACTGAATGGAAATTTCCTTTGCAAATTACATAAATTACGATTTACCTTTTTTCGACATTTATCCAAAGGCAGCAAATTTGGGACTTTAACCAATCAAACGGAGAGAATGATTTCCGACCAGGCAAGAATTGCCTTAGAAAACATGAATTTAATATGCGACAGATCTCTACGAATTTGCTTGATTAATTCAACGGTTTTTAAATTACCGACGTCATTACCTCCCAGATGTAGCACAATGACAACCCCACAAATTCGCTGCCCTTGACAACATCGGAAACACGTCCTCCCATGTAGCACCTCGCAGACCCAACCAATGGATTTTGAGTACATTAGATGGAAATGATAAGTTGATGCCGAATTTTCTGCGCTGAGCTCTTCTATTGGCCCAGAACACAAACGAGTGGCCCAATATCCAAATTTTCAGCTGCCCCATGCCTGAAATGAGATTAAGATTAGACTGAGGACAAACGAATATATGATTTGTACCTTGCTGATTCCCAGCGACCTAGCTTCTTGATCTTGTCAGGGGAGAATTGAAGTAAAGATGCCTGAGTGGCCGCCCCTATTCTGAAGGAATGGAAAGTATAGAGAGCAGGGTCAAGCTGTGAATGGATAGCACATGACTTCAAGACACTTCTAAACTGGTAATATGATAGAAATGTGCCATCTGAATGAATTAAAAGGGGGCCTTGTGATGTCGACCTGATGCGGATATACTGTAAAAAGGCTGAAACAGGGCATAGATTGACATTAGTAAATTTACCTAACCACTTAACCGAACCTCTACCTTCGGGGTCTGTTTTAGATTTTGCGATTACAATCCTGAGCTTTCTTTTATAAAGCTGAACCCCAGAAAATTGAAGGCCCCCCGATACCGACTTGGATGGCGAGACCAGTTCACCAATTCTCAAAGCTAGAAAAAATGCCAGGATGAATGCCAAGCGAAAGAGGGTAAGTTCATAATTAGAGGAACAGACTGCGCGTAAGGAGGATAACAATTTGGTAAGTATATGAAAAGTTATGGGTCTGCGAGAGTCCACAGTGGGCCGAGACCTGGAAATTCCTTTTAACAACTGCCTTATGATAAAATTGTTATCAAACTGCTTGCCAACATGCAATTTATAAAAGAAAGAAATACCTGAAAACGATTTTTTGATACTCGCTGCTGCCATACCGGAATCAAAAAGAGAAATTAAGAACAACAATAAACTGTCTAAATCACTCATAGAACTACACTGTTTCTTAAAATTTAGCCATCTTTTCCATGATGCTTCATAGGAAGCCCAAGAACGAGCGGAAATAGATCTTCTTAGCAGACTTTCTAGTGAGGAAGTATTAAACTCCAGAGTTCCTCGGGAATGCCCTTTTCCACAAGCCTTGTGTCTCCTGCTAATTCCTGGAATCGCCTCATCTGCTGTCGTGATAAGGCATCGGCAAGATTATTACAATACCCAGGAATATGGAAGGCTTTAATCCATATATTATACTGAAGAGACTTTAAAAGGATTTTTCTTAACACTTTCATTACCATGGGGGATTTAGATGACAGCGAGTTCAGGACGTGAACTACCCCCATGTTATCACAATTAATCATGACTCTTTTATTACTGAGATCAACACCCCAAATGCATAGGGCAAAATAGATGGGGATAATTTCAAGGTAAACCAAATTAGCTGTATCGGGAGATCCAGACAGCGACTGAGGCCACTTTACCGAGAACCAATTACCGTTCAGGTAACCACCGCAGCCAATCGAGGCTGATGCATCTGTAAAAAGCCTCAAACTGTCATTGTCTAAGAACTCGTCCTGCCATCTGGTATTACCGTTGAAATTCTCTAAAAATAACTTCCATACCTTTAAATCCTGCTTAACCTCGCTGCCTAGTCTGATATACCAATTCGGGTTGCTGATACCAATTGTTCTCTCAATGAGCCGGCGATTAAACGCCCGGCCCATTGGAAGTACTTTGCAAGCGAAATTTAAATGACCTAATAAACTCTGGACCTGACGAAGAGTTAACTTCTTGGCGGATAACGCCTCATTAATTAGCTTTCTAAGCCTTAACAGCTTGTCCTGAGGCAGACAAAATGACATGGATACCGAATTGATGATGATGCCCAAGAACTGCAACTCTGTACATGGCTGAACTGTCTTTTCCTCTGCCACTGGAATGCCAAATTTTTCTGTGACATACAGAAAAGACCTAAAAAGCCTTGAACAGGTTGTAGAGTGCTGGGGTCCAACAAATAAAAAATCATCCAAATAATGAAGCAGATATGATGAACTAGCAATCTGAGAAACCACCCATTCAATAAATGTGGAGAAAATTTCAAAATAGAAGCATGAAAGACTGCAGCCCATAGGGAGGTTTTTATCGTAAAAATAAAAACCGTTGAACTTGAAACCTAAAATATGCCAGCAATCTGGGTGGATGGGCAGAAGTCTAAAGGCAGACTTAATGTCACATTTTGCCATAAGGGCAGACTGGCCACACTCTTTTAGAACCACTAATGCCCTATCAAATGAAGCATACTTCACTGTACACAAATCTGGGTTAATAAAATCATTAACAGAATCCCCAGGAGGATATGAGAGATGGTGGATTAGCCTGAATTCGTTAAACTCTTTTTTGGGTACTAATCCAAGGGGGGAAATTTTAAGATTGGAAAAAGGGGGAGAATGAAATGGCCCTGCTACTCTACCTGTTAATACTTCCTTTCGAATTTTCTCAGCTACAATGTCAGGAAATTCTAAAACAGATCTTAAATTGATGGCATTCAGACTGCTGCCAGATTGTGGATCAAAAGGTATCCAAAAACCCTCCCTGAAACCTGCTTCAATTATCGAGGCTTTCTGCTGGTTTGGATATGCCTTTAAAAAAGGGAGCATTTCGGGTAACTTCACCGGGGTGACTAACTGTGTGGCTGGACCTAGTTCCCTGTTTTTGAACACTGGAATTGACTCTCCTTGGGCAGCGAAAGGCCGCATGCTGGGAACCGCAGTACGAGCAATCGTGACGAAAGCGACAGGTATTCGGCCATTTACATGTTCCTTCATTAAATGCCCAACACACATTGCTTTTTGATATAACCGGTTGATACCTAGGGGTTGTAGCTAGAGATTGGGTCCTACTGGACATCATTGATAACCAAAGGTCAACATCCTTGGAACCCCATTTCATCTCCTTATGTACTGCCATTTTCTGACGATAACGGTCGTCATAAATATACCAGCCTAGCCCACTAAAGGATTTGTAAGCATCTGTTACAGTGTCCAGGTGCTTAAACAACCCTGGAGCAAAATGGGGGTATTTTTGCGATAAAATATTTGCAAAGATGCAAAAAGCCTGCAACCAATTAGTGAATGTGCGAGGCACAGGTCGCCTCTTATCTTTATCTTTCTCACTAGAATCATCTTTCTTAGTGTGATCCTTTGCTGTAGGTAAAAGTAACAGAATATCAATATATTCATTTCTTAAAATTTTTTCCTTAACTGAATTGGGCAAATGAAGTCCCAAAGGGGTTACCTCACACATCACTGGGTCTTTAAAATTTGCCTCATGTACCTCATGAATACCTGGCCTTAAAGCCTCAGGTAAAGCACTTGCTTGCAAATATCTATCTAAGCATTCTTTCAAGCCTGGAATAGCGTTAAGTAAATTACCTGCATTTGCATCACCAGATCCTCTCACGTCCGTGTTAACACCGGAACGTCCACCTTGAGGATTGTAATCTGCACCAGCCACCTGTATATCTTCATCCTGAATCACCGCAGAGCTAACACCTGCTCTTGTGGCACCCTGGTTACTTATCGCTGACCGCACTGAACAAGCCTCTGATAGCTCTGGGGACGTAGCTGGCCAAAAGCTCATACTTGCTGCCTTATGTTTTGCTGCCATCTTTTTAACTGTAGCGGCCTCTAACCTCTGTTTCCTCACTTTTGCAGGTACTTTCTGCCTTTTCTCCGCTAAAACTGCACTTTTTCTCTTCCTCACAGGCAGGCACTGCGACGTGCTAGCTGCCTCCTCAGACTCTGTTTCCCCACCTTGTGACATAACTGGGGATTGGGAAGCAAGCAAAGCCCTCTGGATACCCTCCTTACCGAAATCTTGGATCCATTGAAGGACTGCCTCAGGTATGTCTGCCATCAGACCTCTGACACCTTTCTTTGATGAGCTTAAGAGAATTTCTGTGGAAGAAAAACCACTGTAGCAGAAAAACCTCTGTGTTGGAAAAACCCCTTTTGGAAGCCACTTCTGAGGAGAAAAACCTCTGTGGAGGATGAGCGTTTTTTGCCCGAACCTCTCTCGCCTGATCTTCTCCTCAGGCGCGCCTCTCCTGCACTGCAGCTCCCAATCGCGCCAAAATTTTGGTTGCGCGCCGGGACCAATGGGAAGTGACTTCCGGCGCGGCGACTTCCGGTCTGGCGCCCGACGTCACCTATCCCTGGGCAGAGCAGACCGAGGCACTGCCCAAAAGAAAGATGGCGGCCACTGCATCCCATGTTATAGAAACGGCTAGCCAGCCGTTCCCACGCCAGGAGATACAATGGCTGGCCAAATCTTCTGTAATTTGGTCTCCTGGTGGGGGCAGAGTTGGTCAGACATATTGGAAATTGTAGTATCAAAATACTGACCAGTATTCCCTTTTAAGCCATAGTGTGATTTGCGCCATGAGTGAAAAGCACTATCGCCATGGTAAAAACAACTTTATAAAAACAGCCTAAAATGCTGACAGTAAAATGTAAACAGCAAAATTTCCTAGTATCTGGTGAACCCCCTAGAGGAATGATAGCTGGCGCGTTTGGATATCTATATTCTCTACGGTGCCGTATTGCACATTGTTACATATCGGAACCGACTTTGCTACATATGTTTACTATGCAAATTGCTGGTGGGTCATTTGGATGTATGAATGGAAATCATTCCTAGCGGATATATTCCAACAATAAAAGTAGAAACCGATAAGTGAAATGTGTCCATTTTTTTAGAGATAATCTCCTGTGTTCGTATTCACCTGAGTGTTTCTTTCTCATCATTTCTTTGTAGTCTCACGAAATTAGCCTAATCCGTATGTTTGTCTAATTTATTTTCGATCGCACTGCAGGAACTCTTGGGTCATTTATTCCGAATATAATGGATTTGAATATTGATGTTGAATAAATTTAACATGACACAAAGCTAATCCCAAAGTTAACAATTTGTTTAAAAAAACTACTGTACGGATAAGTTTCACTTCCATTTACTTGACAGTTCAAGTTTTTTTTTTTTAAATTATTATTATTATTATAATAAATGTGATGAATTGATTGCTCTGATTTTTAATTAAAACAATTTATTTGCATATTAGGTGGGTACTAAAAATTCGAATTACTGCATTAATGAAAATTTTTAATATAAGTATATGTTTAATAAAAGAATGCTTAAAGGGAATGTTCACCCTAAAATACAAAAACTTGTTAATTAACTGATACATTTTGCACTTTATTACCTGCATTACTAATCAGAAATTCAAGGATAATTATTGTCCCCATTTTGGCAATGTAAGCTGGCCCCTCCCTCCTGTCAATCAAAGCTGGGACTGCTGACAACCAATGATTGACTGCTCTTTTATATGCTACCTCCTCTGCACATGCTCAAGCATATAAAAAGCTCTTGGAGCAGAAGGAGGAGGCAGATACATTTGCAAGAAAGGAATAGAACTTATCATTAAATATCTGCTTACAAGTGCATGTAATAAAGTAGGAAAAATAACAGTTGGGGTAACAGGCAGATAACTGACAAGTCACCAGTTTTTGTTTTAAGGGTGGACATGCCCTTTAAAGGGTTAATTCACTTACGCCACTGCCCCTAGTAGCTAACTAACACTTGGTCATGGATATTAGTACGTTACTGTTAAAGGATTAGGTTCCTCTTAAATTGAATGTGATCTACCACTGGAACCTCTAACAGGTAACAACTGTTTCCAGCTGTAAGTAAACTATAGAGATCACTTGTACATGTGCACTATAGTTTACTTACAGCTGGAAGTGGTGCAGGTAAGTACACTCATCTCTCCTGGTATATTAAGTGAAGAATATGGGTAAGGCATATCTACTTTACCTCCCGTTCTTCACTTAAAGCTTAAAAGTCAATAATCACTTTAAGAGTAAACTAATCCTTTAACAATAACTTACTGATATCCATGACCAAGTGTTAGTGAGCTACTAGGGGCACTGACATAACAACCACCAACCCTGTCACCACGGGGGGGCAAGGCAGGTAAAAGGGCCTGCAATCTGTGCAGCAAAGCTCGGCGACAAGCTATTTTTAAACAGATGATCGTGCGTATGAGGTTTCATTTCTGGTCTTTTGAATAGCTGATCGCACATATCTTTTATATCTATATGGTTTAGTTTCCCTATCAGAACACTGTGCCGTATAGACAAGAGAAGGGTCTAGTTACCCTACCAGTACACTGTGCCATATAGACAAGAAAAGGGTCTAGTTACCCTACCAGAACATTGTGCCATATAGACAAGAGAATGGTCTAGTTTCCCTATCAGAACACTGAGCCATATAGACAAGAAAAGGGTCTAGTTACCCTACCAGAACATTGTGCCATATAGACAAGAAAAGGGTCTAGTTACCCTACCAGTAACATTGTAGGAATAAAGGGGATGTTCTAACTGCATACGTACAACAATCAGGTACCTACATTTGTGGTGGTTCTCCTTTTACTGGCCACTGTACAACAAGGCTAAATGTTGCAGACTAGAGGCGCCCATACACTGCATACGATACTCCCTTTCCAACATTCCGACAACGTTCCAACCCATTCAACTCACAATCGCAAAATTAATGGGCCAGATGGGAAAGTTGTGGGAACATCTATCTAACGTTTAAATAGTGTTAAATCGTTAATGAACAAAACCATATAAAAGAGTAAAATACTCTTATTTTTAGTAGTATTATAAAATTCTGCAATATCTTTGAGATGACCGATTTACCTCAAACTCTTTGTCATTGTAATGACCTTGGTTTCTGTTTGATGTTCTTTTGAATACAGTAGATAAGATGAACCAGGATCCATCCACATACTGGGTTTGGTAATCACTTTTTCCTAGCGAGTAGGAAGGCAGGTCAGCCAGTAGTTACAGAGTTCAGTGAGCATGTGCAAGGAGGAACCTGGGTCTGAGACCTGCAAAATTATGAGATGGTTTCTCCAAAAGTCTGCTGGTTTTAAAAGTATAACATCCAGCTAGCTGAATGTTTGCAGGGACACTTAAATCCTAGTTTAGGCGTTTAATATGGTATAAAGTGATGTTCACCCCTCAAATGAAAAAATGATATATTGGTAAATATCCCCCCTCCCCCAAAATAGTTCACACCACTTCTGATGTGCATGCAGTTGTGCATCCGTTTTACGATCACATTTTTTGCGCAAACGCATGTGTTTCTATAATGTTAAATTGCATGCGCAAACACAGAACAACACACAACAACGCACAAAAATCGCACATGCAAGCACGCCCCATAATGCTCGCAATTGCGTGTGCAATTTGGTGCGTTGTAGTGGGGCCTCTGCCTTAAAAAGCTGATAGACGTAAGGCTCATGTTCCTCCCCCTTCCTTTTGCCTCTAAAAAGTTTCCACCTCTTCAAGCCCTCTGACCTTTTTTACAAGCTTTTATATGCTCAGAGGAGGCAGCTAGGGGAATAGCGATTGGCTGTAATGTCATCTGTTACATCCATAACTAAGAGTTGCTAAATGAAAAAACAAACAAACCAGGAAGCAGAAAGTGCGTTAACAGAACATCAGGCAACATTTCAGGTTCCATCTCTCAGATTTCTAACAATCAGTTTGGATGTTTTAAGGGTAATATAGCTATAATACGAATTTCATTTGTGGATCGAACTTGCACTTTAAAGAAAAACAAACAAATATTCCACATTGGCATTTTTGTACCACATTTTGCTACTGTATAACCTAGAAAACTTGTATAACCCTAAAATAAAAAACAAAAACAGCCCAGTTAATACCAATGCATGTGCACTAATGTCATCCTCAAATTATTAGCAAGAGGAAGTGTATACAGTTCTTTCCCATGCTTTCTAATAAAGATTGAGTGAGTTGTAGAAAATCTATAAAATTCTTAGAACTGCTGCAGTAGCGTTATTATTAATATTGAAATTCCATTACTCTGTCCGTTCTACATGGGGTTACACTGCCAACGCGGTTTGACGTACAGTATCATGGAATGTCCAGGGTTTTATATATTTAATTAACGCAGATAACTCTTAGTTTTCTGACACTTAATGTTCATTATGGTTAACTAAGTTACAATATGTATAATATAAACGCCCTATGAATAACAGACTATGGTCTTATCAAATATCATGGAGATCATGTGACAGCTGCATGTGGCGGGGGTAGGTAGAGCATACAGATCCTAAAGTATTTTTTACAGACATTGTAAAATATTGACAATGCATTGGTACTTTATTTCGCACTGCGGTTTAAGAAGTCCAGCATACCAATAATGTGCATAATTTTGCTGCCAAAAAATAATGATAACAGTATTTACAGCCATGTTGTAAATCTTAGGACTATAGAAACCATAATAACCAATATTATGGGTTTGAAAACAGGCCTTACAGGCTGTATTTATAAACCTGCGATATTGGAAAGGTCTGATATTTTTATTTTATTACGAATGGTAAGGACATGGCCTTTAAAGTCCTTAAGGCCCACTGTGTATTGAATGGAGAATATCATGGGGTATCATTATATTGCACTGCTGTCATACATTCACAACCACGTTGCAATAGAAGTATCTATATCATCTGATTGGTTGTCCCAACCAATCAGATGATATTTAACACTTGAAAGCTAACATCTGATTGGTTGGGGCATAATTAGCACCATTTTTAATGATAAGAACTTTTATTGAATCTCCTTGGTTAACACGTAGTTTACAGTGGTGTTAAAGGTGCAGTATTGCGATACCGCACCTTTGGAAATACAGGCCGACATTTCCCACAGCAAACCATTACCAACTTATTAACATTATTATTATTATTTTATAATTATTATTGTGGATTTATATAGTTCCAACATCTTCCATATCGCTTTACAATTACATGTATACATTCACATCAGGCCCTGCCCCGAAGAGCTTACAATCTAAGCACATTTATTTGACACATACAACCTATCAGTATGTCTTTATGATTGTGGGGAAACCAGAGTGCCCGGAGGAAACCCACGCAAGCATGGGGAGAACATACAAACTCCTTGCAGATGTGTCCAAGGGTGGAATTGAACTCAGGACTTCAGTGCTGCAAGGCACCAGTGCAACCCCTGAGCCACCGTGTAAACCACTGAGCCAACTAAAAATAAGTTCTGCAAATTCTTCTAGCATGATAAACAATATACAGTATTTTCTCTTTTGCATGCTCCAAATTTCTACAGAAAAACACACGCTGTTTGGGACTATTTAGTGTAAATTGCAACTGACATTTTGTTCTCGTCACTAAAAATAGCCAATTATCGGTAATTTTGTGTGCATACACAGTATCGCCTTTGTTGACTTTTGATGTGCCAAAGATGCTTTTATCTACATTGACGAAGCAACAGGTGACAGATTTAGAAAATGATTCCACACGCGCAGGCTGCTAATTTTACCCTTAGGATTCATTTTGGATTGTTTTTGCAATAGTACATTGCATATGTTTCATTATTAAAAACAGTCAGGATTTGGAAAACCGACATAACAGTATTGTGCACTTTCTATATATTTATAGTATTTTACAGGACAACAAAGTACAAGATATAAGAATTTAAAACGCAACTCCTACCCCCCATTTCTACTACCAGGTGGTGATATCCTCATTCAAATGAACAAAACGTGTATTCGTCGGCAAGTGCACTATGGGAATCCAATGCAATCTGCCATAAATTTGTCATGGAATCTGACCAAAATATTGGGGCCTGGACTGTTGGGGCCAACCAGGAAATCCAAAACCAGAGGGCCCACCAGGATGAGTTTAGGGACCCACCTAACATTTCATATCCCTATTACCACTCATCTACATACCATATATACTCGAATATAAGCCGACCCGAGTATAAGCCGAGGTACCTATTTTTTACCTGAAAAACTAGTAAATCGAGTATAAGCCAAGGGTAGAAATTATCACCACTATTGCAATCCTGTAAACCCTCCATAGACCCCAAAGAACCAAATACAGTAATCCCCAATTCCTTGACACTCCAGATGTTTTGGAAACAACAACTCCCAGCATGCTTTGATTGCTGGGATCTGTAGTTCCTAAACATCTGGAGTATCAAGGTTCAACAAGCAAATCAAAATACCTGTGGACAAACAAGGGAATTCCAAACGGCAGGTCCAGTAAGGTGTGCCTCGTGATACCTACTCTGTATCCAACAAACTTCCTCCGCAGATGCAATTTCACAGCATAAAGGTAGGCAACGGGCAAATTTCTTTGGTGCAAGCAAATGATTTTCAATAAAGAATATTAAAGAGATTTGCCCATTTCCTACCATTATACCTGTGAAAGTGGCAAGGTTCAAGCAACAGTTAAAGCATCAGTTACAAGAAACATATATGGTACCAGTAGATATAACAAGGAAACAATCAAACAACTGCTACCGCCCACCTCTGACAGGACTCGAGAGTCAGAGCTCCTCTTATGCTCCTCCGTTGTACCGGTATCTCCAGTGGGTAATGCACAACCCCCGCGAGACTATGTGCACATGCACGCTTATATACATGCGCCAACTTGCCTGGGAGTACAGGCTCTCCTGACTTCTCCGGTCACCCTGCTTTATCCTGTTCCTGCTCCTACGGTACATTTGCGGCCGCAGTTTTCTGACAGCAAAAGTGAGTACCATACTGACTGTACTGCTTGTGCGGGTTTCTAGCTTGTAACATATATGACCCAAGTATAAGCCGAAAACCTCTACTTATATTCAAGTGTATACGGTATCTATCTTACTACTACTGAATCCTATTGGTTTTTAAAATGCATTTCATACTGTCCCCTTGGCTCTGTCAACCACAATCGATCAGCCTTCCAGGACGAACCACTGTGGTTGTGGTAAAACAGTTCGCCCTGACCAATCGTGCGGGCCATAAGAGCCCGTATGATACGACCACGATTTACCGGCCTGACCGACCGATATACAAATATTAGTCGGTTTGGATGAAAAATCTGCTTGTATGTACCCAGACTTAATTTTAGCAGTTCTCTCTGTTTTCTTGGGTGAATGGGCTGTGGGCCCGCTGGAGGATTCCATGAAACCCTGTGGGCCAGTCGGACACTGGGCAGACCTGTGCAAAAGGAGCAGACCTTCCTACAAGTGGCATCACATAACTTGTAACTTAGTATTGGCACTAAATCTACTTAGGGATTAATACATTACTAATACTACAAGATTATTTTTCAACCCTCTGGCTGAACTTTTGTAAATAAGTGGGAATTGAGATTTATCAAATAATCCAGGTATTAAGTTTTACAGTTTTAAATTAAAAATAAGCATAATAAGCATACTGAATTCTAAATATACGTAATATTAAAGGGCATGTCCACCGCCAAAACTAGAATTTAACCCACTACTGGCCCCACTGTGTATTGTAATAAAATCCTTACCTTACATCCCTGCTCCAAATGGTTCTCCTGTAATGTCCCTACAAAGTCCAAAAAACTGGCCACCTGGAGCCTGGCCAAGTTCCATTCTGTCTCTGCCTCTTCTCTGGGAGAATTTGCACATGCTCAGTGCACCCCCATCACTCTCCCTCCTGTTTCTCTCTCCCTCCCCCTAGTGTAAAACCCCTTTTCTGCAGCGTAGGGCTCATTCCCCCAACCCCAACTACTATAGTAATTTCTCTAAAAACTCCCCTGAACTGTACTTACTTTGCCTCTCTTCCGACATTCTATGCAGCCGAAAGCCGCGTCTGTGATTGGCTGCCTCTCAGCCAATCACGGACGCGGCTGCCGGTCTGTCCCCCTGCTTGCAGTTTCATGCAAGCAGAGGGCAGTGACAGAACGTTGGAGGAGAGAGGCAAAGTAAGTATAGATCGGGGGAGTTTTTAGAGAAATTACTATGGCGGTTGGGGGTGGGGGAGGGAGCCCTACACTACAGAAAAAATGTATAAATGGGGTGGACATGCCCTTTAAATTACAAGGGCATTGTGTTAACTTGGCCTCATTCTATAGAGAATAACAAAACTATAATCTACAGTAGATAACATTGTATGGAATATTTCCCATCCCAGGGACATTCCTTGTTAAACAGGATAGGGATAGACGGAGACATGACTTGCCATGTCTTGTTACATCAGCAGCTTGCAAAGAAGCTGATATAATTGGTGCATTCAGTCAATAATCTAATGGACCAATGATTTTTGTTCATTTTTAACCAACAGCAGGTTGCCGCCTTCAAACAAATCACTGGTTCAGTTAGAGGAACCACATTGATTACCTATATCTCTAGCTGTTTCATACTGCGATCTAATTTCATACTGGCCACGTAATTAGCGCTAAATACTCTGTATAGTCCATGTTGAAGAGTAATTCAAAGTCTGTAGAAATCCAAGACAAAACAAATGTCATTTCATTGCTTTATTCGTCTTCTAGTTTTCTTCGACTTTATACTATACCCCATATATTCTGAAAGCTCATTTTTCCATTCTCATTGTTAGTCAGCTCAGAGGATCCTTCATCAATATTTACAGCTTTGTCTGTATTTTTCTTTACTCTTATGAATTATTCCATTCAACCATTAGTTTGGAAAATAACATATATATTTGAGTTTCTTGCTGCACACCGTGGTTCTATACAAAGATGACATTCTAGATTCTACAAACAGGGAGAATTTAAGGCTGTGCACACGGGACAATATTTTGACCTGATCAACTGCCATGATTGATATTTTGGTCGGTTGGATTGAAATGTCAGCCAACATTTTCCCCCAACATTCCATTTTGCCAGCATTCCACCCACTTTATCATCAAAATTGGACAAAAAATTGATTGTTGAAATATTCACCCAAACACTTGCAGGGAGATTCAATAAAAGTTCTTATCGTTAAAAATGGTGCTAATTTTTCCCCAACCAATCAGATCTTATTTAACATTTGAAAGTTAACATCTGATTGGTTGGGGCAAAATTAGCACCATTTTTAACGATAAGAACTTTAATTGAATAACCCTGATAGTCTTCAACAGGGCAAATGATCAGTTGGTAATTGGTTATTCCCATCCGACAAAGTAACAATCAGCAGTCTGGCTGAATAGTATTATATTGGGCCAGGGTAGGCCTAGAAGATAACCATACATCATCGTGGAAAAAAATAGTAAAAAACGTTGACATGCGTTTACAATGATATACAAAGTTTATTGAATGGCTATTTCATCACATGTACTGATATTCATCTATGCATACATTTGTCATACTCCAGAACACTGCATAGGTAGTTAGATTTATACAGAAGAAGATCTCTCATTAATCATACTGGCAGTATTCAGTATAACTCATTAAGGTGGGTCACTAGGGATAAAAACACAACAACCTGACATCTCTGGGATTCCTCTTAACATCTCTGTTCTGTGCCTTCTCCTGATTAAGACACAGCAGAGCCCCCTTAAAATGGGAAAGTACTTTGCATGTCTGTGCTATAAATGACTATTCCAACAAATGAAGGAAACAAGAAATCTATTCTCGTTCTCAAATTTGTGGGTGGTGACATGCAAAGTTACAATGCCCACAATTCTCAAAATGAGGATTCATTTGTTGTTTTCTTGATGTTGGGATTATTTTATCATAAGAATTCAAGTACCTTTAGTTTTGAGATGGCCTGGCTGCACCGTAATCTATACAGCTATTGTATTCTTCTGAATAAGCAATAGATTCTGAAACAAGTACCATTGGCAGAGAGGTAACTATAGAGAAAAGAGAGCAAAAAGATCCCTAATGAATGGTCCTGCACACTCAAATAGATTATAAGGAAAAATCCTTTAATGATAGATAGATCAAATGACTCCACATAGACATTTAAAAACAAATCAAATATTTACATTCCTCATACATAGTGTACAATGCCATAAAAGTCAGAACCGTATAGTCTGTGGACAGGCAGGTGTAAGTAGGCTGCAAAAGATCAGATTCTGATGCACAGAAACGCCAGAGAAGTCCTATAACTCCTAAAGATGTGGCAAGACACAAGGAGGGCCGGATGTGCTCACCGGTGATGACGGCTTCTGCTGCGGCTCCTGAAGTCATCAGCGAGCGTGTGTGCGGCGCAGTGTGGCCATGCCCTAAAACACTTTTGAATAAAGACTGGTGTGTGCTGGTGGATTTGCTAATCTATGGTCCTCCATTTTAAATTACTGAAAGCCTGAGAACACATGGTAAGATATTTTCGGACAACGAAGCCGTGTATCGGTCGGTTGGCCGAAAATATCTTACTGTGTGTGTGGGGCAGCCGTGAGCAAGCTTGGTTGCCCGTTCGTCAGATCGATTCACAGATCGGACAAACGGGCCCGTTGGTTAGTCAGGGGCAATCGTGCAGTCGAGTGGTTTGTCTCAACCAAGCGCTCGCTAGTAGTGATCGCTCGGTCGGGACCAATAATTTTCCTGTGCGTACCCAGCCTGATATTCATTGCCAGCCTATTGTTCTCCATTGTAAATCACTGAAATGCTTGTTGACAGTCTATGGCCCTCGACAGTTAAGAATCTCTATCGCAGTCGCCCTCAAGGTATTCGATTTTTTTCCATTTTATGAATGGAGACGTCTACATAATACAGGAACATATGGCGCATGAGGTCACAATAGATGTTAATATTTAGATTAAATTATTCCTAAAGCATTTAAAGGATTTATTGCTTTGTAAATGAAATGTGCATCATCGCTTTATCATCTAAGGACACTGAGCGTCCTATCATTTAACCTCACACGCTATCATTTTTCCAAGCCTGAGTTGACGTTTATACTACTGATAAGAGCTTGGTGTAATCTACATTACATATTTGATATGGGAACAAATTAGGTGCCGGTTTAATCTTATTATTTCCATATATAACCGCCAGCGTTTTGCACACATTTAAAGGAAGGAGAGCTTGACAAAACGAAATTGCTTATTTATTGAGGAATGGATTCTGTTCAGGTGATAGCACAAACCTAGCGTTCTATGTTGTAGGAATAGACATTGAGAACCAGCTCTCTCCTGTCTAAGATAAAGAAAATCACTCTATGTGCAAATACCCCCAGGCATTCCAGATACTGTCTGAGTTAATCATATTGTATCCTGTGCATTTACATCAGGAATATGATAGTAACAAAATGTATGGGTGACTATTATACTGGAAAGTAAGGAAGAGGCAGGAGGTCGGAAAGAAAGATAAAGCCTCATTACAGATCTGAAGATCTCTTATTAGCTTTTCCTGAAATGTAGGGCTGGATCATAATCTTCAAGAACAAGGGAATGGCAGAGTTTGACAATATTCCTTAAAATAGAGACACAACATATGAAGTGATGATATGAAAGGTGTCAGGAGGGGATTGGTGTAACCTGTGAAATGAGCCAAAGGATGACGAGTGACACATGGTTTATAAACATCATAGTTGGAACCTGAGAAAGCAATATCAGAGACGGAGAAAGGGAAAAGTAATGATGTCACTGTAACATAACAAACAAACTAGTAAGGAAAACCAACAAACGCCAACAAATAACATTTGTAAAGCGTTTTTCTCCCGTAGGACTCAAAGCGCTGTAAGCATGGCTCAGACCAGTAATTGGTTGATTGGTAAATTGTGGTATAGAGGAAGAACTCTATAAATCCAGGGATGCCAGGCTAAACAAGTGGCTTTTCAGTCTGGATTTGAATAAGTCCAGGGAAGAGGCTGTCTTTACTGGGTGTGGCAGGGACTTCCAAAGGGTACGGGCAGCATGACAGAAAGGTTTTGAGGCGCACTCTGGGAGTGACCAAGTTTATGGAACCTGCTGATCTGAGGTTGTGAGAGGTGTGGAGCAGCTTCAGCAAGTCCTTCATGTATCCAGGGCCCAGACTGTGCAGTGATTTGAAAGTCTATAGTCCAATCTTGAAGAGTATTCTCCATTGTACTGGTAGCCAGTGCAGTGAGTGAAGGATGTGAGAGGCTGGTTTGTTAGCAGTCTGGCAGCAGCACTCTGCACTAATTGTAGGCGGTGCAGGTCTTTTTGTGGGAGACCTACATAAAGGGCATTGCAGTAGTCCAGCCGTGATGTGATGAAGGTGTGAACTAGGTTTGGAAGATCCTCAGGGGGGATCAGATGTTTGATTTTTGCAAAAAAACACACTTATAATGCTGAGGCATGGCGAAATCGCATTAATGTCAGATACAGCAAGGGGTGCATTTTTATATATTATTATACATTGAGTAATACTAAACCACTAGGCCCTCACTCCTAGGTTTACCCTGGATAAGCAGTAATTCTTCTTCTAAAAGTTTGCTTGCTGGTCCTGTCCAGCTTCGCCTTTTCTCTCAGCCTCTCTTGACCAATGAAAAGACATGTGTTGGGCCTTGTACATGAATCTTTCCATCTGTACTTAGCTAGGATGAGGACATTGTAGTTTTGAACTAGGGAAGAAAAGGAGGTACTTTCAATGGGAGTGGGGTTATTTTGGAAGTTATAATTAAGGAAGTGCTCATTATTGTCCTGATACCAGTTGACAATGCTAAGAATCTTTAAATACCGACCATTAGGTAAACGCACTAAGCAGGATATTACAATGGGCTCTAATAATGTTGGATGTCAGCAGTTCCTTTTGACAGCTTGTTTAAGGTTGACTGGCTAAATAAATAATTTTGTAGGGCCTTGCATTAAAATTGACCATCAAAAAAACAATTTTCTTCAAACTAAATGAATGAATGAATTATTCATTGTATCTGCCCCCGGCTACAGAGGGATAGTCATTTTTTTTGAAAGAGCATTAATATGATATATTTAAAGGGGGATTCAATCATATTCAATATCTGTAGATGGGTGGCATGGAACAAACCATCATAAATATTGGTCCATTAAAAGAAATAAGTTATAATAATGTTTTGTGGATCAGGCAAGTTATAGAATTTCCGTTCTAACATGCTGAATTCATCCATTTATGTGAGGTGGAAAATATGACACGTGCTGTGAAAGTTTGAAATTCAGTGTTGAAATATGATGTTGAAAATTCAAAAATGTCCCTCCTATTGATTTGAAATGGGTTTGACTTGAACTAAACTCTGTTTTCTTCATCTCTAGTAAGAACCTATATTGCAAGTTTCCTCGTTTTGTGTAATATGCGAGAAATAGAAGTCAATCCTATCCCAATGCTAATGGAGAATGATGGATAGGTTAAATACGTTTCATTAAGTAAGGTGGATTACAGTATTTTGTAGAGATTTAGGTTTCAGATTAAAGGGCAACTGTGGGCTCCATACAAGTGACCTTTAGTAAAAAAGAGCGCATTCATACCTATAAAACGACGTCAGGATCATGCATCTAGCTGCAATCTATACAAACTTATAGCAGTATTAATATTATTATTAATATTGTTGATTTATATAACGCCAACATCTTCTGTGGCGCTTTACAATTACATAGTCATACATTACATACAGGGTAATACATGTTATACAGTCATACATATTACATACACAGGCAATACATAATATAAGTAAACAGAGTGAGGAGTTACTTACAGTAATACCGTGATACAATAGGAGAGAGGACCCTGCCCAAAGAGCTTACAGTCTAGAGGAAATGGGGTGAGGCATAAGGTGACGGGAATCAGTAGGCTGTAAATAGATTGGCAGTGTGTGTGAGCTGTGACATCACCAGTAATTATTATTTCAATCTTTGAAACCATGGGTAACATTTAGTAGTGCTGTCTTACTTATACAGTCACAATATATTTTCCAACATATTCAAGATCTAGTACATTAAAACGAGTACAGCATTAACTTTAAAATTAAATCAAGATTTGCTAAGTTTATTATACTTATATAGGTATCCAGCTGGAATTTCTCAGGACATCGTTGCCCATTGTAGATAAGTCTTATATAAGGGAGATCGGGGTCAATAAGGGTTTTCCACTGTCTCAGCTTTGGGTACTTTGGAGCCATCCACTTCAGTACTATTGACTTCCTGGCATAAAATAAGGTTTCCTGCAGGAAAGTCAGTTAGTGTCTGGACCAGCTATCACCATCTGGGATCCCTAGTATACACAATTTAGGGTCCAACGGGACCGTCGTCTGCATTAGGTTCGCCAGCACATTTGTAACTACACCAGGATCTCTGGATTCCCTCACACTCCCAAATAAGATGCCAGAAACCCGCTTCGGGCTCAAAACACTTAGGACACCTATTAGCCCGACCTACATTTATGTGTTTATGAATCACTGGTGTAAGATAGGCTTGTTGTAGGATAAAAAAAACTGTATTAACTTATTCTTGGCGGTGAGACCAATTCATCCCATTCATCATTTGTTATAGAGGGAATGTCATCTCGCCAAGTTTTATAGACAAATCCTTTAGTGAAGTGTGTACTCATAAGGGTTAATATCGTCAGGGTATCAAGTGGTACATGCAAGTTCTGGAATTCAGACTGCATATTGAAAATCGTGATGGTTTAATAGAGGGAATTCGGATTGAAGGTTTGGAAATGTCCTTAATTACTGATCCTTAATAATTTGATGAAGGTATCTGATTCTTTTCCCCCCCTAGAATTTGTAGGGGGTAAAAGCTGCTAGTTGAGGGAATTTGGGGTTATTCCATAAAGGTGAATATTATTAAATTGAAGTAGCTTATGTAAACATTTCCAGATTTTTTACATTTGGACATGTATGACTGTACCTTCCCATGCTAACATATATTTGGGGTTCTAGAAGAAAGCCAGGGGGTAGGCATGTAGCATGGGTTCCAGACCTACATCTCCTAGTGGTTGATTATTTTAGCCTGTTTCATCTGGTTCAGCGGGTCTCATCCAATGATAAAAGTATCTAAGTTGTGTTGCTACAGTATGTAATACAGATGAAAGTTTGGAAGGGCAAGACCCGCTCTATTCTTAGGGCATTAGGCTTCACCCTTGATCTACCTGACCCGCCAAAAAAGGGGTTAATATTACTGTTTAGTTCAACAACAAAAAATTGGGAGGGATATACGCATAGAGCAGCTTGGGGAGCAGTATTATTTTAATTAGGTTGGGATAGCTGGGGCAGAATATTGCAGGTGTCTGTGACAGTTCCCATTACAGGGTCTGTTATGGATGTTATCATGGTTTGTTGGGTAGAGGTATGGCCCAGTTGTGCTAGCCACTTAGCTGAGTGTTACTATATTCAAAGTATTTATGTTGGAGGAAGACATATTTCCTGTTATTACGTTCAATGCGATTATTATTATATAGGTTTTGTGCTTGTTGCGAGAGGGATTTATTTTCCAAGGTGGGGTTGGAGATATAGTTTCTTTCTGCTGTATGGAGTTCTTGCACTATCTGACTAAGTTTTTCACGTTACATTTAATCTGTGCAATTTTTGTTTGAAGAAGGCCTCTTGATACTGCCTTAAAGGCTTCCCATTGGGTATTGAGACAGTACCATTATCAAGAGAGCAGTATTCATTTATTTAATCAGGGATAGCATCTGTGTCAGGGAATATTTTAACCAAAAGGCATGCAGTCTCTAGGCTGGGAGAAAAGTTTTGGTATTGGGTATTGAGAGTTCCAATTTTATGGGTGAGTCCTACTTCATCCACGTCATAGTGATGTCCTGGAGTGCAACTTTAAAGGCCTATAAGAACCAGCTAAAGACATCATTCTTGGCTTAATTGAAAGGCATAAGAGAGCTCTAGACACCACGGTTATGGAGACCACAGTTACCCTTTAAATATGTTTATTACAGGACTTTTGGGGGGTTTACCCATTTACATTTGTTTGCTGTAAAGAATTGTTTAGCAAGAGAACATAATTGTCCCAGTCTAGATGATCAGGCAGCCTGCCCAGCGCAGTTTGATAATAAACAGAAATGATGATTTGCAACATATTTTCTTTCTTTTTTGGAATTTCAGCCTTGTGAACTCTTGCAGATTTTGGCTCTTGATAATATTTTTTAAGTCAAATAATTGTTTGAATGAAATGACTTTCCTTCTCTGTACTTTCTTGGCTAGAACATTTGTTTTTTTTCTTCTATTCAAGTGAAAAGAACACAAATAACCAACAGAGCAAATGTTAGAATGTGAGTATTGGCACATTAGTTTTATGAAAGGGAATTAGATATTGTTATTGTTGTGGTTGAGGTATCACCTGTCTACTGGTCACTTGATTGCCACCAGAGGTGCTAAGTAAGGATGAATGAACCCTCTGGGGTTTGTAGTGGTGACAATCCACAAACTGGTACATTGAAACCAAACTTCCTCATCAAAACAAAGTATTGACATTGAAATCAATTTTCGACAATGGTAGTTTGGCAAAATTCCGAAAACGGAGCTAAGTTTGGGCCAAAATCTGCCACATTTTTTAGTGCTGACCAGCTAATAGTCCGGCACACCTGAATAATCACCTCAGCTATGGACAATGTATGTTAGATAGTCTGGCCCTGGGCCTTCGCCTAATATGATTCTATGTTGCACGTTTTAAGGCAAATAAACACGCAATATGAGATAAAAGAGCATCTAATAAAAAGCCAAATATTAAAGGGCATGTTCACCCCCAAAATTAAAATTGAACCCACTACCGACCCCACTGCGTAGTGTTTCCCTACACTACAGCAAAAGTAATTTTTGGGGGTGGAGATTCCCTTTAAGCAACATTTTACCTTTAAAAAATGTTATTATAAGAATAACAGAATATTAATCTAAGTTTCACCACAGGCGTATCCATTTTCTAAGAGTCAGTTGTTTGTTTTGGCTTATTAAGTTTTCCCTTGCCAGATTTTCATCCATTGTTGCTTAATTTGTATAACTGGGACTTTCTCAACAAACCTTTTCCAGTTCCAAATTTCAAATATTTCAAAACAGCTTTCATTTAGACAGATAGTTTGCTAAAGACTCAAGGCAGAAGAGTAATTTGTAAGTATCTTTATTAGCAACAGCCACAGTTTCTCAGACTTTCTAAAGTATTTTCCATTGCCATTAGTCCTATGGTGTATCCTTCTTTACCTTCTAGATGGGATGCTATGATTCTAATGGGATTTCATTTGATCTGGCTATTACATAGGGAAATCAACACATTGACACTGACTTATTTGATGTATTGACTCTTATTTAAAAATTGTTTCAAATTAAATTTGGAACCAGAGCGCAACAATGGGCACTAAAAAGGGAGTCAGGCGCAAAATGGTGATTTTTTTATCTGTGTATCCATTCACAGTCATTTACTTTAAAAACAATACACTAATATAGCATTGGTAGTTTATATTGAGCTATTGTCTGACACTCCTTTCGGGATAATAGTTCATAACTGACTGTGATGTCATAGTATAACATTCTATCTGCCCTCGATCATGTATCTCTTGATCTGGGTCATCTCTAGACTTTTTGGCAACTGAAAAACAAACCAAATGCTGCTCCCTTCACTGCATCGCTGGAAGGAGTGTTTTTTTAATTGAAAGTGGGTGATGCTTTGTACGGAAGTAAGGTGTGGCTTTTCTACAAGTGGGAGGGGCTTTATACACATTTCTGGTAAATGATGCCCACAATGACTGGTAAATGATGCCCACAGTGACTGGTAGTAGATGCCCATAGTGACTGGTAAAAGATGCCCAACATTGATTTTTGATCTGCAGGGCTAACAAACATTGATTTTGATTAAATTAATTCTCAGTCAGAAGGGAGGGGGAGTCCTAGCTGCATTCTGTTGCGCTAAGTCATGGCTTCCCCTGCTATTTAAAGTACCTCCCGAAAGTACCAATGATGTTTAATAATGAGGCCCTATACTGTAACTTTCAATGTTAAGGCTGGTACACACTATACTATATTTTCATCCGACCAACCCATAGTGGCGCATATCGGTTGGTCGGCCGTAAATATAGCATGGTGTGGCTGGAGGAGGATCAGATGAATGGATGATCGGGCCTTTTGGTAAATCCTGGCTGATTGTGTGGTCCCCTATTGCTGGGATTTGTCCCAGCCAAGCACTGTTTATCATAAACTGCAACTTTAGCAATTTACTTAGAAATTCTTTTCAAATATACATAATTTCATTAGGTGCACAATTACCATATATACTTAAGTATAAACTGAGGTTTTCAGGCTTTAAAAATAGCCTGAAAACCGAACCTCGGTTTATACTCACCTACTCAGCAATCTGGCAGCTGCTTTCTCTGCATCCACTGATCTGCCAGCTGACGTCACTACATTAGGAGGAAAAGCAGTGAATGTGGAGCAAGCATTTCAATTGTGGATGTTGTCACCGCACCTCTTCGTCAGGAATCATAAACATTAAAACATCAGCTTTTATTCACATCAATTTAAAAGTATATAACATGCCTCTGCAGATGTTTAGAAACTACAATTACCAGCTACTAAAGCATTCTTGGAGTTGTAGTTTCCAAACATCTGCAGTGGCAAGGAAATGGGGGTTACTGTATGGAATTACTGCCCATTCAAATGCTCAGATCGACTTATATTCAAGTATATATGATATTTCTTTATTTTTAAAATAGTTTTTTGAGAAATAAGTTACAATTTAATTTGTTTTTGTCGGAAATCCGTTGTGTTTTTAGCAATTAAATTCTTTTTGTAATTCTGAATGTACATATTATACTATTTTATTTTTCTTACATTGGAAAGATGAACATTTTCATTGTATAGTAAATTGTGTTGGGCCAAAGATCTTGGTATCAATTTTTGACCGGCAATGGTGTTTTCTGTGATAACATCACTTCCATACGGCAATAAGCAATACTGTTTGTAAAGTGGTCGAATAAGTCATAAAATAATTAGGATTAATGTGTTTGTTCGCATTAAATAAATGCAACTCTGCAAGTAAATGTAAAAATAGTTGAGAAATTCAACGGTGTAGCAGTCAATTGAGGTTAATCTGTCCACGGCTGAGCTTGGCTGATATGACAGTAAATCAGCTGCCTTTGGTTATTTACAGATAACGGACGCCGGGCAGAGCAATGCCAACAGAATGTGAAGAGAATCCCTTTAAATCTTGAACATTTCAGAAAACATGTCTATGATGTATGGCTCTCAGATCCAACCGTATCTGTAGAAACGCAGCCTGGAAAGTTAAACTGTTGGCTTCATTTAAATTTGTTTTAAAGAATCATTTTTCTGCCTTGTCTTGTATTATAAATGAAGAGCGTGTAGCTGGCGATTTTCTTCTTAATAGAATACAGTATGTGTGTTTGTCCAAACACCCTTTTGCATTACCCTGCAGAAGGCAAATATATAAATATATATCGGAGATATTGGAGATATATAAATTACACAGGGGGAAGGTTGAGGATTTCTAAAGTCTTGGGGCTGGGCAGGGGTGTCTTGCTAAGGAGACAATATGAGCAAAATGCTCAGGGCAGCGCCCCTGTTAAGTATCATAGAGGCGACAGGCAGAGCTCACTTTTATTTATTTTTTTTTTTTAGAAAAGCGGCAGGCAGAAGAAAAATAAAATCACGCATGCGTGTGCGCACTCACAGATCTGCAATTTCCCCCTTAGCTCTGCACTAACTGCCACCTTTATGCAGGCCCTGCTCTGATCATCATAGGGTAAGTGGGGTAATTCTCTTCATGTGCAGAGCTGGGCACATCTTACTGTATACTTTATAATTTCTCAGTTTATTAAAAAAAAAAATAAAAACCATGAGATTACATTGAAATTACATCAGGGTTGGTGCAAACATGCAGATGGTAAAGTGTTGATTAGGCCAGACGATGGGAAGGACCATCCTCTTCTGTTGGTCCAATCAACCAATCAATTATCCAAGTAAATAGATCTCCGCTAAAAAATTGGGGAGCAGGTTTCTTGATGGAGGGCTTTTTGGATGCAGAAGTGTAAGTACTATAAATGGAATAGGAAGTGTCCTCTACTCTATTGTCATCATTTTCATTCATTGTGGATGCATGCTTATGTAAATACCCTTACTAAGCTAAAAGACCTGATGTGATTTGCATATAGTTGGTAAAAAAATTGTCCAATCTTGCTGTTGACTAGTGATGAGTCCTAGTTTCTAAATAAACTTGGAACTGCAGGTTTCGAAAAATCCACAGATCCGACAATTTTGTATTACATGTTCGAAGCTCTAAACTTTTCATGGAAAAAATAGAAAATTACATAAATTGCATTAGAAAATTCTTAAATCCCTATTGAATATTTGAACATTGTGATAGAAAATTCTAAAAATTTCGATTCAATTGGATTTGAATTGAATTTTCAGAAATTCTGGATGGAACTGATGGAACTGAACTCACCTATTTCGTACATCTTTACTGCTGACAAACTATTGCCACCAGTCATGGTCTCCTTTGGTTTGGCAATATATTTACTGCTGTCTGTTACTGATGTGACATCAGAAAGCCCAGACAAAGTAGGATATATGGCCTGTGCACACACAGAGTCACATTTGTACATGCTGCATCTACATGTACAGTATCTGAAAATAATCTCAAACTACTTTCGAGTTTCCAAGCGTATTCGAGGGTTATTGAACGTTCAAGGTTATTTTCGAGGGTTACCGAAAATAACCTCATACATTCGGTAACCCTTAAAAATGTAGTCTGAAATCTGAACAATCAGCCCCGGTTTCAGACAAAAATTTTGGATTTCGGAACCGGGGGGTTCTGTGTCGGACCCGGATTTCATCTCTAGTGGGGACACATGCAGCAGCGTCCACACTTTTTGTTCAGGGCCCTGTTTGCTGTCATAGAGGTAAATTTCCCTACTTCATCACTGAGATCTCTGTCATCTGCCAAGTGACCAATGTTATTTGAGGATATCTGTAATCAGAGTCCAGTCTTGATTGTAATTAAATACAAATCTGATCTTGCAATCAGAATCCTATTCTGATTGCTGTAACTACTGCTGGGACAGGGGCAGACGGAAGTAGAGACCCATAAAGCCAAACCAGAAGTGTGGGACAGACCAAACCAAAGATTACAAATCTGATCTTGTTAGATTTGTTACAATCACTGTACCTACTCTGATGATTTGACAGTAGGGTTTTCCTACTTATTCTTTGTGACTTCTTATAACCTCTGCTTATGTCCGTCTCACTGTAACCCCTTTGCCGAAACCTTTCATTTAACTCTGATGTCTGTCTGCTAAATTGTTGGTAATCAGAACAGTTCATTTAAATCCTAAAGAATCCCCCTTTGTCAGGCTGTGAGGGTGATGGCTAGATGCTTCAAGCAAGGGATTCACGGTCATGCTTTTTCTATAGGTATTTGTCTGCAACGACGTCCCAATTTTCATGATCGTCAGATCTAAAAAGTTCACGCTACGTGTGCAATGTTCAAAAGTAAGGTGGATATTACCGTATACAATTTATGGTTGAGTCTTTCTATAAATCTTTCCAGGCCAGATGATGAGCCCTTCCACACTAAAAACATATCATCCACGTATTTGTAACCAGATTACTACCTCTTCACCAACATCTAATTGTGACATTTCATCACTTATGATCATTTTGCTTCCATAGGCCCAGATGGAGGCAGGCGTGTGTAGGAGCAAATGCCGGCCCTATCGTGGTCCCATGGACTTGTCTATAGTATTTTTTGTTAAATACAAACACATTATTATTCAGCGCAAAAGATAAAAGGGATATCACAAAGTCTAAAATTTATGACCTCTAGTTTCCAAAAAAGTTTTAGTACACTAAAGTATACTAGAGTATAGCCCCTCAATGTCTAGGGAGGCCAGAATGAAGTCCTCACCCAGTTTGCAAAGGACGTCCCCTGTATCTCAAACAAAAGAACCCAGAGGGGGTAGGAATGGACATAGCATTTTATTGACAAATTTAGATCGACAAATTTCCTAAGCCAGACACAATAGGTCTGCCTAGTGGAAATTTCTTTTGTTTATGCACTTTGGGAATCAAATAAAATGTAGGCATTGAAGTTTGGTCATCATGACAACATTACCCCACTTGTCTACAATTCTGATCACTAGGTCGTCTCTTTTCTTCAAATTGCGCAGAGCCCTAAATTCCCCTTTTGTCAGGTTGGACAAAAGGGGAAGACCATCAATTTTCTTGGACACCAAATTGACAAAAAGGTTGACATTAGGGAATCCACTTAATGCAGGGTACCAACTGGATTTGTTTTTGAGACCCGAGGATACACCAACTGGTGCTTCTTCATGCTCATCAGCTACATTCTCATTTAAAAGGTCAACTAGAACTTCTAATACCTTGATGGCTCTTGCATTATTAGAATCTAGTCTCGGTTTTCTAGATTTTCTTTGCAAAAATAATTTTCTCGCAAATTTATGAAGGACATTTAAAACCATGAACTTGTCTAATCTACAAGTTGGGGCAAAGGTGAGACCTTTAGACAATAATGTACACACTTAAGGATCAAAATCTTCCCCAGTTAGGTTTATCACCTGGAGACCCAGATTGTTATGACAAGTTACTTCCGATTCGTTTGAGCTGTAGCCTTTACCTGTCCCTCTGTCTGAGTCCTGCTCTGCCTAGTTACTTACCTTCCCTCTTTCCTCCGCCGCACTGCCAGACCTTCTGCTTGCACGAAAATGCAAGCAGGTGGCCGGACCGGCAGTCGCGTCTGTGATTGGCTGAGAGGCAGCCAATCACGGACACGGCTGCCGGTAGTCCTGAATGGCGGAGGAAAGAGGGAAGGTAAGTTACTATCGGGGAACTTTCTGTCTATACAAATATAGTGGTTGGGGCTGGGGGAGCAAGGAGAACATTATGTCAAAAGTTTTTTGAGCTAGGGGGAGGGAGACCAAATAAGGAGGGAGAGCGTGGGAGAGGGAGGGAGAGGGAGAATGGCTGCAGTACGCATGCCAAAATTCTCCCGGAGGAGAGACAGGAGGCAGAGTCCTATATGGACCCTGCCATCCATCCTCCCGGTGGCCATTTTTTTGGACTTTGGGGGGATTACAGGAGAACCATATGGAGCTGGGATGTAAGGAAAGGATTAAACTACACTACACATTGGGGCCAGTAGTGGGGGGAATTATAGTTTTGGGGGTGGACATGCCCTTTAAAGCCTTCAAATTCACTTTCATGTTTGTATTCATCCATTTTATTTCACTTAACTCTATGAGTTGTCCATTAAGTCTTCTCAGTGACTCTGAGTACGCCCTGACGATCAACTGCATTAACCTCAGAGAGCAGCCAGATTGCTCTTCTTCCCACTCCTTTTTGAAACCTTCATCTTTAAAAGATTGGACCTAGGATTTAGCCTTATTCGTAACCCTCTGGGAATTTAATTTATTTTAATGCAACTTTGTAAACTGGACACATCCCATTTTAGTTTTAACTGTTGGATAATTGTCTTCCTATATACCTTCTTAACATGAAGAAAACCATCTTCAGGGTCAGACATGTTAGAGGTTTCGCTGTTATCAAATACCTCTGACATGTCCGAATTCCAATCCAACTCACCCAATGTAAATGCCATGTCAAGTAAGAGGTGTGTCCACAACAAACACAATAGCACTGATCCAAATATCTGAGCGTGCCAGCCAATCCACGGAAAGAAAAAAAATCCTGGAATCCAGGAACACAAAAGAGCTGTCACCAAAAAAAGATGTAGCTAGACACATGGTGGAAATGCATGGTGGGATTTCCCTCCAATGGGGTTTCTGTGGTTTAGAAACAGTTTCCTTGGAAATCAGAGGAGGAGATATTAATTAGATTCACAAGTTTAGAACATTCCACCCATTTGGGATGAATGAAGGACTCCAATTTACCTGTTTTTTGTAACTATTCCAGTAAGCAATTGTTAATATATGTGTTTGATTAATTTGGGACCTTATCAGGGCTACCAGCACTCATTGGTTATTTGAATGTATAGATTGGGAAACAAACAGAAAATGTCTAAATCTAGGTCTAACTAAAGGATGTTTGTATATTAAGCTCCCCTGTAAGGGAATTCTGCCTTTTAGCAACAATATTTTTGCCTGTTGGGTAAAAGACAAATTGGGAGTAATGTGGTGCCTAATTGGTATAGTATTGTCACTCTTAAGAAGAATTGCCACATCAAGGCATTGCCACTTTAATATCTGCATTACTACTTTAAGCAGACTCTTTAATTAGGTTTTTTCCATTGTTCCCGCAAGACCCTGAGGAAACGTGTTGAAACTGATCCATGGGTGAAACACGTGTTGGTCATTGAGTGGGTCGGAAAGGGTGGATGCCGAGCCCATAGGTTTCCAGTAGGGTATCGGATCGGGAAATTTATATCGAACTAGTGCTGCAAACAGAGGAGGACATCGTAGGAGCAGGGGAAGAGTGTAGCCATCTGGCGATAATGCACTGTTTGCAGGTGTTACTAGTCCACTGGGAAGTGAGGAGTCTTCATTACTGGGGGCCCTGATGTACTTTGTCTAGAGTGACTTTTGTCCTCACTGGAAGGTTATTTCTTGTCCTACTTGGCTTAAGTCGGTTCCCCCTTGCGGAGGGAAAGGGCTGTAGTGGGCAAGCCAGAAACTTCTCAGCCAGGCTCCTACTCTTCACTTCCCTGGATTTTGGACAGACATTGCAGGAGAACCATTTGGAGCAGAGAGGTAAGGTAAGGATTGTTAAACACAGTGGGGCTAGTTGTGGGAGAAATGTTAGTTTTGGGGGTGGACATGCCCTTTAATTGTTACAATTATAGAAACTACATAGTGCAGCGCTGCATGGGGCGGATTATAAAGTGAAAATGATCTTAGCAGAGCTCTGTGCAATGCATTTCTCAATAGTACTCCAATTAAAAGGTGACATTTGAAGGGTAGGGTAATATTGTTTATTTTTGCCTTCTCTCAGTTGTATACATTAATCAAGTTGATGGAACTTACATGGCAGGGTGATTGAGAGACAAGTTAACTGCCTGTAAATTTACTTTATACAATAATGAGTACAATTTTATTAATAAGAGATAACATTATAACGAGCTTGTTCTGTTTTCTTGCCAGAGGCAAGAAACAGATAGGGGGGCTGTGGGAGCACTCCTATGGGAACATTATTATAACATATAGTGGAAGTGCTACCAAAACAATAGAACAAACAAGAAAAAAGATGATCAATGCACATTCCTGGGCCCCATATACTATCATAATATCTGTGCTAGTGCAAACAGAAAAAACATGGGGGTATTAGTTACAATTTTATGCATAAAACCACGTCAAGGTAACCCCAGTATGGCAGGTCCTAACAAATTACCTTGGGTGCAATCCATAGGAGACATTTTCCGAAACTGCCTTCTTCCTGACCATTCGCTCGATGTGTCCCCAGCCTAATGTTCTGTTTTACTGCGAAATCCCCATTTACTACATTATCATTAGTGTCTTTTAAAGTCAGAGCTGTGACACTGATGGATCTGACAGAATTTGCTGAATATTGATGGTATTGGGCTAGACAGAAAATTTCCATTACCAGTTCCCTTTACAACAGTAGAGGGAGCCGATAATATCAGACCATGTGTGAGCACTTTCGAACGATCATTCTGTATAAACAATATATGGAACAATCACTCCTGTGTATGTACAATATATATAATATATAATACAATGTCAGCTATACAATGACCTCCAGGGTTTTCTAATGTCCGTATTCCTGCTTACTAACTTCCATCACAGAGTAGAAATAGTAAGTAATGTATCTAACACCAGTCTCAGCAATCACCTCACACAGCTTCAGGCTTAATGTTAGTATAGTATAATATAGTATAGTATAGTATTTGAGGTTGAATAAAGACATATGTCCATCCAGTTCAACCCATCTAGCAATATCCTCATTTCCTGCCTAACTGTTGATCCAGAGGAAGGCAAAAAAACCCACCAAATTTATGAAGGGGGAAAAAATTCCTTCCTGACTCCAAGTGGCAATCGGAAATTTCCCTGGATCAACTCTACTTTGTGTATCAATACCAGTAACTTGTAACATTCCTTGTTTGCAGAAACTCATCCAGCTTTTTTTTGAAAATGACCAATGAACCTGCCATAACAACGTCCACTGGAAGACAGTTCCATAGCTTTACCGTTCTCACAGTGAAAAACCCTTTCCGAGCTTGAAGCCTAAACCTTTTTTCTTCAAGTCTTAAGGGATGTCCACGTGTCCTTTGACATGTTCTATTGGTGAACAATGCCCCAAATAGTTTATTGTATGGCCCATTAATTTATTTATACACAGTAATCATATCCCCACGCAAGCGCCTTTTCTCCAGCGTACATAATTGTAACTTTTCCAGTCTCTCTTCATATTCAAGCTCCCCCAATCCCCCTATTAATTTAGTTGCCATTCTCTGAACCCTTTCCATTTCAAAGATGTCCTTTTTGTACACAGGATTCCAAAATTGCACTGCATATTCCAAATGAGGCCTTACCTATGCTTTGTAAAGAGGGAGAATTACATTTTCCTCCCTTGAATCCATACCTCTCTTTATACAAGACAATACTATGCTGGCTCTGGCTGTTGCCGCCTGGCACTGCTTGCTACCTTTAAGTTTGTTATCCACCAAAACTCCAAGATCCCTTTCCAACAGGGATTCACTTAACACAGAGCCATTTATAGTATAAGTAGCACAAGTATTTTTAAGTCCAAAATGCATCACCTTACATTTATCAACATTGAATCTCATCTGCCACTTAGCAGCCCAATGTGACAATCTATCTAGATCCCCTTGCAACGATTACACATCCTCTGAAGTTTTTAATGGTCGACAAAGTTTTGTGTCGTCAGCAAACACAGAAACCTTGCTGACAATACCCACTTCCAAATCATAAATAAATAGATTAAATAGAAGTGTCCCCAGCACAGAACCCTGTGGCACCCCACTTAGCACTTTAGTCCATAATGATGAAGCCCCATTAACAACTACTCTCTGCATCCTATTCATTAACCAATTTTCTATCCATGTACAAATGTGACTCCCCACAGATCTCTATGCTGATACAGATCTCTATGCTGCTGCCAATCACAGGGCAGACTGGATACATTTTTGAAACCAAAAAAAAATGCTTCTCACTGAAGCTTAATTATCAATATAACAATCTAGGGAACAAACTATGGAACAATCTATGGAACATTCTATAGGAACCTGCAGAAGCAGACTGCACTGAGCAGGCAGAAAGGGGGGATTTCCGGCAACAGTAATCCCCCGCTAAACATGACCCTGTGCGCATACGTTATGCACATGCGCACACAGTCCTTCTGGACCTGTCAGAGGAACATCGCTGGAGTGCGATTGAGGGAAGTACTCCTCCCTGCCTGCTCTTGATCACTTAATTGAAGAACAGGAGGTACTCTTTTACCTCCTGTTCTTCAATTAAACTGAAAAAAGGAAGAGTGGAGATTTAAGGGACAGGTAAACCTTGTATATTTTGTGTATTGCACACAAATTATAATTGGCATATGTTGCTGTTAGTAGAATTATCATTACCATTACACTTTGCACTGTTGCCTTTTGGTTAGATTGCTATGGACAGCTGGCTTTAGGTTCTGATAACAACCATTCCACAAGTTTGCTGTCACTTGCACAGCAACAACCATTATTCCTTAAATTAGATTGTATTAACCTAATGTATGCAGATGGTAACATATTGTGAAAGGTACAGCTGTCATTTTTAGAAAGTGTTTCCCTTCCACCTATGTGACAAGGTCTAATCAAAGCAAGGTGAATTCTGATGTCACTTGAAAGGTGAATTCTTATGTCACTTCAAAGTAATTTGATTTATATGAAATGATGTGTTTCCTCCTTGTCCCTTTCTTATACCCCAGATAATACGAGATGGATTTCTTCATACGCATTCAAATGCAAATTCCCACTGAGTTATTTTGCCAAGCGCACCGTCCATTAGCACTTGAAATGTTATGAACTAAAAGCGACTGTGTTTTGTTGAATGCCACAAGGCCCCAAAAAAGACTCATTCATCCAGTTTACCTTTGTTATTTACCCCCGTGTAATGGATGCATCTCTGTGATCTCCGAAGGAGCAGAGAAGATAATTGCATTAATGTTATCAGTTGGATGCCAACAGAAACAGGACTGAGAAAAATTAGATTTTCAAATGTGCATTGAATGCTTTAATTATTAGAATGCATTAACTTCCTATAACTGTTATGTAGCATCTACCAGAAAAATGTCATCTGAAAGGCAATTCATTGTTAGAAACTCTGGCACCCAAAGACACTTTGATGAAGAGATATAGGCCTGTTGCTTTATTGTGGAATATTTTTGCATAACAAGAACGACAAATTCTTTTTTAATCATAATATCACAAAACATAGAGAATTTTACTCCCCCTGTTGTAAAATGTAATGGTAATAAGAGTCACCATGGAGTTCTAAAAGCAGAAGTTTGAATGCTTTTTATACCTAGATACAGCCAGATCCCACTGTTTTTCAGTTTTTAAATCTGATCTGTAGATTCTGAGAAATCATCATTTGAAAGCACAGCATTTACAGGGAAAGATCTATGAGTCTAGAAGCAGAAATTATAATATGTTTCCTTTCCCTGACCTCTTACTAGGATCTTTGGCTGCCTGCCAGCCCACTTTCTGCAACAATTAAGAGAATCAGCAGAGAAAAGAAGACACGGGGGAGGGAGGGGGAGATGTGTAAGCAGAGCAGTGTCCATCGTGAGGCTGTGCAGAACTTATAAGTGTCACAGACACTACAAGGAGGCAGTGAGTAAGGGAGTAAGGGAGGGTGGGGAGAATTAGGAACACTCACTCATTCATTGGTTCTTGTGACAATGATGACATCTGAAATGATGTAATAGCAAAAAGCCTATTGTAACTGATGGCGCAGCTAAGCATAATTTCTAAGGATATAATTTACAGGACACACATAGCACACAAATGGCTCTGCGTAAGATGGGAGGAACTGGACTAGTTTGATTTGGATTGACTTACTATTACGCAGGAAGCACACAATTTCCAGACTTGTAAACCGGGAGCAGATTCCTCACTCCCCTATATGCGAATTTTAGTTTAGGGGGGTCGACATTCCCATTAACTTAGTGGCGTAACTAGAAATGAATGGGTGCCCAGTAAAACTATTATGGACCCCCATCCACGTTTCATCCCCAGTGGTTTTCTGGGAGGAGGCTGTATATGCCATATGAATAATAGTAAGATGGGCCCCCTTGTGATTGCCGGGCCTGCTGCCAAGACAATGTTTTTTTTTTTACCTGGAGCAGAGAGGAAGGATCCCTACCTCCCAATACCATTTCTGTGAAAACCCAAATACAACTACTTCTACCAGGCTTCCTCTGTGCTTCAGCACTATTTTTAATGCAGGAAAGACTAGGACACCGTACATGCTTGTGCTCCTTAAATAAAATTATATTGGTATGTGGGAATAATCAAACCTACCTGCCAGCCCAAGGCACTTTTCATGTTTAAAAAAATAATTTTTTCCAGTGCAGTTGCCCTTTAATTGTCTACCTCAATGGTAGAAAATTTCACATATGGTCCAGAGAGACTTTTTAGTAATAAAAATAAATTATGCAGCCAGTGCCCTATTCTGATCAGTGCTGACCGATATTTAGCCCTCTAAATAATATAGGAGGCCTTATTCATTATCTTTAGGTATTAACAAGAAAATCCTGATGTACCATTGATGTTTTGATATAATGTAATATCCCATTGCCAGATTTTCTTGCTGCAGGGTAGAATAATCCTTCCCTGAATGAACTTGCCATATGTTGGAATACTCAGTTCATTCAAACCCCAATGAATCCTATATACATGAATTAAGAAATGAAAAAGTAGGTAATCACTGCAGTTTTTTTTCCTGGTGGTAATGTCCGAATGATGTTGAAATGTTTGGCTTCGCAGCAATTAAAGATGGCTGATGGGGGAATTGGTATTTTGCAATGTGGTTGTATATTTATGATCGCGGTGGGAGAGAAGGACTCCATTGTAAACTACAGATTTTTTGAAGTCGTTTACAATGGCGTGTGAGAATGAAGGAGGAAGAGTGCTAGAGGGAAGGTGTCCCCCCCTAGATTAGTCTTATGCTGCAATGTTCAAGGTGATTATTTTTAAGACCTATTTTCCATCACATGGATGATCATATATTGTATTTGACAAGAGAGATTTACAGTTTATTCACCCTATGCAGCTTTATTATAAGGCCCTGGACTCCCAAACTGTCCCATACAAACTGTCCCTGGTCTTTTCTTTATCTGATTCTGATTCTTTATTCCCACATGGATTAAACGGGATTATTTTTTATCCCCCCCCACTCCCTTTTGTTAAAGGGTATGTCCACCCTTTATAAAACCTTTTTGTATATGAAAGTTCTAGCTCCCCCAGCCCAACCGCATTAGTAATTTCAAGAAGTTCCCCGATATTTTACTTACCTTCCCTGTATCCTTCGCGCACAATACCGGCCGGGGCGGGACCGGCAGCCACATCTGTCATTGGCAGGATGCGGCTGCTGGCTGCACAGATGCGGAGGACACAGGGAAGGTAAGTAACATCGGGGCACTTTCTTGAATTATACTAATGGGTTGGGGCTGGGGGAGCTAGAACTTTCATATAGGAAAGAGATTTTACACTAGGGGGAGGGAGACCAAAATGGGAGGGAGGGGGGGGGGGGCTCTTCTGCGCATGGCAAAATTCTCCCAGAGGGGAGACAGGAGGCAGAGTCCTATATGGACTCTACTATCCATCAGGTGGGACTTTGGGGGGGGGATTACAGGAGAACGATTTGGATCTGGGATGTAAGGTAAGGATTTTACTACACTACAGAATGGGGCCAGTAGTGGGGGGATTATAGATTTGGGGGTGGACATGCCCTTTAAACTAACAAGATCGAAACACGTCATGTCTGCAGGTCAGATGATTGGCTCTATATATTAAGCTATATATATACCTGGGAGTAAGAAATTACTTTTTGTTTCTTAGGCTTTGTGGGCAATGCTATTCACATAACATAAGACTGCTAGCTGCCTTGTCTTTTGTTAAACTAGTAAGAGAGAATTAAATCTTCCATAAATTCCACCAGTTACATTTAGCCCTGGCTGATCAGGTGACGTCCTCCACATTGATATGCTCCATGTTTGGGAGGTAATTTTCTTGTGGTTAGTAAAGGAAAATGGCAGAGGTGCTGATGAGTTTTACAACTGTGGGTAATTGTAAAAGTGACCGCAGCCGCGGTAGTAGACTACCGCAATGGTATTGTAGGGGCGATCGTACATGTATGATTGCAATTGTAATTTTCTTACCATTGTTATAAAGTTTGCAATCGTTAAAGGCGCGGTACTGCTAAAGAAAGATACTGGACTACAATTCATTATGAAGAGCACAGGAAGCCAACATAGCAGGATAGATGGGGGAAGAATTAGAACCCAGCATACATGATTGCGCATAGGGGTAAAGGCCAAAACCATAGCAGATTAAGAGCACAGGATAGGAGACAGGTATTGACTGAAATGTTGTAGAAAATGACTGACCACGGCAAAAAATATTGAAACTATGTGGCCCATTGAGGGCTAGTGCTAGTTTATGATGCAGTATAAAAAAAAATGATGTCATAAAAGGATCAATGTGGTATTTACCATTAAAGATCATTAGATAAGAAATAACACTTATTAAAGGGCAATTATCTCCACCCTCCGTCCCCCTACCACTCTCTCTCCCAGTGATAGTGCCCAGAGTGATGACCTGAACCGCTAGGCCCTCATGCCTGGGTCTTACCTCATCCAGCAGAACGATCCCTCTAAAGACGGCTTCGGAAAGCCAGCTCAGGGCCGGAGTGGCCTCTTCACTTACAGGTTTTTACCAATGGGAAGACACTTTCATTACAGAGGAGCCTTTCAATCGGCTCACAAAGCCCAGGGGTGAGGACCCTATGGTTTAGGTCATCAATCTGGGCACTATTAGGGGGAGATGATAATTGCCCTTTAATACATTTATTATATACACTGTAATGAGTACACATTTATACAGCAATAACTACTGGCTCGGTGCAGCCAAGTAGTAAATACCTTACGTGGAGCTTTTCCAGGCCGCAGACTTTTCTCAGTTTTGTTGCTCTTGGTCCATTTACAGTTATAACCGAAGCCCTTTATTTCCATGCGGGGAATTGGACTGAACACAACAGATTCACTTCTGCTTGGTTGGATCCAATCGCTACGTAAAGAGAGAGAATCTCTTACACTACATTAAACTAAGGGCCTGGGTGTATGGAATTATCTTTGTGTGTTTTGCTTAGAAATTACATGGCTTTAGTCAGCAAGGCAGACAGTCTGGAATAATAGAGGGGAAAACCTCCAGCTCAGAGACAGCGAAGGAAGACTGTAAACAGAACAAAACACTTCATATGAATACAGGGGGAAAGTTGCTGGAGGGAGAAATTAAAGGAAAATAAAGAGCAAAAATACTTTCTATCTCTCTATCTCTCTCTCTATCTATCTCTCTATCTATCTATCTCTCTATCTATCTATCTCTCTATCTATCTATCTATCTTTCTATCTATCTATCTCTCTATCTATCTATCTCTCTATCTATCTATATCTATCTCTCTCTCTCTCTATCTCTCTATCTATCTATCTATCTATCTATCTTGAATGTTATGAACTAAAAGCGATGTGTTTGTTGAATGCCACAAGGCCCCAAAAAAGACTCATTCATCCGTTTACCTTTGTTATTACCCCCGTGTAATGGATGCATCTCTGTGACTCTCGAAGGAGCAGAGAAGATAATTGCATTATTTTTATCAGTTGGATGCCAACAGAAACAGGACTGAGAAAAATTAGATTTCAAATGTGCATTGAATGCTTTAATTATTAGAATGCATTAACTTCCTAAAACTGTTATGTAGCATCTACCAGAAAAATGTATCTGAAGGCAATTCATTGTTAGAAACTCTGGCACCCAAAGACACTTTGATGAAGAGATTAGCCTTTGCTTTATTGTGGAATATTTTTGCATAACAAGAACGACAATTCTTTTTAATCATAATATCACAAACATAGAGAATTTTACTCCCCCTGTTGTAAAATGTAATGGTAATAAGAGTCACATGGAGTTCTAAAAGCAGAAGTTTGAATGCTTTTTATACCTAGATACAGCCAGATCCCACTGTTTTTCAGTTTTTAAATCTGCTGTAGATTCTGAAAATCAGTCATTTGAAACACAGCATTTACAGGGAAAGATCTATGAGTCTAGAAGCAGATTTATAATATTTTCCTTTCCCTGACCTCTTACTAGGATCTTTGGCTGCCTGCCAGCCCACTTTCTGCAACAATTAAGAGAATCAAGCAGAGAAAAGAAGACACGGGGGAGGGAGGGGAGATGTGTAAGCAGAGCAGTGTCCTCGTGAGGCTGTGCAGAACTTATAAGTGTCACAGACACTACAAGGAGGCAGTAGTAAGGGAGTAAGGGAGGGTGGGGAGAATTAGGAACACTCACTCATTCATTGGTTCTTGTGAACATGATGACACTGAAATGAGTAATAGCAAAAAGCCTATTGTAACTGATGGCGCAGCTAAGCATAATTTCTAAGTATTAATTTACAGACAAACATGCACACAAATGGCTCTGCGTAAGATGGGAGGAACTGGACTAGTTTGATTTGGATTGACTTACTATTACGCAGGAAGCACACAATTTCCAGACTTGTAAACCGGGAGCAGATTCCTCACTCCCCTATATGCGAATTTTAGTTTAGGGGGTCGACATTCCCATTAACTTAGTGGCGTAACTAGAAATGAATGGGTGCCCAGTAAAACTATTATGGACCCCCATCCACGTTTCATCCCCAGTGGTTTTCTGGAGGAGGCTGTATATGCCATATGAATAATAGTAAGATGGGCCCCCTTGTGATTGCCGGGCCTGCTGCCAAGACAATGTTTTTTTTTTTACCTGGAGCAGAGAGGAAGGATCCCTACCTCCCAATACCATTTCTGTGAAAACCAAATACAACTACTTCTACCAGGCTTCCTCTGTGCTTCAGCACTATTTTTAATGCAGGAAAGACTAGGACACCGTACATGCTTGTGCTCCTTAATAAAATTATATTGGTATGTGGGAATAATCAAACCTACCTGCCAGCCCAAGGCACTTTTCATGTTTAAAAAAATATTTTTTCCAGTGCAGTTGCCCTTTAATTGTCTACCTCAATGGTAGAAAATTTCACATATGGTCCAGAGAGACTTTTTATTAATAAATAAATTATGCAGCCAGTGCCCTATCTGATCATTGCTGACCGATATTTAGCCCTCTAAATAATATAGGAGGCCTTATTCATTATCTTTAGTATTAACAAGAAAATCCTGATGTACCATTGATGTTTTGATATAAGTAATATCCATTGCCAGATTTTCTTGCTGCAGGGTAGAATAATCCTTCCCTGAATGAACTTGCCATATGTTGGAATACTCAGTTCATTCAAACCCCAATGAATCCTATATCATGAATTAAGAAATGAAAAAGTAGGTAATCACTGCAGTTTTTTTTCCTGGTGGTAATGTCCATGATGTTGAAATGTTTGGCTTCGCAGCAATTAAAGATGGCTGATGGGGGAATTGGTATTTGCAATGTGGTTGTATATTTATGATCGCGGTGGGAGAGAAGGACTCCATTGTAAACTACAGATTTTTTGAAGTCGTTTACAATGGCGTGTGAGAATGAAGGAGGAGAGTGCTAGAGGGAAGGTGTCCCCCCCTAGATTAGTCTTATGCTGCAATGTCAAGGTTATTTTTTTAAGACCTATTTTCCATCACATGGATGATCATATATTGTATTTGACAAGAGATTTACAGTTTATTCACCCTATGCAGCTTTATTATAAGGCCCTGGACTCCCAAACTGTCCCATACAAACTGTCCCTGGTCTTTTCTTTATCTGATTCTGATTCTTTATTCCACATGGATTAAACGGGATATTTTTTATCCCCCCCACTCCCTTTTGTTAAAGGGTATGTCCACCCTTTATAAAACCTTTTTGTATATGAAGTTCTAGCTCCCCCAGCCCCAACCGCATTAGTATAATTTCAAGAAAGTTCCCCGATATTTACTTACCTTCCCTGTATCCTTCGCTGCACAATACCGGCCGGGGCGGGACCGGCAGCCACATCTGTCATTGGCAGGATGCGGCTGCTGGCTGCACAGAATGCCGGAGGACACAGGGAAGGTAAGTAACTATCGGGGCACTTTCTTGAAATTATACTAATGCGGTTGGGGCTGGGGGAGCTAGAACTTTCATATAGGAAAGAGATTTTACACTAGGGGGAGGGAGACCAAAATGGGAGGGAGGGGGGGGGGGCTCTTCTGCGCATGGCAAAATTCTCCCAGAGGGGAGACAGGAGGCAGAGTCCTATATGGACTCTACTATCCATCAGGTGGACTTTGGGGGGGGATTACAGGAGAACGATTTGGATCTGGGATGTAAGGTAAGGATTTTACTACACTACAGAATGGGGCCATTAGTGGGGGGATTATAATTTGGGGGTGGACATGCCCTTTAAACTAACAAGATCGAAACACGTCATGTCTGCAGGTCAGATGATTGGCTCTATATATTAAGCTATATATATACCTGGGAGTAAGAAATTACTTTTGTTTCTTAGGCTTTGTGGGCATGCTATTCACTAACATAAGACTGCTAGCTGCCTTGTCTTTTGTTAAACTAGTAAGAGAAATTAAATCTTCCATAAATTCCACCAGTTCATTAGCCCTGGCTGATCAGGTGACGTCCTCCACATGATATCCTCCATGTTTGGGAGGTAATTTTCTTGTGGTTAGTAAAGGAAAATGGCAGAGGTGCTGATGAGTTTTACAACTGTGGGTAATTGTAAAGTGACCGCAGCCGCGGTAGTAGACTACCGCAATGGTATTGTAGGGGCGATCGTACATGTATGATTGCAATTGTATTTTCTTACCATTGTTATAAAGTTTGCAATCGTTAAAGGCGCGGTACTGCTAAAGAAAGATACTGGACTACAATTCATTATGAAGAGCACAGGAAGCCAACATAGCAGGATGATGGGGGAGAATTAGAACCCAGCATACATGATTGCGCATAGGGGTAAAGGCCAAAACCATAGCAGATTAAGAGCACAGGATAGGAGACAGGTATTGACTGAAATGTTGTAGAAAATGACTGACACGGCAAAAAATATTGAAACTATGTGCCCATTGAGGGCTAGTGCTGTTTATGATGCAGTTAAAAAAAAATGATGTCATAAAAGGATCAATGTGGTATTTACCATTAAAGATCATTAGATAAGAAATAACACTTATTAAAGGCAATTATCTCCACCCTCCGTCCCCCTACCACTCTCTCTCCCTGATATGGCCCAGAGTGATGACCTGAACCGCTAGGCCCTCATGCCTGGGTCTTACCTCATCCAGCAGAACGATCCCTCTAAAGACGGCTTCGGAAAGCCAGCTCAGGGCCGGATTGGCCTCTTCACTTACAGGTTTTTACCAATGGAAGACACTTTCATTACAGAGGAGCCTTTCAATCGGCTCACAAGCCCAGGGGTGAGGACCCTATGTTTGTCATCAATCTGGGCACTATTAGGGGGAGATGATAATTGCCCTTTAATCATTTATTATATACACTGTAATGAGTACACATTTATACAGCAATAACTACTGGCTCGGTGCAGCCAAGTAGTAAATACCTTACGTGGAGCTTTTCCAGGCCGCAGACTTTTCTCAGTTTTGTTGCTCTTGGTCCATTTACAGTTATAACCGAAGCCCTTTTTTCCATGCGGGGAATTGGACTGAACACAACAGATTCACTTCGGCTTGGTTGGATCCAATCGCTACGTAAAGAGAGAGAATCTCTTACACTACATTAAACTAAGGGCCTGGGTGGTATGAATTCTTTGTGTTTTGCTAGAAATACATGGCTTAGTCAGCAAGGCAGACAGTCGGGAATAATAGAGGGGAAAACCTCCAGCTCAGAGACAGCGAAGGAAGACTGTAAACAGAACAAAACACTTCATATGAATACAGGGGAAAGTGCGGAGGGGAGAAATTAAAGGAAAATAAAGAGCAAAATACTTTCTATCTCTCTATCTCTCTCTCTATCTATCTCTCTATCTATCTATCTCCTCTATCTATCTATCTCTCTATCTATCATCTATCTATCTTCTCTATCTATCTATCTATCTCTCTATCTATCTATCTCTCTATCTATCTATATCTATCTCTCTCTCTCTCTATCTCTCTATCTATCTATCTATCTATCTATCTCTCTATCTATCTATATCTAATCTCTCTCTCTCTCTCTATCTCTCTATCTATCTATCTCTCTATCTATCTCTCTATCTTTCTATCTATCTATCTCTACTCTATCTAGTCTATCTCTCTATATCTATCTATCTACTATATCTATCTCTCTATCTCCTCTCTCTCTATCTTCTCTATCTATCTATCTATCTATCTATATCTATCTCTCTATATCCTATCGATCATCTATCTCTCTCTCTCTCTACTATCTCTCTATCTATCTATCTATCTATCTATCTATCTATCTATCTCTCTATCTCTCTACTACTATATCTACTCTAACCTCTATCTCTCTCTCTATCTATCTATCTATCTATCTCTATCTCTCTATCTATCTATCTATCTATCTATCTCTCTATCTATCTATATCTATCTATCTATCTATCTATCTATCTATCTATCTATCTATCTATCTATATCTATCTCTCTATCTATCTATATCTATCTCTCTCTCTATCTATCTCTCTATCTATCTATATCTATCTCTCTCTCTATCTATCTCTCTATCTATCTATCTATCTATCTCTCTATCTATCTCTCTATCTATCTATATCTATCTCTCTATCTATCTATATCTATCTATCTATCTATCTATCTATCTATCTATCTATCTATTATCTATCTATCTATCTATCTATCTATCTCTCTCTCTCTCTCTCTCTCTCTCTCTCTCTATCTATCTATCTATCTATCTATCTATCTATATCTCTCTCTCTCTATCTATCTCTCTATCTATCTATATCTATCTCTCTATCTATCTCTATCTATCTCTCTCACTATCTATCTCTCTATCTCTCTATATACAATATACACACGTCATTGTGGTTTAGGATTAATTTAAAAAGCCAATGAAACAAATAGCATAAAGTTCTGATTTTCAGAAACAAATAGAGAGAGCCCCTTATAAATTTCTTGCTATGAGGTTACAGTGTTACATTAACAGGAGATGCACTTTCACAAGTACCTGCTATGGAGAGAGCAAAATTGATTAGAGAAAATGATAAAAAGGATAAAGTTCACACACACTGCCAATTCTCTTTCATTACAACTTTCATTGCTTCTGACCAGAGACTAAAAACAAAATAAGGACTGGAACATCCCGCAAGAGGGATCAAAAAATTACTCTAGAAGTCTTGCTTTGTGCCATTAATATCATCAAGAATACTAGATCCCAGATGACTTAGAGTAAAATATAAAACCCATTGATCTGAGAGACCTCTAGGCTATTTTATGGAGAATTTGTTAGAATGTGTACCCTAGTAGAAGGTTCAGTTGACATAAACGTTATTACTTACACATTCTATACCCAGTGATTCAGCCCTGACAACTGCTCACAGTGGCAAACAGTTGGCCGAATTGAAAAATTTGATTGTTTGTACCCAGACTTAGGTTTAGAAATGTCTCTTGTCCCCTGATAGTCAAGTTCTGAAATCTCTGCCTTATATAATTGTGTCCTATCTCCTTTGTGCTAGGCAAAGAAAACTGCAATAGTAGATTATATATAAGGTAAAAAATAATTTCATACATTGTATCCTCCAACATAACCAGGAGCTGAGGCAAAGCAGGATTACATTCATTACCCTTCTATAATTCTGTTGTGTCTAGAAATAAGAGTGGTGTATAACAGTACACGTATTGGTGGGGGTATTACTTCTTGATAAGCTTATATAAGGCTATTTTGCTAACTTATATACCTGAGGAAGGGGCCCAGTGTCCTGAAACGTTGAATGCTGTTTTTGCACTAAATAAAGACGTTTTCACTACAGTAGTGTGCTACCCTGCTTTATTTTGCTAACTTAGCATTAACCTAGTTCCCTAGAGATCCTATGGAGGGATACTGGTATACTGTTGATTTTGAAAATGGCTCTGCGTTTCGAATGCATGGTGCAACTTTCATGTGTATGTTAGCTTTAATTGATTCCACCCTATCGCTCTCATAGCTTTGGTTACCGATCTTTAAAACAAATGATATCCTTTTAGCAGGGTTTGTAATTTAAATGGTGTTATTAATGGCTGAATGACCATCAGCCTAAGCTCATTTCTGACAGGGAATTACCCTTTGGAAAATAATAAGCTCAGTCTGATAACAAGGGCATTAGAAGGATAAGCAATAATATGACTTTCCAGATTGAGGCTATTATTGACTCCTTATTAGTAACATACATCAAAGGCAACATTTACCAATGTAGTTGCTATTTAGTAATTAGCTATGATTGGCCATGACAGTAATTTAAATTAGCTTAGAGATGTAGAGATAAATTATAGAGATACCGTCCTGTTCAAAGGCCAGTGTGTTGGAGCAATTTGCTGAAGGTGGGGATTATAGACAAACCAGGAAGATGGCATTAGGTAGGTAACATTCCAGGGCTGAGCTTATGTGTGAACAGTGTAGCAATGACTTCCAGGAGTGATCTATCCCCTTTATAACTATAGGAACAACAATCAACCAATTTGTAACTCGTTATAAGTAAATTACCTTGTTTTTTATGCATTTATATGGTGTGATCACCTTATACTTCTTGGGTAGGTGGGTCCTGTGAGATCAACTGACCTCAAACCTTAATTATTTTGATAAAGTAAAACTGAGGTGCCAAGGATCATTTGATCCTCCAGGGGGATTTGGTGTCGATAGTTGGATTTAAACACCAGAAGCCAATTTTGTATAATAAGGTAATTTGATTTGGAAATGAATAACTAAATGTACTGCTTAGTAAATCTATTCTCCTCTGAAATGCAGTGCTGAATATGGACTGCCCTTAAATAAAGAAAAGGTACAAACCGTGCATTCCTCACTTATTCCTTTTGGAATCTTGGCTGTGTACACACCAAGATCGACCAAATTTTCAGTTGATTAGGCCAAATATCTGCATTTTTTTTGGTTTGGATAATTGTTTGATCAGGAAATCCAGTAAAGTTTATCTGATCATGTGGTGTTTAATAGAATATTGATAGGTCATATCAAAATAAGGTTATGGTCCTTGCCTTTAACCAGTGATATTTTGACCCGGCCAATTGGATCGAAATGCAATGATGCAATCAAAGTTGTATAATTTTGCATGTGCTATCAATATGCTGTAACCAATCAGATGTTATCTAATGTCAGTAGCCAAGCTACAGATACATTTTGATTGGTTGTTGTAATAATCAGCTCCCTACATCTCTAAAATTTTGAAACGACAAGACACAGACCATCTGACCAGACATGGCACTATGACCCGAGACAATGTTTATTTCCAGCTCTGAACACATTGTGCATTTTATTGTCTATTCGAACACCTTCAAGCTCTGTGAGTTTATTGGAATCTCTGAAGCTGGGCTTCATCATTAAAATAATAAGGAATATAAAGTAGCTTGTGCATATCTGTCAAGGGTCTGACAAGCATCATCAAATTGAACCTGACTGTGACTGGCACGAGGTACAAACATCTTTCTAACTCTCCACGGCAATTATCATTTTCATCACACAGGTTAAAAAGACTGAGAGCGTCCTGCCATGTGTGAACCAGATCTAAATCACATCACACAGGCCTCGCGTCTCCACCGAAATGGATTTCTGTCATAAACATTTCTACTGCATCCAATGTCTGTCAACCAGAGAACAAGTAATTAAATATATATACATTTTTGTGAAGACAAAGTCAAGACGTTTTCAGGCCGTATAATTCAGGCTCAAACACATTTCATAGCACATTGACTTTTTCTGGGATGAGAAATTCTGCTAAAAATGTGAAAACAAATATGGAGTCTTCTTGCATTATCTGATGAAACGTTGAAATGTATTCATTTCAATTGCGGCTCCCTCGAACAAAATATTTATCTCCAGGGATAAGTCAATGTGATACTATATTACTACTCTGACAATGAAAACTATGAATAGGGAGTGATTGGTTTGAACAGTGCATCAGTTAAAACCTCTATACGAAACCAGAAGGACAAACACATGTATACCAGTCATAGTATCCATTAGGTGAATGGTCATTAAAGGAACATTAAACATAAAAAAACAAGTATTTGGCACCCGTTTCTATTGTTCACAGGGAGGTGAGAAAGCTTGTTCCCATCTCCCTGTGAATAATAGTTTGCTCGGGGGACCTGGAACTTACCTTACCGCCTCTCCACTCGCAAGCCGCTCCTGCACAGAACAGCTGTTCTGTCCCAATCGCGCACCCTATCTTTTGTATTGGCGCGCATGCGCCTAAGATAGGGCACGTGGTCGGGAGAGAGCGCCTGTCAGTAAAGGAGCGGCTTGTGAGTGGAGCATGGTAAGGTAAGTTCCAGGTCCCCCGAGCAAACTATTATTCACAGGGAGGTGGGAATAAGCGGTCTCACCTCCCCGTGAATAATAGAAACGGATGCCAAATACTTGTTTTTTAAGTTTAGTGTTCCTTTAAAGGGGAGGTTCAGTAGGAAAAAAAAACATTATTTCTATATTAAACCTACATTTTCCAAGTCACTTTACTCTTTGTTATGTTTTGCTGTGGTCAGTAATGAGCTGCCATCTCAATTTCTGCAATGGTCCTAACTTCCCAGGATGCACCACTTCTTGAAATATTCCTAGCAGTTATTTCTACTGGTTGGCTGTTGTGTGGGTCAAACACGCTCAGATCTCTACTGAGCAACTGAATTAACCTAGGGACTGAGACCATAACAGACACTATTAGGGATCATGCAAACAGAAAGTCAGTACTATAATGCATTTAATAATGTACAGAGATATTGCTGGTTGGGCAGAGTTTGGTCATTTAAATTAATAAGGTGTTTTTACATGTAATGATGACCGTAGCCTATTATGGTACTTGGTCTTTGGTTTGTACCAAATTTGTCACTGAATGATTAGAGCATGAGAGCCAAGTGAGAGAAATGGCGGATGCCAGCGATACCTACTGAAATAACAGTAGCAGTGGACCTGTAATTGTGTTTTATGTTATTCTTGGAGATTAGAACATATTTGCTATATCCCTACCTGCATTGTTATTGTTTTCTAATGCTATTGATTAGAAGTAATCCTGTGCACAGTGTGTCCATGACCTTTAGAGTTTACAATGAAATTTCTATGATTGAGATCCTGGAAAATGTAGTTATGGCTTCAGATCAGAAGTTACTTATGTAATAGTCATTCCAGGGTTCGTCAACGTCAAGCTATTTCTTTAACATTCCTCAAAAATGCAAACTTATAACTAGGTAAAAAAAAAAAGGATAAAGCTTAGAAAGCTTAGTGTATATATCAATAATACTGAGAGAACTAAGGACAACAGAATTAACTTCAATTTGAATGACACATTAAAGGGCATGTCCACCCTTTAAATTTTTTTTGAAATATTGTAGGGCTTCCTCCCCCAGCCCCAACCGCCATAATAGAATTATCAGAAAGTCCCCCGATCTTTACTTACCTTCCTTCTATCCTCCGCCGCACTGTCCCTGGATGAAACTGCAAGCAGGGGGCCAGACCGGCAGCCAATCACAGTCGCATCTGCCGGCTGCTTAGAACGCCGGGGGAGAGAGGTAAGATAAGTAGAGTTCGGGGGACTTTCTATATAATTCTATTATAGTGGTTGGGGTTGGGGGAGGAAGCCCTATAATATAACCAAGAAGGATTTATTCTTCAAAATTCTCCCATAGGAGAGACAGGAGGCAGAGTTCTATATGGACTCTGCCAGGCTCCTGGTGGACAGTTTTTGCAACTTTGTGGGGACATTACATGTGACATGGTTGCCTTTAATGTTGTTTTCTTTATGTGTCTCTTTTCCTATCTTTCCTACTTCTGCTGGCCAGCAAAATCCCCTTTATCTTTTCTTTATTCTTGCTTTCCCTTTCGCCTATCCTACACAGTACACAGGGATGCAAAACAACTTTGTTTTCTACATGGCACTGCTAGGGTTAATAGCCATGCCCAATCTGTTCACATAGCAGGTAATTAAGCATTAAAATGTGTTTTCATTTTACTGTTTGCAATGCATTAAATCTAACCATTACATTTTGTACAAATGTTGCTAAGTATATAGAGATGTATACAATGAGTTTATACCTGAAAGGATTTGTATACACACTTTTGCAGTTTGTTTAAAGGACAACTCCACCCTCATAAGAACATCTTTTAGAAAGAATGGCCTCTTTAAAATATGTTGATATATTATACTTTGTCCTATGAATTCATTACTGTATGCCTGCTATGCTTCTGGATGCCTCATGGAAACTGAGCAATTTAGAAACCTGTACTGAGCATTTACTGAGCCTGGGCATGCTCAGAAGAGACAGACAGGGGATTAACATTCAGTCATTGGCTGTGATGTCAACTGTCAAATCCATAACTGACAGTTACTAACTGGAAGAACCAGGAAGCAGAAACAGGGGAAACAGGACATTGTGCAGGATTTCAGGTTAGACTTATATATTTCACATTTCAAACTATTACCGTTTAGGGTTTTGGGGGTTGTTTTACCTGTATGTAAGTTTTCATTTTGGGGCTGGACTTGCCCTTTAAGCACATAGGTGTCTTAATGACTGTCAGATGTGCACACGAATCTGATAATGTTGTTTGTAAGATGTTTTCCTTTTATCTGCGCAGACCTTTATGTTAGATCTGTATGTAACAATAGATCCTTGTTTTGGAAATGTTATGGTAATGGTTATATTGTATTATTTTTGATATTTGTTATATTTCCTATGTAAAGCATGCTGGGAGACCTTGGGTATAAAAAGCTGCTCGGCCAGGCAGCCCAAGTCTGTTTTGGACTGTAACAAGGAAAGACATGTGCTGCCTCTGTTATTTCTGAGCTGTAAAACACTGTCAGAAGCCAATAAAGTTCTTTTTTATTTAATTCAGCAACTCATGCTTATCTTTGCAAAAAATCCTACCACACTTACGGGAAAACCATTTGGATCTGGGATGTAAGGTAAGGATTTAATTGCACTACATGGGGCCAGTAGTAGGTTAAATTATAGTTTTGGGGGTGGACATGCCCTTTAAAGTAAAAAATTCAATTTAGTTCATATCCTCCTCTTCTTCCCATGATTCCATGGTGTCTCATATTCTAATTTATAGGGCCATGTTTCTAAAGGAGCAATACTGAATCACGAGCGTCAGATGTGAGGTAGATTTTTGCTTAACCCGCGCATCTGACACTAATATGGATATAAAGTTGCACTAACCGGTAGCGAACCAGTTAGCACGACTTTAACTCCATGGGCCCCATTTACCCAGAGCTGGAAATTGCTCCAGGCGAATATGGCTTCCCGTATTTAAAGGGGAACTGTGGTCTCCAAACAACTACCTCTCTACGTGCTCCACAGCCCAAGAAACCAGAAAGTTAATGGGAGGCTGACATGTGACATTCCTAAAGCTTCTCCTGTACAGTGCCAGCCTCAGACTCCCTCAGTGTGTGAGGGAGACAGGAAGTCCCTCCCCCTCCCTGCTGTGTGAAGTCCTGACAAAAAATGTAAGGGAATCTACAGCCCTTCTCTCTCACTATGTGAAAACAGCCTTTTCAGGCAGAGTTCTTACTCTGTCTGAAAAGGCTGTTTCCACAGAGTTTTTTTGGGGGGGTTTCAGAGTGGCCCACAGCACCTGTGAGCAGGTGGGGCTTAGGTACCTGCGAGTGGGTGGGGCCACGGCATCCGTGAGTGGACGAGGCCACGACACCCATGAGTAGGTGGGGCCACATGGGTCTCTAAGGGAATGGGTCAAGGGGGTCTGCAACTGGAGGGACCATGGGGTCCATGAGTGGGAGTCACCAGGGGGACTGCAAAGGGGAGGAGACACAGAGCAGATTGACAGGTTTCAGAGCAGGAAACAGGAAGTGCAGGGGACCTGGTGATGATGTTGCCATATCACACACAAAAATGTAATATCTTCAAAACTATGTAAAATAAACAATGAAAATAAATTGCAAAAATTCCCAGGAGAGCAATTCCTATCAATTTACCTAAAGTCATTTTTGGACCACAGTTCCCCTTTAATACTGTATTTGCACCTGGTGGTAAATCCCAAAAGGGATTTTACCCCAGCGCCACTTTAAGACCAGCCATTAGCTGGTGACGTTAAAAGTGGTGCAAATCCTTTATTAAATAGATTGCGCCGGTTGTATGGGTGTCTTTTGTGAAACTGGTGCAGCCAGTGCAATTATGGAGTTAAACTTGCGCTAACCTATTCAATATTGGTTAGCAGGAGTTTAACCCCTATTTTTATCATAGCACACTTGGGTAAATCAGGCCCCATATATTTGATAAGTGAGTCTGGGTAAATCGGCCCCAAGACCTTTTATTACATCTTCCTGTTTGTGTTCTTGCCTCCTTTATCTTGCAGTATACAATACTATAACATATAGTAGTATGTAAGTATTACATATGCAAGTCCATGCAGGGCCAGTCTCCCCTAAAACAATACATTACTATCAATGTTACCATGCAAGAGCTTTCCCGTCCTTTTCCATTATTATGTTTAAATTGCCCACTGAGTGCAGTGACGGGAAATAAGTTGATATTTCGGAAGACAATGGCAATGATTAAATTTGGTATATTTGCTCAGCCTTGGATGGCTCGCCCATGCTCTGTTCTGATTGCAGTCTAAAGTGAAGGATTTTTATCATGTGATCCTGATTGGTCCTAATCCAGGTTCAAGCAAAATACATTTGCCTGAAGCCATCACAATGAATCTAATCAGCAACCTTGGGCTTTTCAGAAGAGACTAATTATATGGTGACTGCTGACGATATGATGTTTCTGACACACACATGCTGTCCAGGAAATTAATATTATGATTAAGGTATAAGCAGCCCTTTAATTCTATGAGCTATGCAGAACGAGTTTACAGTAATGATTGACTGAAATAATGGATAACGAACCAATGCAAGTAGCCAGAACCAGAAACACCGGTGGTACTTAATAAAGCGTCAATATCGTTTAGTAACGGTATAGAACGCAAAAACAAACCCGGATGTAAAATAAATTTAAATATTATTAATTTACACAGCGATCGTAAATGTAAAATAATAATCAATATAGTAAAATAGCCATTAATGCTTTATCGACCGTTATTTAGTGATATCAAAGTTTTATTAACAAAGTCCTAAGTTTATAAACTAAAGGGACAGTTAATTAAACCCTTTTTAATACAATGGGATTATGCATATTTATTCTGTGATAAAGACTGTCTTTAACATGCCATACACATGCGAATTCCGTCGCGCCGACAGATCACATTGGTATTCCTTAGCAGGTAGGGGTATCCAGGTACACAGAGCGATAAATCCAGTGCTTTAAACGTTTCCAGGCTCCACCATGCTGGATAATCAAGTAGTAAAGTGTAGTAGCAATAACAGGACTGTAGCTGTGTGAAACAAGAATTTTATTGAACACTGAGACATGCGTGCTACTACACTTTACTACTTGTCGGCCCATATGCAGTATGGGAATCGGTTAGCAATGCAACCATACACGATAGTATTGAATCTTTTTATTTTAAGTTAAGGGAGTCGATTGCAACAGACAGAATTTTCCACCTTTCCCGACCGACCGTAATGCTGACTACATACAAAAAAATAGAAGCCTAGTGGACGTCCAATTAATTTGCTAATGGTAAATTAAAATGTAAGCAAATTAATTGGATGTGAACTAGCCTTTTATTTTTTGTATGTATTGAATAAATTTGTTCACTAGTTACACTCTGTGTGGATGTATATACTATCCTATTTCTATATATATTGCGTACTGCTGACTATAGACTTTGTCAGCATTACGGTTGGTCAGTTAATAGTGATAATGTGTAATGTGTATGGCCACCTTAAGATATATCCGTCTGTATAGTTAGGAGTGTAAATACTAGCAAACAAACAAATACACTGCACTGGTGTAACTGTATTATTCCTCCACATCATGGCTGACAGATGAGAACTTCCGCGGACAAAGTAATTAAAGGGTAAAAATTTACAGGGAGATATAATTTGACCCTTTTCCGTCTAAAACCCATGTTAACCCGAAAAAATTTCTGGTTAACATGGGTTTTAGATTGAATTTAGAGCACAGCGCCATTTCCAAATGTTTTTGGAAACAGCGCTGTGCTAACGATCCAAAACCCCTGCCGTTAAGGTTTGCGCTACCTCGTAGCGCGAAACTTAATGGTAAAGGTTTAGGAGCGTTAAGGTCGTGCTCCTTACCTTGGCCCGATCCCACGATGCAATAACTGACGTAATCTCGTTTATGTCAGTTATTGTATCGCGGGATCGGGCTAAGGTAAGTAACACGGCGTGGGGTATTGGATCTCCCCGTTAATTTTCAAAAATTATACTCGATATTATATTCGATACAGCAAGATCCCACCACTTCAAAACTTTTTTTCGGATTTTAAATCTGGGATCCTGAGAAATCATAGTTTTAATCACAGCATTTACAGGGAAAGACCAGTTACTCCAGGAGCAGGGATTGTAACATGTGACCCATTAATGACCTCTAACTAGGATCTTTAGCTGCCTGCACTTTCTGCAACAATTAAGAGAATCAGCAGTGAAAAGAATGCAGGGGGAGGGAGATGGTAAGCAGAGCAGTGTCCACGGTGAGGCTGGGCAGAACTTATAAGTGTCACAGTACCCACAATAATATAGCTTAAATTAGACACGTGGACCCTTCTCAGTGCTTCTCAGGGTGGTATTTAGTGAACTTATTCGTAAAGGTGCGATTCTGCTTTTTAGTAATACCGTGCCTTTAACGATTGGTTTAACGTTTGGTAAACTGATCATTAATTTCCGATTGTTTAGCGATCGTTATCGTGAATTAATGTTAATGATCGGAAATTACCGATAATGAGCTTGTTGATTTATGATCCCCATAGAATACCATCACACTAATTTACTACCGCATGGTATTCTACAACCAAATGTTCCTTAATTAACGAACGTTTGTTGCCAATGTACGACTGCAGCCATACATGTATGGTCGCGGTTATACATCGATAACGTTTACAAATAGGGCCCTGATTGCTAAATACAGGTACTGCAAACCTGCCACTAGCTAATTAGCACTATTCAATGAAGTGGTCTCAAAAATACTGTTTCCCCTTGGTATTTAAAAAAGATTCAAATTAGTAATCGGTCACTTAACTATAAAATTTAGGCAAAACACAAACGGACGTATATTTATAAAGGATTGAAATCAGTTCTAAAGATCTTTTGTTGTGCTGGAGAAATACCACATTTAGTATATACCATTATCGGCCCCTTTATCAGTTGCAGTGTTAATAAAACTATGGTCATAAAGTACCGGTCACTTGTAAATATGGCCTGAAATCTCTCTGTGTTAGAAATCAGATTTGGCTTCATAATCAGTGATGAATCCTGGTTTTCTAAACAAATCTGGTTTGGATTCTGAACTGGAGAGAATCGAAAATCTGAGGATCCGACAGATTTTTAAAGATTGTTGAAACTTTAAATCGAAAAATTAAAATCGAAAAATTCCAATTGAAAATTCGAAAAATGCTCTAGAATACACAAAATCTGCAATAAAAAATTCTGATTGGGTTTGAATCGGATTTTCCCATATTTGGAACTTCAATTTCCAGATGAAACTCGACAATTTCATTCATCTCAGCTCCTAATGTGTGTGATTCTTTGTTATTTTTATCTTGTTTCACTATTCCTTTAAATTCCCCTATTAATGGTTTGTTCTTTATAATATTTAGCCAACCACAGCCAACTTTCTTATTTCAGTCACATAACAGACAAAACATCAACAACAATAATTCCTTATCACCCTCTATTCTCCATAGTTGATTTATTGCATTCTTCTCAGCTCATGACATCTCCTCAATCACGCCATTGAGCCTTCTCTCATGCTGCTAATTTAAATAAACATCAACGCTAATTATAATAATAAAAACAACGTTATGTTATCACTTCAAAGTGATATATTAACTGTGTGCTAACTGTTCAGTACCTCTCATTACTGTGAGCAGAGGAGACCTAGCCATATGTTGGTAGCGTGGGTAATACAACACACATTGTAACAATGCTGTTAGGATCCAATATTAGCAGAACTTCCACACTAAAGGTGGCCATACATATATTCGGTTTTACTTACCCGACCGAGCACTCCCGCGACATTCGACCGATCCTGCCGGAACCGGCTCTCCCATTCTTCTGTGCGACCGACATGCGACCGCAAAATGAATGTGATTTGTCGGTCGCATAGAAGAACAGGAGAGGTGGTTCCGGCAGGATCGGTCAAATGACGCGGGAGCAATTTTTAATAGAAGGTGTGTATGGGTCTAATTGCGGGGGGTTCAGTCAGGGGCAATCAACGGGCCACAGGTGACCCCCAGGCCTTACTTTTCCCAGGTGTGCACCAAGTCAATGTGAGTTCTATTTCTATTTGGCCTGGACTGTTTTCTCTTTGCTGTAAAATACAATTTTCTCTATCTAATTATTCCATCATTTAGAACCTTTACATGTTAGCTGTGCTCATTCTAAAACATGAAGGATGTAGGCCTGCATAATGATAGCCGTCTGTTATATGGCAGAACAGCTGGTACGATATCGGAATCCTCTCTGAAAGCTGATGATCTGATTTCCATGGAAAATGGTTAATGGAAATGGAAATGTATTTCTTCACCTAAAAGGAAATGTCATCTCCTGAAATAAAGAGAGACTTAACAGGTGTTGGGATAAAATTGACTTATGCTGAGAGTGTGGATGACAGTATTGAAATTATTAGTAATAATGAAGGTCACACACAAAGTGATGTTATTGGAGAACTGAGCAATTGGTCCAATAATATTTACTATGTTTGACATGACATGGCTAAAGCACCAATTTTTATTTAATTTACACATAGGGACAGATGAGTGTAAATAGCCCTTTGATACCTGCTGGGCTATAGTAGAGCTCTCAGCATTCCAGTGATAATATCAGTAATGCTGCAATCACTCAACGCTGATCTGAACTTTCTGTAGGGGTTCAATCCATCAAAAAGGTTCAAGCCTGTGAACTCTGCATTGTCAAGACCTATAAGCCAGAAGCCCATCAGTTGTAGGTTTGGATGGACAGATTTGGATATATTAGTTAGGTTACAAAATGTATCAATGCTTATATTCACACTGCAAAACCAGAGACCTGCGCTACACTGATAAAGGCTCAATAAAGCCGAAACCGTTCTTTTGTTGGCTCTCTGGTTTTGCATTTAGCTTGTGGAATACTGCAAAAACCTTTTATTGGGTAAAGCATTTAGTAAGGGCTACCACAGAAACATGGAAATTACACAGAAGTCTCTGTTCCTTATTTGCCTATACTGAAGGGGAGCTGCAAAGCCTATTTCTCTCCCTATCATATTTAATTTATTAGTAACCTCTTTCCTTCACACTTCACACTGCAAAACCAGAGGCCTGCACTATAATGATGATGGCTCAATAAAGCTGAAACCGATCTGTAGTTGGCTCTCTGGTTTTGCATTTAGCTTGTGGAATACTTTAAAATTCTTTTATTAGGTAAAGCATTTTGTAAGGGCTACCATGGAAACATGGAAATTACCCAGAAGTCTCTGTTACTTACTTGTATATTCACACCAGGCAAGTTCATCTATTATTAGAAACTAGCAAAATACCTGCGCTTCGCAGCGGAGATGTATTCAAATAACCTTTTTAGTAAGAAAGCAATAATGTATCAAGATTGCTGTAATCACTCGGCACTTGATATATTAAAGAAAGACAATTCAATAAGCTTTACGATAATGCAACACTCATTAACTTTAATTTAATATTATATTTTTTATTCAACTATGAAATTTTGGTGAAAATAACCCCCACCACCCCTCCCCGTCTGCCCCCAATACCCCCCACTATTCCTCTCTGTCCACCCTCCAAACCCTTCCCCTTACACCTCAGCCAGTCCCCGCACACACCCTGAAATTTTGGTAAAAATCGGTCCAGCCGTTAGTGTGCAGGAGTTCAAAATTCTATTCCCCCCACATTCACCCCCACCCTAAAAAATATATATTTTTTATTCAACTACGAAATTTTGGTGAAAATAACCTCTAACCACCCCTCCCCGTCCGCCCCCAATACCCTCCACTATTCCTCTCTGTCCACCCTCCAAACCCTTCCCCTTACACCTCAGACAGTTCCCCGCACACACCCTGAAATTTGGTAAAATCGGTCCAGCCGTTAGTGTGCAGGAGTTCAAAATTCTATTCCCCCCCATTCACCCCCACCCTAAAAAAAATATTTTGTTAACCTTTTACTGGTAAAGGAGTATATGCATACAAAATTTGGTTGAAATCGGACCAACCATATAGATTTGTATAGCTTGTAAGCTAGGTAACCATAAGTCTGTGCAATGTCAGATACTCACCGTTACAGGTGGAATTTCGAAACGAAACCTGCTTAACTTTTGTAAGTAAGGTGCAATGAATGAGCCTGCCAAATTTAAGCCGTCTGCCTCCACGGCAAGTTGGAGAATTAGTGATGAGTGAGTGAGTGAGTGAGTGAGGGCTTTGCCTTTTATTAGTATAGATGAACGATTCTCTACGAGAGAATAGAAGCTGAATTTCTTTGTACATGGATGATTACAGTGGCGGTTTATTTATTATTATTATCATCATTATTATTATTATTGATAAAACATAACAGTGCAACATATCGAAGAAAAACGGCTTTAACCTTTAACCATATTAATATCATTTGAACTGTGACAATTTCCTGAGGCTCCTTGGGACAATTTACTGTAGTTTTTACTTAATTTGATCTACTTTTTAATAATGGGCTGGAAACTCAGACTCATCCATTAGGAATCCTCATTGATTTTGATATAATAAAAGATAACTCAGTGCAGTACAAGGAGCATTATTTGTAATAAAATCCGCAGTTATTGATAATATAACTTTGTTCATGAATTTCTCGAACTAGGTGATGGATGGTTTACATTGCAATGTGCCGATGATCACACGTGTTGACTCTTACACATAGTCTATCTGCTGTACTAATTAGTTTCTTGATGGGTCAATGCAGGAAGCAGTATAGGGGACACGTCAATCACACAGCACTTCACGCTAGTCTTGGGCTAGTGACTACGCTTGGTTTGTTGGTTGTACAGATTCCATCCATCGCTATTAGCTGACAGAGTAAATGTAATATAATACCAATATTTAGTTCTGGGAGCTCATAATAAACAGTACATATCTATGGACAATCTATCTATCTAGAAGTGTTGTCCTTAAAGGGGAAGTTCAGCACAAATACATATGCTTTTCAGAAAAAAGAGCAGTATTTTTTCATCCCAATGACCTTAATCTGCCAATTCAGCATTTTGTCTCTGTATAAATAAATGCATCCGAAATACTGACTTCCTGTTTGCAGGACTCCTAATAGAGACCGTTATGGTCTTGCCCTTGACCCAGCGCCTGGGTTAATTCAGTTACTCAGTAGAGATCTGAGCATCTTTGACCATCCAACAGCCAATCAGTAGAAATTACTGTTAGGAACATTCCAAGGATGTGGTGCATCCTGGGAAGAAGAAGGACCGTTAGAACCTGAAATGTCAGCTCACTAATTTCAACAGCAGGAAACAGCAAAGGGTATGAAATCAACTGATTTTTCACAATGGGAGAGAATATGTAGAATAACTAAGAAGGCATTACACAAACTAACAATTTAACAAATATTCATATTTCCACTTAACTGTCCCTTTAAGAGATTACAGTGTTGCAGTTTACACTTCACACCAGTGGTGCAAAACTGCTATTGAATAGCTTGTGACAGCTGATTGGGATTTTGCGATACCTGTGCAACTGTCCCAAGCAAAGGGTTAATGTCGCTATAACTGATATTGAATCGGTTAGCGTGACTTTAACCCCTCTTTCCTGCACTGGGGCTAGTGGTAATTTGACCCATATGTATTACATAATCTAGTGATAGGAAGGGGTAATAGTCCTGCTGCCTTCACTTACTCCTTGCAACTGCTCAGATCATGTTATCACCTCTTCCTTCAATCCTGGTTTTTACAGGTCAGACAATTTTTACAGGGCTGTCCTACTGTCTTGCCTGCATTGGGTTTTGTGTTGAAATAGCATGGCTGTTTTGGACCTGGAGCATGGCTTGGGTGGTTCTGGGAAGTCATGGATGGGATTCAGTAGTCCCCACCTGCCTTCTTTACAGCCAATAATGCCAGCAGGCCTTTCCTGCCCTGCCCCCATCACAGCCAAAGATGAGGTATAGTCATATGTAAAAGTCTATGTATTGGTAAAGTGACTTGCACATATGGTTGAAGACTGGTATCCCTTCCAAACTGGTATTTTAATGCTGGATTTAGATTGCAGCTTTTTCCTTGGCCTTCACTCATGGAATCTGTCTAATATCTAAAATTAAGACAGTTTTACCTCACAAACAGGGAGATTTAAGTTCTTTTTGTTAAAAATGGCGCTAATTTTGCCCCAACCAATCAGATGTTAGCTTTCAAATGTTAACTAAGATCTGATTGGTTGGGGCAAAAGTAGCACCATTTTAAATTATAAGAACTTTATTCAATATCCCTGAAAATGTTCTGGCCTCGCATTTGTCCAAATCACAGGATTGTAAGTTTCCTTGTGTATGGCCAGCACAAGTAATTCAAAATACATAGATATTGTTTTGCTTGTCTTCTAATCTTATTAACGTAAAGGATATAGAAGTGGATAGAAGACAGAATAGCGAAGGAAAGACCTACAGAGACCCATGAGATTGAGTTATAAGGCTTTCTCTCAGATGAACCTTTTAATAGATTCCACAAAACCAGCCACTCCATATGGCCCATATCTTTGTATTCACTCTTGCCTGTTCATTGATGGATGAGTGGAAAGATGAAGGAGACAGAATACGTTACAATAAAGGAACCGAACCAGGAGAGCAATAAAGCACAGATACAGACTAAACAATATATACATTGTCACTAAAAGATAGCATTTTGCAAGAAATTAAATATTTAGAGGGAATGTCCACCCCCAAAACCATAATTGTATATGTTATTGGGCATTATCCTAGCTTTAAAACAATCCAACCCCCATTAAAATCCGTTCAGCCAATTTTAGGATACATACCTTTTTACAACCCTATTTTTGCGGACTAGGACCATCTCAGTATAAATTCAAGCTCCTGACGTCACCTCCTGTCTGTGCCTTATGCGTCATAGCCAATCACAGACGCGGCTGCCGGTCCGGCCCCCTTCTTGCAAGTCTTGGCAAGCAGGGAGCTGGATCAATATGCCGCTGGTGCGAAGGAGCTGTTGGGTTTTTTTTAATGAAAAAAACATGGAGGTTGGGGGTGGGGTGTGTTTCTATCACATATTAAATTGTGATTTTTAGGGTGGACATACCCTTTAATTTCCCTTAACACCATGTTCCCTGTTGTTATGAGCCACACCAAAGAAATGATGAGTACAATGTAGTCAAAGAAGCATGACTAACCAGCACAGATTTTCCAGCCTGACCTACCAATACAAAGAAGTACCGGTTGATTGGGCCAAAAAATCTACCTGTGTGCATCCAGCCTAAAACGCATTGGTGGGGCAGAAACTGCTAATTAAAACAATGTATTGTCTTTCTATGTAACCCCTTATTAAAGATACACAGTAAAATGTTTGCTGAACACATTATCAGGTAAAGCATTCTACAACCTTACTGCCCTTTCATTAAAGGACCTGCTTTGATAATGCCTTTGATCAAATCTAAAGTGATGGGCTCTTTTCTTTTGTTCATCTCTGTGTAAGGAAATATCCCGTGCTAATTAGCTATAATGTCCCCTAACATATTTGTAAACATGTCTCCTTACAAACTTCACTTATCCAGAGAAAACAAACCTAACTTGTTGGTCTAATCATAACACAATTTTTTCACTTTCCATTTCTCCATTATACGTTTAGTTGCTTGTCTCTGTACTCAATTCATTAATAAAATATCCTTTCTGCAAGAACCCAAAACTAGAGATGGACTATTCGAGTTTGAACAGACTCGGACTTCTCGAACTATCCCGCCCCGGATTTTGGATATTTTCCGGACTTACGATAATTATCGAATGTTCAAGGCGTGCGGATATGCGAGTAAAATGTCCATATACCAATACGCGAGCAAATATCAAATATCGAATTCGCAAGTAAACTGTGTCTATTATACCTATACGCGAGTAAATATCGAATCTGCAAGTAAAATGTCTATTACACCTATACGCGAGTAAATATCGAATATCGATCATGTAGTAAACCTATTTCCAGCCCTGTGTAAAGGGGATGACAGCTCAGCGGGACAGCTTTACAATCAAAAGGGAATGATACAATTAGCCCTCCCGGTTCCCCTTTGCACCTCTAGAAACCTTGGTGACTCGGTTATTCTGACACTTGCCAGCTGGGCTGATTCACTTTTGGTGTCTATTCCTGCTGCCTAATTCTTGTCTATGGCTGACAGCTCTCTGTGACTCTGGCACGTGACAATGCAATTGAGTTTTAGCAGTTCCTGGTATGTGCGAGTCTTTGTTACAATACAGTATTAGTATGGAAAGGATGTTTGTTCTTTTCACGAATATCCCAGGTTAAGTCCAGCAATGGATAGTTAGAAAACCTTTATATCCTGTTTTCCAGTATTGGGTCCTAGTCTGGAAAGTCTTTTTGTTCCCCAGCAGAATTCTTATAGTTTTCCAGTATTACAAAAGATAGATATTTAAGACGATGCAGAACGGTGATTTTATTCCAATTCGAATACCAACTTCCAAGGATTCAATAGCCATTTTGATTTTACAATATTCGCATGAGAATGCATTCCAAGGGCGAACAGCGAGTGGTGCTCCTACGAATGTTAAGCCACAGGATTTAACGCAGCTCTTAGTAAACTCATACAATAGGAATGTTATTTTTTTAAGTTTAAACATTCTCTCCGTGGTTAAAACCACTTTGTGCTATTCATTTTATTGAAGAATGGAGGTACAAGTAGTGTGTCTTCCTCCTATTCTCATACCGGAGTCGGAGCTGTTCTTACCTCTACCTTCTTCAATAACAGGAGGTAAAGCAGCTTATTCTTACCTCCCGTCTTCAATAACAGAAAGTAAGGAGCTGTGTCTTACCGCCCGTTCTTCAATGAGCAGGAGGTAAGGGCTGTCTATACCTCCCGTTCTCTCAATAACAGGAAGTAAAGGAGCTGTGTCTTCCTCCCGTTCTTCAATAACAGGAGGTAAAGGAGCTGTGTCTACCTCCGTTCTTCAATAAAACATTCAGGACCGGAACGAAGTAATGAACCGTCCTTGATCTCCTTTGCTCCTCCACTTGTCCTCTGACAGGTCCAACGTACTTAGTACTACGTGCATTCACTACATCAGAGTCCACCGCTACCTGGCAGAGAGCAAGAGACCTGGTAAGTACCATTACCTTGTTCCTGGGCTCCTGAACGTTATTGATAGAAAATGGAGGTAAGACACAGCTCCTTTACTCCTGTTATTGAAGAATGGAGGTAAGAACACAGCTCCTTTACCTCCGTACTTCAATAAAACTGAATAGCACAAAGTGTTTAACCACTTTACGACATGACAGGAAAAATAGAATGAGTGTTAGTATTGATTAAGATTAAAAGGGTAGCCTCCATCCTCTCACAACCAAGATAGACATAAAGGTATTATATAGATAAATAGGTTTGTATGTAATTATTATTTTATGTTTATGTTTTTAATTTTGTTGTACTCCTTTGTAATCCTCGTGTTTTGTGAAACATATACAGCTCTGTGTACCTGAGCGTTGCGTATAAATAAAAATAAGTACCATGCGTGTATTGGTAGACAAGCCCCTACAGTGTTCTTGATGATCATAAAAACATATGGTTTAAGAAATCCCTTAGAGAATGTATATGATTTCAATAATCATTATCTTATATACATATTCAATAGTAATGGAGGTTCTATCTGGTCCAAACTTTATATTCATCTGGTCCAACCTTTATAATACATAAGTTTAATGGCTCATACGGATATTCCAATTAAGCGTTTTGCTTCATACCATAGCAAACTAATTATTTTTTATGTTTTACTGGTGGGAGAACACTTGGTAAAATGTAAGGAAACATATGATTGGTGGAAACAATTGGCACATTGGCCTTCATTTTTCTCAAGGCACACCTGTGTTTCTTATGTTGGACTTAAGTTGTACTACACATACCTATATTTATCTACTTGGTAGACTATTGTATCACATCACTAGTTAGATTGTAAGTACAGATGACATGAGGTGGTACAAATTAGATTGTTGTGTGAAAGATGATCACAATTTTATATCACCACAAAAACGTAAGTTATTAACTGGTGAAATTTGTTTGTGAAGGTTCTCATTCATCCATCATGGTTTATCTGGTTTCTTGCAATATAATCAACCGGATTGAAGTTTATGTTCTTGAAGACGTTCGCTAGTCATCCGACTGGCTTTCTCAATTCAGAATGACTTGGACAGAATCTGTGGCAATTATTCAGTCATTCTGAATTGAGAAAGCCAGTCGGAAGACTAGCGAACGCTCTTCAAGAACTAAACTTCAAGTCCGGTGATCTAATTGAATACAACAGATATACTGGTGAACATTATTTCCACGATCAAAATTTGGAGGCCATTTTCTGGTTCTTTAAAGTCCAGATTTCCTGTGAGGGCTATGGGACTGGGAATCACTGGCTAACCACAAACCTATGATGGCACGGGCCCCCATCGACTGTAGATTTCGGGAAGGAAGCTATATCTGTCATATGACATAAGAAGATGGGGACTCCTTGCTGGCGGCGGGTTGCTCCCCCTGCGCCCGGTGGTAGTTACGGCGACAACTGGCATGGGGGGGGGGAATTAGAAGCCCCATAAATCTCATTACAATGAGATGTCACAAATCTCCCTTGATTGCAGTCATACTATTGATGCACATTAAACTTCTAGCAGGTGGCCAGGATCCATTGCATATCTATATAACCATATAGAAAAAAATACAAAAAGGATCAAACTCATCGGGTAGATTTGCAGTGGTTCATAAAACAAATATCCAGGTTGAATTCTCCAGATCTGTCAGCATAAAAAATAGAAATAATACTAATTATATAAAGCTTTCAGAATGTATTCCTTTCTTCTTCCTCTCCATATGCAATCATCATACGTTATGATATGTGACAAATAGGAACTCTGGGTAGATTGGAAATTCTATGGGCACCTTTTATAAATAGTTCAACATATTGGTGCAAAAAAGTTTTTTTTGAAAAAAATATTCCAAATTCCATACAGTATAGTGTAATTATAGATTTCCCATTTAAAAAAAAAAAAAAAGATTTTAAAGTTAGCAAAGGTCAATCAACCCTTGAGGACTTCAGACATCAAATAATGAGTGTAATCTACCACCTGGAGAGAGAACTTAATGTGCCCGGTAAGAACCCCAGTTGACGTTAGTTTCAGAAGCATCTGTCCAGCCTAATGCACTCTGAATCCCAGAATGCAGCGGTAGCATAAATCCATTGTTCACACCAATACAGCTTTAAGTTAAGGCAATGCTACGTTATTTCACGGTTAAGGTCATGGAACTGGCAATCAAGCAAGGTGTTCATTGAGGTACACCCGCAAATCACCAAGATGAAAGAACTGCTATGGAGTAATGATTGTCAGGATTACAGCCTAGATGTTACCTGTGAATTGCTATATTGAGTTCTGCCTTCCCCCCTGAGAATGTTTTATTAGTCAGTGTTTTTCTATCCTATGTAACCCTTTGCAAGGGTGTCAATCATCCAGCGATTGCATACAATAGACTGAGGAGATCTCAGTCTCTAAGATACATACTGTATGCTGGAAAAATAACATGCAATGGGGGTGTTTTTCTCAAATGGTGTAAAAAATTGTTAAGGCGCCTGTACACTAATTAAAGGGGTATTGTTCTATCACACATACAGGCTTAAGTGTAGGACTTATCCCTGAGTCTCAGGCCGGATTTTCTGTGTAGGCCACCTAGGCCATGGCCTAGGGCACCATTAGCAGCTAGGGCCCAATAGCAGCTAGGGGGATCGCCAAAAAAGAGAGTGGTGGTAATGGAGCTAATCTATGTGGGCTTAAGTTTTAAGCGGAGTCCACACGGTTCTGTACTGGGGCCACTTCATTTTAATCTGTTATAAATGACTTAGAAGGGGGCATTGAGACAAGGTCTCTGTGTTTGCTGATGTCACTAAACTATGCAGGAGCTTTGGAAAACTTCAAATGCAATTGCTGCAAGCAGACTAGATAGATTATCAAAATGGGCAGCAGATGCAGATGAGATTCACATGTTGATAAATGTAAGGATGCATTTGGGATTTAATAATCTGTGCCACCTACACCATAATAACTCTGTGTGTTAAGTGCTCTGTAATGGAAAGATTGGGGGTTTTCTGGTGATAACAGACTTAGCATAGCAAACAATGCCAGGTTAGCAACAGCTAGAGCTAGCAAGATTATTGTCTTGTATAAAGAGGGAATAGATTCAAGAGAGAAAGATATAATTCTCCTCTTTATAAGGCCCGCGGTAAGGTTCCCATTTGGAATATGTGGTGCAGTTTGGAATCCCATAAACAAAAGGGACATCTTGAAATTGGAGCAGTTCGAGAGGGCAACTAAATAATAAGGGGAATGGAGGGGCTTGAATATGCAGGGCAGATTAGACAAGTTAGTGCTGTTACATGGAGAAGCGGCGGTTGCGTTGGGACATGATAACTCTGTACAAATATATTAATGGCCCATCAATGAGCTCTCGGGCATGTTTCCCTAATAGGTCATCAAGGACACGTGACATCCTTCAAGGTTGGAAGAAAGAAGAAGTTTCATCTTCGGTTAGGAAAGGTTTCTTACAGTGAGAACAGTGAAACTGTGGAAAATGTCTTCTGCAGATGTGTAATAGCAAGTTCATTGAATAGCTTTAAAAAAAGTCCTGGATAAGTTTCTAAAACTAAAAAATATTGAGAATACAGGGAATAAAGAAAAAAAAATAATTAATAATTAACTGGTAATTAATTACATTAAACTGTACATGGCTTCCGGGATTGGTTGGGACAGACCTTCTAATCACACAGCTCTGCCTCTGCGATGCACTGACCATCTGCCTTTCGTCTAGTCACGCCTCCTTCTCTTCCTGTTCGTGTTAGCCTCTACACAGATGGAGATGCTGATTACTGTGTTTAGGTTTTCTGTTTGCAAGAATAAGGCCCACAATCTCGTAAAGAGAAGGGACACTGTCCTGGATTTCTGTTGTACATGCATTACAACCCACAGCAAATGTTGTGATGGAACTTGTAAGCATTTTCCTCCCACAACAGACATGGATTAACAAATCAAAAGACAAAATACAAATGACAGAATATAATCAAATCTTGGGCCATGCAGGGCCATCATTTAGGGGTCCTTTTTTCTACATATATGAATAGAACTATAATATTGTTACTCGCTTCTGAAGCCCTGGGCCCCCAGAATTTCCTGGGCACTAGGCAGGTGGATATCCTGCTCTGCTTCCCACATACTGGTTTTTGATGTGTTTTAACGTTACACCATCCACATTAACCATATGGAACACAATCTCATTGGATCTGTCTGGCTTTGCTCTATATCGCCAAGGTGTATTTTTCTCAGTTTCATGGAGGATCGTCTGACAGACCTTTTTATCTGTGGGGAACCCCTACATAACTTTAATGGTTATAGATTCTATTGTTTATTTTATCCTATAATGATAGATCTAAAATGTTTATATGGAACCCTTGAAAAAGTTATATCTTAGGGAAACACTTACATTATTTTATTTATCTCTCAGACATCAATACACCAACTCATAATTCTACAGAACTTTGAGAAAATAGATATATTAATACTGATGATTACTGCAAACGGATTCTGATGTAACGTGCAACAATATCACATGTGTAGTGGAGAGCTAAAAGGGCCATGTTCCACCCCCAAATTAAAATTTGCCCACTGCTTCTCCTTATGGTTGTCCTGCACGGCATGATGAAAGGCCAGAAAAGTGGAAGAGTAGGAGCCTCTCTTGTAATCGGTCCCTGCTTTCCTTGTCCTCTGGGAGGACTCTGGCAGGCGCAGGGGAGCTCTCCCTCTCCCTCCCTCCCTCTTGTACCAGGCACTGCATGCTAGCACATTTCTGGGCAGATTTAAAATGATAAGCCTTTAGGGTTGGGGGGGTCCCTACATATATCCATTTTGGGATTTTGGGGTGGAGATACCTTTAAAGGTATAGAGATTGTAATCTTTTCCGGCAGAGTAAATAAACACAATCATACAAGATATCTAGGGTTATGGATATCTAAAAAACCTAAAAACTGCTTTAATTACGTTTAAGTCACCAATAAAAATGGCAGTGGTGTATATAAGGATTTCTCCATTCTGCCATATTTACATGTCAGTCTTTATATGAGATACTACAGAGAGCAATTGAGCAAGGAAAGATTTCATTGGGAGCTGAAGGCTTTTTTAAGAAACAATATATAACAGAGCAGCCGAATACAAGCTCAGCTTTTGAAAATATGTTTCCTGTTATTAAAGTCATTCCTGCAGCAGGATGTTTGCTACATAATGTAAATCATTAGGGACTTGTGTCTTATTGTACAAACACTTATTTCTCCAATGAATGTAACACAATGACATGATGGGAAACCCAGTTTGTGGGGGGAAAATATCACCAAAAACGAAAGCAAAAAAAATATAATAAAACCCTAAAATTGATTGATTCAATGTATAGTCAACACAAAGATGTCTATTGTATGGGAACGTGTCTTCCCAATCAACCCTGTAATCATATAAATAGAATTCCCTTACAGCACATTCAATACATATATAATTAACTATATTGTTAAAATAAACTAGTTAAAGGGCATGTTCAACCCCAGAATAAATCGGGAATCCACACTAATCACACACCGAACACAATACTTACATCCATGGTGACAGAAGTTCTCTTCACCACTCGTTGTTGCCTCCATTGCAGCTTTGACAGAAAGCAGTGAGGTGCCCCACAGACTTCAATGTAAAATTCCTTCTGTCAAGGGGAGAAAGATAAATATTCAGTGGGGTTGGGGGGGGGGTTTAAAGGTTATTTATTTTTTTATTTATATTGTGGGATGAACATTCCCTTTAAGAAAAGATTACAGGATGATTGAGCATACTATGTTTCGAAAGTTCACGTATCCAGAAAATTCAAAATGTCAAAAATCACGGTGGAAAAATCCGTCAAAATCATAGTCGAAAAATGTAAAAATTCCAATTTTCAGAATTTCAATAAGTTTAGCAAAACTGCTGGCCAGTTTCTCAGTAGTTTTTACTTTTAATGTTACTCGGATTTCTCTGAATCCTTTCTATAATGGTCCTCAATGCGCAGGATAACAGATTCCTAAACTGCTTGCATATCTTATATGAGGTATGCTTGTGAAGGTTTCTCATTCATCCAGGTCATGGTATATCTGTTATATTTCAATTAGATCAACTGTACTACATTTTAAGTCCAGTTGATCTAATTGAATACAACAGATATTCTATATGAGGCTTTACCAGTTCTGTTCTTATTAACTGGGTTTCAAATGCAGCTTAATGAAGTCCGGAAAGGAACCCATTAGTCAATGGGGAGCTAATTTTTGAAAAGTTCGAATCCATATAGATACACACCTGTCACCATAACCTTTAAACAATTCTTTCCTCATGTTGCGGGCAATTGTCAGTTTTGCCACACTACATTCGAGGGTTACGGCCAATTCCTGCGTAACGACACTACTTCAAGGGTTACCGAAAATAGAACTATCCATTTGAGGGTTATCGAAATGAACGATACATTCGAAGGTTAGTGAACAATACATTCGAGGGTTAGTGAAAATGAAGATTATATTTGAGGGTTGATGAAAATGAACAATACATGAGGGTTAGCGAACGATACATTCAAGGGTTACCGAAAACGAGTATTACATTAGAGGGTTAGCGAAAATGAATGATACATTCGAGGGTAGCGAAAACCCAGCCTTACATTCAAGGGTCTCGAATGATACATTCTAGGGTTAAGAGCGGCTCATAAATTCGATAATTATCAAAAATACAGCCCTGAGTTCCGAAAAACCGAAGTAGTACTGTAGAGAACCGAACTAGTTTGAATGTTTGAGTTCGTCTATCGCCCTATGAACAGAGTGTTACACAGCTCAATGTCAGAACCAACATAAAAATTCAATGGAACAAACATGTAAGCATATAGACTCTACCCACAAAGAAATGGCATAAGTAATCATTAAAACAATCAATAGGATGACTTTAACTGAATTATCTACAAATGCCAAATTTCTTTAGGAAAGTATTTTATAACACTTTCACAATGAATCTCTTTTATCTCATCTCAGTTGTTTTTTTTTTGTTTTTTTTATGTACCGGATCGATTACCGGCTTGTTCAAATTCAGTGAGAAAATAAATTATGTGAAGCAAATCATCCTGCGAAAATTTCACGGTAATGTTTTCAAGTGTCAAAATATTAGAACTATGTGGATGAGCAGCAAAATACGTTAACTCTGCGATCGCTGCAACGCGCTTTTTGTTATTCTTCAGGACTTCGCCTTCTGTTGTTCCCATAGTAACTTATTTTCATCACAATATACTGGAAGTTTCCGGCGTGCGACTACGGTGAAATAGTTTTTCTTTTCTTTTTCCTCCACATGACAGAGCCTGGTTCTGCAAGAAGTTTGTGAATAATTGTACCATTCAATCCTGTCTGAATGAAAATTCCTCTTTCTGTCTTCTTTTCCTTTTCCGGTTCATCAACAATAGTTCGGTGTGTGTGTATGGAGGGGGGGGGCGTCTTTTTTGATGCAATCAATCTGAATGCGTAAATTAAGTAAATTACAAAAGCTGATTAATGCACGGGAGAGACATTGATGCATGAATCATCCTGGCTTCATCATTTACTACACGCTAATTGATGTGATCAACGCATTTAGCTTCAGAGTTTTCTTTCGCTTTTTTACTTTATTCCATTGCTGTTTTATTTTAAAACATGTCTTCTAAATATATTATCCAAATCTCGCTCGCTGCGTCAGAAATGTGCTGAATTCATTTAAAAGCCATTATGAATTTGTAAACTCTTAACAGGAGTTTGTATTATGGAGTTAGAGATACGTTGATGATGTTCTGCATGCCACTTATTCTATCCGGCTTACCTTATACAAAGGAAAACAATTTCCTTAGTTATTTAGGACTAAAAGTAATGTTTGTGATAACATGACTGACTATATCCCATCAGTCAGTATTAAGCTTTACAGTAGCTACAAACAAAAATGAAGATATCCAAAATGAAAAAGATATTGTAATAACAAGCAGTGTCAAGGGGTGTCTGCCAAAGCAAAGGAAAGAGAGAGTCAAGGGAGAAAATATATTCACTGATTCTCTGCTTTATAATCACTAGTACGCCTCTCCTTCAAGGGGAACTGTGGTCTCCAAACAAGTTGATTTTTTAATGATAGGACACATTCTTACCTTTAAAATGGAGCCACTCAACCCCTCTCTACGTGCTGCACCAGAAAGTTTAGGGGGTGGGAGGTCATCCTTCTAATCTGCGGTTGGCACAATGCCAGTACAGGAGAAAGCAGAAGAAAGAGATTGCGTTACAATGACCGAAGGAGGACCGAAGGAGGAGGAGGTGGAGTACAGCCACAGTCCACATTAGCAAGTTTGTAAGGTGTATAAATTTGTCTTTTTTTATGCCTCCTACACAGGAGGGACTGTCAGGTGGTTTCAGAGCAGGATGCAGCAAAGGGATCTGGTGATGCTGCTACCATATCACACATAGAAATGAAAATATCTTAAAAATATGAAAGTAAATTGCAAAAGTACCCAGGAAAGCAATTCCTGTCAATTTACCTAAATCATTTTTGGACCACAGTTACCCTTTAAAGTATCTGTTGTATTCAATTAGATCAACTGGACTGAAGTTTAGCTCTTGAAGACGTTTTGCTAGTCATCCAACTGGCTTTCTCAATTCAGAATGACTTGTACAAGAATCTGTGGCAATTATGTACCCTGGAAAATCCCAATTAGATATCACAGCCAAGTGTTAAGGGCGGATTGGATAGTGGCTAAGAGGTGTTATAGGAACGCCCAGAGTAAGGTGTCAAAACAGCATTGTACATGGCAGACAGTTGGTGTCGAACCCCCCCCCCTTATTTAGGCTTGGTTTCTTTATTTTCACATAAATGGCCTCCTAACACCTCTCTTGAACCAGTCACGTTCTTTGCTAATATGTTAACATTACAATCTTCAAAGGTATGTCCTTTATCCTTAAGATGCAGGTACACAGCTGAGTCCTGACCCGAGGAATTGGCTCTTCTGTGCTGGGCCATACGTTGATGCAGTTGCTGTTTGGTCTCCCCCACATACAAATCAGAGCTTTCTTTGCTCTGGGATTTTCCAGGGTACATAATTGCCACAGATTCTTCTACAAGTCATTCTGAATTGAGAAAGCCAGTTGGATGACTAGCGAAACGTCTTCAAGAACTAAACTTCTAGTCCAGTTGATCTAATTGAATACAACAGATATACCATGACCTGGATGAATGAGAACCTTCACAAGCATACCCTTTAAAGGGCATGTCCACCCCCAAAACTATAATCCCCCAACTACTGGCCCCATCATGTAGTGTAGTTTAATCCTTACCTCACATCCCAGCTCCATATAGTTCTCCTGTAGTCCCCCCCCAAAGTCCCACCAGGAGGCTAGCAGGTCCATATAGGACACTGCCTGCTACCTGGCCACCCGGAGATCTTTGCCATGCGTATTGCATCCCTTCTCCCCCCCCCCCCTCCCCTCCCTCCCTCTCCCTCCCGTTCTGCTATCCTCCCCCTAGCAGAAAACCCATTTTATACTGTATTCCCCCATGTCTCCCAGCCCCAACCGCATATTTTTTATTTTAGAAAGCTCCCCAATCTTTTACTTACCTCTCCGCTTTCCTACGCGGAAGTATAGCTGCCGGCAGCCGTGTCCGTGATTGCTGCCCTCAGCCAATCACAGATGCGGCTGCCGGTCCCGCCCCTCGCTTGCATTTCCTCGCAAGCAGAGGGCCGGAGCGCGGCGCAGGAAAGAGGGGAGGTAAGTAGAGTTTGGGGGGCTTTCTAAAAAAAAAAAATAATGCGGTTGGGGCTGGGGAGCCCAGGGGGGATCAATATAAAAAAAATCGATTTTAGGGTGGACATACCTTTAAAGTGTATGTACACTGGGATTTCTTTTAATTCTATTATTGGAAACTATAATTCTTTACAATCAGCAATGTATGTATTTGTTGGCCTGTCCCCTATTCCTTTAGCTATCAAATCTAAAGCATCTTATTTTAGCTAGCTGTCATTCAAGTACCTAATATCATAATTCTCTGGTATGTGCAGTTTTGCTGTAACTGAATGGGGTGAAAGTGGTATTTGTGAATTGCATGAATGGGAAATTCCCACTCCCGTGGTGCCTCATAGTGATTACTGAGCATGCTTGTGCAGTCTGGTCTGATAAAGGGGGTGTCGTTTAAGAGAGGGAGGAGGCTTCTGAAGCTGAGCTAAACTGAGTAAAACAGCACTGGATTGAAGGCATACAGCACACACATACCTCAGAGTAATATGCTGTATACATGTATTTAATTATAGATTACCGACAATATTAATATTACAGTGTAAGAGAACCGCCCAACCCTGCTTTTCCTTGCATTATGGACTAGACTGTGTTGCCCTGCATTAAAAATAATGATATAAAGACTAAAGAAAAAAAGCACCTCATGGGGCACTCCCACGCTTGTATAGGACTATAGTACAACTGCCATTAGGCTAAGAATCAGCAATATTAGTCAAGCCACGGGGAATAGTCCACAATTTTTAAAAACATTGCCTAGTATAAAAATAAATAAATAAAACACAATAATAAAACTCCCCCCCCTTTAAAATATAAACATATGCTTAGTTGCTGTAGTGAACTCTAATAGAAACGGGGCATCCCCAGACTATTGAGACATTATCTGATGGCTAAATCTAATGAGACCATACAGTAGCCATCATTTAGAATATACAAATCCTCTCTACCTTCTGCATCCGTACAGCGGTTTATAACAACTTACAACATAGGCATTGACAGTTCTAATTGATCCACCAGTAAATGGCACACACGTCCTAAATCACAACTTACTTAGATGGTGGGAATTGATGCAAATAAAATGGTAGCTTACCCCATACCAAGTCCAATTGCCACCAGAATCCTGCGGTGTTACTGAACCCACTTTTCACCTGGTCTCCCAGTCGCTATGTGTTCCAAAGGGAGCCGATACCGACCGTTGATATTTTCCATCTTTCCCGATGGTCGTTCGTTGGCATGCCAGTCGGTCAGGACAGTCCCTACACACTGACAATAATGGGTATATCCCATCGTTCCTCAATGGATTTACCCATTATCATTGGTGTGTATGGCCTTCTTTAGTCTTTATATTTAATTAGAGATAAACATGAGGAAAGTATTTTTTTCAGTAGCATACTATTTAAGTATTCAGTTTTGGGTAGAATGGCCGAACTTTCAAAAGTTCAGTCCTTTTTCGAACTTTCGAACTAGATGTAAAGTTCGAAAACGGACCCATAAGTCAATGGGAGTCAAATAGTTTGAAAGTTTGAATGAAATACAATTAAAATATCAATGGTAACTTAATGTAAATGGCTGTGGGACCTGGGAAATGGTCTGGGGAACATGTTCAATATCCAGGACTTTGAAAAATCGATTTTACTCTCCACGCATGCTACTTTCGGCTCTCGCGTTCCAACATTCGATAATTATCCCATGAACGACTCGTGGATTCGATAATTCAGTATTTACTCGTGTATAGGTATAATAGACATTTCTCACGGATTCGACATTCGATATTTACTTGCTATAGGTATAATAAACATTTTACTCGCGGATTCGAGAATTCATATTTACTCGCGTATAGTTATATAGACATTTTACTCGCGGATTCGAGAATTCATATTTACTCGCGTATATGTATAATGACATTTACTCGCGATTCGAGAATTCAATATTTACTCGCGTATTGGTATAATAGACATTTTACTCGCGGATTCGAGAATTCAATATTTACTCGCGTATAGGTATATAACATTTTACTTGTGGATTCGAGAATTCGATATTACTGGCGTATTGTATAATAGACATTTACTTGCGATTCGATATTCGATATTACTTGCGTATAGGTATAATAGACATTTTACTCACGGATTCAATATTCCATATTTACTCACGTATAGGTATAATAGACATTTTACTCCTGGATTCGAGAATTCCATATTTACTCGCGTATTGGTATAATAGACATTTTACTCGTGGATTCGATATTCGATATTTACTCGTGTATTGGTTAATAGACATTTTACTCGCGTATTCGATATTCGATATTTACTTGCGTATAGGTATAATAAACATTTTACTCGTGGATTCGAGAATTCAATATTTACTCTCGCGTATAGGTATAATAGACATTTTACTCGTGGATTCGAGAATTCGATATTTACTGGCATATTGGTATAATAGGACTTTTTTAAACTTCCGTGATTTGCATGTGGGCTAATTACTACACCTAGCGCATATGGGCTAATTACTTCACCTAGTGCATGTGGGCTGATTACTACACCTAGTGCATGTGGGATACTTACTATACCTAGTGCATGTGGGCTGCTTAATATACCTAGTGCATGTAGGATACTTACTATACCTAGTGTTTATGGGATGCTTACTACACCTAGCGCATATGGACTAATTACTACACCTTATGCATGTGGGCTAATTACTACACCTAGCGCATATGGGCTAATTACTTCACCTAGTGCATGTGGGATGATTACTACACCTAGTGCATGTGGGATACTTACTATACCTAGTGCAACCTGTTGACCCTTGCCTGTAACCTGGACTCCTGTTAGTTATTGGGTCTTTCGGATGTACCAATTGCTGCCTCATGTGTTGTTCGGTTTAAAGCAGACAGGGATACGATGTTTTTTTGAAAATTCTTCTTAATTTCTCGGAGACCCCTGCTACATATGGGATGACCATGTTCTCCCTCCTGTCTTGCTTTTCCCCTTCACTGTTGGTATTCGTGTTCTTTTCTTCCTTCTACTTCTTTTGACAAAGGCCCAGTCTGGATATCCACAAGTTTAAGTTTTAAAACTTGTGGATATCCAGACTGGGCCTTTGTCAAAAGAAGTAGAAGGAAAGAAAAGAACACGAATACCAACAGTGAAGGGGAAAAGCAAGACAGGAGGAAGAACATGGTCATCCCATATGTAGCAGGGGTCTCCGAGAAATTAAGAAGAATTTTCAAAAACATCGTATCCCTGTCTGCTTTAAACCGAACAACACACTGAGGCAGCAATTGGTACATCCGAAAGACCCAATACCAAACACAAGAAAAGCGACATCAATAGCAGTGCAGTGCAGTGAAGAATGCTCTGATTTGTGGTGGGGAGACAAACACAACTGCATCAACGTATGGCCCAGCACAGAACCAATTCCTCGGGTTCAGGACTCAGCCGTGTATCTGCATCTTAAGGATAAAGGACATACCTTTGAAGATTGTAATGTTAACATACTGGCGAAGGAACGTGACTGGTTCAAGAGAGGTGTTAAGAGGCCATTTATGTGTAAATAAAGAAACCAGCCTAAATAGAGGTGGGGGGTTCGACACCAACTGTCTGCCATGTACAATGCTGTTTTAACACCTTACTCTGGGCGTTCCTATAACACCTCTTAGCCACTATCTAATCCACCCCTAACACTTTGCTGTCTACCTGTTGCCCCCTTGCCTGTACCTGGACTCTGCTATTTGCTGCCTACCTGTTGACCCTTGCCTGTACCTGACTCTGTTAGTTTTGCTCCTACCTGTTGACCCTTGCCTGTACCTGGACTCTGCTAGTTTGCTGCCTACCTGTTGACCCTTGCCTGTACCTGGACTCTGCTAGTTTGCTGTCTGCCTGTTGACCCTTGCCTGTACCTGGACTCTGCTAGTTTGCTGTCTGCCTGTTGACCCTTGCCTGTACCTGGACTCTGTTAGTTTGCCGCCTGCCTGTTGACCCTACCTGTACCTGGACTCTGTTATTTTTGCCGTCTGCCTTTGACCCTTGCCTGTACCTGGACTCTGCTAGTTTGCCGTCTGCCTGTTGACCCTTGCCTGTACCTGGACTCTGTTAGTTGCCGCCTGCTGTTGACCCTTGCCTGTACCTGGACTCTGTTAGTTTGCTGCCTACCTGTTGACCCTTGCCTGTACCTGGACTCTGTTAGTTTGCTGCCTACCTGTTGACCCTTGCCTGTACCTGGACTCTGTTAGTTTGCTGCCTACCTGTTGACCCTTGCCTGTACCTGGACTCTGCTAGTTTGCTCCTACCTGTTGACCCTTGCCTGTACCTGGACTCTGCTAGTTTGCTGCCTACCTGTTGACCCTTGCCTGTACCTGGACTCTGTTAGTTTGCTGCCTACCTGTTGACCCTTGCCTGTACCTGGACTCTGTTAGTTTGCTGCCTACCTGTTGACCCTTGCCTACTCTGCTAGTTTGCCGTCTGCCTGTTGACCCTTGCCTGTACCTGACTCTGTTGTTTGCTGCCTGCCTGTTGACCCTGCCTGTACCTGGACTCTGTTAGTTTGCTGCCTACCTGTTCCCCTTGCCTGTACCTGGACTCTGCTAGTTTGCTGTCTGCCTGTTGACCCTTGCCTGTACCTGGACTCTGCTAGCCTGACACCTTCTCCCATCGTGGGATTGGGTCTTGAGTTCCTTCTTCTGGGGTCACGACCTTTTTTGCCATGCAACATCCTCACCATCAGAGACTCGGAGAAGACTGGCAGGTACTTAAATTCTGTGCCTAGAGGGGGTTCTCTCAGATTGCTACCTGAAGATTTACATACTACTTAGACATACTAAGACTCATAGACTAATGTTCAGTCTTTGTAAAAACCGCCTAGTCCGTTCTTTCATGCAATCAATTTGAGATCACAAAATGAATGGGTCAGGAGGGATTATCTCAAGATAAAAACCGCTGCTTGTAAAATGGGTTCTTAAGACATTAGATAGGAATCTGTCTAATGTCTGCATAGGTTCAGCTTAAAACGGATCCACAAAACCCTCTCTAATTAGTTACATTAGACACATACGGCATATAGTTATATCCTTAATGGGACTTGCATCAGGAAAACAGAGCTATTCTTCTTAGTCAGCTGATGCCCCTCATCCTCAGAAGTCAATAGAGGTAGCAGTGAATGGGTGGCAATGGAGGTGGTACCGTTCCCCAAAACACCCCTGGTTAAGTCAGGACTCTGAATCATACAGTACAGTACTGAAGATGGCCACTTCACCAGGACAGCAAGAGGCATTGGTTGTTGATGGCTCTTATGTTAATAATCAACAATAATGTATTTTTCCTTTAAAGGGCATGTACACCCCCAAACAAAAATTAGTATTTAAGCTAATCTCCCTCCCCCAATGTAACCAATGTAAGCTGTTTTTAAACAGCTGATCACCGCGTATGATAAACATGTGTGATCAGCTGTTTCAAAGACAAACCCAAACTTCCGATCAGTTGTCAAACAGCTGATCGTGTATATGTTTCACTGTTTAAAAACAGTTGATTAGAAGGAGGTGGTTGGTCAGGGGCCCGGCCTCCAATCTCATGACCCCAGGCCCCTGAAGTTACATCGCTGGCTGTTGACATGCATGGAAATGACACAGAGCAGCAGCAGAAGACAAGGAAAGAGGGCTGGTAAATATACTTTTAATTCTCACACGTGCATTTAAGCTTGTGAGATTTGAGTGAGTTTAGCTTAGATACAAATTTTAGTTTGGGTGTGGGCATGCCCTTAAAGCAGGTGGGGAGACAGACTAATTTAGGGCAGATGTTCAAGAAAATATCTAATAATAGAAGTTCAAATCCACTTTGGAGTCTTACTTTGTGTTTGAATAGCTTAGAAACCCCAGTAAATATATCATAGAGGTTTCCTTTAAATGTATGCCTTGTGATTGCAAAACATTGTTATGGAAATGATCATGTTCATGTACTACCTTGTCTACTACACTATTATTTTATCTTTATAGTCCCTTTCTACTGGTTTACAGCACATGGGATGTGAGCTTTTCTACACAGTATATGTGGAACAGAAAATATTCCTGGGAGGTTCTATTAAAAAGATAGTTTATTGGGTGGAGCAGTTTCTTTAACTTGCCAAAAATATGATATTCTACCGAATAAAAATGTTATGTGTCTTGGCAGCAAACAGTGAGATTGCTAAATGCATTAGTGTAGATTTCTTTTTAAGTCTCCCTGCCAATTATCAAACTGAAGAAAATATGGAATAATGAACAGAGAAGTGCAAAATAAGTTTATTCAATTGAGATATGTCTTATTTCATGTTGCTGGTTGAGAAATTGCGGGCTTAGTGCAATGAAAGCCAGGAGAGTCCATATCCGTTTTTAATAGCACCATATTCCAATAGTCCAGGCTACCGACATGACCAGAGATGGTGCAGAGTGAATCTAGAAAGCTGAACTTTTTGTTAGTATTACTTTTTAACTATGTGATCCAAGGGGTGAGGAGCGCTATCCCTTAGTACTTTAATGAGGGAGAGAGAGTGTGTGTGGTGTGTGGTGGGGTGGGGGGTATGGTTGACAATTGTCCAACAATGGGTGGACTTGGGTAAACTAAGGACATGGTTAGGGAAATCAGAGGGTGTGACTAGGAGGTCAGGATGGAATGAACACTTCTGAATGGAGCTGGGCAGGGTGTAAATTGACCTCGACCACATCTCAGCTATCACCTAGGTTGGGAGGTATGTCAACGAATGTTCAAATATATGTAATAATGAAAACATTTCTGTTTAGGACCTAGCATGTTTAACAGATATATTGAGAGTGTTTGGCCCCTTTCATTGTTATTATAGTATATATTATTATTATGTTAATTATTATGTGGATTTATATGTGGAGCACATCTTCCGTAGGCTTACAATTACATGGATACATTCCCATCAGGCCCTGCCCTGAAAGCTTACAATCTAAGCACATGATCATTCATATTCCTGGGCCCCACAAAATATCATTATGCATGTGCTATGGAAAGTCCGACCTTATTACTGTAGCTTGGTTATTTGGGAAAACATGGAGCTAAAGCCCTGGAAACAAATTCCTCTCAGCCTCTAGTATGGAGACCACAGTTACCCTTCAAGTGATGATGCCTAAGAAGAGCAGGGAGGCAGAAGTCCTATTTGACATATTGCCCCTTAACATTGGTAAGCAGCTCTCTTGTCAGCCATTTCCTTATTTTTCCTCAATTTGTTTAGCAGTAAATTGTAGGTGTGTAGGTTGTTTTTGACCTGCTAGTTGTACAAAAGGAGCTTCTAAAGAACAGTATGGTGTTGAGATAAATTAAGCAGTTTAGTTTCATTTAATGGCAAGTTCACAAAATAAGAGGGAAATTTTGTGATACCCAACATTTGCAGCAAAATCTACCAAAGTTTACGGGAGGAGAAATGATGCAGTATTTATTTAAGACTAATATCATATTTACACATTTAATTGGCATCTAGGGAGTGGCATGGGGAATATGTCAATAGCCAAAATATTTGAAGAATAATTTTCAAAAGAACAAGCATAGTAGCACTCAAATGTACAGTATGTAAAGAGAGAGAGAGAGACACATTATTGTGTTATTGTGTTATTATTGTAGGTATACCCGTGTCTGTGTTGTTTTAGGGGATATTTTTTGTGTTTATGACTTTAAAACTAACTTTTTTGATGGTTTGGTATGGTTGGAAACGGAAGGGTAGGATTGGTTGTGAGGGTGTATCAGTTGGTGTCTGTACCTTTGTCTGGTGGGTCTTAGGGGGTATGTTTTTAGGGTGTATCAGTTGGTGTCGTACCTTTGTCTGTGTGGTCTTAGGGGGTATGTTTTTGCATTTCAGACCGTAAAACTAACTTTATTCATATTTTTGGTGTAGTTGCCATGGAAATAGGTTGGGTTTTGAGGGTGTATCAGTAGGTGTGTGTACCTGTCTTTGTGTGGTGTTAGGAGGTGTATTTTCTATTTCAGAATATAAAATAAAAAAATCACAGATAACGTGTAAATAGAGATGGACTAGAACTTAACAAGTCCGAATGGACTCGGACTTCTAGAACTATCCCGGACCCGGAATTCCCAGACTATCCGACTCGCGCGGCTATATTTCCGATAATTATTTAATGCGAAAATTATCGAATTTGCGGGCCGTTCGCTAACTCTAAAATGTATTGTTTGCCAACCCTCGGATATCATTGTTTTTGGTAACACTCGAATCTATGAATCGTTTTCGCTAACCCTCAAAAGTATCGTTTGTTTTTGGTAATCCTCGAATTTAGGTTCGATTTCGGTATCCTCAAATTTATTGTTTTATTTTCACTAACAATTGCCAACTCATGTTTTAACAATTTTGGTGACAGTCCATGTTCCCCAGACCATTTCCCAGGTGCCACAGCCATTTACTGTAAGTTACCATTGTTAGTTTAGCTGTAAATCATTCGGACTTTTCGAACTATCACTCCCCCATTGACTTTAATTCAAACTTTCGAACTTTTACTGAAGTTCGAAAGTTGAAAACGGACCGTACTTTCTAAAGTTCAGCCATCTCTAGTGGTAAAGCTCCAGGGATTCTGGAATGCTTCTCTGAATTCTTCTGAATTTTTTGTCTCTAGTTCGAAAAACTATGGGAGGAGATACAGTCCAAAAAAGTGGAAGAATAAAAGGTAAGAAGAAGAAAAAGAAGAACAGGAATTTGGCTTCATACAAATCAACAACTATAAAAAAAAACAACACACTGACTAGTTGTCTAATTGTAATGCAGGGTTTTACTGTATTAAAATGACATCTGTAATGTAGACAGCAGTTGTTGCAACTTTTAAATCTAATATTTGTAATTCTTCTACAGGTCCAATGTATATTTGTATGGAGTTACCATAGTAGCAGGTTAAGTAACTAAAGGATAATTAAAAAGGGGCTTGAGCAGATTAAAGTATCAAAAAAAAATGGAAATAAAATTTTTGTAAAATTTTACAATTTTTTTAATTAAGTTTAGTTATATTATTCATCTTTCTAGTTAATGGGATCTTCAATGGTGACAAGGTTGCCTGTAAATGACAAATTAAACAGAAACTATTGCAAGCCAGAAACTTTGGGAAACAAATTGTCATATAAAACTCAAATTAAAGAGTTGGGTCTTTGCAGTTTACAAAACATTTTATTGTTTGGAGATTAATGGTCTTCATTTTATGCACAGTGTCTAATTTTATATAATTTAGCTTAGTCATTTCCCTGTGAACTTAAGGTCTATCTTTGCATCTCCATTCTGCTTCTTAAATAAAATTTCCATTTGTGATTAAGGTAGGTTTGGCATTGGGGATCTACTATTGCTCCGGGTTTCCATGGCAACAAGTTGTAGATAGAAGAAGCTCTCGCATTCTCCACCATTCCCTTGTAGAACCCCGTGTTTATGTCCGTATATTTATTCCTGTTTGGCAGTTCGCAACAGCTCTGTGGGATTATAAACAGGATTTAACACTGCTCAAATCCTGTAACAGGATCCTTAACCTATTTTGAACCAGTGTAGACGTTTGTTGCAGTCTTCTGATGGAAAAACAAAACAAGGTATAATGCTTGTTTGCAGGTAGCAAAGGGAATGAATAGAAATATTTTTGCATTCTTTTTAAGCTTCTGGTTTTTTTTAGTTTTTTATTTATCTCTGATGATCCTAAGGTTTCTATTCTAATTATTGACCAAAAGTTCTGACTATCAAAATTCCTAAAATTCGGCCATATTTACAAATCGAAACAGGTTTCTTTCCAAACTGGGACTGATCTCTATATACTACAGAAGTCAATAATCCACCCCCTACCAATTATGTTAAAATGGTAATTTAACTGACCATTAAAATGAAGCAGATACCTACGGATCACCTGTGTGGCACAGCAGGTAATTAAAATAAAGAGAATCTGAAATAAATACAGCCAAGTGTTGCTATTTATTGCCATTTCGCATTACAAACGGAGCATTTTAAAAACAATCATAGTAAATTATGGTTCTTAGCCCCACAGGGAACCAGAAAAGTGTTTGATGCTTTGGGTTTCATTGCACCCAAGGGACTAATGTTGCTAATATATGCCAATGCTATCACAAGTTGCAGCCGGAAATACCAGGAGAATTGCTAATACTTGTGGAATTTGAAAATATGTAACACAAAGTGACAGCAAACTACGACTCTGGCAGGTTTTAGAGGGAAAATATCTGTCATGCAACAAGACAAGGACGCGAGGAGCAAACTGTTAAACATGTGGTTAATTTCTGCGAAACTGTAGATAAAATGTGAAAACAGATATTCTCCACATGGGTTAAGCGCATAGAAAATATTAGAGATGGATGAAATCATTGGTTTTGTGCTTTGTACTCAAAATGCCAGTATCCTGCTTTAATACCTGCAGGAGGAGGTATTAAAGGAACAGGAAGATGACCCAGAATGTGCTTGTATGGTGCAGCTGCAGGAACAACTGGGTGGCCTAGAGATGCCCACCACTTAAGTAGGGTGATTTAGTAAAACTAGAAATATGTGTACAGTCTCTCACAATTTTTTCTTTCCATCCTTGGACTTTCTATTATAGCAGTTTATTTTTCCTTGGATGATATTTGTACCTTACCCTCTGCATTACTATTCCAAGCTAAATTCCCTGCCCAAGCTATTTGATGCTTCCCAGGGCCTTCCCAGATATTCCTGCAGGTATTAAGCCAGGGGGTCCTGTGAGGATGGGCTAGTAGATTCGTGACTTGCAAAATAGATGAAATTATGGCCATTTTGCAAAAAGGGGACAGAAAATTTGTGGCACAACTAATTTCACCACAAGTTTCAGACAACATTAATACATTAGAATAGAGGTTTTATTAGGTGGAAAGTCTTTAGACACACATTGTACTGAACTTATGGAACTTATGGCCAACACTATCATTTGGCAGAAATTTCGGGAAAGACCCATATCTGAATCCAAGTTTGTTGTGCACACCACACAGATAGATTATGGCTGATACTGGGTATTAAATGCTTTATAAATAGTAAATAGTCCAAACATCTTCTCATCCCCTTTTTCTTATAAAGGATTTAAAGGGACAGTTCAGTGGAAATGTCAATATTGTTAAATTATTAGTTTGTGTAATGCCTTCTTAGTTATTCTACATATTCTCTCCCATTTTGAAAAATCAGTTGATTTCATACCCTTTGCTGTTCTCTGCTGTTCACATTAGTGAGCTGACATTTCAGGTTCTAACGGTCCTTCTTCTCCCAGGATGCACCACATCCTTGGAATGTCCTAACAGTAATTTCTACGGATTGGCTGTTGGATGGGTCAAACATGCTCAGATCTCTACTGAGTAACTGAATCAACCCAGGCGCTGGGTCAAGCAAGACCATAACGGTCTCTAGTAGGGGTCCTGCAAACAGGAAGTCAGTATTTCGGTTGCATTTATTTCAACAGACACAATGCTGAATTGGCAGATTAAGGTCATTGGATGGAAAATACTGCTCTTTTTTCTGAAAAGCATATGTATTTGCACTGAACTTCCCTTTAATGTATCTAATGGAGAGCTGCTCCAGCTGCATCTCCCTAAATGCATGTCCAGACCTAAAACACGGGAGGGGCCCAAACCAGGTTTTGTCTTCTGGAAAGAAATATACTGAATTTCTTTAAATAACTTGCTTAGAAAGGCAAGGGATGCATCATTAATGGACAATTATAGTTAAAAAAAAAAAACCTGCTCTCCTTTAACTCATTAATAGTAGCCAGGGTGAGGACCTCAAATGCTAAGTCCTCACCCCTGGGTACTTTAACGATCAGCGTAATACTTGATGAGATGAGAGAAGCTTTGTGTAAGTATAACACTGATGGTAAAGTACCAAGGGGTGAGAGTTTAGTGGTTTTGCCTTTATCCTGGATACTATTCAGGTATGGGACTGGGTAGAGCTGAGTATATTTGTCCTTTGTAGGTTATAAATAAAGAAAATATTTTAAGCCTCAGGGGAAAATGTTATTTTTTTTTATTATATTACACTTATACATACATGTTATTCTATAAATTCTCTTCCATTTTAAAAATTAGTTGAATTTATACCCTTTGCTATGATGACTGACATTTTAGATTCTGTAAACTCCTTCTTCTTCCCAGGATGCACCACATCCTTGGAATGTTCCTAAAAGTACATTTTATTGATTGGCAGTTGGATGGGTCAAACATGCTCAGATCTCTACTGAGCAACTGAATCAAACTAGGCGCTTGTCATGGGCAAGAACATACCGGTGTCTACTTGGGGTCTTGCAAACAGGAAGTCAGTGTTTCGAAGCATTTATTTATACAGACAAAATGCTGATTGGGCAGTTAAGGTCATTAGGATGGGAAAAAAAAGTTTTTTTCCTTATATGTATTTGCACTGAACTTTCCCTTTAATATTTATGAAGACGTATTTGAATGTTCCTTCCTATTCAAGGATCAGATTGCAGTAATGCTGTTTACTTCAGACATTGTTTTTCATTAATGTTTATCTTTTGATTCCGCTTGCTGGAGACAATAGTTGTGACGAACTTTGGACACTTTTTTCCCCACATGGAAAATACGTTGGGATATTTTTTCTTTCACAAAAGCAATCTCTTTACAATCAAATGTAAATTGGTTTATTAATTTTTGTTTTTAACAACATGACTAGTAGGAATAGTTTAAAATGAAAATCTGGTGATTTAATAAACTGGGCTTTACTCGCATCTATTGTGGATGAAACATACCTGGCCATTCCTATCTGTGACTGATCCCCATATGTTTTCTACTACAGCAGAGGGTTCTGATACCAGTGGCATTTCTTTGTTCAGACAACCGTCATAGTTGCCGACGGCGGATGTTCGCAATGGCGTTGCCGGATGTTGTGGACGAAGGGATTTTTATGGTTTCGGTAAGGTGTATGGGCCCCTTAAGCTCTTTTCAGCTCTAGGACAACATCCACGTTACCTTAAAACCTACTTGATTGTCCCCTAAAGGGCAAACTGTGGTCTCAAAACATGTTAGGGTTAAATGAAAGCCTGAAAATATAAGTAGCCACTTGTGACTAAGTTAGTAGCATGTGTGTACAATGTATGTACAATTGCCCAATGTAGTTAGGATAACTAATGGTGACCCAATAATGCAAAGCCCCCCATATCTTTTTGTGGCCCAGTGTCTTTAGCCCTGAGCACGTCGCTTGACTTGTTTTCGCTTGTAAAAACTGCAAACATCTATGACGATAAACCTTCCCATATATTCACTTTATAGGGCACTCACCGTTTGCCTTCAGTGGTCCGGGCAAACTATGATTAGGCTAAAGGAAGCCGAAACGCGTCAGGGTACTCCACCTGAGGAAGGGGGCAAGTTTCCCCCCGAAACGTTGTGATATGTTGTGTGGTCTACAATAAATCTGAGTTCATTTGGAGTGCTACCCTCGCCTCTTGCTTTCCTTGTATTATATCCTATAAGGTTGGATTATCCAGAGGCGTCAGCAGCACCCACAGTTGGTTGAGTGCAGAGGATCTTTTCTTGAACTTACTCCTGCCGTTTAGGTAACTATGTTTTTTTAACTTTTGCTGAATAAAGTATGTCGATTTTAATACAAACTGCTGTGTCGGCTGTACCGTTTTCGGAGTGTGCCAGACCCTCAAGTATCTTACTTTATCAAGTTTAAATGAAAGCCTGCAGTATTTCCTTTAAAATGAGCCGACAATCACATATCTGCTTGAGCCTCTGAGAAATTACTTGGGTGTGTTGAAACTTCCTGCTTTCAGCAGTTTTGAGTGACATCACTTTACCTCTGCCCCGCCCGGGGGGAGAAGCATGCTCAGTTAAGACATACTACTGGGTAAATCACGAAGTACCTGGGGAAAAAAATTGCAGTTGAGAATGCAGGCTGAGTCTGGTCACATGACTACAAGCTGGTCACATGGCTGAGAACAGGAAGTGTTCAAGCAGGAAGTAATATTGCAGAACCTTTCCAGCTATAAATTCTCACAAATTTTGTGATTTAGGTTTTATTTTGAAGGTGTGATGGAAGCTTATTACTAGTTTGGAAGACTTTGAGACCACAGTTACCCTTTAAATAAATTAAATTGTTATATTATTACCGTACACTTTAATCCATACTCTGGCTTGGAAAAGTTTTCTCCTAAGGCTGCTTTACTTAGGTAAAGTATCACATTACATGTTTGCTTATTTGCATATATTTATTACAGTATGGGGCGATGCACTGGAGCAACTATCGGCTTCCGGGTGCAATAGCTCTGGCGAAGTTATATCCCAATAGCGTCTCTTAGAGCATTGCAATGTGCATTAACTATTTGGCAGGAATAGTGTGGCAGATGCAGGAAGTGTGGTGCTATCGCATATAACATAGATTGTGGCGACTGCGCGGTGAACTTCCATGTTAGCCACACAGCACTAGCAATGAAGGTGTTAAAGTCACTTGACTTTAATTCCAGACAGGAGCAGTGGCCTCATGGTACATTTTTCTGTTTCTGTCATATACATGCAAATATGTAATGCGTTTATATATATTTATATACTGTATTTATTTTATATATAATGGTTTGTAGTTACATTTTAGTTGCATTACGTGACCTTTATTTGCTGCTTCTAATGTTTGTGCCATGCTATCAGCAATGACTAAATTCCTGCAAATATAATGGTATGTCCCCATATAATCACTTGTTATTAACATACCTCTATAAGGGAAAGCCTACACTTGTTTTCACTGTCCTAATACTGTAATCACATGGCTTTCACTTCATTGGCTTTATTTAACTGTTGTAAAAAATAGAATCTCTGGTCAGGAGTGCTACAGACTATAGTAATAACATACTTTGGGGTGTTATCTGTATTTGATGCTTTACGCCTCCTCTGACAGATTGCCTTGATAGCCTTTTACATCTTCTCCCCATATGTACTTGTTTTTCCGCGATTGGGTACTTTCTAGGCTGTTCCCAGGAACATCTGTCAATCATGCTTACTATGGGATGTGGAGGATTTTTATCCCAGGCATGACAAGAACTGAGCCATTTGGAGATATTTTTCACTTGTATTATTAAAACTATATGAAAAACCTTCACAATATTTTTTTTACATTAGAAATAAACTGTTGTCTGATTAATATCCCGTTACTAGAGATGGCCGAACTTTCGAAGTTTGGTCTGTTTTTGAACTTTCGAACTTCTAAAAAAGTTCGAAAGTCCGAAAACAGACCCATTAAAGTCAATGGGGTGTAAATAGTTTGTAAAGTTCAAATGAACTTTCCGATTTATTGCAGTGTAAACTTACAGCCCCTGGGACCCGGGGAATTGTCTGGGAAACACGTCCGTGTGCAGGGAACAGCATAAAAACCAGTCGTAGCGCACGCCGTGCTACTTCCTGTTTCCGCGTGCCCCTCCCTGGCACTTATAAATGCCTTTGCGGCCCTGACAAGGGCCCTTTGTGGCTTAAGGGTCCCGCAGCTCGAACCGTGACCCCCCTCCCCGGGACCCCCCTCCCCGCCCCTTGTAAGGCCCTTGCGGCACTGATAATGCCCTTCTTGGGGTCGCACAGCTTGAACTGACCCCTGGCAGCTCTTAAAATAGCCCTTGGGTGGCATCTCATGTCTTCCATCCAGTGACATCAGCTCTGCTGAGGCCACCGACCCCGAGAAATACTCCTGCGGCCACCAGGTACATCATCGAGGCCGTGTTACCGGCATCTTGATCCGACGCGCCATCTTCAGGCTAGCAACACCAACACCACTGAGGTCGCCGATGCCAAGCAGGCTCACTGAGGCTGATTGGTTAATGTAAACCATGTAAACCAGCATTGAAAAATTGACCAATCAGAAACGGATTAGGGTTTTCTGCAAACCTTATAAAGTGGTGAAATCCTCTGCGGAGCTCAGAAGTCATCGCAGTAGATGGCAGAAGAAAAAGCAGCTAGCAACATCAGCTCCGCTGAGGCCGGCGGTGCCATCAAGGCGCCGGTAACATCGGCCTCGTCAAGGCCACGGGTGACGGAGGTACCCCTTTTAAGAGCTGCCAGGGGTCCCGTTTGAGCTGTGGGACCCCCAACAAAGCACCTTATCAGTGCCGCAAGGGCCCTTACAAGGGCCAGGAGTGGGGTCCCGGTTCCAGCTGCGGGACCCCTTAAGCCCCAAAGGGCCCTTGTCAGGGCCGCAGGCCTTATAAGTGCCAGGGGGGTCCCAATTCAAGCTGTGACCCTTAAGCCCCAAAGGGCCCTTGTTAGGCTAGAAACATGCTGGCTAGAAACATGCTGCTAAGGATCTCATTGCAGAGATTTAATCTGATCCCAAATCATTGTTTGAGGAGGCAGGCTCTATGAAAAAAACACACTTGGTTGGGGAAATCATGGTGAATCTGCATGTCTAGTGAAGTTTAGGGGAAAAAAGTGTGGTGAATTTTCTAAAAGGTGAGGCCTACAGCAACATTAGAGGAGCCACAAGATTTCTAGGCAATTAGACTTTTTGCAAAAAAAGGTGAAATAAGTTCAGATTCTTCTTTGTCTTCTTTTCTTCATTTATTGAAATTAAAAGGTGAGCAGGGGTACAGTTAAACAGTATTAATACATGGTGGGGATTGACCTTATTATGAAAGGTCAAGGTTTACCTAATCTAATAGTACAGCCGGATGGTCCCTTAGTAACATTCTCTAAGCATTCCCAGTAGTATAAGGTAGTAGGAGGAATATTTGGCCCTTGTGTATAGATGCTAGGATCGTGGTCATAGTGGGAGACATTGGCAGGAGATGTAATAAAAGTTCTTATCATTAAAAATGGTGCTAAACTTGCCCCAACCTATCAGATGTTATTTACCATTTGAAAGCTAACATCTGATTGGTTGGACCAAAATTAGCACCATTTGTAACGATTAGAACTTTTATTACATCCCCTATGAATTTCTAATAGTGATCATAATAGGGAAAGCTTGGCTTCTTCTTAAATACCCTGCATTCCAGTGTCAGACTAAAGACTATTCCAGTAGATCTAGACACTCATATTCCTGTATGTAGTCCAGTGGGATACGTCAGAATGGATCATCAGTCATCATCACTTTCAAAGGCTTCCAGTGGCTACCAGGGTTTTAACTAGTAGACAATATTTGCACAGGCTGAGGATTGCTGTGAGGTCCCCCACAGACAAATATTATCCCTGAGTCTTTAATTCACTCCAGTAAATGGCCTAAGGTCAAATGTGTCTATCTCTGGGTTTTCCCATGGTCGGTCTGAATTATATTGGAACACTGTATGCATTTAATGAGCCATAGAAATACCAAAATGAAAGATATAAATGACAGCTTTCTATTTTGTAAATAGAAATATTATTTAGTTCTTTACATCCATTCTCTAAAGCTGGGTACACATGTATGGCGCACGTTTCAACAAACGACCCACTGGACATAGTCATGTGTGACCCATTCGATCTTAAGTCATTGTTTGTCAAAAGACCCCTACTGACTGGCCCAACATGTACACATGTACCAGTCTTAAGGGCTGGTATAATATAGTAACAAAACTTTGCCCATGCTATTTATTACACACAATCAGATGTTATCTAACGAGTGTTCCAGTTCCTCCCACAATGATGTTCCAGTTCCTTCCACAATGAGTGCTCAGTTCCTCCCACTATAAGTGTTCAAGTTCCTTCCTCTATAAGTGTTTCCAGTTCCTACCACTATGAGTGTTCCAGTTGATACATGTTTAATTCTGATTCGTCTCTTTGCATTTGGTCTGATTCTACACTTATAGCATAGCAGTTGTGAGGGGAGCAAATATTTTTAACAAAGTATCCAGCTGGATTAAATAGATAATAACCCTTTTTACGATGGAGAAAAAATAGGGCAAAATATTCCACTGATATTTAGAATTTTACTGAATTCTCCCCCACTGTAAGTGTTCCAGTTTCCTCCCTCTATGAGGGTTCAAGTTCCTCTTACTTTAAGTGTTCCAGTTCCTCCCTCTACAAGTGTTCCAGTTCCCCCATCTATGAGTGTTCCAGTTCCTCCCACAATGAGTGTTCCAGTTCCTCCCACTATAACTGTTCCAGTTCCTCCCTCTATGAGTGTTCCATTTCCTCCCACTATAAGTGTTCCAGTTCCTCCACTATAAGTGTTCTGTTCTAGTTCCCCCTTCTATGAGTGTTCCAGTTCCTCCCACTATAAATGTTCCAGTTCCTCCCATAATGAGTGTTCCAGTTCCTCCTACTATAAGTGTTCCAGTTCCTCCCACTATAAGTGTTCCAGTTCCTCCATGTATGAGTGTTCCAGTTCCTCCCACAATGAGTGTTCCAGTTCCTCCCACTATGAGTGTTCCAGTTCCTCCCACAATGAGTGTTACAGTTTCTACAACAATGAGTGTTCCAGTTCCTCCCACTATGTTCCAGTTCCTCCCACATGAGTGTTCAGTTTCTACAACAATGAGTGTTCCATTGTCCTCCCACTATGAGTGTTCCAGTTCCTCCCACTATAGTGTTCCATTTTCACAACAATGATGTTCCGTTCCTCCCACTATGGTGTTCCAGTTCCCCACCTATAAGTGTTCCAGTTCCTCCCACTATAAGTGTTCCAGTTCCCTCCCTGTATGAGTGTTCCAGTTCCTCCCACAATGAGTATTCCAGTTCCTCCCACATGAGTGTTCCAGTTCCTCCCACTAAAGTGTTCCAGTTTCTACAACAATGAGTGCTCCAGTTCCTCCACTATGAGTGTTCCAGTTTCTCCCACATTGTTCCAGTTTCTACCAATGAGTGTTTCCAGTTCCTCCCACTATAAGTGTTCCAGTTTCTACAACAATGAGTGTTCCAGTTCCCCTATGTTCCACATTCCTCACTATAAGTGTTCCAGTTCCTCCTGTATGATGTTCCGTTCCTCCACTGAGTGTTCCAGTTCCTCCCACTATGAGTGTTCCAGTCCTCCCACTATAAGTGTTCCAGTTTCTACAACAATGAGTGTTCCAGTTCCTCCCACTATGAATGTTCCAGTTCCTCCCACACAATGAGTGTTCCAGTTCCTCCCACACAATGAGTGTTCCAGTTCCTCCCACAATAAGTGTTCCAGTTCCTCCACAATGAGTGTTCCAGTTCCTCCCCAATGAGTGTTCCAGTTCCTCCCACACAATGGTGTTCCAGTCCTCCCACTATAAGTGTTCCAGTTCCTCCAACTATGAGTGTTCCAGTTCCTCCCAACTAGTGTTCCAGTTCCTCCCACACAATGAGTGTTCCAGTGTCTCCCACTATATGTTCCTTCTCCCACAATGAGTGTTCCAGTTCCTCCCACAATGAGTGTTTCAGTTACATGTTGATAAAGTTTATTTCGATTCGTCTCTTTGCATTTGGTCTAATTCTACCTTATTAGCATAGCAGTTGCTAAGGGGAGCAATTATTTTTAACAAGAAGTATCCGAGCTGGATTAAAATGAATAATAACCCTTTTAAGATGGAAAAAATAATAGAAAATGCTAATGGCAAATTATTCCACTGTATTTAGAATTTTACTGAATTCTCGCAAAAATGATTGTGAAGATATGTGAACTTTTTACAAACGGATCTGCTTGGTATTTCCTTTAAAGACGCCATGTCTTGACATTCACGGTGGGCTCTTATTTTAATGTCAGTTCTGATGTTTTCAATATCCTTATAGCTATGGAGCTTTCTTTGCAGACTTGCTAATAGACCATAATAGACATGTACTTAGTGCAGTAACAGTCATGAATCCCTGTACAAATGTTTTATTAGTAATATTTACAGGCGTTTTAGAATTTCTGTGAATTTTTTTTATTATTTATAATTAGGTTTTTTTTATATGGAGCTAAATATACCTTGAATGCTTTACAATTCGTTTATTCATTCACACCAGACTCTACTTGAATCATTTACAATCAGACCAGAAAGATGTAATCTTACCCCCATGCTCCTCTTTCTTCGCTGTTCTTGCGATGCAGTAATCACGTGATTTTCTGATTACGGGATCCTGGCATGGAGAGTAATGGCAGAATTTAAAAGATGTTAGATTTCAGTAGCGCAAAAATAAACGCAAGCCATTTTACATTGGGTGTCCATACGGGTGCGCAGGCATCGGAAAATTGAAGCTACCCCATGTTAACCATTGGACTACCGATAATACTCGATGCAGGGCTTGATTTTCCATTAGGGACAGTAAACATTTGCTTAGAGGTTAATGTGGTAGGGAGGGATACTGTCTCCATCTCCCCAATAAGCAAAATGTGCATGTTTGGAGGTGTGGTCTGTGTTGAACGGTGGGTTAAGGGCCCCAGCTTTTTGTGCCTATAGAAACCTGGTCCACCTAATTTTCCATCCAGACAAACTGATCCCAAGCTGAAGGGGTAATCCAATGACATTGGGTTTGATTATTTTGTGCCATACACATGGTCAATGTCAAGCAAATGTTAGAGGTGAAAAGGCAAAGAAATACTTACGTCTATGAAGCTTACCTATGCATCTTCTTGTTCTTAACTAGCAACTAGAGATTTTTGAATGTTGAGTTTTGTTCCAAAAGATTTACTAAATTTCGAAAGTTCGAGCTTCATTTTTGAAATTGGTCTACTTTCGATTTTCGAAGATCGTCTCCTTTATATTTTCGAAAATCGTCTATTTTCAAAAATAGTCTACTTTTGATTTTCGAAAATAGTCTTTATTTTTTCGAAAATCGTTCTACATTCGATTTTCGATAAAAATCGAAAAATTCGAAAAATCCAGGTTCTGTGAAATTCGTGAGTTCCGAAAGTTTCATTAGGATTTCGAAACCCTCAGATTCGATTCGAACTGGGTTCTATTAGAAACTACATTACATTTCTACTAGCACACCCCCCAAAAAAACAAATAATCAGGTATCGATTATCGGCAGTGAACATGGTTCAGTTTGGCCCCAGTAATAACTAGAATGCTCGACTCACTGAAATCTGTTAAACATGCAGATTTGCAGATTTTTGAAAAAATCCGAAAATTTTAAAATCCTAAAGTTCTGCCTAAAAATAAAGTATAAATAGCAATGGTGACTTACTGTAAATGGCTCAGGGACCTGGAGAATGGCTGGGGAACACGTATCAATGCCCAAATCACCGCCCAGTGAAAAATATTTTATGCACTTCCTTTTTGGCATTCCACAGTATTTTCCCGATTTTAAATTGTTGATTTTTAAATTTGAAATTTCTGAAATATCGTAAATATCAAAAGTATTCAAAATTTATCAATAATAGTTCTGCAGTTCGAAAAATGTGAAAAAGTTAGAAATCCGCAAAGTTGAAGTTGTGGCAGATCAGTCAGGTTCTGGCTCATCTCTAGTAATAACACGACAGAATACCCGTCACACAGCCCTGCAAGTAAGGTATGGTATATCCCAAATCACTTATATGGTCACTCTCACTCACATTAACCTACAGTTTGGGATTTCATGTGTGGTTTACATTAAATATGACACTCAGGGCTAGGCCACACTGATGCCTTTAATCGCTATCCACAACCCGCTATTAAATGTGCACACTAGGTGTCCCAATTGATGTGGGCACACTAGTGCGATACTGTGTGCTCCGCTTTTTTTGCGCATTCGCATGCACTCTGATTGCTAAACATTAGCCAACTGCACCCGCGCACACCGGCAAGGTGCTTTTGCGCACAATGGCAAGGATTTACGTATGCACTTCCGTGCGCGCAGGACCGCGTTGCTGTGTGGCCTCACCAAGAGGCTGACAAATAGCTTGTGATAAAAATACATTTACTAGATTATTTATTGTCTTTTATTACCCAAAATAACATAGAACAACAAAGTAGGAACAATCTGTAAATGGAGTCGTAGGATGACAAATGTTATTTTTACAGCATTCAATTACATTTTATACCATGTATCGCGTTCTATTTAATAAATCTCCCTTATCATTAAAACAATGACATGTAAAAACATCTTTCACAAGCAGCTTTGTGGCAATCTGTAGGCAATAAGCGATGGCTTAAATTCAGGCGTTTTATTTCCAGTCTAGTGTCAACACTAAAGTGCTTACCGCCTGTTTTCTAGATATCAAAGTGAGCAGTTCACGAACCAATAAGAACCAGAGTTTATGATTTTGACCAATCAGCATAAGGTTAAAAGGATCTTGCTGTAAAAAAAGATTTTCCTTATTTAGATAGCATGTGTTTAACGCTCATTAAAACATTTTCGGCTTTAAGCAGCACACATAATGAAATACACATTTTAATACGTTTTTACACTATCTAGTTGTGGCCAGACCTAACGTGTACTTGATCATGACGTTAACTTGATGTACACCACGCTGCAATCCCAATGTACTAAATCCAGTGGATAGTAACACAGCTATGGAGAACCTCCTTTTATAAAGTGCTTGTAGTGCTTGTGGTAATCAGCACATTTTGAAAATCTTCCAGAGCAAGTTTGTACCAAGGGCATATTGATAAATAATCCCTACCATCCCCGATTTCATATCACCACACATCGCCGTAAAATGATGGTTATTATCGTCATATCATCATACTCATAAAGCTATCGTTATCAGGCAAAAAGTACCGTCACAGGTCTGCACCGCCAGGAGGGGGGGAGGTTGCTGTGAGACTAGTGCATTGTTGGGATCCAGCAGCATGAATCAGGACCCTTTTCAGGTCCCTGCTGCCTCCCTTCTGCCCCCCCGTGATGTAGTTGCCACCGCCGTGCTGTCAATGCTGACACTAATGTCGCCAGTCGATTCTCTTTCTTCTGTCATCTGTCATCACTCAGAGAGTGATGGGTGATAACATTCTATCAGATAATAAAGGGATATTTGTAATAATTCTAGACAGCTGGAACTAAAAAACATTCCATACGGGAACGTAACATTTCCAAATATGAGAAAATCGTTCTCATATTACATTGCTTGCGCTTTACAAATATTGCAGATGTAGATATAGATGTAGATGTGATGTAGATATAGATGCAGATATAGATGTAAGATGTAGATATAGATATAGATGTAGATATAATGTAGCTATACTGTCGATGTAGATTCATAATAGATGAGCCTGCATGCTATGCGCTATAGCATTAAGATTATCCGCTGCTCGCTGCTCGCTGTCGATCTCGATTTCTGCGCCTGTCGCTTACGCTAGACTATGCGCTATGAGAGCCTATGTTCGAACAGATGTAAGATAGCTGTGTGTAGAGCTGCGATCCGCTAGCTGTCAATACCGCTGGCTATCCGACTGCTTCGCTCTCGCTGTCGCATGTCGCCTTCGTGTCGCGTGTCGCTGTCCGCGCTGTCGCTCCCGCTCCCTCGCTGCTCTGCGCTGCCGCTTCCTCTCGCTCTCGCTGTCTGTGCCGCTGCGTCCGCTCTCGCTGTCGCGTCTAGCTTCGCGTTCCTGTCGCTCGCTCTGCGCTGTCGCTGTCGCTCGCTGTCGCTGTCGCTCTCGTGAGTCGCTGTCCGTGCTGTCGCGCTCGCTTGTCGCCTGTCGCTGTCGCTTGCTGTCGCTGTCGCTCTCGCTGCGACTGTCGACTCTCGCTGTCCCTGTCGTCTGTCGTCCGCTACGCTGTCGCTCCCTGTCCGCTTCGCTTCAGCTCTCGTGTCTGTCGCTGTGCTCGCTTCGCTCTAGCTCTCGCTGTCTCTGTCTCGCTGTCGCTCTGCGTCCTGTCGCTCTCGCTGCTCTGTGCTCCTGTTGACCCTTGCCTGTACCTGGACTCTGTTAGTTTGCTGCCTACCTGTTGACCCTTGCCTGTACCTGGACTCTGTTAGTTTGCTGCCTACCTGTTGACCCTTGCCTGTACCTGGACTCTGCTAGTTTGCTGCCTACCTGTTGACCCTTGCCTGTACCTGGACTCTGCTAGTTTGCTGCCTACCTGTTGACCCTTGCCTGTACCTGGACTCTGCTAGTTTGCTGCCTACCTGTTGACCCTTGCCTGTACCTGGACTCTGTTAGTTTGATGCCTACCTGTTGACCCTTGCCTGTACCTGGACTCTGCTAGTTTGCTGTCTGCCTGTTGACCCTTGCCTGTACCTGGACTCTGCTAGTTTGCCGTCTGCCTGTTGACCCTTGCCTGTACCTGGACTCTGTTAGTTTGCCGCCTGCCTGTTGACCCTTACCTGTACCTGGACTCTGTTAGTTTGCCGTCTGCCTGTTGACCCTTGCCTGTACCTGGACTCTGCTAGTTTGCCGCCTGCCTGTTGACCCTTGCCTGTACCTGGACTCTGTTAGTTTGCTGCCTACCTAATCCGCGAGTAAAATGTCTATTATACCAATACGCGAGTAAATATTGAATATCGAATCCACGAGTAAAATGTCTATTATACCTATACACGAGTAAATATCGAATATCGAATCTGCGAGTAAAATGTCTATTATACCAATACGAGAGTAAATATCGAATTATCGAATCCATGAGTAAAATGTCTATTATTGCCGGGATGGAATGCCTTCTGGGCAAGTACCTATGGCCAGGGACCTGCCACTGTGGGTGTGCCAATGGCCACAAACTCCCTGAACGCTGCACTGTCTACAGGATGAAGGTAGCAGCTGCACCGCCAGGAGTTTTGATAAGCCAGCAGTGAGACGCGGGCTTGGGGGTGAATGGGGGACAGTTTCTGCCTCCGCTCCAACAACTGGGGAAGAAAGACCTGCCTTTTAGCTTACGCTCCAGCAGCAGTGTCAGAAGGCTCTTAACACCGCATGCTGGGCCAAAGGCTGCCTCTCCTCCCTAACTTCCACCGATGAAGCAGCTGATGGGGCCAGAGGGGGAGGAGGAACTGTGGCTACCTGGGAACCAGGTAGGGAATGTTTGGGTGCGCACTTCCCTGTCCTCTGGTCCCACTGGGCAAGTGGTGCAATATCATATGTCTCTCATAGAGGAGGTGCACAAATGTGATGTGGTCTTCCCACGGTCAACACGTTGCAGGCGCAAATTGCACACTGCAACCGTGCTGTCACCTGGAGCCAGTAAGAAGAACACCCTTCACCGCTGAGCCACCGGCACGACTCGGAGCAGAAGTCACCTGCTGCTGTGGGGCACTGGCACCAGATCTCATTGGTGCCCTACCACCATGTGCAACACTAGGTGCACTGCCTCTGCCCCTGCCCCCAGTCCTGCCTCTGGTTCAGGATCGTGCCATGCTCTGAGGGACATCCCTCAGAGACACTATCCTCCTCCTCTCTCACAGAGGGCACCCATGGACGATCGGTGACCTCATCGTCCACTTCCACCTCCTCAATACTGGAGGCTGCGTCACTAACAGCAGCAGCATCTGGAACCTCACCCCCTGCATTAGTTCCCTGGCTGCTCACAGACTGCTGCATGACATCGTCAGCTCCTGCCCCCTGTGCACTGAGCACTTTCCTCACCTCGGCGACAGGAAAGATTGTGCATCAGTGCACGGTCCTCCTCAAGCACACTAGCCCCACACATAGTGTGCGAAAACTTTTCCTGAGACTCCTCCTCCGGATCCCTGAAGGTACAGGCCATGTGGGCAATGAAATCCTGATAAAGAGGATCAGGGTCCATGCCCACAGTAGGAGCCTCAGGTGAGGAAGGAGACGGCACAGTATCCAGAGTAGCAGCTCGGCTGCTCTGTGCCTGTGAGGAGGTGGATGAGTAAGGTGGGTATACACTCTACTACCCGTTCCTTGATCAGAAGGGATAGCCCTAGCACGGCACCCCTAAACAACGGGCACGGTTACCTGGCTGCCCTGCGAAGGGCCAGGTAGCTCCTGGCCAGAGCACCCTTCCTGGCTCTCCCTCTTGCTTGCCAGGCATTTCCCTCTCCCAAATTTTAACAAAAAATAAATAAATAAATTAAAAAAAAAAAAAAATATATATTATATATATTAATATATATATATATAGATACATATATATATATATATTATATATATATATAATATATATATATATTGTATATATACACACACACAAACACAAAAGACAAAGCAACAAAACAACACAGAAGCAAACAAATAAAACAAAGCTTTTTTTTTTTTTACACTAAAAGCACAAATAGGACACAGACACAACGACAGCAAACAGCAGATCAGACCTCTAAAAGGTCTAACACAAAATGTGTCCAAATGAATTATAGGGGGGTTAGTCCTTAAAAGGACTTTTGGGTCTCACAAGGAAGGTTAGTCCTTAAAAGGACTGTTGGGTCCCAAGATGTGTGAATACAGGGGTGGGTAACAACAAGTGCTAAACCACCACACTGAAATTCACACACAGAAAGCAGAAATCACACATACATACTGCCCTATATAAAGCACTCATGTAAATATTATACCATACATACATACTGTCCTATATAAGCATTCTATGTAAATATTATACCATACATACATACTGTCCTATATAAAGTATCTATGTAAATATTATACCATACATACATACTGTCCTATATAAAAGCACTCTATGTAAATATTATACATACATACATACGTCCTATATAAAGCATTCTATGTAAATATTATACCATACATACATACTGTCCTATATAAAGCACTCTATGTAATATTATACCATACATACATACTGTCCTATGTAAAGCACTCTATATAAATATTATACCATACATACATACTGTCCTATATAAAGCACTCTATGTAAATATTATACCATACATACATACTGTCCTATATAAAGCATTCTATGTAAATATTATGCCATACATACATACTGTCCTATATAAAGCACTCTATGTAAATATTATACCATACATACATACTGCCCTATATAAAACACTCTATGTAATATTTGCTAACATAATACTGCCCTGTATAAAGCACTCTATGTAAATATTACACCCACATACATACTTCCTATATAAAGCACTCTATGTAATATTACACACATACTACTTCCTATATAAAACACTCTATGTAAATATTATATCACACTACATACTGTCCTATATAAAGCACTCTATGTAAATATTATACCACATACATACATACTGTCCTAATAAAGCACTCTATGTAAATATTATACCATACATACATACTGTCCTATATAAAGCACTCTATGTAAATATTATATCACACATACATACTGTCCTATATAAAGACTTATGTAAATATTATACCATACATACATACTGTCATATTAAAGCACTCTATGTAAATATTACCATACATACATTCTGTCCTATATAAAGCAACTCATATAAATATTAACCATACATACATACTGTCCTATATAAAGCACTCTATATAAATATTATACCATACATACATACTGCCCTATATAAAGCACTCTATGTAAATATTATGCCATACATACATACTGTCCTATATAAAGCATTCTATGTAAATATTATATCACACATACATACTGTCCTATATAAAGCACTCTATATAAATATTATACCATACATACATACTGCCCTATATAAAGCACTCTATATAAATATTATACCATACATACATACTGCGGGATTCGAGAATTCGAATTTACTCGCGTATAGGTATAATAGACATTTTACTTGTGGATTCGAGAATTCGATATTTACTGGCGTATTGGTATAATAAACATTTTACTCACGGATTCGATATTTGATATTTACTTGCGTATTGGTATAATAGACATTTACTTGCGGATTCGAGAATTCAATATTTACTCGCGTATAAGTATAATAGACATTTTACTGTGGATTCGAGAATTCTATATTTACTGCGTATGGTTAATAGACATTTTACTCACGGATTTGATATTCGATATTTACTCGCGTATTGGTATAATAGACATTTTACTTGCAGATTCGATATTCGATATTTACTCGCGTATAGGTATAATAGACATTTTACTCGCGGATTCAATATTCGATATTTAGTTGCGTAAGGTATAATAGACATTTACTCACGGATTCGAAATTCCATATTTACGTCGCGTATAGGTATAATAGACATTTTACTCATGGATTCGATATTCGATATTACTCGCGTATAGGTGTAATAGACATTTTACTCGCGGATTCAATATTCGATATTTACTCGCGTATAGGTATAATAGACATTTTACTCACGGATTCGATATTCGATATTTACTCCGTATAGGTATAATAGACATTTTACTCGCAGATTCGAGATTTCCATATTAACTCGCGTATAGGTTAATAGACATTTTACTTGCGGATTCGAATTACTCGCGTATAGGTATAATAGACATTTTACTTGCGGATTCGATATTTACTCGCGTATAGGTATAAATGACACAGTTTACTTGCGAACGATATTGATATTTGCTCGCGTATTGGTATTTGACATTTTACTCGCATATCCGCACGCCTTGAACATTCGATAATTATCGAAGTCGGAAAATATCCAAAATCCGGGTGCGGGATAGTTCGAGAAGTCCGAGTCTGTTCAAACTCGAATAGTCCATCTCATTGGTATAATAGACATTTTACTTGCGGATTCGAGAATTCAATATTTACTCGTATAGGTATAATAGACATTTTACTCGTGGAATCGAGAATTTATATTATGGCGTATTGGTATAATAGACATTTTACTCACGGATCGATATTCGATATTTACTCGCGTATTGGTATAATAGACATTTTACTTGCAGATTCGATATTCGATATTTACTCGTGTATAGGTATAATAGACATTTTACTCGCGGATTCAATATTCGATATTAGTTGCGTATAGGTATAATAGACATTTACTCACGGATTCAGAATTCCATATTTACGCGCGTATAGGTATAATAGACATTTTACTCATGGAGTGTCTATTATACCTATACGCGAGTAAATATCGAATCCGCAAGTAAAATGTCTATTATACCTATACGCGAGTTAATATGGAAATCTCGAATCTGCGAGTAAAATGTCTATTATACCTATACGAGAGTAAATATCGAATATCGAATCCGTGAGTAAAATGTCTATTATACCTATACGCGAGTAAATATCGAATATTGAATCCGCGAGTAAAATGTCTATTACACCTATACGCGAGTAAATATCGAATATCGAATCCATGAGTAAAATGTCTATTATACCTATACGCGCGTAAATATGGAATTCTCGAATCCGTGAGTAAAATGTCTATTATACCTATACGCAACTAAATATCGAATATTGAATCCGCGAGTAAAATGTCTATTATACCTATACGCGAGTAAATATCGAATATCGAATCTGCAAGTAAAATGTCTATTATACCAATACGCGAGTAAATATCGAATATCGAATCCGTGAGTAAAATGTCTATTATACCAATACGCCAGTAAATATAGAATTCTCGAATCCACGAGTAAAATGTCTATTATACCTATACGCGAGTAAATATTGAATTCTCGAATCCGCAAGTAAAATGTCTATTATACCAATAGAGATGGACTATTCGAGTTTGAACAGACTCGGACTTCTCGAACTATCCCGCACCCGGATTTTGGATATTTTCCGGACTTACGATAATTATCGAATGTTCAAGGCGTGCGGATATGCGAGTAAAATGTCAATATACCAATACGCGAGCAAATATCAAATATCGAATTCGCAAGTAAACTGTGTCTATTATACCTATACGCGAGTAAATATCGAATCCGCAAGTAAAATGTCTATTATACCTATACGCGAGTAAATATAGAATTCTCGAATCCACAAGTAAAATGTCTATTATACTTATACGCGAGTAAATATTGAATTCTCGAATCCGCAAGTAAAATGTCTATTATACCAATACGCAAGTAAATATCAAATATCGAATCCGTGAGTAAAATGTTTATTATACCAATACGCCAGTAAATATCGAATTCTCGAATCCACAAGTAAAATGTCTATTATACCTATACGCGAGTAAATATCGAATTCTCGAATCCACGAGTAAAATGTCTATTATACCAATATGCCAGTAAATATCGAATTCTCGAATCCACGAGTAAAATGTCTATTATACCTATACGCGAGTAAATATTGAATTCTCGAATCCACGAGTAAAATGTTTATTATACCTATACGCAAGTAAATATCGAATATCGAATACGCGAGTAAAATGTCTATTATACCAATACACGAGTAAATATCGAATATCGAATCCACGAGTAAAATGTCTATTATACCAATACGCGAGTAAATATGGAATTCTCGAATCCAGGAGTAAAATGTCTATTATACCTATACGTGAGTAAATATGGAATATTGAATCCGTGAGTAAAATGTCTATTATACCTATACGCAAGTAAATATCGAATATCGAATCCGCAAGTAAAATGTCTATTATACCAATACGCCAGTAAATATCGAATTCTCGAATCCACAAGTAAAATGTCTATTATACCTATACGCGAGTAAATATTGAATTCTCGAATCCGCGAGTAAAATGTCTATTATACCAATACGCGAGTAAATATTGAATTCTCGAATCCGCGAGTAAAATGTCTATTATACATATACGCGAGTAAATATTGAATTCTCGAATCCGCGAGTAAAATGTCTATTATAACTATACGCGAGTAAATATTGAATTCTCGAATCCGCGAGTAAAATGTTTATTATACCTATACGCAAGTAAATATCGAATGTCGAATCCGTGAGAAAATGTCTATTATACCTATACACGAGTAAATACTGAATTATCGAATCCACGAGTCGTTCATGGGATAATTATCGAATGTTGGAACGCGAGAGCTCGAAAGTAGCATGCGTGAGAGTAAAATCGATTTTTCAAAGTCCTGGATATTTGAACATGTTCCCCAGACCATTTCCCAGGTCCCACAGCCATTTACATTAAGTTACCATTGATATTTTAATTGTATTTCATTCAAACTTTTCAAACTATTTGACTCCCATTGACTTTAATGGGTCCGTTTTCGAACTTTACATCTAGTTCGAAAGTTCGAAAAAGGACTGAACTTTTGAAAGTTCGGCCATTCTACCCAAAACTGAATACTTAAATAGTATGCATACTGAAAAAAAATACTTTCCCTCATGTTTATCTCTAATTAAATATAAAGACTAAAGATGGCCATACACACCAATGATAATGGGTAAATCCCATTGAGGAACGATGGGATATACCCATTATTGTCAGTGTGTAGGGACTGTTCCTGACCGACTGGCATGCCAACGAACGACCATCGGGAAAGATGGAAAATATCCAACGGTCGGTATCGGCTCCCTTTGGAACACATAGCGACTGGGAGACCAGGTGAAAAGTGGGTTCAGTAAACGCCCAGGATTCTGGTGGCAACTTGGACTTGGTATGGGGTAAGCTACCATTTTATTTGCATCAATTCCCACCATCTAAGTAAGTTGTGATTTAGGACGTGTGTGCCATTTACTGGTGGATCAATGAGAACTGTCAATGCCCTATGTTGTAAGTTGTTATAACCGCTGTACGGATGCAGCAAGGTAGAGAGGATTTGTTATATTCTAAATGATGGCTACTGTATGGTCATCATTAGATTTAGCCATCAGATAATGTCTCAATAGTCTGGGGATGCCCCGTTTTCTATTAGAGTTCACTACAGCCAACTAAGCATATGTTTATATTTTAAAGGGGGTGGGAGTTTTATTATTTGTGTTTTATTTATTTATTTTTATTACTAGAGCAATGTTTTTAAAAATTGTGACTATTCCCCGTGGCTTGACTAAATATTGCTGATTCTTAGCCTTAATTGGCAGTTGTACTATAGTCCTATACAAGCGTGGGAGTGCCCCATGAGGTGCTTTTTTTCTCTTTAGTCTTTATATTCATTATTTTTAAAAGGGGCAACACAGTCTAGTCCATAATGCAAGGACAAAAGCAGGGTTGTGCGGTTCTCTTACACTGTAATATTTAATATTGTCCGGTAATCTATAATTAAATACATGTATACAGCATTTACTCTGAGGTATGTGTGTTGCTGTATGCCTTCAATCCAGTGCTTTTACTCAGTTTAGCTCAGCTTCAGAAGCCTCCTCCCTCTCTTAAACGACACCCCCTTTATCAGACCAGACTGCACAAGCATGCTCAGTAATCACTATGAGGCACCACTGGGAGTGGGAATTTCCCATTCATGCAATTCACAAATACCCACTTTCACCATTTCAGTTACAGCAAAACTGCACATACCAGAAGAATTTATGATAATTAGGTACTTGAATGACAGCTAAAATATAAGATGCTTTAGATTTGATAGCTAAAGGAATAGGGGACAGGCCAACAAATACATACATTGCTGATTGTAAAGAATTATAGTTTCCAATAATAGAAATTTAAAAAGATAATCCCAGTGTACATACACTTTAAAGGGTATGTCCACCCTAAAATCGATTTTTTTATATATGATCCCCCCTGGGCTCCCAGCCCCAACCGCATTATTTTTTTTTTTAGAAAGCCCCCCAAACTCTACTTACCTCCCCTCTTTCCTGCGCCGCGCTCCCGGCCCTCTGCTTGCGAGGAAATGCAAGCAGAGGGGCGGGACCGGCAGCCGCATCTGTGATTGGCTGAGCGGCAGCCAATCACGGACACGGCTGCCGGCAGCTCACTTCCGCGTAGGAAAGCGGAGAGGTAAGTAAAAGATTGGGGAGCTTTCTAAAAATAAAAAATATGCGGTTGGGGCTGGGAGACATGGGGGAATACAGTATAAAATGGGTTTTCTGCTAGGGGGAGGGATAGCAGAACGGGAGGGAGAGGGAGGGAGAGGGAGGGGGCCCCAAAAAAAAATCCTTATGATTGTTCAAAGTCTAGGTAGGATTGGTCTTCCTGCCAAAAGGTTTCTGCCTCTTCTGTAGCCTCCGGTAGGTAGTGTGACATGCTCAGAGGAGCCCTTTCCCCTCTCCCTCCCGATACCTCCATGCCTGCCCTTCCACCTAGCGTGAAACTTTTCCCCCGTAGTGTAGGGCATCCCTGCCTGCCCCAACCGCCATGTCAGATTGTTAAAATAAGAATCGGAACTCTACTTACTGGTGTTCACTCCCGCGATGTTCTCCATTGACAGCAGCTGGGTCTGTGATTGGCTGCCTCTCAGCCAATTACAGACACAGCTGTTGGTCTGGCCCGTTTGCTAGTTCCGGCAAGCAGGAAGCCGGATCAGTGCACCACAGGAGCGAGAAGCTGTAAGTAGTGTTCTAATTCTTTTTTTCACAATATGATATAGTGGTTGGGGGTGGGCAGGGATTCCCTACATTATGTCAAAAAGATACACTTTAATCTCATATTCGGGTTTAAAATTTGAGCAGATTTAAAATAATAACAACGCAATTAACAAAGATGGAATTAACTGCAATGGACTGAATCCTATACAAACCGGGGGGGGGGGGGACTATTTCTGCAATAAAAATGTGACTGGCACTGATGGAGCAGAAGAAAACAAAATACAGTGAACGTAAGTGTAACAAAGTAAAAGTGGCAATTTTGAAACACATAGTTAAAACAATTTTGTGTAACAAATAAAAAATAGTGTAACAAATATTCTTTTGATGCTGTGCACATTTATTTTAATGCCAATACTGCCCTCTATCAGTCTATTTCTGAATTACACAAAAAACATGTAGGGGCTAGTACACAAGGGTCAATATGTTGGCCAGATTGATTCCTAAGCCTAGGCTGACATTTTGGTTGGGTTGGTTGGGTGATTGACGGTGATTAAGGCCTTGTTCACATTTACAGTGAGGGTCACACTCCAAGGTGTAATTTTAAAATATTTATTCGAAACCACACATCAAAAAACACAATGTTTCTGGCATGCCCCCTTCTTCAGTTGAATGCTACCCCCCTAAAATTTGTGTTTTTTGATGTGTGGTTTAAATAAATATTTTGAATTACACCTTGGAGTGTGACCCTCTCTGTACTTTCTTTTGAGATTTCCTGTTCCTTTGATAGTGGAATATTAAGAGGAGTCTGCACCCACTGTTGGACAAAAGTGCATAGAAATATTCGGTCATTTCTAGACACATTTCATATTACATTTAGTGTTTTTTAAAACATTGCGTTTGCGATTCAGTGCGATGTTCCTCTGCGTTAATGCACTGCGACGGACATTATTTTTAATAGCAACACTGCGTTAACACACCAATGTGAACGGGACGCTCACTAACATTGCACGAGTTTTGTTGTGATGCCATTGCACCAAAATGAAGCACAGTGTGAATGAAGCCTTAACACCCAACCAATCGCTTTGGACTTTCATACATGTTGGTACATCACAGCCAATTATGTAACAATCCCGGACAAAATATCTTCTGTTGATTCAACTGAATAACTACTGATCAATATCAATCTATCAGATTAAATTATCAGACCCCCTGTTAAAGGATATCTGTATAAATATAACTGTTTAAAAATGGAAAGTACCTGGGGTAGGGAGGTTGGATTGATTATTCCTACCTCACAATATTGTTTTGTTGAGGAGCTAGAGCACCTGCAGTTTTCTTTTGCCAGGTTAGTCCTGGACTAGTCCTGTATTAAAGATAGTGCTGAAGCCAGGAGGAAGACTGAATCAGTTTTCTTTAGCTGGTGCTCCTCACAGAAACAATTTTGGGAGGTAGGAATTACCAGTACTATATCCCTGTACCAAGTACTTTTCATTTTTACTGTTTACTATACACACGACCTTGTGTACAATACCTAAAAGGTAATGTATGTTTTTCTTTTCACAAAAATCAAATAAAGTTTAAATCTACTAAAATATGTTGAAGAATATTTAAATTCTATTACAATATGCACAGGAAAGTTAAAAATGATATATATGATACCTGCACCACCTGATTAAGTGAAGTGTCTAACGTGGTTCTGACCAGGGATAAACTCATTATATACCAAACAGACAAGGCATAGACTCCTTGTAACACAGATCTCTTTAATAGGCACAATACCTTGTGTGTAACATTTACGTGGGAGACAACACCTCTCCGACAACTCCAGCACCAACTCTGCTTTCAAAGGTTACAACGGCGATTTCTGTTGTCCTAATCTGGTACACTGTATGTGGGACACTCATGTGGATGGCCTTCCTTCACTGACCTGGTGTTTTGTACAAGGTAGTGCGCTTATAAAAGAGATCTGTGTCTGTGCCTTGTCAGTTTACACAGGAAAATGCTTGTGAAGGTTCTCATTCATCCAGGTCATGGTATATCTGTTGTATTCAATTAGATCAACTGGACTAGAAGTTTAGTTCTTGAAGACGTTTCGCTAGTCAACCAACTGGCTTTCTCAATTCTGAATGACTTGTACAAGATGCCAACAGATTCTTGTACAAGTCATTCTGAATTGAGAAAGCCAGTCGGATGACTAGCAAAACGTCTTCAAGAACTACATTTCAAGTCCAGTTGATCTAATTGATTACAACAGATATACACAGGAAAGTGTATGGCACTTTATACTGGGCACTTGTGTGCCATAACAACAATGTTTTTTTTTGCCTAGGGTGCCATGGACACCACTGCACTAATATACAGTAAATATTTGTTTGGCTGAACACAGTGTAGACCTTGTGATTACTTACTGTGAAGAAGTACATTGTGCTACCTTAACTTTCAGTGTATGACAGTCATGATGCCATGTCCCTGGTTTACTGGAAACACACTTGCCATATTCTTCCATTTCATTGTGGCAATACTTAGCAGTAATCTCTAAAGCTGCCTGCCTGAAGGAATAATGAGAGTAAAGCACATTAATTATAACAAAGCTCAGAGTGGAATGGGTTAGGGAAAACAATTATGATCAGCCCCAGGACCTAAGAGAGCTTAGTCCAGTTTTATCTAGACCACTGTTTTCTTATATTTTCAGATTCACTTTTGTCTGGTGATGTGCCGCTGGATTGGAAAAAAGCCAATGTAATACCAATATTCAAAAAAGATAGTCATTTCCAACCTGGTAACTATAGACCTGTAAGCCTAACATCAGTGATAGAGAAGATGCTGGAAACTTTGTTACGAGATCATATCCTTGACTTTGTCTCCAGAACATATCTTAATAGTAGTAGTCAGCATGGATTTATGAGAAATATATTGTGCCAGACAAATTTACTTGGTTTTTATGAAGAGGTGAGTAAAAATGTAGATTCTGGCATAGCAGTAGATATAGTCAATTTGGATTTTGATAAAGTGTTAGCTACTGTGACACATAGGCCACTAATGTATAAACTGAGGACTGTTGGCATAGAATAAAACATTTGTATATGGATAGAGAATTGGTTATTGGATCGTAAACAGAAAGTGGTGGTCATTAGAGCTACATCTGTGGGCTAAAGTTCTAAGCGGAATGCCTCAAGGTTCCGTACTGGGACCACTTCTTTTTAATCTGTTTATAAATTACTTATTTATAAACAGATTAAAAAGAAGGGGGCATTGAGAGCAAGGTCGCTCTCTGTGTTTGATGATGACACTAAACTACGGTATGCAGAGCTTTGGAAACTTCGAATGATGTGCAATTGCTGCAAGCTGCTAACTTAGATAGATTATCAAAATAGGCAGAAGAATGGCAAATGAGATTCAATGTTGATAAATGTAACGACCCAGAGGGTAGAAAGGAGGCGGGCAACCGGACTTCAGTAAAACATCTTTATTTAAAGTCTCTTAAAGCCCCTGAGGAAGTGGCTATTTGCCACGAAACGCGTTGGGCGGAGTCTGTGCTGCTCCCATGTTTCTGGTTTTGCTTGTCTGCAACAATATATAGCGATGGCTACTATGTGTGTGGTTTTAAGAGACTTTAAATAAACTATTGAAGATGTTTTAATGAAGTCCGGTTGCCCGCCTACTTTCTACCCTCTGGGTTGTGTCTTTGGCATCGTGTATTTTAGCCGTAGAGGAGACGGTGATTCATGGAGGCTTGGAGGAGCATTGGCATAATTTGTTGGAAATCACTCCCACCTGATCAGATGTAGTAAGTTTGTCTGTTGATAAATGTAAGGTGATGCATTTGGGGTTTAACAATCCTTGTGCCACCTACACCATAAATAAATGTGTTAAGTTAATTTCTAATGGAAAAAGATTTGGGGGTTCTGGTAGATAACAGACTTAGCTGTAGTAAAAAATGCCAGGCAGCAACGGCTACAGCTAGCAAGATATTGTCTTGTATAAAGAGGGGAATAGATTCAAAAGAGGAAGATATTATTCTCCCTCTTTACAAGGCACTGGTAAGGCCTTGTTTGAAATATGCGGTGCAGTTTTGGAATCCCATATACAAAAGGGGCATCCTGGTATTGGAAGCAGTTCAGAGAAGGGCAACTAAAATTATAAAGGGAATGGAGCAGCTCTCCTAACTAGTAACAAACTATTGGTTTTCTGACAGCTTAGACCTAAATACCAGAGAGATCACAGACATGTCACCCATTAGTTACTACAACATGATAGCTCTGGTAGAGGGAGGGGGTTAAGATTTATTATACCATGTATTAGAGGGTCCACCACCTGCCCTGAAAATTCTAGAAAACTGAAAGATCTGTTAGTAATTACAAATTCCATGCAATGGTCATTTACATTTTACATTTAAAGGAGAACTAGTGCATATAAAGTAGGTAGGATTGGTACTTTCTACCTCCCAATATAATTTCTATGCCAGGCTTCCTGGGTGCTTGAGCACTATCTTTAATACAAGAAGGCCCATGGCACTTACCTGGCAGGTGAAAACTGTACGTGCTGTAGCTCCTCAACCAAACAAATATTGGGAGGTAGAAATAATCAATGCTACCTCCCTGCCCCAGGTACTTTTCATTTTAAAAAATATATATATTTTTACAGTATAGTTGTCTTTTAATCCTGCAGTAAAACATATACAAATACTATAATTCCCTCTCACCTTGGTGATTACTATGCATGTCTGCCATTGATTATGTTTAATGATGATATATAAGGAATCTGCACTGGTGCTTGGTCTCACTTACATGTTTGACTTCCGCTCACCCTTCAGCAGCCCACATGGGCAGTCAACTTCCTGATTCTGATTGGCCATGGGGAACTAGAGTCTGATTGGCTATACTGCTATGATGATACTCATTATGGATCGCCCAGGGAACTGCTGCTCGTTTGGATTACCGGAAGCGGAAGTTTCTGTTGCCAAGGATAGCGCTGACGCAGCCGGAAGTGTCAAGGGGAAAAGGAATGGCGGCGGCGGCAGCGAACGGGACCGGCTCTCCTGCTCAAGACGAGCTAGTCCGGTCGGTTACCCTCTACCGCCGCCGGCCCCAAATCCTAAGAGGGACTGTGCTGCCATTCGCTGTTCTGTACCCGGCTTGGCTTTATGGCTGGACTATGGTATACGGGATGTCTGAATACCCGGAGGCCGGACTTATCGCTCTGGCTGCGCTCGGTGTCGTGCACGCACTCACGGTGCTGTCTGGGCTTTGGTCCGTTCACGTTCATTGCGCGCTCACATGTGCCAAGGTCAGTGTGGGGGAGGGAGGCTGCGATGGTCACAGGGAGATGAACTGTCAGCTCAGTGAACCTCACCTTATATCCACCTGTCAGCATATGGAGCCTCACCTTATATGCACCTGTCAGCTCAGGGAGCCTCACCTTAGATCTAATTGAATACAACAGATACTTTAAAGGGTAACTGTGGTCCAAAAATGACTTTAGGTAAATTGACAGGAATTGCTTTCCTGGGTACTTTTGCAATTTACTTTCATATTTTTAAGATATTTTCATTTCTATGTGTGATATGGTAGCAGCATCACCAGATCCCTTTTGCTGCATCCTGCTCTGAAACCACCTGACAGTCCCTCCTGTGTAGGAGGCATTAAAAAAGACAAATTTATACACCTTACAAACTTGCTAATGTGGACTGTGCTGTACTCCACCTCCTCCTCCTTCGGTCCTCCTTCGGTCATTGTAACGCAATCTCTTTCTTCTGCTTTCTCCTGTACTGAGCATGTGCCAACCGCAGATTAGAAGGATGACCTCCCACCCCCTAACTTTCTGGTGCAGCACGTAGAGAGGTGGTTGATGGCTCATTTTAAAGGTAAGAATGTGTCCTATCATTAAAAAATCAACTTGTTTGGAGACCACAGTTCCCCTTGAAGGAGAGGCCTTACTAGTGATCTATAAAGCAGTAGAATTATTATTTTCTCCCTTGACTCTCTCTTTCCTTTGCTTTGGCAGACACCCCTTGACACTGCTTGTTATTACAATATCTTTTTCATTTGGTATATCTTCATTTTTGTTTGTAGCTACTGTAAAGCTTAATACTGACTGATGGATAGATAGAGTCATGTTATCACAAACATTACTTTTAGTCCTAATATAACTAAGGGAATTTGTTTTCCTTCTGTATAAGGTAAGCCGGATAGAATAAGTGGCATGCAGAACATCATCAACGTATCTCCTAGACTCCATAATACAAACTCCTGTTAAGAGTTTACAAATTCATAATGGCTTTTAAATGAATTCAGCACATTTCTGTACGCAGCGAGCGAGATTTGGATAATATATTTAGAAGACATGTTTAAAATGAAACAGCAATGGAATAAAGTAAAAAAGCGAAAGAAAACTCTGAAGCTAAATGCGTTGATCACATCAATTAGCGTGTAGTAATATGCATGAGCCAGGATGATTTCATGCATCAATGTCTCCCGTGCAATTTAATCAGCTTTTGTAATTTACTTAATTTTACGCATCAGATTGATTGCATCAAAAAAAGACGCCCCCCCTCCATACACACACACCGAACTATTTGTATGATGCACCGGAAAAGAAGACAGAAAAGACGGAATTTTCATTCAGACAGGATTGAATGGTACAGATTATTCACAAACTTCTTGCAGAACCAGGCTCTGTCATGTGGAGGAAAAAGAAAAGAAAAACTATTGTCACCGTAGTCGCACGCAGGAAACTTCCAGTATATTGTGATGAAAATAAGTTACTATGGGAACAACAGAAGGCGAAGTACCTTGAAGAATCACAAAAGCGCGTTGCAGCGATCGCAGAGTTAACGTATTTTGCTGCTCATCCACATAGTTCTAATATTTTGACACTTGAAAACATTACCGTGAAATTTTCGCAGGATGATTTGCTTCACATAATTTATATTTCTCACTGACATTTGAACCAAGCCGGTAATCGATCTCGGTACATTAAAAAAAACAAAAAAAAAACAACTGAGATGAGATAAAAGACAGACTTCATTGTGAAAGTGTTTAATAAAATACTTTCCTTAAAGAAATTTGGCATTTGTAGCTAATTCAGTTAAAGTCATCCTATTGATTGTTTTAATGATTACTTATGCCATTTCTTTGTTGGGTAGAGTCTATATGCTTACATGTTTGTTCCATTGAATATTTTATGTTGGTTCTGACATTGAGCTGTGTAAACTTCTGTTCATAGGGCGATAGACGAACTCAAACTATTCAAACTAGTTCGGGTTCTACAGTAACTACTTCGGTTTTCGGAACTCAGGGCTGTATTTTTGATAATTATCGAATTTATGAGCCGCTCTCTAACCCTAGAATGTATCATTCGAGAACCCTTGAATGTAAGGCTGGGTTTTCGCTAACCCTCGAATGTATCATTCATTTTCGCTAACCCTCTAATGTAATACTCGTTTTCGGTAACCCTTGAATGTATCGTTCGCTAACCCTCAATGTATTGTTCATTTTCATCAACCCTCAAATATAATCTTCATTTTCACTAACCCTCGAATGTATTGTTCACTAACCTTCGAATGTATCGTTCAATTTCGATAACCCTCAAATGGATAGTTCTATTTTCGGTAACCCTTGAACGTAGTGTTCGGTTACGCATGAATTGGCCGTAACCCTCGAATGTAGTGTGTGCAAAACTGACAATTGCCCGAACATGAGGAAAGAATTGTTTAAGCAGGTTATGGTGACAGGTGTATCTATTATGGATTCGAACTTTTCAAAAAATTAGCTCCCCATTGACTAATGGGTTCCTTTCCGGACTTCATTAAGCTGCATTTGAAACCCAGTTAATAAGACAGAACTGGTAAAGCCTCATATAGAATATCTGTTGTATTCAATTAGATCAACTGGACTTAAAATGTAGTACAGTTGATCTAATTGAATATAACAGATATACCATGACCTGGATGAATGAGAACCTTCACAAGCATACCTCATATAGAATATGCAGAGCAGTTTAGGAATCTGTTATCCTGCGCATTGAGGACATTATAGAAAAGGATTCAGAGAAATCCGAGTAACATTAAAAGTAAAAACTACTGAGAAACTGGCCAGCAGTTTTGCTAAACTTATTGAAATTCTGAAAATTGGAATTTTTACATTTTTCGACTATGATTTTCGACTGGATTTTTCCACCGTGATTTTTGACATTTTGAATTTTTCTGGATACGTGAACTTTCGAAACCAGTATGCTCAATTCATCCTGTAATCTTTTCTTAAAGGGAATGTTCATCCCACAATATAAATAAAATAAATAAACCTTTAAACCCCCCCCCCAACCCCACTGCAATATTTATCTTTCTCCCTTGACAGAAGGAATTTTACATTGAAGTCTGTGGGCACCTCACTGCTTTCTGTCAAAGCTGCAATGGAGGCAACAGCGAGTGGTGAGGAAGACTTCTGTCACCATGGATGTAAGTATTGTGTTCGGTGTGTGATTAGTGTGGATTCCCGAATTTATTCTGGGGTTGAACATGCCCTTTAACTAGTTTATTTTAATTACAATATAGTTAATTATATATGTATTGAATGTGCTGTAAGGGAATTCTATTTATATGATTACATGGGTTGATTGGGAAGACACGTTCCCATACAATAGACATCTTTGTGTTGACTATACATTGAATCAATCTAATTTTAGGGTTTTATTATTATTTTTTTGCTTTCGTTCTTGGTGATATTTTCCCCCCACAACTGGGATTCCCATCATGTCATTGGTGTTACATTTCATTGGAGAATAAGTGTTTGTACAATAAGACACAAGTCCCTAAGGATTTACATTATGTAGCAAACATCCTGCTGCAGGGAATGACTTTAATAACAGGAAACATATTTTCAAAGACTGAGCTTGTATTCGGCTGCTCTGTTATATTGTTTCTTAAAAAGCCTTCAGCTCCCAATGAAATCTTTCCTTGCTCAATTGCTCTCTGTAGTATCTCATATAAAGACTGACATGTAAATATGGCAGAATGGAGAAATCCTTATTATACACACTGCCATTTTTATTTGGTGACCTTAACGTATATTAAAGCAGTTTAGGTTTTTATAGATATCCATAACCCTAGATATCTTGTATGATTGTGTTTATTTTACTTCTGCCCGGAAAAGATTACAATCTCTATACCTTTAAAGGGTATCTCCACCCCAAAATCCCAAAATGGATATAATGTAGGGACCCCCCCAACCCTAAAGGCTTATCATTTTAAAATCTGCCCAGAAATGTGCTAGCACTGCAGTGCCTAGGTACAAGAGGGAGGGAGGGAGAGGGGAGAGCTCCCCTGCGCCTGCCAGAGTCCTCCAGGAGGACAAGGAAGTAGCAGGGACCGGATTACAAAGAGAGGCTCCTACTCTTCACTTTTCTGGCCTTTCATCATGCCGTGCAGGACAACCATAAGGAGAAGCAGTGGGGCAAATTTTAATTTGGGGGGTGGACATGCCCTTTTAGCTCTCCATACACATGTGCATATTGTTGCACGTTACATCAGAATCCGTTTGCAGTAATCAATCAGTATTAATATATATACTTTTCTCAAAGTTCTGTAAGAATTATGAGTTTGGTGTATTGATGTCTGAGAGATAAATAAAAATAATGTAAGTGTTCCCTAAGATATTAACTTTTTCAAGGGTTCCATAAATAAACATTTATAGATCTATCATTTATAGGAATTAAAATAAAAATAAGAATCTATAACCATTAATTTATGTAGGGGTTCCCCACAGATAAAAAGGTCTGTCAGGACCGATCCTCCATGAAACTGAAGAAATACACCTTGGCGATATAGAGCAAAGCCAGACAGATCCAATGAGATTTGTTCCATATGGTTAATGTGGATGGTAAACGTAAAACACATCAAAAACCAGTATGTGGGAGCAGAGCAGGATTATCCACCTGCCTAGTGCCCAGGAAACTTCTGGGGGCCCAGCTTCAGAAGCAGTAACAATATTATAGTCTATACAATATATGTAGAAAAAAAGGGCCCCTAAATGATGGCCCTGCCATGGGCCCCATATGATCTTAATCCATGTCTGTGTGGGAGGAAACTGCTTTACAAGTTCCATCACACTCATTTGCTGCTGGGTGTAATGCATGTACAACAGCATCCAGGACAGTGTCCCTTCTCTTTACGAGATTGTGGGCCTTATTCTTGCAAACAGAAACCCTAAAACCATCAGAATCAGCATCTCCATCTGTGTAAGCAGGCTAACACGAACAGGAAGAGAAGGAGGCGTGACTTAGACGAAAGGCAGAGCTGTCAGTGCATCGCAGAGGCAGAGCTGTGTGATTAGAAGGTCTGTCCCAACCAATCCCGGAAGCCATGTACAGTTTAATGTATTAATACCAGTAATTCTTAATATATTTTTTTTTCTTTATTCCCTGTATTCTCAATATTTTTTAGTTTTAGAAACTTATCCAGGACTTTTTTTAAAGCTATTCAATGAACTTGCTATTACCACATCTGCAGGAAGACATTTCCACAGTTTCACTGTTCTCACTGTAAAGAAACCTTTCCTAACCTGAAGATGAAACTTCTTCTTTCTTCCAACCTTGAAGGATGTCCACGTGTCCTCTGATATGACCTATTAGTGAACAATGCACCAGAGAGCTCATTGTATGGGCCATTAATATATTTGTACAAGGTTATCATGTCCCCACGCAACCGCCGCTTCTCCAATGTAAACAGCACTAACTTGTCTAATCTGCCTGCATATTCAAGCCCCTCCATTCCCCTTATTAATTTAGTTGCCCTTCTCTGAACTGCCTCAATTTCCAAGATGTCCCTTTTGTATATGGGATTCCAAAACTGCACCACATATTCCAAATGAGGCCTTACCAGTGCCTTGTAAAGAGGGAGAATTATATCTTTCTCTCTTGAATCTATTCCCCTCTTTATACAAGACAATATCTTGCTAGCTCTAGCTGTTGCTACCTGGCATTGTTTGCTATGGCTAAGTCTGTTATCTACCAGAACCCCCCAATCTTTTTCCATTACAGATGCACTTAACACAGAGTTATTTATGGTGTAGGTGGCACAGGGATTATTAAATCCCAAATGCATCACCTTACATTTATCAACATTGAATCTCATCTGCCATTCTGCTGCCCATTTTGATAATCTATCTAGGTCTGCTTGCAGCAATTGCATTTGAAGTTTCCAAAGCTCTGCATAGTTTAGTGACATCAGCAAACACAGAGACCTTGCTCTCAATGCCCCCTTCTAAGTCATTTATAAACAGATTAAAATGAAGTGGCCCCAGTACAGAACCCTGTGGGACTCCGCTTAAAACTTAAGCCCACATAGATGTAGCTCCATTTACCACCACTCTCTTTTTGCGATCCCCCTAGCTGCTATTGGCGCCCTAGCTGCTAATGGTGCCCTAGGCCATGGCCTAGGTGGCCTACACAGAAATCCGGCCCTGAGACTCAGGGATAAGTCCTACACTTAAGCCTGTATGTGTGATAGAACAATACCCATTCTAATTAGTGTAACAGGCGCCTTTAACAATTTTTTACCCATTTTTGAGAAACACCCCCATTGCATGTTTATTTCCAGCATACAGTATGTATCTTAGAGACTGAGATCTTCCTCAGTCTATTGTATGCTAATCGCTGGATGATTGACACCCTTGCTAAAGGTTACATAGGAATAGAACACTGACCTATAAACATTCTCAGGGGGGGAAGGCAGAACTCAATATAGCAATTCACAGGTAACATCTACTGGCTGTAAATCCTGACAATCTATTACTCCTATAGCAGTTCTTCATCTTGGCTGATTTGCTGTACCTCAATGAACACCTTGCTTGATTGCCAGTTCCATGACCTTAACCGTGAAATAACGTAGCATTGCCTTAACTTAAAGCTGTATTGGTGTGAACAATGGATTTATGGCTACCTGCTGCATTCTGGGATTCAGAGTGCATTAGCTGGACAGATGTTCTCTGAAACATAACGTCAACTGGGGTTCTTACCGGGCACATTAAGTTCTCTCTCCAGGTGGTAGATTACACTCATTATTTGATGTCTGAAAGTCCTCAAGGGTTGATTGACCTTTGCTAACTTTAAAATCTTTTTTTTTTTTTAAATGGGAAATTCTATAATTACACTATACTGTAATGGAATTTGGACATATTTTTTTCAAAAAAAACTTTTTTTGCACCAATATTGTTGAACTATTTATAAAATGTGCCCATAGAATTTCCAATCTACCCAGAGTTCCTATTTGTCACATATCATAACGTATGATGATTGCATATGGAAGAGAAGAAAGGAATACATTCTGAAAGCTTTCATATAATTAGTATTATTTCTTATTTTTTATGCTGACAGATCTGGAAGAATTCAACCTGGGATATTTGTTGTTATGAACCACTGCAAATCTCATCCGATAGAAGTTTGATCCTTTTTTGATTTATTTTCTCTATATGGTTATATAGATATTGCAATGGATCCTGTGCTACCTCGCTAGAAGTTTAATGTGCAGTCAATAGTATTGACTGCAATCAAGGGAGATATTGTGACATCTCATTGTAATGAGATTTATGGGGCTTCTAATTCCCCCCCCCATCCAGTGTCGTAACTACCAGGGGAGCAGGGGGAGCAACCGCGGCAGCCAAGGGTCCCCATCTTCTTATTTTTCATATGACAGATATAGCTTCCTTCCAGAAAACTACAGTCGATGGGGGGTCCCATCATAGTTTTGCTGGTTAGGCCAGTGATTCCCAGTCCCATAGCCCTCACTAGGAATCTGGACTTTAAAGAACCAGAAATGCGCCTCAAAATTTTGATCGTGGAAATAATTTCACCAGTATATCTGTTGTATTCAATTAGATCAACCGGACTTGAAGTTTAGTTCTTGAAGACGTTTCGCTAGTCTTCCGACTGGCTTTCTCAATTCAGAATGACTGAATAATTGCCACAGATTCTTGTACAAGTCATTCTGAATTGAGAAAGCCAGTCGGATGACTAGCGAAACGTCTTCAAGAACTAAACTTCAAGTCCGGTTGATCTAATTGAATACAACAGATAAACCATGACCTGGATGAATGAGAACCTTCACAAACAAATTTCACCAGTATAACTTACGTTTTTGTGGTGATATAAAATTGTGATAACATTTACACAATCAATGTAGTGTACCTTTACACTATAGTGATGTGACTACAATACTAAAGTGCATAAAATATAGGTAGTAACAACTTTAAGTCCAACATAAGAAACACAGGTGTGCCTTGAGAAAAATTTGTAAGGCCAATTGTGCCAATTGTTCCACCAATCATATGTTTCCTTACATTTTACCAAGTGTTCTCCACCAGTAAAACATAAAAAATAATTAGTTTGCTATGGTATGAAAGCAAAACGCTTACTTATTTGGAATATCCGTATGCATTAACTTATGTATTATAAAGGTTGGACCAGATGAATATAAAGTTTGGACCATACAACCTCCATTACTATCTTAATATGTATTATAAGATAATGATCTATTGAAAATCATTAACATTCATCTCAGGGATTTCTTAAACCATATGTTTTTTTATGCTCACAGAACACTGTAGGGGGCTTGTCTACCAATACACGCATGGTTACTTATTTATTATTTATACAGCAACGCTCAGGTACACAGAGCTGTATATTTTCACAAAACAGAGGATACAAAGGAGTACACAAAATTAAAAACATAAACATAAAATAATAATTACATACAAACCTATTTATCTATCTATCATATACCTTTATGTCTATCTTGGTTGTGAGAGGATGGAGGCTACCCTTTTAAATCTTAATCAATACTAAACACTCACTTCTATTTTTCCTGTCATGTCGTAAAGTGGTTAAAACCACTTTGTGCTATTCAGTTTTATTGAAGTACGGGAGGTAAAGGAGCTGTGTCTTACCTCCCATTCTTCAATAACAGGAGGTAAAGGAGCTGTGTCTTACCTCCCATTCTTCAATAAAACGTTCAGGAGCCCAAGGAACGAAGGTAAGGTACTTACCAGGTCTCTTGCTCCTCTGCCAGGTCGCGGTGGACTCTGTATTGTATGTGCATGCACGTAGTACTAAGTACGTTGGGACCTGTCAGAGGACATGGTGGAGGAGCAAGAGATCAGGAAGTTCATTAACTTCGTTCCCGGCTCCTGAATGTTTTATTGAAGAACGGGAGGTAAGACACAGCTCCTTTACCTCCTGTTATTGAAGAACGGGAGGTAAGACACAGCTCCTTTACTTCCTGTTATTGAAGAACGGGAGGTAAGACACAGCTCCTTTACCTCCTGTCATTGAAGAACGGGAGGTAAGACACAGCTCCTTTACTTTCTGTTATTGAAGAACGGGAGGTAAGACACAGCTCCTTTACCTCCTGTTATTGAAGAACGGGAGGTAAGACACAGCTCCTTTACCTCCTGTTATTGAAGAATAGGAGGTAAGACACAGCTCCTTTACCTCCCATTCTTCAATAAAACTGAATAGCACAAAGTGGTTTTAACCACCGGAGAGAATGTTTAAACTTATAACATAACATTCCTATTGTATGAGTTTACTAAGAGCTGCCGTTAAATCCTGTGGCTTAACATTCGTAGGAGCACCAACTCGCTGTTCGCCTTGGAATGCATTCTCACTGTAGAATATTGTAAAAATCAAAAATGGCTATTGAATCCTTGGAAATGTTGGTATTCGAATTGGAATAAAAATCACCAGTTTCTTTCATCTCTATAATATCTATCTTTTGTTATATACATGGAAAATTATAAGAATTCTGCTGGGGAACAAACAGACTTTCCAGACTAGGACCCAATCCTGGAATAACAGGAATATAAAGGTTTCTCTAACTATCCATTGCTAGGTTAACCTTGGGATATTCGTGAAAAGAACAAACATCCTTTCCATACTAATAACTGTTATTGTAACAAAGAACTCGCACATACAGGGAACTGCTAGAACATCAAATTGCTATTGTCACGTGCCAGAGTCACAGAGAGCTGTCAGCCATAGACAAGAATTAGAGCAGCAGGAATAGACACCAAAAAGTGAAATCAGCAACTGGCAAGTGTCAGAATAACCGAAGTCACCAACGGTTTCTAGAGGTGCAAAGGGGAACCGGGAGGCTAATTTTGTAATCATTCCCTTTTGATTGTAAAGACTGTCACGCTGAGCTGTCATCCCCATTTACACAGGGCTGTGGAAATAGGTTTACTACATGAACTATCTGAATATGTGTTGATGTGGTAGATGGGGATGTATTGTTTAGTTCAGGGTAGTACACGTAGCTTTAATAGTATGTCAGCGTGGGTTTTAATATACAAGGTATAATATGGCCTCACTAGTGAAAATAAGCAATATCCACAATCATTCCATTTGGTATTATGCTTGTTATGTATGTAATAAAATAAATGAATTGCAGACGTTTACCACAATGGCAGACATGCAGACAGAGAAATGTCTCCCGTAAACGGTTTGCAAGTTAAAGGGAAACTTTACTCTCTGGCTCTTTCCACTGCCAATGTTCTTGCTACTCCTACAATCTCTGACAAAGGTGAGTATAAAGCTAGCCTTACATGGGCATATGTTCTTCCGATTTGAGCCTTGAGCTGCCGATCTTCCCGCAGATTTCCCCTTGAAATCTGTGAAAAGATACCAAACCACTCAAAACATCAACCCCTTGTATGGGTGGCTTAAGGTAATGAAGAGCAGAGCATTTAGGGGGAAGAGCTAGTGAGCTGTTATTTACTGCACAGGTATAGCTTTATGTATATAGAAATGAGTATAGCAGAGAATGAGTTTAGGGCTGGTGCCCATCGATACGTTTTGGGCCAATCAACATCACAGGTGATCTTTTGGTCAATTAGGCTGAAATATCATAATTTATGGTGTGACAAGTTTGCGTTACTTCCCCATTAATGATTGTAACTGCGGTCATACATTTATGGTCGCAGATGTAAAATTAGGACCGTGAGTGTGATAGTTTACTACGTGATAGTTTACTACCGATGGTATTGAACGAACGTTCATAAATATATGACCGTGGCCGTACTTTTATAATAGTAGTAACGGGTTAATGATTATGGCCCCAGATAAGTTGCAAAATCATGGTCAATCCTGCAGTTAAAAATTTTGAAGCCAAAATATTCTTGCGGACACATAATTCGCCCACTGACAGCAGCACCATGTGTAATGGGAATTAGTTTGAGGGACAAGTGGGATGTTCTAACTCGAGACCCGAACCTGGTTCCGAAGCAGAATTCACGGATCTGCCGGAACTTGGGCTTTGCGGATTTCTAACTATTTCGGAACCACAGAACTGTTTTCGATTATTAATGTTCGAGAATTTAAAATCAAAAAAATGTCTAAATCTCGAAAATACAACGTGAATGCCAAAACGGGAAGTGCATGAAATTTCTGGTACTGGACGGAGTTTTTTGGCCATTGTCACGTGTTCCCTAGACCATTTCCCAGGTCCCTGTGCCATTTACAGTAAGTTACCTTTGCTATTTATACCTTCATTTGGGGCAAATTTTTTAACTCCTGTTGACTTCAATGGGCCCGCTAATGGATTTTAACATTTTTGGTTTTTTTCGAAAATCCACAATTCTGCAAGCAGAACAGATTTCAGTGAGTTTTACCATCTCTAGTTCTAACAACCCTAAGTTGCCAATATCTTATTATAAATGTCTGACCTTCTGGTAAATTATTATAATTATTATTAATATCAACCCCACCTGGCCAGAGCTTAATCATCAGAGCTGTAGACTCAGGGACAATAGTGAGCAGTCGGTCTGGACCAATTACTGTCACTTGCAGCAAAAGTTGCTGCAGCCAGCATGATCACCGTTATTTATCAGCATGGCCATTGGCACTCACCCCATGCAATATTTTCGCCCAACCAACCACAGTACACTGTAATATCGGTCAGTCAGCTGAAAATATTGTGTACACCCAATATGCTGTTTACCCAAGCTAAAGGAAAGGAACGTTCAACACTTAACCCTAGCAAATAATGAATTAAATCAATCCCAACTGCCCCTTAAAGAAGCAATCCATACTAAACACAGAACACAATGGATCTATGTACTGTATGTTCATAGAACTCCTCAGTGACTTCTAATATTGTTATAATTTCCAGTAAGGGGCTCATTGTCATGTATATTTATAAATTATATGTATTTATACATACTGTATGTACATACACATTTTACCATTATTTAGCACTGAATGTCAAATGCCATAACATTTAAAAAAGCAGCTGCATCCATTAAAGAATTACCATGTTTAATACGAGATTAGTCAGTCTGCCATTGATTAGGTACTTATCATTGCTAACCAGACAGGTGATGTTATCTGTAACGTATTGAAAATGTTTGAGGCGATATATAGCTAATTCCACTGCTGTCATAGTCTAAATAAAGCGTTAAACCCAGATGAAGATATATGTAAAAAAATGCAGACAAGAAATAAATAATAAAGCTATATTCAATATCTTCATTACTATATTGTTATAATGACCTGGGGACCAGCTCAAATCCCTAAAGTCAAGGCTGTAAGATTATAAAGAATAGATAAAAGAATAAAGTGCCAATTATTTCAATACAAAGTAGTAACTTTGATTTTAAAGGGCTTATCCACCCCCAGAACAAAAATCTATTGAGGGGTTTGATGGGATGAAAGGATTTTGTAATCTGAAAAGGTCTTTTTCCCCTGATGGCGTTTTAAAAAGTGCACACTAGCTTTGGGCAATTGTTGTGCCATACTAGTGAGCTCTTGGCAATGCACACTAGAGCACTGGAACCATGTGCGCTTGCATGTGCGATTCTGCTCTGCTGGGATGTGCCGTAGTATGGCCTCAGCCTAAAGTGCATGTCCACCCCAGAACAAAAATCTGCACTTACCTTCCTACCCCCCAAACCCTGAGATTGTTTTAGTTACTTATCTTCACAAGGTCCCTGAAGCTCACAATACTTACCTTTCTCTGCAGTCCACACAGGTTTCTTCTTGGTTTCTACAGTCAGTCACGGCCATGATTGTGATGTCACACACCTCCTCATTAATTAACTCTATCATGCGAAGTGTACTATAATACATTATGTAAACTACAAGACTAGTGACAAAGGTGCTCGAGCCATCCTTGGGGGAAAGTCAAGATGATAACATGTTTGATCCTAGTTAAGAACCAATCTTGAAATATCCAAAGCAACTGTCTGGGCTACAGCAAATTCTACCAAGAGTGAAAAGACTCCCCAGCTATGGCTGCATCAAAATTGTTTTTATTTATTAGAAAATTGTCTGAGTGACAGCAATCCCAGTTTATAGCATTTAAAGGGGCGCTATACTTGGACAGAAACTGACAGCTTTCTGGCTCCTCCCCTTCATTAGCATATTCTTGCAATTGTCAGTGACAGGAGGAGTATCCAGAGACCAGTCGGTTGCTGCATGGTCGTACACAATGTAGAATGGTTAAAATTGCACAAGGGACATATTGCAGCAAAAGAAAACTTGTACATGGATAATGAACTAGGGAAGAACAGATTTATTGAGGGTAAATTAAACAGAGGGAATAAATAAAGATCACCTAGGGATAAATTATTAATTGGATGAACTTGTAGTGTGAAATGGGGAAACACAATTAATTGAAGGAAGGATACTGGGACCTTAGTGTGAATAAATATAATGTAGAATATAGAGCTGAGGTGTAGGAATGGCAAAATCACTGAAAAAGGTCCCTCACTTTTCAAGGGATGGAAGTTCTGGATGGAGATGATGATGAGCAGTGACCTTTAGTCTACATATACACTTCTATTTACTCACTATACCAGTGATGCCCAACCTGAAGCCTGCATGGACCTGTGTGTAGGAGTGGCAGGGGGCACAGTGTGGATGTGTTGGGGGTGGCCATAACCGGGTAGATCAGGGGCTACAGCTACCTGTCAGTGTATGGAGTGCTGCTTGTGAGTCCCCCAGCCTAGGCCAGGTTGGGCAGCCCTGCACTATACTCACTATGGGGCTCTTTACACCAGTGGCTTGTGTAGTAACATAGTATCACAGTATTGTAGGTTGAATAAAGATATAAGTCAATCAGTCTAACCTTTTAGCTTACACATGAGCCCTATAGTCAAAAAAATAAAAAAAACAGCTGAAAAGGACAAAAAAATCCTTCCTGACTTCAAATGGCAATCGAATCAAAACCTTTCCAGTGCTTTGTAAAGAGGGAGAATAAAGAGAATTGTGGGGTGAAGCTCACTATTCACTGCGTTAGTAGTCACCCGGAATGGTTCTTATTCTGCATACAATGCTACCATGTAGTTTATTTCATATCCCACTATTCCGACACCTCTTTCCCAATGCAACTATTATCAGCCTTTTGCGGCTTCTAGTCCTTTAAGGTTTTCTAAATCTAAAATTCTGATTAAAAAATAAGGCAAATAAGTGGCCTGATGAAAGCCCCAGATACAGCTATTGTCCTATAATGGAATACTGGCAAGTGGACTGATTAAGATTTCCCATCCATTAATCTGAACATCTGAAAGTTTTGTCATGCTAAATGGCCTGCAAATGCAATGTAATTTGTTGTTTTAAAAATCAGATCTTCTCCTTTTTCATTAATTCTAATGTGTTCTTTAACCGAAAAATCTCAGTCATTAAAAATGAATTTGCAAGCAGAAAAGTTCAGTGCTGCAAAAAAATAAAAATGTAATTACTCTTCATACTTCCTGTAGTATAGAAAGTCATATCACAGTACCTAGCCCAGGTCTAAAGTAATTAGCCACCAAACTTCTTGCAAGTATAGAAGGCCTTATTAGGTTTCCTAGCCCAGATCTAAAGTAATTAGCCACCAAATTCTTGCAAGTATTGAAAGTCTTATAAGTGCCTAGCCCAGATCTATGTAATTAGCCAACATACTTCCTGTAAAGAATAGAAAGCCTTATTACAGTACCTAGCCCAGATCTAAAGTAATTAGCCACCAAACTTCTTGCAAGTATAGAAGGCCTTATTAGTGTGCCTAGCCCAGATCTAAAGTAATTAGCCACCAAATTCTTGCAAGTATTGAAAGTCTTAATTAGAGTGCCTAGCCCAGATCTATGTAATTAGCCAACATACTTCCTGTAAGAATAGAAAGCCTTATTACAGTACCTAGCCCAGATCTAATGTAATTAGCCACCAAACTTCCTGTAAGTAAATAATACTACATAATGTAGTATTGCAGCATCATGTTAATAAAGGTGCGTGCTTAAATTATGGTTAAGGCTAGGTACACTTGGGCTTCTGTCACCTGAAAATAGGGGGCTAAATATTTTTCCTGGCAATATATTGATCGGAGTTTATTTAGACTAAGGCAGCCCTTGGTTTGGTTGGAAGATGCTCCCAGCCATGTAGGGTCAAGGAATGAAAAGAAGAAGAATCAATTTTCAATATTGGATTGTCTACCCAATACATAAGGATGTTTTATCTCAATTACAAAAATTGTGGATCTTTGGGCTAAAATGAACCGAAACTCAATTTCATTTTTTAGTTAAATTCTCCTAGAACTGTAAAGGGAATCTGTAGCCAACATTGAATTCCATTTTAAACATCAATTAAGATCATGCACAATCCTTATCCTTGTTTCATCCTTTATGGATAATGTTAATAAAACATTCTCCCATGGGAGCTGTTGTTTTCACACAGACATGACATCCTTCAAGCAGAATATTAAGACAATAGGCCCATTTAGTTTGAATTGTATATTTTCTTTTCACAGTCACCGCTGGGTTTTAGAATAGTCAGGACATTCTCATAAATGCTGGGTTTGTGTCCATGGCTACATCTCCTTTACATTAGTGCTGCAATGTTCACTGGGTAAAGCAGACAGTTTAAAAGGCAACTATAATGAAACTATAAATGAATGAAGCCTACGTCTACCTTAATGAGTGGTCATGATTGGTCATGGTGATCCTTGACTATAGAGGTTGGAGAGATTGTCATGCTTCATATGTAGAAGAAGATGCCACCTAGGGAGGTTGGAGCAGGCTTTGCTGCATCCCTGGAAAAGAAGAAAAAGAAAGAATATTAATAATAATAATAATAATAATAATAATAACAAGGTTCTCATTCATCCAGGTCATGGTATATCTGTTGTATTCAGTTAGATAAACTGCACCTAAATTTAGTTCTTGAAAATGTTTTGCAAGTCATCTGACTGCATCTCTCAATTCAGAATGACTTGTACAAGAATCTGTTGGCAATAATGAACCCTGGAAAGTCTCAATTAGCATATCAGAGCCAGGTGATGAAACCAGTTCTGGTTGCATAGTTGACTATTGACCTGTGAACAAATTTTAAAAAGAGAGCAGTTGCAAATATAAACTTGCAATAAATGGAAAGATAAAGTTTTTCTTGCACATTAATTGGTTTCTTAGGTCAAATGAATAATTTTTAATAATTTGCCGTTGCAGGTCCTTTAAGACCAAATTAGACCACAGCGTCACACAAAAAGGCTTCTGATGAGTAAGTTTGCCTTGCAACTGTTTTCCCCATACACTGTACAGATGGTGCCATTACAGACAGTGCATGCACTGCAACACATGGATTCTCGGGACAGTTGATCCACGTACATGTGTAATGGAAAGAGCTCCCTGACTTGAAACATTTTTCTTATTCTGAATATTCAGTGTGGCTACAGCTGTATCTTTGCTCTGGTTGATAATAATATTTTATTACTATTTGTATCCACCTGGTTGGGATTTGCTGGTTTTGCTAAATTTAGCCTTTCTGGGTCTGGTGTGAACTTATTACTTCCTGTGTTGCTTGTTAAATGTGAATTTTACGAACCACAGCTTAGCTTTTCGACTCTTTTTCTAATGTGCAACTCTATCTATCTAGATTGTTAGAATTTGATTTAAAGGGGAACTGTGGTCCTTTATTTTAAATATATCTAGATTTTGAATATGCCTAATGGAGGCAGCCATTGAGTCCTCTCCTAAAGTGGGCAGAGACATTTTCTTTGTGTATGCAGTTTATGGAGATATGTCCACCAATCAGAAGGGTTCTGCATAATGACCTACTCACGTGGCAAATTTTCTATTAACTCTATTTGGTTTCATGGTAAAAGAGACCTTTATCCAATTATATTTTATAGTCCGTTAAACAAACTGGAAATTGATTTTTTAGTCTCCATTTACTTGTGAAACTGCACATGCAGATTGGTCTGCATGAAAGAATTAGAAAGAAGATTTTGTTTTCAATTTAGAAGCCAAACTTTTTTTGTGGTTGGTTATCTCTGCCTTGCACTGTACAGAGATGGGTTCCAAGCTCTAGAAGGAAATTTCCACCCATCGGAATTCCAAAAGCTCTGAAATATTTAAAACCCACCTAGATACCAAGTTTGGTGGTTAACCCGGAAGTGACAGGCCCATGATGTCATCGGGCCACATACCTCAATCAATACATTTTTTTGTGCAGAATGCAGAGGTGTCTGTAATGTTCAGAAACATTGAAATTGTAGGGAATATTGCATGTCACGTACCTGTGTCAGGTTTTGTTGCATTTGAGCCATATTTTTATTTCAGACAAATCCTTTTTGTGCCCCAGGTTTCAGAATAGACTGGGATATATCGATCAATAGATATTAATAATGTTACAAGATACACGTTTCCATATGCTGTATAGATCTCAGGCCTCTTGGTGGCACAGTAATAGCTGCTTCAATATATAATGGCTTTTAATTAGTTGGTACTCGTAGTTGAATAAGGTGATGCCTGTTTCCATTTCAGTTATAAAGATTAACATTTCAGTTATAAAGATTATATAGCACCAACATCTTCCGTGGCGCTTTACAATTACATAGTCATACATTACATATAGCGTAATACATGTTATACAAAGTCATACATATAACATACACAGTTAATACATAATATAAGTAAACAGAGTGAGGAGTTTCTTACAGCAATACCGTGATACAATAGGAGAGAGGACCCTTCCCAAAGAGCTTACAGACTAGAGGATATGGGGGTGAGACATAAGATTGCGGGAATCGGTAAGCTGTAAATAGATTGGCAGTGGAGTGTGAAAGGCGGGTTGGATCACATTGGGTAGTAAGGGAGTAATGTTTAGGCCAGGTTATATGCTTGCCTAAAGAGGTGGGTTTTAAGGTTACGTTTGAAGGTGTAAAGGGGGATGGTGAGTGACGGACAGATGGAGGAAGGGAGTTCAAGAGCAGAGGGGCAGCACGAGTAAATTCCTGAATACGGGCATGGGAAGAGGTGACCAGAGTGGATGAGAAGAGGGTATAATTTGCAGAGCGGAGGTTGCGCCTGGGACGGTATCGCAGGATCAGCTCTGAGATATATGGAGGGGCTATGTTGGATAGTGCTTTATTGGATAAAGTAAGCAGTTTGAACTGGATCCTTTGTGTGATGGGCAACCAGTGGAGGGAGGGACTGGCAGAGAGGAGAGAAGCGAGAAGAGAAATTAATGAGCTGGGCAGCAGAGTTGAGAATGGATTGAAGCGGTACCAGGCAGTTGTTTGGTAAACCACACAGGAGTGTGTTCCAGTAGTCTAGCCGGGATATGATTAGGGCAGGTCCTTTAATTTGGAGCCGACAGGAGTTGGCAAGCAAATTGACATGAGGTTTGAAGGAAAGATCAGAATCTAGCGTTATTCCCAGGCAGCGGACATGAGAAGATGGGGTTATGGGTGTGTTGTTAATATTAATAGTAAGGCTATGGAGGGGAACAGATTGTGAGGGTGGGAAAAGGACAAGTTCAGTCTTGTCCATGTTTAGTTTGACGAAGCAGGAGGACATGAAGGCAGAGATGGCACTAAGGCAGTCGGGGACCTGGAAAGTGACTGAAGGGAGATCGGGGACAGAGATGTAAATTTGGGTATCATCTGCATACAGGTGATACTGGAACTCAAATGAACTAATGAGTTGTCCAAGGCCATGGGTTTAGATGGAGAAAAGAAGAGGACCCTCCCGGTGGGGGTCCTTGCTGGACCCCCACCGGGAGGGGGCGAGGAGTGGAGCTAGTTTTAGAGTGAAAAACACTAAAGGTCCTACCAGAGATATAGGAGGATAGCCAAGAAAGTGCAATGTCCTGGATACCTAAGGAGGCCAGGATCTGAAGAAGTAGAGGGTGATCAACCGTATCAAAAGCAGAGGACAGATCAAGAAGAATGAGCAAAGAGTAGTGACCTTTAGATTTAGCAGTAGATTTAGCAGCCTGACTGGAGGTTGTCAAAGAGAGAGTTAGCAGACAGGTGATTAACCAGGTCAGCATAAAGGGAGAAGGGAGACAGGCAAGTAGCTGAAAAGAGCAAACAGGTTCAGGGGAGGGTTTTTTAGGTATAGGGGATACAATGGCATGTTTAAATATAGAGGGAAAAATACCAGTGGATAGGGACAAGTTAAAGAGAGAGGTTAGGGCTGGAATGAAGGAAGAGGAGAGCGGCGGAATGGGGTCGAGGGGGCAGGTGGTGAGACGTGTCCTGGATAGGAGACAATGGAAAGGAATTCATGGTGGGTAAGGAGGGGTGAGGATAAAATGGAGGGTGCAATCTAAATAGACTTACCAACAGTGGGGTGTTGCAGTGAGGTGATGGAGCTGAGTAGGGAGGTAACCAGGCAGGTAAGGAGCAACGCTATATGGAACATGATGATGGGGTAATAATACAATGGGAAGGGTTCAATGATCTGATCCAAATGAGCAGAGTTCAGTGTCAGGCAGTTCAGGTTACTTCTGGGTTAATTCAGCCCTATACTTAGAAAAAGGCTGCAGAATGTGACCAAGGTCAGAATGTGACTAGGGCCCTTACAGATATAACTGGCTTCATTACAACTAAAATTAGTTATACTATTCAGCTGGGAAGTGGGAGGGGCTAAGAGCAGACAGACAAATTAAATGAAAACAGAGTGAGGATCAAACAAATGGAGAAAGCCCCAATAAACAACCAGACTAGACTATGAGATAAGACAGCAGATTCATACCAGTAAAAATACAGTCAAGCGAATGAAGTGATACACAGTGGAGAGTTATGATACAGCAGATCCTATGTACGTCTTTATCCTCAGTGGAGTTTCACCAATAGCCCCTGACTTTAATGTTCATTTCAATAATTTTTTTTTGTGTCACCTGGACAAATTAAAGAAACAGTAAGGTCATAATTGTAAACACATCAGTGTATTTGACAGAAGACAATGCGACATCCGTAGAGGGACTCTGCTTGGTCATATTTACCAATGGGCAGTTTCAGCCAGGCTTTGTATGACATCATAAATTAACAGGTTGCTTCGGCTTTAATGTTCTCAATAGCCTTCATTGAGATTGGCTGCCTCTCAGCCAATGACAGACCCTGCTGCCGGGGATGGTAAGTAAGTTTCTCTGCACTTTTTAACAATTTAAACACAGCGGTTAGGGTTACACTACAGAAAAAATGACATTTTGGGGTGGACCTACCCTTTAAAGTCACGCTAAAGGCCAAATAAAAGCCCCAAGGGTGAAAAACTGCTCGCTAGAAGCGAATGCTGGTCAGGACAAATTATTTTCCCGTGTACCCAGCCTTACTGTTTCTGATGTTTCATACCCACAAGCGCACGTGATTAAATGTATTGTTATCTCTTTGTTTTCCCCTTCTTACTATGTGAACGCCTCACATGACCTCATAACCTACAATGGGTTTTATACGCGAACAGCCTTATACAACAACTTTGGTCCTTCTGTAAGGATAAAACTTCTTATTATCTCCGAGATTGAATGCAGGAGATGAAAATGTAAAACCGCCTTTGCTATCAGAGGACATACAGAGATTAAACTGCTTGTTTGCCTCCCCTATGATTTAAAAAGGAAAAAAAAAAGTAGACCATGCGAAGCTCCGAACGGAACATTTCTCCTCCATCAGTAGCAAGTGTAAATAATAAATAGTTGTTAGGGTTTTGATTTTGTCTGAATGCCACATGCGTCGAGAACAATTGCAATAGGGAAGAAAGGGAGAAAAAAAATGGACGTGTGCCAGTTAATCAGAAATTTGCCAGATGGTTACACAATAGCTTTGCACATGTTTACTGAGCCCACTTTTGCTTACAGAGAGAGAAATTTTTTAATTGGCCTCTTATGGGTAAAAAGCAACATTTTATTTTATTTTTTTTTATAAATGCCAATAGGAAGACAGACTAATTGTATAGCAAAATATGTCAACCACATTTGTGGGGCGAATTATCCAGCATCGAATGCAAAAATAAAAGTGTCTTTTATTCCTGACGGTTTAGAAGAAACTAGAAACCACCGACTAAATGAATTAGACAGAACCTCTTCAATTACCAAGAATAATTTATAGATAGACGGGTGGTTCTGTTCATCCAAACCATTTACATTTTATCGATGTACATGTTTTGCACTTGGCGACTGGTAGAAACTCACAACTTTTTATTGGTTTTATTTACTTTATAATAAAAATATAATAAAGGTGACATTAAAGGGGAACTCAAGCTCCCTTTTACCTAAACTCTAATCATGGCCAGGACCAAAAATGCTAGGTCCTCACCCCTGGGGTAACATAGTAATGGAGGATGAATAAAGACAAACATCCATCAAGTTCAACCTTTATACTCTACTCATTAACCCTACCTAACAGTTGATTCAGAGGAAGGGGGAAAAAAACATCTGAAAAGGGGGAAAGAAATTCCTTCCTGACTCCAAATGTAAATTGGAATGTATCCCTGGATCAACCAGATCTACAGTATATGTATTAAAGGGTATCTTTACTCTAAAAAAATCAAAATTTCAAAAATTATACCTTTAGATACAGCACGATCCCACTTCTCCCAAACTTTTTTCAGATTTTCTGAGCAGTATATTCTGAGAAATCACAATTTTAATCACAGTATTTACAGGGAAAGAACTGTCACTCCAGAAGCAGCAATTATAATATGTGACTTATGCACATAAGTGTCGCAGACACTACAAGGAAGCAGTGAGTAAGGGAGGGTGGGGGGAATTAGGAGCACTCACTAAACATTAAAAATTTAATGACAAAGCAAGCACAGATAAATATGTGAGTACCATCATTTTACTTCTCTCAAATTGTAGTTTCAGAAATGTAAAGAATAGTGACCCTTTAATACCAGTAATACTCAATATTATAAGGTATCCCTGTACCAACCAGAACTACAGTATATGTGTTCATACCAGTAATTCTCAATGTTATATAGTATTCCTGTACCAACCAGAACTACAGTATATGTGTTAATAACAGTAATTCTCAATATTATATAGTATCCCCGTACCAACCAGAACTACAGTATATGTGTTAATACCAGTAATTCTCAATATTATATAGTATCACTGTACCAACCAGAACTACAGTATATGTGTTAATACCAGTAATTCTCAATATTATATAGTATCCCTGTACCAACCAGAACTCAGTGTATGTGTTAATACCAGTAATTCTCAATATTATATAGTATCCCTGTACCAACCAGAACTACAGTATATGTATTAATACCAGTAATTCTCAATATTATATAGTATCCCATTACCAACCAGAAATACAGTATATGTGTTAATACCAGTAATTCTCAATATTATATAGTATCCGTGTACCAACCCGAACTACAGTATATGTGTTAATACCAGTAATTCTCAATGTTATATAGTATCCCCGTACCGACCAGAACTACAGTATATGTAATAATACCAGTAATTCTCAATGTTATATAGTATCCCCGTACTAACCAGAACTACTGTATATGTATTAATACCAGTAATTCTCAATATTATATAGTATCCCTGTACCAACCAGAACTACAGTATATGTATTAATACCAGTAATTCTCAATATTATATAGTATCCCCTTACCAACCAGAACTACAGTATATGTATTTATACCGGTATTTCTCAATATTATATAGAACCCCCTTACCAACCAGAACTACAGTATATGTATTAATACCAGTAATTCTCAATATTATATAGTATCCCCGTACCAACCAGAACTACAGTATATGTATTAATATCAGTAATTCTCAATATTTTTTAGTTTTAGAAACTTATCCAGCCCGCCTTTAAAGCTATTCAATGAACTTGCCATTTTCATATCTGCTGGAAGACTGTTCCACAGTTTCACTGTTCTCACTGTAAAGAAACCATTCCTAACCTGAAAATTAAACTTTTTTTCTTCAGATCTTTGATATGACCTATTGGTGAATAGAGATGGCTGAACATACTGAAGTTCGGTACGTTTGGAAGTTCGGAAACTAATCCAAGGTCAATGGGGAGCTAATAGTTTTAAAAGTTCGGATGAATAACAGATAAACTAACTATGGTAACTTACTGTAAATGTCTGTGGCACCTGGGAAATGATCTGGGCAACATGCCACTATCGCCAAAACATGTTTAAACACTTCTTTTCCCATGATGAGGCAATTGTCAGGTTTTCACAAGCTATATTCGAGGGTTTCGGCCAATTCGAGGCTTACCGAAAATAGAACTATATATTTGAGGGTTATTGAAATTGAACGATACCTTCAAAGGGGTACCAAAAACGAACATTACATTGGAGGGTTAGTGAAAACGAACATTACGTTTGAGGGTTACCGAAAACGAACATTACATTCGAAGCTTAGCGAAAACGAACATTACATTCGAAGGTTAGCGAAAACGAAAATTACAGGTTTGGGTCCATCACTATTGGTGAACAATGCACCAGAGAGTTTATTGTATGGCCCATTAATATATTTATATAAAGTGATCGTATATCCCAGGCCAGCACAATCGCTGCTTCTCCAGTGTAAACAGCCCCAACTTGTCTAATCTGCCTGCATAGCTGGTACTTTCTACTTGCCCCTTCACCACAAATGCTGGTTCGACCAATGGCTTCCAATGGAAGGACACAAATCTTGCAGTGCCCTCCCTTTGGTAGAAATATGAGGGTTAGGAAGGGGTGGGGATGAAAATAACCAATACATGGGGGCACTTAGAAGGTAAGTTTTCAAAGTAGCTTTAACTCAATAAGTGAGGACCCTGCATTTTAGGTTCTCACCTTTGTTACAGTTTAATGGAGGTGGGGGCTGCTATTTTTGTGTGTTTTAGAGATCCTGAGACCACCTAGCCTTTGTTTACAGTGTGAGCTAGAATGATGGGATCTGTAGTCTGCTGCCTAGCAATGCATCTTACCATGGACAAATCCCACTGGTTGATTTTTAAGGCAGTACAGCTGCATAACGAAACAAGGGAAGGAAGAACGCTAACAATAATAAATGCATCAGAAAGGAAATGAGAATTCTACAAATGAAAGCGAAGGCCCAGGGGCCAGATTCCGTCCCTAGGTAGTTTAGCTTTTAATAACTTCAGAAATGAAGACGAGAAAAATAAAGAAAAAAGAAAAAACATTAAAAAAAATATAGAGGCCAATCAATATGTGACAGGCCGTAATACGCCACATCACAGACGGCAGCCAAACTTCATCATTACTCCCGCGCTCCTGAGAAATGGTGATGGAAAATCTTTGGGAAGTAAATCAAATTGGTTCGTAATCTCAGAATCCCATAACAGGAGAATGTAGGCCGGGTTTTAGGCAGACCACAATCACTTGTTATGTGACAACATTACAGCGGTAGAGAGAATCAATTTAAATTGGTCGGATACGGGAAAGAGGAATAAAATGCGTTTCCCCAGAATTGACAGCTCTGGCTTCGAACGTTAGAGATTTTTTTTTTCTAAATTAGCTGCAGGCATATTATTTGAAAGAAAACTACAAGGGAAATAATCTTATTAAAGGCTTGTGTTAGGCTGGAGACGAGGTTGGTTTGGCCTCCATTAAACATTTACATTCAAAGGGTAAGTTCAGTGGGAAAATTCATTGTCATTTCAATTATTTATTTACATTACATTTTTAAAAAAACAATCTATGGATTCCAACCTTTTACTATGCTTTGCTGTGGTCAGTAGAGAGCTGCCATTTTATGTTCTGTAATGGTCCTTTCTACTGATTGGCTGTTAGATGGGTCAAATATGCTCAGATCTCTACTGAGCAACTAAATCAACCCAGGGGCTGAAACCATAATGGACACTATTAGGGGACCTACAAATAAGAAGCCAGTACATAAAACCATCTATTTATGATCACTTAAATCCCTGGATAAAACAGCAAATACTCCCCTTTTTTATAAGCATATGTATTTGTACTCAACTTCCCCTTGATGAAAAGGAACTGCTTCTCTTGTCATTCTGGATGACTAGATTTCAGACATTCCTTTGGTACCAACCATTCAGCCATGAAATACAGATAGTGTGTGGCTGGATTCATTTGATTGATAGGTTAAATAGAGACATGTAGGTATCAGGATGGGGGACTGGCTGCTATTATTTCTATTTTTTCCAATATTTTAACTCTTCACTGATGTTCTAGAAGTCTTTTAAATTGCTCCTTGCTTGCTATGCACACCTCCAGAAGAAGGTGGGACGTACACCACCTACAACCCAGAAAGCCCTGACCTTCCCTGGATAAAGCACATTCATTTGGGGCAGCTGAACAAGCCACCTGTGGTCATATCATGGCTGAGCTGGAAATCCCAGACAAAAAATAAATAAATCATATAATAAACAGATATTGGTATTAAGCAAAACCACTAATTCTTAATTACAGTCAGATTATATGCAATTTGGTTGTAATGATATGTAATGATATGCAAATACAGTCATGCTCTATTAATGACCTGAAAAAGCACTCTCTAATATATATATCAATATTACAGCCATGAATAAACTAGTGCCAGTTGTACCAACATGGAAGGTACAACTGGCGTTCAAAATAAATATACACACACACAGGCACAAGCAACATATCAGCAAATTTAGATCACAAAAGATATAAAAATTGGGGTGGCCCCAAATCTAAACAGACACCCTGGGGGATCCTGGTGTAATGTTAATTATCATTAGTCCCAATGCCCATTAATTACTGCTCATCACCACCAGCATTAGCAGAAATCCAAATAGAAACTATATATGTGATTAATGGCAAGGCCACACTAAGCGTGCGCATAGCACTTGCACTGCAATCCCAGTCATTTTCGGGAATCAGAGCGCATGTGAATTGCACCAAAAATGATGATTGCATGTGCTCTGATCAACAGATCACAGCGCAATGTCCCCAGCGCACGTTATGTGGGCAGTAGAACACCAACACTAGCGTACGCTTTTAAAAACGAGATCGGAACACAATCTGATTGTGTATTAAAACACACTGATGTTCCCTAACCCTAAGGGTAAGGCCACACTACAACACACCAGAATGCGCCTGCAATCACGTTTCCTTGTGATCTGGTGTGTTTGCGCTGCAGTTTACCAATATTGGAAGTTCATGAGATGAAAATGGTGATCGCATCCTCTTGCGTGCAGCTTAATGCGCACTAGTGTGTCCTAACCCTAAAACATACTTTGAATTAAACAAAAAAAGTAAGCGAGACAAATTTAATGCACAGTTTGAGATAGTACAGGAGGTCAGACCAATGTTTTAAGCTATATTTACAGGATAAATTTCCTTCCTTAGGATCATGTTGCCATTACTGCTTTAGGTGTAAGGAGTCTAATGGTGATGGAAGTTCCCTTCTGGTGAAAGACCTTATGTAAATCTTTCACATCCTTGGTTTTTGTTACTGTAGTTCCGACTGATCATGTAGACTAGATAACTACTGTATAGAGATTGTTTAGTTCCCAACCCTCCCCCTTATTGTTGTTTTCTATGTTCCATGAGACTATCTGGAGCCTGGGTTTTTATAAAAATGTCTGCACATCACTACTAAGAGGAGGCAAACTACATAAAAATTGACTTTGAAAGATTCCACTTAGCTAAACTTATTTAGCCATCAAGGTTTTATTTAATGGTGATTAGTCCCAATTCTTCTGGAAATGTCTCAACACACACTAACTGCTCTGTCTAAACACTTCATTGTTCTACAACACTCTCTTCATCCATTTATCCAGTTAACATTCTACTTTTCATCTTTCCATATACTTTCCCCTTCCAAACCATAGAACTATTAAGAAACATCTCATGGAGGACCCACCAAAACAGGAAACTAACAGGAACGTTAATGGGAACAGTGAGGAACAGTGGGAGATGAAATGAAATCTACAGACATGTTTGGCTCTGGAACTTTTGATTAAAGCAATTTATTACATTTCAATATGGTTCTTACAGAAATGCTGGAACATTTTTTACTGAAACATGGCCAATGAGTGTTGCTATTTGTATGTCCGCCTTTAGCTTCAACACTTTTTCAGGGAGATTCATTAATAGTTCCTATTGTTAAAAATAGTGCTAATTTTTGCCCCAACCAATTAGATCTTATTTAACATTTAAAAGCTAACATCTGATTGGTTGGGGCAAACTTAGCACTTGCAAAAACAAGAACTTTTATTGAATAACCCTGTTTATTCCTGGGGGAAACAGATGCCGTTTTGATGCTCCCTGCACCTTCTTATATGATGTAAATCATGTCACTTCCTGAAGTGGGAACTTATCGGACTACCCAACAATTGCCACTACCCATTCACCAAAGTATTAAACAGTGCTGGTTCCTTACTCACAAGAGGAAACATATATGTGTGCAAACCTCCTTCACCAGTGCCGTGAGCAGTGCACAGACAGAGCGTAATGCTGAATGTTTACTGAACAGTAAGTAAGAAATGTAAAATATTAAATACTTTTGTTTAATTAATCTGATCCTTTATTTATTTCGGTTTATTTATACTACATGGAACTAGCTGTAAAATGTTACTGTAGAGATCCGTTCATGTAATCATGTGCGTGATGTTTCTGGCAATGTCTTTTTCAAAGAGACAATATCCTATTAATGTAAAGCACATAAATAAATAAACAAGCTCACCCCAGAGAATATCCTTCAACGCAAATTCAATGCAAAATACTGTTTCTTAACACATATCATGTTTCTTTGATCGAATATTAGAAAGGAATACCAAAACCCAACAATAGAAATCCATTCGGATCACACTCAATTCATATTGTAGCCTAAGGATATTTATTATTATATTTATATATAGCTCTGTGGACCCAAGTAGGATTATGTAAATAAATCAAAGAAAGAATGATCAATGCCCATTCTAAGTTACCATATGTTACTATTCTATCTGTGCTAGTGCATACATGATAAAGATTATAAACATAGGGATTTTAGTTTCATTTTTATGATCACTGAAATGAAAAGCCTTAAAAACATGTTAAGGTAACCCCAGTATGGGAAGTCCTACCTTATTACTTAAATTGTATTTTCATTAGTATAACAGGTTTCTACACCCCCCACCCCTCCCTTCACTGGCTTTTATATGAGGGAAAATGCCTTATTGGCAATGCTCTGTAATAAATGCAAAGGAAGCCCTACAATGACCTACTTTCCAATAGAGGGACTTTAAGAGCACTCCTCAGGCAAACACCTAGTTAAAGGAAAACCAAACTTATTTTATCCTAATATGAAAGCTTTTCTCCCCAGAACACCTATACATTATAAGATGCAGGTTCAATTCCATAGACCTTTTACAGAAATTGTAATATTCTGTTTCTTACACTGCAAAAATTATTTTGTATGAAAAGCAAAGGAAATTATTGTATATGTTATAATAAGAATAATATTATTTTTGTTGGGGACTGGAGCATTTAAATATGTTTACACATAAACTGCATTGTAGCCTCTATTCTTTATAAGGTAGTGGGAGCATCTCTGTACTTTTATATGATTGGCTGTCAGCTTCTAGAAAGAAATGCTGATCAGTTGAGTGCTACAGAGCATGTGAAGTGTTCTGTGTACACTTAGCTGGGAGTCACCCAGCTAAGGAGAATTATGGGAACTGACTCCTAGTACCCACAGGTTAATTTGATTTGAATTACCTAGAAGCCACAGCAAAGGGAGAGGTAGGACACAGCTTGTTGTATGTTTGTGAATGTACTCTGTCTACTGGGACTACCGTATGTTGTCAGGAGACTTAAATTCACCTTTAAATATTATGGAAGTGCTACTGATGTAGTCAAAAAATGTATTAAAAAAAAGGCACTGTGTTTTACCATATTATCTGTTTATGTTAGGAGTGCTACCACAGTATAGCTGGGTAGGGTACACACATTTCTGATAAAGGACCAATCCCTTTATCAGACTCCATGGAGTCGGCCATGATCATAGAGAGTGTGACAGTCACAAGCATTCTCCCTATATCCTAACTGTGTGTACTCCCATCTGTCAAAGATAACAGACAGAATCTTGCACATTGGTACTGTGTGTACCCAGCTTAATTCTATTGCGTGCAACCAAAACAATGCATTCATGCTGATAAGGATCTTGACCTTGCACACTCTGCTTGCAATTTAATTGGCCAATACAAATTGTTTGCCAAAAGGATTTCATCCTAGATATATGACAGATATTGGCTACCCGCGGGTGTTTCCGAGTATAAAAAAAAGAAGACAAAAGATGAAAGAAACTCAAGTTCTTGTCTAAACTAAATGAAGGCATTTTGGAGATATTCAGATTTGACAGGTCCCCCCTATTATAAAGCAGTTTGTACATTAATGATCATTCATTTGCGTTCCCCAACCTTGTATTTTAAATAGCACTTTCCAGACTTTCTGCTGATTTTCTTTCACAGAGTGGTCAGTGGGAAGTCTCGTGGCAACTGAGTTAATTTGTTAGTTCAGGAAACTAAACAAAGACCATGTCAGAGTTAATAAAGGTATGTCTGACATGCCTGGAGAAAAGGGAAGACATTTACTGCCAGCTGGATATCCTCATAATTATTCCTGGTTGCCCTACAGCAGAAATTCACAATTGTCTTTTGATGCTAAAGATGCAAAAAAAAAAAAAAAAAAAAAGCATGAGAAAAAGAAAGGCCACCTAAAAAGTGGAAGCAGATTTGCAGAGCCGTGGGGAGAGCTCAGTCTTTGATTCCTGTCTGGACATCAGGAGAAGGAAATGAAATTCACACAATAGATTCAATTTGCTAATGGAAAATGGTTATTTCTCACCACCTGTACACAATAGCAGTAAAAAAAAACAAAACAATCATACTTTTCTTGTAAACTATACACAATGCCAATCAAGAGCAAGGTTTATTGTACGTTATCGCCAACAGCAAGAACATATATAATGTATATCAGCAACAAAGGTGAATCATTTATTTACGGTAGTAATAGAGTGATTCATCTCATCATACATCTCATGTCAACCAGGTGAGAACAATAACAGATACTCCAGTGATTAGGGACACCATACACAGAAGATAATGAATGATAGACACTTAGAAACCAACTTGAGGAACCTTTCAAAATATAAAAAAAATGATATATAGACAGGCAAGAGGAATCTGCCATTGAAATGATTGAAAGATCAGTGATGGATTTTTAAATGGAAGCACCAGTGAGCATTGTGTAGAGTTCTGATTATCATGATAATGCAATGCTGTGCCGTGTCTATAAATGGTTATTGAGACAAGAAGCCATTTTCGTTGGTAAATAGCACATTCCGCCATTACTAAAATCTTAAATCTGTCATATCGTTTATGTCCGATTGCCATAATATGGCGATTTCCGAAAATAGCCAGATCGAATTTGCCACAAAAACGGCGATTTTGCATTTTACCCCCATTAGTGTCGGTCTAGCATGGTACACACTGTGCAATGTTTCCTCCTGACCAAACATTCTGCTCTTCCAACCGGTTGGCCATGAGTAAGGATTGTTGGTTGCGGCAATAATGGCCAAGGACAACAGTTTGCTGAGAGCGATCGTGGTCCTTAGGCTGGTTATACACGTGCATGAAAATTCTGTGTTGGTTTTGTCCGCTGCCACGACTGATGTTGTTAAAAGCCAGCTGATCTTGCGGTTTCCTATGGCACCACACTATTGGTCGCACAAACTGCCATCTGCAGCCACTATTGCTGCGACCGTTGCGTGTAACCAGCCATAGAGGACAGAACAATCGGATGTGTTTTTCGGACATGTCCGATTGGGTGTTTGTACAATTCAGACAAGCGAATGGTCAGTTGCGTATGAAACACCATGTGGTTATTTAGTGTATCAACTGCTACACTGAACTTTTGACGATTGTGGAAATATTGCATGGTGTTTACCATGCTTAACTACCATACAGTACTCGTTAACACCAGATCTAGCTAGACATGCCTGAGCTACAGTGGCATAGGTTTTTTTTGGTCACAACATTATTGAAGAAGGACTATGCAGAGGGTGAGAAGGAAGATTCTCCAAATGGACACTGGACCACCAGAGAAGATGAAATCTCTTTTATTTATTAAGAGATTTCTTTGATACAATTACAAATTCTATAGAAGTTCGTGTTCATTTTAACACCATCTTGCTATAGTTGGAAGTAAAGTTGCGATCAGTGCTGCTCGCAAGTTCAATTCCTCCAGTAGAGGACCAGAGTGGCTTGGGGGAAAACCAAGGGAGGCCGCCGGCATCAGGGGAATCCCTCTGACATCACGGGTACTCCATTACTGCTGCGCATCTGCAGGGGAAGCACCTCCATGTATGATCCTCCATTTTTAGTGATACCCACATTGATTTAGAAGTAAACCGATGGAGGATTGAAAGCCAATGGTGCCACTTGAATGTTGCCCCCTTTGCGGTCCCAGAACCCACAGATATTTTTGGTGTGCCTTTTTGTGTGCAAATGACAAAGTGGTGCCCCACTTAGAACATTGAGAGCCCTAGGCTATTGATCCTTTTTTTACGGCCCATATGCCATCTCTTTTGTTGTGTGAATTACAGGGCGGCCCCATACAACCTTTCTGAATTGTTACAGTTTGTGAAATTTGGTTTCAACCCTGCATGAAAAGTGATTTAGCACTATATGGATCCAAAAACTGGAGTTCCCCAAGTCCACATAAGTGTAGTGAGCCTAGTCCGCTTCACAATTGCAGTAATGTAAGTTAACCGTATCCTAAAGGTTATCACTTCAGCTGATACATCTGTTTTATAGAGTCCAAACAGTAATGCAATGTTCTTACCATGGACAGACTTGTGTTAATAGGAAGGTAGTAATGACCCAAACAATGGGGGGAAAGTACTTTTTTGTTAACTAAACCATAATTTACTATTGGAAAAGAAAATACAAATTTTTGGATACACAACATAAAACAAAAAACATATAAGAAATGATCTTTTTTGGGATAAATCCTCCAGCTTCTGCTCCATGCGGTGCACACGCTGGCTCAGGACCGCCATGCTTTCCTTCATGCAAATTTGAAGGACCATGTTATGAAACATTGCTGTTGGTAGGGGTGTGGGCAGAGGTGGGGTGACTGTGCCAGCTAAGGATCCAATGGGTGGTGGTGTTGGCCATGGTTCACATCCTGCAGATTTAAAGGAGACAAAATAAAAGGGAGTTGTTTTATATGTGTAATTTCATTTCCAAACAGCATTAACATTTACACACTATCCAATGACCATTTTGGTTTTTGATACATTTTCTCTCCCCCCCTTTTTTTAGTTACACTGTAGACATACTTACCTTCTAAAATATATGGTATGGCCCGAGGTGTCTGGGGGATTGGGCCAGAAGGAGCCTCCTCTGAGGGATCAGATGGTAAAACATACATATAATATAATATTATAATATTTAGAAATACATTACATAACACACAAGTGGGTTAAATTCCTCCATCATGTCACATACCCACAGGAACCTGAATGTGCCCAGTTCAGGTAAATCACTGTAAGGTAATAATGGGGTAAGGGTTCAGGTATAATTCTGCAGGTGCTGGTGGGGTCGGGGCAGGTAGCTGGTACCTGTGGGGTCATGGTTGGTTATATTTGCAGGTCGGCTGTGGTTATAGCACCCAGCAGAAAAGCAAGTCCGGGTCTGCTCTGTGTTACAGTTTAGCAGGTGCGTGTTAATTACATGTTCCGAACTCTAGTGTGGGGAATGTTTCCAATACAATTTGGCTAACAACGTAGGCAGTACAACGAGCAACTGATTTTCCAAATCTTTATTCCAACTTTATTTTGGCAGCAATTTAAGTAAAATGTCAATTGGAAATTAATATTTATGAAACAAACAGGGTTAACGTGTCTCAAAATGTACATACAAAACTTGCCTTCAAATGGTTCACCTATGGCTTGAGGTAACTGTGGTGGACACTGTGGTGGTAATGGAGGCTGTGCCGGCGGTGGGGTATGAGGACGGGGAGGGGTACACACCACTGGGGTTGTATGTGGTGGATTGGGACTCGGTTCATCTGTATCCCCTGCAGGTTTAGATATATAGATGAAAAAAAGAGACAAATAGAAAGTTGTGAAACAAACGTCAACACAATTTAATCCGCCATTCGCGGACGGGATAAATCCGCGGCGGATCCCGGTTCGGGTCCGCAAACCGGCCATCTCTACTAATTACATGTATTAAGTGTGTCCTTACTAAATCACATGTTGTAGCAACCCAGTATACAGTCAACAAATGTATTGGACAATCATTCACGAAATTTGGTATGAAATAATTTCCAAAATATTGATACTTAGATAATTACATAAACAGTAAGTAAAATAATCCAGAATCACAAAAACATTACATTATGCATTGGATAAATGCCTTCAAGACTGTCTCTAATGGCCTGCACATAGTGAGGCCTTTTCCTTTTAAGGTCTGACCAGCGCCGCTGGATATCAAAGAGAGTCAACTGTACGTTGAATTTTTTCACAAGCTTCCTCCTCAGCCTCTCCATTATCTTCCTCCTGTGCAGCTGGACATGCTGGGTCCCTGCAGGTGTCTGCTCATATTTTTTGCGTAGTAAATGTTTTACTAAATACCTCTGCCAGGCTAACTCACCTGCTCACCTGTCAGTGATTTTACTAACAGGTCGACACCCTTTCGGAGGTCAAAATTGAAATCGCCATAATAGGGCTATTTCTAGGTTGTCTAAATCGCCGGCAAATACATTCGTTGGCGTATTCACCGATCATCGAACAAATGTGTTCAATATCCACAAGTCCTTACAGGACATATCTGGAAGACTGGAGGTGGTCCAGAACACTCTGAGCCACCTGTCCCACAGGATGAAACGCCTGGAGAGGAGGCAGTTTCATCTTCAAAAATGTGTTGTTTTTTTAACAGTAAAAAGTTTTATATTATTATTTAAAACAAAATTTTATTTTTTCAAAAGTTCACAAAAAACATTCAGTAAAATGTACCAACATCTTGCTGTCTTGGGTTATATATTTTGCATCTATCCATCTATCTACAACATTACACAGGTATGTTCCTTTCAATAATCTCCCATTAGACTCTCCTCACCCTCACCTCCTTCCACAACAAAATAACACCCAGGATGAAGACAAAAACCGCTAGATCCTCTCCTTTGGGTACAGTTTACCCATCAAGTTTTTGCTCTTTAATAGAGATGTCCGAACTTCGCAAAATCCGGTCCGCTCGTGGATCCGCAAATTGAAAAAAAAATTCGAAAATTAGAAAATCCTCAAGCGGACACATTAAAATGAAAAATACCCTCGAAATTACGAGATTTTACGTATTTTCGAAAATTTTGAAATTACGGGTTTTTGCATATTTTCGAAAATTTTCGAAAATACAAGAAAACTAATATTTTTCGAAAATACGTATTTATGGAAATAAGAGAAATCCTTTTATTTTCGAAAATTTTCGAAATTACTAAAAACCTGAGAATCGGAAGTTCGGAAGGCGGAAAATCCAGAAAAATCCGCCGTTCGCGATAAATCAGCGGCGGATCCGGGTTCGGATCCGCGAACCGGCCATCCCTACTCTTTAATTTGGGGGTTAAACAATGGTGTAAAAAGTGCAGTGGAATAATGAGCACATAAAGCCATATGTACATATCAAAATCAAAACATTTATTCACAAAGCACAAAAACAAAAATACCCATTTCTCAAGGTGCAAAATAACCAAAACCAAAAAGAATCACATTCCAAACAAAATTATAGCATTTGATTACTAAAATAAATGAAAATGTTTTCATTTAACACTTTAATTTGCTGGTTAATTGCCAACATTTGTGCCCAAATCTCCATTAAAAAAGGGGTGTGGGGAGATGATAGTGGGGGGGTAGGCAATGTGGGAATTGTGGGAGGTGGGCATGGAGAGAGTGTAGGGGTTGTGGTCCAGGGTATAGGAGAGAGTGTAGGGGTGGTGTGGCAAAGTGTAGGGGTGGTGTGGCACAGTGTAGGGGTGTTATGGCATAGTGTAGGGGTGTTATGGCATAGTGTAGGGGTGGTGTGGCATAGTGTAGGGGTGGTGTGGCACAGTGTAGGGGTGTTATGGCATAATGTAGGGGTTATTCTGGCATAGGGTAGGTGTGGTGTGCATAGTGTAGGGGTAGTTGTGGCATAGTGGTAGGGGGTGTTGTGGCATAGTAGTGTAGGGGTGGTTTTGGCATAGTGTAGTGGTGTGTTATGGCATAGTGTAGGGGTGTGTGCTAGTGTATGGGGTGGTGTGGCATAGTGTAGGGGTTGTGTGGCATAGTGTAGGGGTGGTTGTTTTGGCATAGTGTTGTTTTTTGTTTGTAGGGGGTGGTGTTGGGGTGGTGTGTGGGCATAGTGTGTTGTTGTTGTATAGTGTAGGGGTTGGGGTGTGGGATAGTGTAGGGGTGTTGTTGGCTAGTAGTGTGGGTGTAGGGGTGGTGTGGCATAGTGTAGGGGTGGTGTGGCATAGTAGGGGTGTGTGGTTTAGTGGGTTGTTATGGCATAGTGTAGGGGTGTTTATGGTCATAATGTAGGGGTGTTATGGCAGAGTGTAGGGGTGGTGTTGCATAGTGTAGGGGTGTGTGGTGTGGCATAATGTAGGGGTTTATTCTGGATGTGTAGGGGTGGTGTGTGGCATAGTGTAGGGGTGTGTGGCATAGTGTAGGGTGTTATGGCATAGTGTAGGGTGTGTGGGCATAGTGTAGGGGTGTGTGGCATAGTGTAGGGGTGTTGTGGCATAGTGTAGGGGTGGTGTGGCATAGTGTAGGGGTGGTGTGGCATAGTGTAGGGGTGTTATGGCATAATGTAGTGGTGTATGTAGTGTGGGGTGTTATGCATATGTAGGGGTGTTTGGCAGGTGTTGTAGGGGTGGTGTGGCATAGGGTGGGTGTTGTTATGCATGTGTAGGGGTTGTATGGCATAGTGTAGGGTGGGTGTGGCATATGTATGGGGTTGTGTTTGGCTAATGTGGGGTGGTGTGGCATAGTGTAGGGGTGGTGTGGCATAGTGTGGGGTGTTATAGCCTAATGTAGGGTGTTATGGCAGAGTGTGGGGTGGTGTGGCATAGGAGTAGGGGTGTGTGGCATAGTGTAGGGGGTGTTAGCATAGTGTGGGGTGGTGTGTTATGGCATAGTGTAGGGGTGTTATGGCATAATGTAGGGGTGGTATGGCCTGGTGTAGGGGTGGTGTGGCATAGTGTAGGGGTGTTATAGCATAGTGTAGGGGTGTTATGGCATAGTGTAGGAGTGGTGTGGCATAGTGTAGGGGTGTTATGGCATAGTGTAGGGGTGTTATGGCATAGTGTAGGGGTGGTGTGGCATAGTGTAGGGGTGTTGTGGCATAGAGTAGGGGTGGTGTGGCATAGTGTAGGGGTGTTATGGCATAGTGTAGGGGTGGTGTGGCATAGTGTAGGGGGTTATGGCATAATGTAGGGGTGTTATGGCATAGTGTAGGGGTGGTGTGGCATAGTGTAGGGGTGGTGTGGCATAGTGTAGGGGTGTTATGGCATAATGTAGGGGTGTTCTGGCATAGTGTAGGGGTGGTGTGGCATAGTGTAGGGGTAGTGTGGCATAGTGTAGGGGTGTTATGGCATAGTGTAGGGGTGTTATGGCATAATGTAGGGGTGTTATGGCAGAGTGTAGGGGTGTTATAGCATAGTGTAGGGGTGTTATGGCATAGTGTAGGGGTGGTGTGGCATAGTGTAGGGGTGGTATGGCATAATGTAGGGGTGGTGTGGCATAGTGTAGGGGTGGTGTGGCATAGTGTAGGGGTGTTATAGCATAATGTAGGGGTGTTATGGCAGAGTGTAGGGGTGGTGTGGCATAGAGTAGGGGTGGTGTGGCATAGTGTAGGGGTGTTATGGCATAGTGTAGGGTTGTTATGGCATAGTGTAGGGGTGGTGTGGCATAATGTAGGGGTGGTGTTGCATAGTGTAGGGGTGTTGTGGCATAATGTAGGGGTGTTATGGCATAGTGTAGGGGTGGTGTGGCATAGTGTAGGGGTGGTGTGGCATAGTGTAGGGGTGTTATGGCATAATGTAGGGGTGTTATGGCAGAGTGTAGGGGTGGTGTGGCATAGTGTAGGGGTTGATGGACAGGGTGAAAAATACAATGCAATAGGTGGTGTGCCACACAGTGCAGGACCCAGTTCAGCTGCCGCCATAGATGTCTCCTCTGCATGTTTTAAAAAAAAAAAAACCATAATTAGAAAAAGTAGTGATATATTCTCTTTCCTTATCCTCATTGAGGATGCTGGCATGCACAGGGGAACCCTCCCCCCACCCTCCTGATCCCCTTATGGCTGCCTCATCCCCTAGCATAAGAAGCTACCCCAGCCCACCCCAATCGCCATGTTAGTTTGTTCTAATAAAGCATAAGGGGGTGAGTAGGGTGGTAGGGTGCATGCCAGAATACTCAATGAGGACAAGGAAGAAGCAGGGACCAGATGACTGCACTGGGGCAAATTAGAGATTGGGGTGGACATGCCCTTAAAAGAAAAAATAGAGCAAAAAATTTAATTTAGTTAAGGGAAATAAAAAATGCATAGGGTACTTGCCTTTAACGTTGCTCAATGTCTTTTGAACAAACTCCGGGTCCGACCAGGCCCTCCGCAGCTGGGGGACTGTCCTTTCCAGCCCAAATTTCACCATCAGCCTCCATTGCAGTCCCCGCATAATTTGCCTCCTTTTTTGTTGCTTATTTGGTACGTCGGGTGCCAAATCATCATAATTATGGTGCGCTAAATATTGCACCAAATCCGTCTTCCACAGATTATTCATGTGCAGAAGATGAAACAACATGGCGAATTGGCGCCTATTTATAACGCCACTGATGCAGGCTGAACGAATCGAACTCAGAGAAAGCGATCGTGGACTTGACGCAATTACTATGGCGATGTTAACGCCGCATAATAGAACTGATATTGCAAGTATTACCATGGCGATACGTTTCGCCGCGTAAATGGTCTGGTTTATAAATATGGCGAAAATAGCGATTTTGGTCATTGCGATGTCCTGGGAAATCGAAATGGCGAAAAAAGTGATTGTTTATAAATAAGCCCCCTAGTTCCCCAAAAATTTATTTTATCCGGTCCAGGGGATTCATTAATATTAACCCTATTTAGTTGATTCTGCACTATATATTCGGTTTCTCCAGAATTCTCCCCTGCCCAAACATTTTAGGCCGTAGCTCATTGCAAATAGAAAAACATCATAAATGAATTAACTTGAAATAATTTTTAAACCGGAACATGTGAGATACCAACCAACCAACTTCTATTCCCACATAATAACCTTGAAAACACATTATTAATGCTGCCGTGTCATACCTGTCCTCCTGCACAATAGCACATGTGCCCCCATCCTCCGCAATACTCCTGACAGCTAATGCATTTTTCGGAGTTTTCTTTCAAATGATAACAAAAGGTGCATTGACGGTGGTTGTGTGTATGGGTTACATTGAAGTGTCATTATGATCATGCAATCTAAATGGAATGTACTTTTATCCTGTCCTGTTTTTAAAGAAAATCAAATGTTTTCTTTAGAAAAGGATTAGCAAAAAAATAAAAACCAATGTGTGTAATTCAGCATGCATGTGTGTGATTGTATGTCTATGGTAGTGTGTGATTGTGTAGCTGTTTTAGTGTGTGTGTGTATGTTTGTGTCTGTGACTGTCAGTATATGTGATTGTGTGACAATATACCATATATGTGTGTGTGTTCACATGTAGGTCTGTGTGAGTGTGTGTATGTATGTGGTTGTATACTGAGGATCAGTGTGTACATGTGTGTGATTGTTGTGTAATGGTATATATATAACCATACACTGTATTAATATAGAAGTAGACAAAATAGGAAGTCAATAGGGTGATTTCTTAATTTCTTCATTAAAGGACATGTCCAGCCATGATTTTCGATAATCGCCTACTTTTGATTTTCAATAAAAATTGAAAATTCTGAAAATTCGGGTTCTGTGAAATTCGGAAGTTCCGAAAACCTTCGTCGGGACTTCGAAATCCTCAGATTCGATTCAAAACTGGGTTCTATTCAAACCCACATTACACCTCTAATGCAGAAACACTCTGCTCCTGTTTTTGCTTGAAACAAGCTCAAAACAGGTGCAGGGGGTGGCACCCAGGTGGCAAGGAACCGGGTCAGGTAAGTGCCTAGAGGGGAATCTTTGGAACTTAAGAATAATGCGAAACCTAGGTCTAGGTAGGTCTTAAACATGTTTAAGCAAACTTTATTTTAGGGACATGCCCTTTAAAAGTGACCTGGAAGAAGGACAGACTGTTTACAATGTCAATGAATGTTCATCGGAAAATTCCCCTCGGTCATGGTAAGCCCCTTGTACTGTAATATAGGCAGTCAGTTAGGAGTGCGGCAGTCACGAATGATGTCCCTTTAATTTGCATGCATCTCACTCCTGGGTAAATCTGGGCATGGACAAATAACCAACAAATACAGCTTGTCTTAAAAAAACTTGAATTCAGAAAAATGAATTCTCTTTCCTTATCTTATTAATTATTAGAAAAGCTGATTTGTTGACCAAGGTCGTTTTTAACAGTTTGACTATCATTGGCCACAAGGATGAAAGTATTTCCATATAGGCTCCCTTTGTTTGAATGGCCCTTTACTATCACAATACAATAGCTACCACCTCCCTATTTGTAAAGTGGGAACAGTGTTAGCAACGATTGGAATTGTTTGTCCCTAAACATCCAATGCATATCAGTGAAATCCCCAAATCCCACTGGGAACTGACTATATCGGCCAGATGAATTGTTTGTGCAGTGATGGTACATAAACACTTTAAACAATACCCAAACTGCAGTTTATTACTAGTAGAGATGGCCGAACTTCCTAAAGTTCAGTTAGTTTTCAAATTTTTTAAAAGTTCTATAGTTTGATAACGGACCCATTAAAGGACAATTATACTCACCTTTCCTCTGCTCCTCTTCCTTAGTCAGTACTTTCTACCCAGGGTGAGGACCTGAACCGCTAGTTCCTCACCCCTGGGTTTGCTTAACTTGCGGAACTCTGCTCCAGTAGGCTCCGCTCCCTCCTCCCCGTCGGCGACTAGGCCAATAGGAAGACACGCTAACGAGCGTGTTACCCTCTTAACGTTGTGTTACTTGCTCATGTTTGGCTCACAATAAACAGTTCACTTTGGAGTGCAAAGTCTACCTTGCATCTTTTCAGTATTTTGTTCCCTCTGAAGTAGGGGAATTGGACTCTTTGCACCCACTTGGGGATAGTGTGCATATGGACTTCTGTTACCTACCTAAATAGTACCCAGGGTGAGTAACTAAACTGCTAGGTCCTCATCCTGGGTACTTGACTGATCAGCTGGAATAATTGGATGAAGTTTCCTTGCTGTTCTAGTCCTCTACCTGTTTGTCTCTGAAATCCACAATATAGCCAATGGGAAGACGCTCTCTGAAAAGAAGCTCCTTATTGGCTAACGTCTTTGCATTGGCTACACCGCGGACTATCACTAACAGTGGCAGAGGGGATAAGTGCAACAAACAACAGCTGATCAGGGGTGGAATGAGGGAAATATATCATTGTCCTTTAAATGTGGGCTCAGTAATGTAATGGGTCACTCTGTAAACATGGGGGAACTGGAACTATTCAATGAGAAATGTTGTTACATGCTGTGTGTGGATGAAAACACACGACTTGACTTTGAGTAATAGGTCTTTGTTTAGGCCGGGGAGAAATAAAAAGTGATATTTTCATAGTTTACTTGTTCTAAACCCAATGCAATAGGTGTGTTAATAAATGATGAAGCTTTATGTGTAGAACTTAGGACATGTAAACACAATACGATTCAATATCATTCATAAAAGTCTAAAAGGTAATATCAGGTTTACAGGGATTTTAAACTTATTTTAGGGGTCTGTGCCATTTTATAATGTTTTAGAAATAGTGCAGAATTCCAGATACAATTCCTCTAAAAGTTAAATGTAGTTTTGCTTACTTTACAGCAGCGCAAACATCTTACCCTGCTGCCAGCCTGTGATGCAATACCGGATTTAATCACATATTGCATTGCTGGATCTCTGCAAGGTAAGACGCTCCGCTTAGCAATATTACATCTCCCTGTCCCTGAGTGTCCTGAAAGAGGAACTGTGATCTTCAAACAAGTTAGAATTAAATACATTAGTCTTTAAAACAAGCCTTGGATCACATCTTAACAATAACCCGTGAGAAGTTAACAGTGATTAGTCCTGTTTGCGAACTGAACCTGGCTTTGAGACAGAACTGCTGGTTTCAAAGATTCTCTGATCTGTGGAATTTTAGAGGTTGAAACTTTGTGCAATTTCCTCAAAATTGGGTGTCAATATGTTTTAAAAATCAGTTTCAAATTTAGAAATTTGAATATTTAAAAAAGCAGATTTTGGGTTAGAAAGAATTTCAATACATAGAGTAGATATTTTAATTGTACCTGCTGATATGTTTAAGAAAAAAACTTACTACGTATTCCTCTTTTGTTCTGTAAGTAAAAAAATATTTTTCTCATGCGCAGAAAAATACAAGAATGATTTCTGTCAAGGACAGAGCAGTTAGAATTGCGTTTTATGATTTTATTCACTTGGTTTTATAAAAATTGTATGAAAAATATTTTAAAATAATCATAGTTCAAGGAGATGGGTCAGAAGGAAAGGATGTACAACCATATAACAAACTCTTTTACAGCAAATTGGGTTACATTTATGAGATTTTTTTTTTATGTAGGAATGTTGTAGTATATTTCTAACCGTGCCTTGAAGGAATAATACTGTTACATTTTCTTTGTGTCAGTTCCTTGAGTATGGCCAAGATCAGCAAAGACTTTGTACTTGACCAAAAGAATGAAACTTATTAATTATTTAAATATTAGCCTCAACGTTTCCCAGAACCATTTCTTTGGGGGACCACAGAGATTTTTAGGTAATCCCTGACTAATTTTTCCCCCCCAATATAGGACATTTTCTTGCTTCTTGACATTGATTAATATTATATTTTACTTCTTCTTTTAATATTTTCTTATTAGTGTTTTTTAAAAACATGTCAGCATCGTATCTACTGTATGTTGAGCAAAGTCAAACTTTCTAGGAACAGTTACTATTATTTCAATTAAAGGCAAAAAGGAATCCATAACTAACTAGACTAATAGGTGAGGAGAAGTGCAAAATTCACACTAATTTACACTAAATGCAAATCCAAGAAATCTTATTTTCACAATAAATGACTCTGGGTGAATGATAACAAAGCCAGTAGAATTTTTTTTCACCACAGAATGAAAAGTAAATGATATCTCTTGTTTGCAGGAGGCCGCACCTCCCAGTAGAGAGTTTCAGGTACGTCACAGATGTTTTCAATGCAAAATGGTGACATACAGGCCAAAATATTGTCCCCATAAACTGCAATGGCAATAGTTTAATCGATTGTGACTTCATATTGTCTGTAATTTCTGTTGTGACCAATTATCCCTGACTGATTGGGAATCTTTTAACTGGAATGGAATTGTCTGTGATAATATTTTGATCTGATCAATTTAAGACCACAGGATTGTATGGGATCAATCAAACCAACAATTTTGCCTATAAGTTGCTCAGGACTAATCAGCCACCTGAGATATAACAGACAATATTTCATCCCAATCAACTGCCATTGACAATATTTCCAGGTCAAAATACTGACAAAGGCTCTTCAATTTCTGGATGACAGACTGCCAATCAGGCTATTAAGTCGGTAGGTTTGGTGCCTGGTATGTGCCATGGGTACATGGGCCTTAATATCATCGTTTTAAACTTTGTATCGTAGAAGTTAATTTAACTGCAATAACTAAGGTTGGTAAATACAGGAGACATTTACTCATGTTGGGAGGAGGGATTATTAACAGAGCGGGGGTGTGGCACATACAGACGACAGGCAAAACTTCCTCAATAATCCATGCAAAATACTTTAAACCTTCTAAAGAATAAAGCTGGGTACACACCATCCAATATTTCATGCCGACCGACATTTCAGTGTATCAGTCGATTGGCCCGATCGTGACCCACGTCCGACGCGTGTATTTCTGAAAGTGGGAAGTTACAGTTTAGTGAACTGACAACGAACACACAATTTGAAACCATTCATTTCATTGCATTATGATGTGCTGTATTGAACTTTTTCTGGAATGTGAAGATCTACTCCTGTCTCCTACTGACTTTGTAGGTAACTGTAAAAGGACTGTGCGATAGGGGTGATTTATGGAAGGTCACCCATAATCAGTGAAGGGTGCTAATGTACCGAATTCACAGTAAAGTCATTAGGTGTTTTGCTTATCGTTCATGTCTAGTCATTCATTCCGATGGGAAGCATTTGCTGTCATAGCTTTAGTGCTACAGAGCAGAGAGCTCAGCTGTTCTTCACGCACTTCTGATGGCAAAACCGTGATTAATGACTTAAGGTGCTTGGGATGTAATATTGCTCTATAACTGAAATTCATTAAGGTTTTTATTCATTGTTCATTCAGTCACGCTGGGTAATTTCTTGTTTTCCACTCAGCCTGACACAAAATCTACATATTCGAACAATGAAACCAACTTTTTAATGTTGATAAGTCGTGTAAAAGTTTATCTGTGCTAATAATCTTCAGCAACCAATCAGATGTTAAAAGATATTTTTCTAACTCTAGTAGACCACTAAAAAGATAATATCTAATTAATTGTACAGCCCAACTTTTGTCCCTATTATTAAATAAGCCCTCTGGTGTTACCAGGGTTGCCAGATATTACACAAACTCGAGCGGGAGGAGGCGGAGCTGAAGGGGCAGATCCAGTGTGGTGAAGGCGGGAAAAGGGAAGGTGTGGATGTGGTATGCAGGCTTAGGGCCATTCCATAAAGTGGGCGTTCCAGGGGCGGGGTTGCCAGGTCTGTTTCTTGGACAGGATTTCATCCATGAATGTGGGACTCAGGATTTTGTCCCTGCAGTTGGGACAATCCCATCCAAAATGGGACACCTGACAACCCTTGGTGTTTGGCAATGACATTAAAAGACTGTTTGTAGATTCACAGGTTGATGGTACTTGCCAACTTACTAATCGCACAGGTTAGTTACATCAACCTGGTATGATGAGTAATAAGGCTAAATCCCTTTTATGTGACAGGTAACCACCACTTCCGGTGAATAGCAAATTAGCAATCATTTCACAATGTTTGTTAATACACAACCTTAAAGAGCAAACACAGTGCTGTGTACCACACAGGCAAATCACTGCACATATTGTTTATAGCCTAGTGCCCACACAGCCAGATTAGGGGCAAATGGGACCCTAGGCAAATGGTCTAAAGATTTACAAAGTTTTTATTGATCACTCAGGAAAGCAGACGCACAATGTGTATGCATGGCCATTTTGGTTGGCTGGGGCTCGTTGATAATTCATTTGGTGGATCATGCAACAAGCCCCGACCAAACATCCGGCAAAGTGCCCATGATGCATGATTATTGGCCAAAATGGTTGGCATATATATTGTGCATTGTGCATGGCTAATACAAGAGTTGGATAAAGTTGATTGTGAAACCACTTGTCTGCCCCCACCCTCCTCATTTCTCTTTGCCCCTCTTGCTCTCATATTCTTCACTCCTTTGTGTGCTCTGATCCTGTTGGCCACCTAGCTTTAGGTCCAAACGTATAGCCATAAAAAACATGGGTTTACAACTTAGATCTCCCATTCTAATAGGGCCCCAGTCAACTGCCTGGCTAGTAAAATTCCCCATTACATTTTCACTGATAGAAAAAAAGAGTGATGTGGTTAAAGTCCCGTGGAAATGATTCCAAAATCAAAGCAACACAGAGCTGAGCCTGGGACGTTCCATTTTATTCAATGACAAGTTTATTAATATAAAATATCCTCCTGTAATGAAAAATAGAAATGAAATCCCAAAAATACATTAGCATTAATTATGGTTGGACTAAAATCCAAATCTAGTATTTAACTATAAATCAAAAGGTCACACGCTTTCAATTTAGTAAAGTCCTCATTAGGCACTTATGTATTTAATTGGCTGTCACTGTACCTTCCTCGGGTTACAGAGTTAGTTAATCTATGTGAAAACAAAGTAAGAGTTTGAGGCCCGTCCAGGATAATAAACATACAGTTCGATGTCAAATTACAATGCAAAAAATAAATCTGATTCCATTGCTGTGCTGTAATGTAAAATGTTTCTCCATCTAGATCTGGAAAGTTTTATCATTTTAAAGTATTTCTCAGCTCATTGTATCATATTAAATGATGTGGCCGATAAAATATGTACCGAACCCACCCTTCCCCGGGGACTGAATGGATTTATCATATGTATATGAATATATATGTTTATTCTACTGTAATTAGTGATAACGGTTATTAGGGCAGATTATTTAATCCCGTGATGTCACAAGTTGGCACTACAGATGTTTTAAAAATGCAACTCCCAGCATGCCTTGTTGCACATGGTGAGTGTTAGTAACTGCCTGACCTACTCTATGGATAAATATAGGCAATTGGTTTAATGAATTGCCCCATTTATTATTTAGTAACGAGGAGTTCCGTGACCATATAAAATCCCATGGCCGCAGGCCTCCCTTCACCCTATGGATATTAGAGCAACTTTTACATTGCTCCCATTTCCCTCCTTCCCTTTCTTCCCAAGTGTTATAACTTGTGTGCCTGTCAGAGTTCTGGTTGGTGAAAAAGAACAGTGCTGATTGGATGGGGGAGGGAGAGGAGATTGGTGCCTGTTCACTTATTCTTATAATTGGCTACTACTGTACATAGCTACTACTGTACATAGTAGTTCAACGATTATAAGGGGGGCAGGGCTTTGACATCATGATGGGCGGGGTGTGGGCAGAGCTAAGGCAGGGCTAAGGTGGAGCTAATAATGGGGGTGGGGTTAGAGGTGTAACTGGGTGGGGAGTGGGCATAACAGGACGGGTCTTCAAGGGCCTATATTTGGATGGGATTTGAGCCCAAACTGTGGGACACAATCCTGTCCAAATAGGGATGGCTGGCTGGCAACACTGGTCCTAACCTACTAGTACTTGCCCTTTATAAGCTAAAGGCCTCATCCTTGTCTCTTAGGGGCTGACTTTCCCTAAGAGTCCAAGCTCCAATTTAGCACACAGTACATATTCGATTTTCTAATATCTAATTCTAATAACCAATATAGAATTTATATGTAGCAAAGTGTTACACTAAAAATGGTCACCAAAATATTCCATGCAAAAAGGGTCTAAAATATAAGACATTTTGTACTTGGGCTTTGCACCTGTATTTGCTGTTTGTGCGTGGTGCCCAGATTGAGAGTAGTGCAACCATTATCATGGACGTGCACAGATCCATCACAGATGCCCTTTGGTCTACCGTAGACCCAGTGAAATATAAATTGACCCATTTCCTGTCATGCAGTTTTCAAAGGAAGACGTGTGTATTAATAGACGACTGCTAGTCTGAAAGAAGAATGCCAGAGGGGACAACCACAGTTTCATGGTTCTGTCTGCATTAATGGCTATGGAATTACTGAAGTCTAGAAAAAATTGACTTTCTTCATGTAACAATCAAGATGACGTCCATCTGCTACAGAGAAAACTCTGAGCAGCCATATAAATCCACATGATATATCATTTTGCCAATACAAGCCTATACATAACTTTTACTGTCTCTAGAGACTTAAGCTAGACATCTTGCAATCCTTCACTTGGATTCCCATTTGAGGCAGTTGGTTTAGTCATTTAGCAGTTGTGAGACATTAAAAAAATCTCATTAAAAACAAACTAAAGTTAAACGTAATAGACAGCCTGGGTTTAGCAGACAATACATAAGGCCACTGTTATTGGTTCAATTGGTGTCTTATTGCACAAGGCCAGTGACTTAACTGACTATTTAATATGATAATCTCATACCTGCATTGGTAGGTGACCAGACTGGGCAGCTCTCTGTTCTGTTTTTATTTCTGGAAAAAAGCAATGGAATTGAAATTGGCATCACTGCCCTGACACACTCCAGCAGTTACAATGCCATGGATAATAAACTTATGAGCAGAATTGTTGTGAATTTATGTAACATTTATTGTAGAGCATAGTAATAAAGTTCTTTGCTCTCAACATGTTTGGATTCAAAGTATAGACATAGTCAACACTGCTCTTGGATACATGGAAATTTACCCTAAATTTTTAAACAAGCAAATTAAAATGGGTTGACTTATGTGGTAGAGAAAAATAATGTATTACCAAAAGTTAAACAGATGTGCAGATGGTAAATATAGTGGCTAAAGCTGGGTACACATGTTCCAATCCTTCCCCCTGACCGACAATACAAAGCTTCTGACCAGCCATCCTGGAGGAAGGACTTTCGGTCACGTCCATCAGTTAGCCACGACCAAGCGTGCAGTCCATAGAAGACCGCATGATCGGCTGTGGTTTTCCAACATGTTCGATTGGTTGGCAGCCGTAAGAAGAACCCATACAATAATTCAGCCCAACCAAATGAAACCCTGAAACGGTCAGGCGAATTATTGTATGGTGGCACCCAGCTTTAGTTGTTATCACTGAGCCACCATGAGAGAATCTGATGAGGATTTCCTTTTCTCCCCTCCTGATACCAAACCACAAGTCATGACAAGCACCAGGCACATAGTTTTCCTGGGGGATCTCCCATCCCTAAAAAAGAAATGTCTTCAGAAAAACTTTTACAACCCTTTTCATAACAACACCTCTCTTATTTAAAATGCAAAATCCCACTAATGCTGTGACTATTCATATGAACATGCCCTAGCAAACCCTCCCAGTCAGCTGATGAAAAACCAAATCACCAACCCTTTTCAGGACATATTGTACAAAGTACAATATGTCAAGTAGCACTTTTCTATAAAGCCAAGGGAAGAAAAGTAGGACTTTTTTTTCAATGCCCTTCATGTCCAAGAGAATAAATAGATGTATGGGTAGAATCACACTCCTGACAAACAAAAAACACACAAATCTTCCCAGTAAGCACAATAACTGCCTTTGTTTGGTCCTCCATTTAAACAATCTTTTTTAAAGCTTTAAAGCCACTCTTACTGTTCAATTCCCCTTTCCTGTCTTCACCATCTTAGTCATTGGCACTTCCATTAGCTTCTGGGTACTGCCTATCCTTAATTCAAATTGGACTAGATGGACTAGAACTTGAACTTGAACCCGAGTTTGAGCTGAACTATTCGAATTCGGACAAATTCGGACTTCTTGAACTATCCCGGATTTTCGATATTTTTGGACTTTCGATAAAATTTCGACCGTTCGAATGTGCGAGTAAAATGCCTATTATACCTATACACTAGCATCGAATCCATGAGTAAAGTGTCCATTAAAACCTATACGCGAGCATCGAATCCGCGAGTAAAATGTCCATGGTATCTAGGCGCGAATGCAAGCATTGAATCCGTGAGTAAAGTGTCCATTAAAACCTATACGCGAGCATCGAATCTGCGAGTAAAATGTCCATGGTATCTAGGCGCGAACATCGAATCTATGAGTAAAGTGTCCATTAAAGCCTATACGCGAGTATCGAATCTGCGAGTAAAATGTACATGGTACCTAGGCGCGAACGAGCTTGAAAATAGTGTGAGTGAGAGTAAAATTGATTTTTCGAATGTCCTGGATATTCGAACATGTTCCCCAGACCATTTCCCAGGTCCCACAGCCATTTACATTAAGTTACCATTGATATTTTAATGCATTTCATTAGAACTTTTCAAACTATTTGACTCCCATTGATTTTAATGGGTCCGTTTTCGAAATTTCGAACTTTCCATATAGTTCGAAAGTTCGAAAACGGACCTAACTTTCGAAAGTTCAGCCATCTCTATGCATTGACAGATTATAATATTAGAAAGGATAACCAAGGTCTCACTACTATAGTTGCATCCAGTTCACCAAGTGTTCTTATACACAATTAAGGAACAAAGACTTCCAAAACATACACATTTCAGAAAGATAAGAGAACACCAATGGACTTGAAGCATTCCAATAGGATTTTGTGTTAAACCACACACAATGTTTCAGACTTTGGGACCTTGTCTACATTAAAAAGTATTAGAGACAGATCAGTGGAAATTATCAATATTTGTTAAATTGTAAATTTGTGTAATGCCATCTTAGTTATTCTACATATTCTCTCCCATTTTGAAAAATCAGTTGATTTCATACCCTTTGCAGGTCACTGCTGTTGACATTAGTGAGCTGACATTTCAGGTTCTAATGGTCCTTCTTCTTCCCAGGATGCACCACATCCTTGGGATGTTCCTAACAGTAATTTCTACTGATTGGCTGTTGGATGGGTCAAACATGCCCAGATCTCTACTGAGCAACTGAATCAACCCAGGCGCTGGGTCAAGGGCAAAACCATAACGGTCTCTACTAGGGGTCCTGCAAACAGGAAGTCAGTATTTCGGTTGCATTTATTTACACACAGAAAAAATGCTGAATGGGCAGATTAAGGTCATTGAGATGAGAAAATACTGCTCTTTTTTCTGAAAAGCATATGTATTTGCACTGAACTTCCCCTTTAAAGGAGAACTATACTAGTTTCTATACCCAGAAGTACCGTTAATGATAGATCTAAAGCCATTATATGTATTTATAATGTCCAACTGCAATACTCTTTAACTAGGCAGGCAAGTCAACCTATGGCAAGACACATGCTGGAAGAAGTGAGTATTCGCATAAGCTTGGCCAATGACTTAAGGAGTAGGTGGACCTGGCCTTTGATGTCCTTACCCTGCGTAAAGGAACTCTGATTGTCCTCTAATGTTAGACATATTATACATTTCCAGACATTTCTAAAAAGATGAAGAAAACATTTGCTTTTGTCAGACTGTACTATTTGTCCGTTGTAGAAATCAGTTAGGATGTGAGGATAGGAAATTATTAAAGCCAGGATGGCTAATTTCAGTAAATGACACGCCAAGAACATTTTTTTTAAAATGGAAAATTTTAGTTCCTCATTCAATTGCAAAAAAAAAAAAAAAAAAGATTTTATTTAAGAAACACAATGCAAATGCTAAATCCTATCATGTATTACAGTCTATCACTGTGGGGTTCTTTTCCTCTCATCAGCAGAAGTCAACAGTTTTGCCAATAAACTTGGAAAAGAGAATTGAATGCGAGGTAATCTATTCCCTTGATTGCTACTTGATCCAACAAGATGTACTGTACACACGGTACGGAGAGGGCTTGCTATGCAAAATGACTTTGCTTGTAGGCTATGCAAGACTTTCCACAATAGTTCCACAGAACAGATCTCTATTATACATAGGAAGGTTGCCATACTGCCAGGTATATTAAAGTTTACCCCCTTTCAACAAAACATGTTAAAGCCAAAATGTTGCCATTATAATATCAACTACTACACTCAGAGCCCACATCTGCAGATCTTTGACATATTCTAGGGACATTTTGTTGTTTGCAATAAAAGCCGTTTAAGGTAATATAAGGCTGTAAATGCAACAATGTAATATAGTCAGGGTAAGCCTTACAGTGTATGGGATGGCTTAATACTCAATGATATCTATTGTAAATTGCATTGTTCATTGCCCATTAGAAAGAAACAGAAAATTACCATATATGTGCTAAATTGGATATACAAATATGAATGTATTAAAGTAGGTGCGGATAGGTCTGCCCCCCTGCAAGATTGGAGGTCGGGCCCCTGAATCACCCACCTCTCTTCCTCAGAGCAAATCCGATCAGCTGTTTTTAAAGATATGCGTGATCAGCTGTTTATAAGACCGGTACTGAATCGGCAGAACTTCTAAACAGCTGATCATGCGTATATCCTAGAGGGAGACTACAATGGCTGAGGGAAATTTTAGGTCTTTATTGAACGACTGTGAGGCCATCAGGAACGTTCAAATGGTCGCGCGCTCATTTGGAAAATGAGCCACACACACTGACGATAAATACTGTCGGATCCAATGGTATTTAGCATTACTGTGTGTACCCAGCTTAACGTAAGAAAAAAAAATGTAATCAGTACATAGATTTACATATAATTTCCACGACCGTATTATACGATATAGATACCTACGATAACCAGCAGTATAGCAAATTTGCATAACTATGGGTTTTTAAATGTTTTTTTAAAGGGCCCTAAATCTTTATTTGTTTGGACAGACATCAATCTAATATATTTTAGGAGAAACTTTATGTTGGCCACACAGGACTCCAAGACCTTCCTGCTGGAGACATTGAGACTTCCAGGTAAATAAATTCACACTTGTCATTGCAGCTTTAGGTTATCCACAGATCAACACAGAGACATCTCATCACTAAGTTCCGTATGGTATAAGTGTTATGAGAAGGTTCTGGTGTTAAAGTCACATGCCCAAACTTGATTTTGACACTATGTTCTCTTCAACCAAAAATAACAAAGTCTACAAGAGATGAAATCTATGGAAACAGGAATAATGATATTCATGAAAAACAAACAGGCCAGCTAATAAGTATTTATTTATACATTTTCACGGCAATTCTTGGTTAACATTCTATGCAGGGATTCATCATTGACCTTATCTCTCTCTCGTTTGCCTTTCTACTTCGGCACAGAAGAAGCTTTCAGTGAACTATAATGAAGTGCCCACAGGTCACCAACAATGCTAGGAACTCATAGAAAACCTCAAGGATTTATATTGTGATGATATAAATTATTAACATGCAATGAACAGCTTTAAAATCAAGTTTCTCTGCTTTCCTTTCCCAAGTGATGTTTCTGTAACAAATCCCGTCTCACACGTTCAGTGACGCATATTGTTTTCTCTTCTAATGTAATGCAAATTGGGCAAAAACCTAAAGTTGGTTTATCTTTAGTGGTTTGTTTTATAAAGAGCATTCTGAGCCGTCTTCACCTGCATGTGGGTATGTCCAGTCCCCCCCAAAACTTTTTGATATTTTGTTGGCAACCAACCCCCAAAACCTCGACTTTGCGAGGTTAATAAATTCCAAAGATGCTCTAACAGTACTTACCCAGCCTTCTTTCCCTGGTGTGCAGGGAAGCATGTAAAAGGGGCAGGACTGGCAGCATCTCCTGTGATTGGCTGAGACATCGCTGCTGGTCCGGCCCCTTTTAGTTTCTTCCATGCACGGCAAAGGTACAGAAGCAAAAGTTTTTTTTTGGGGGGGGGTTGTACAAATCCTTTAAAGGGTAACTGTGGTCCAAAAATGACTTTAGGTAAATTGACAAGAATTGTTTTCCTGAGGATTTTTGCAATTTACTTTCATTATTTATTTTACATAGTTTTGGAGATATTTACATTTATATGTGTGATATGGTTGCAGCATCACCAGATCCCCTGCACTTCCTGCTTCCTGCACTGAAACCATGTGACAGTCCCTCTTCTGTGTTTCCTCCTCCTCGTGGGCCCCCATAGCCCCTCCCCTTGCAGCCCCTTGGGCCTTTCCCTTGCAGCCTCCTGGGGCCCCTCCCACTGGGGGCCCCTTCCACCCTCCCACTCAGGGGCCCCGGGGCAAGTGGGAGAGGGGCCACAGGACCTGCGAGTGTGCGGAGCCACAAAGTCCGTGAGAGGGAGGGGCCACAGGGGGCTGCAAGGGGAGGGGACACAGGGCCCACGATTGGGAAGGGCCAGCAAGTGGGAGGCATTTAAAAAAGCAGTGCTGTGGGCTGTGCTGTTCTCCCCACCCCCTCCTACCCTTCAGTCATGCACTGAGCATGTGCCAACCGCAGATTAGAGGAGGAAACAGTATTTCTGACCGCAGATTCAGAACCTCCCACCCCCTAACTTTCTCATCAGTGATTTCTTCATATTTTGGGCTGTGCAGCGCGTAAAGAGGTGGTTGATGGCTGGTTTTAAAGGTATGAACCTGGCCTTTAATTTAAAATAAACTTGTTTGGAGACCACAGTTCCCCTTTAAGTTATGTGCTAGAAGATAAAAAGAAACACACATCCATTCAAATTTCAGACAAGCTTGTAGCAGACAAGCTTTCATAAAGCTTAACAGTAAAGATAACATTACTGAAGTTAATATTTACAAAATTACTTATATTCATTCTTGCCACTTTGTGACATCACAAAGTCCAGCTCTTCTTTGGATGGTCCACCACCCATTCAGGGTATGCTAAAATCAGCTCCCCCTTCATTTACATGCTGCAGAAACAATTTCAGAGGAGGAAGGGACATCACATCAGCCCTTCTATGCTTAAGTTACCCTCAAAGTTCATCATTAAGTTTTTTTCCCTTTTAGAGAATGACTAATATTTTAACCATACCATACCATTGTATCTGTGCATTCATGGACAATCTGATGTACAGAGTTGTACAGAGAAAAGACGCTATACACATGGACAATATTTGAGTATCCTGCCCTTGGTTTGACTAAACTAAGGGCAACTAAAATTAGCTATCAGTCGGCATCAGCTCCCTTTAGCTGATACAATTGGCAAGTGTTTGGGCGTATGGCCGACCAATGTCAATAACAGTAAATAATTACTACCACATGTTGTAACCCCATGTATTCTGTCAGTACACATATGATTTTAATCGCATGTGTATAGCAACTTCAAGACACCCACTGTCATGTCCTTAACCGCTGGGTCCTCACCCCTGGCAAATGGGAAGGCACACTTCTTGCAGAGCATGTCTTGATAGGTCAAACCCTCAACACAAGAGGGAGTTAGATTGCCAGTGATCTAAGGTCACCGCAGAGGTGAGGACCTAGTGGATAGTATTAATGAGAAGACTGGGGGTGGTATGGTTGTCCTTTGAGACATCTACTTTGCTTATTTATTCTATGAAACAATCCTATAATCAGTCTAAACCATTAGTAAATGAATGATTTAAATCCAGTTACAAATGTGTCTCTTTTGACTTTTATTATTATCATATTAAATACTTTTAGAGGTTTTTCCCATTAATTTTCAGATGTTCTTCAAAAGGGTTAACCAGATATGGTGTCCTAGTAATTTTTCACTTCTTCACTTCTCCGCAGGGCATCTATGGACTGATTAACGTCATGGCTCACAGACTTTCAATTGACATTATTTAAGATTTATACAGACTGATAACCAGCACTAATTAGTTTAATTAATCTTGACTTACAGTGACAAAGATGGCTCCCTTACAGTCGAACTTTAAGTTCATCTAGCAAGGATTAAAAAGAAAAAAAATAATCTTGGAAGCGCTATTTATCATTTGTTAAGTATAACCGTAATCAATAACACCTGTGATTATCAGCAAATTATATTTCTGCTTGAGTAGACAGAAAGTTTTTTCTTCTCATAGTCAAAAACCATCTAATTCAATGTAGAACGTGTTTATAATGATCTATAATTCAATAACTCTTCCATCCATTTACTTCTTTATTTTGCTTGCAGTTTAGGGGTGGAAGACATGTTTCCGTTAGGCAGAACTTGACCTCAATCCCTCAAGTGATATTTCCCTAATTTAAAACATGCACCAGTTTCATATCAAGAACTGTTAACACGTTCAGAAATTCCAAGAAGCAGCAAGAACTTCTAACTTATAGCTTGGTAAACAACAAAGCTCTGATGTCACTCATTGGCCTTGTGACCTTTCAAATATGTGAAAAGTCACTTTATACATCATTTAAAAAAGGACCGATTTTTACGACTGAAATGTAATTTTAAAAATTAAAAGGAGAACTAATGCTGAAAGGATTACAGTATATTATACAGATAGCTGTACAGATCTGTACAGATTGCCTCTGCAATGGTCCTTCCTAGTGAGAAGTAGGGACAAATCCTGGTTTAGAAAGGAATGTTTAACTTTTCAATGAAAATTCTAAATCTAAAAATTCCAAAATTCCATTTGAAAATCAAAAATGTGAAATTGATATTGAATACTCCAAATGTAAAATCGAAAATTCCAAAAATAACATATCAATAGTGTTGAAAATGCAAACTCCCAAAAGTACAGGCACAGATTTATGGCTTTGGCCATACAATACCATGGGGCACTTTTAAAGGAGAACTAAACTTAAAATTTTAAAAACCTAATGTGAAACTTGTTCTCCCCAGAACACCTATACATTGTAAGATTCTTTTCTAGTTAGTTGCATTTAGTACATGTGAGAAATAGATTCTGTAAATAAGAAGATTTCCATGTTGTTGCCAGTGCAACCCACAGCCCATGAAGTCATCAAAGAACCACGCCCCCTGACCCCAGTATTCACTGCCTCTATGCACAGAGTGTTTTTTATACACCGACATGGAAGTCCCTGAAAAGACTTTGAAAGCTGATTGTTGCCATAATTTATTAACCAGTCAGTGTGAGTTGCTGGAAAATAAACTGCAGGGTAACAAGCAGCTTTCAAAGTCAAAGTCAGGGACTTCCATATTCCATTTAGGATTTATTTAGCAAAAAATAAAGCTCCCAAATGTATCTGGGTACTGTGTTTGTTCAGTGGTGGCGCACTGAGTAAGGCTGCAGGTTTTAAAATATACAGTTCAGAAAGTCACAAGTTCAATACCCCAAACTTCTCCTTTTTTTGTTTCTATTATGTCCCAAGCAAAAGATGAAGCTGCTAAATGTACCAAAATGTTCAGCTTACTCCGTGGTGGCTCACCTTATAAGATGTCAGTTCTTGAAACACACAGTTCAGAAGGTTGCAAGTTCAAGTCCTTAGAGTTTCCTTTATTTTTTGTTTCCAATCTGTTTATAGTAAAAGATTCTATATGTACCAGTGATCTATATAGTATCTCCGTTAGCATAGAGGTAATAGCTCTGCTTTTAGCTAGACAGAGTAAATGTACAAGTTGCAGGTTCTATTCTCCAGACTTACTTTTATTTTTTTTATTTTTGCTGAAATGTTATTATTCAGTTTCTTACATCCATGCTATCTTTGAAATACACTGCAAAGATTACTTTTACATAGTAACATAGTAATTAAGGTTGAATAAAGACATACGTCCATCAAGTCCAACCTATCCACCCTATTTTTTTTTTTAACTCTACCTAACAGTTGATCCAGAGGAAGGCAATAAAACCCAGCTAAAAAGGGGGGAAAAATTCCTTCTTGACTCCAAACGGCAATCGGAAAGTATCCCTGGATCAACCAGATCTATATGCATTAATACCAGTAATTCTCAATATTTTTTAGTTTTAGAAACTTATCCAGGCCTTTTTTAAAGCTATTCAATAAACTTGCCATTACCACATCTGCTGGAAGACAGTTCCACAGTTTCATCGTTCTCACTGTAAAGAAACCCTCCCTAACCTGAAGATGAAACTTCTTTTCTTCCAACCTTAAAGGATGTCCACAAGTCCTCTGATATGACCTATTAGTAAACAATGCACTAGAGAGTTCATTGTATGGCCCATTAATATATTTGTATAAAGTTATCATGTCCCCACGCAACCGCCGCTTCTCCAATGTAAACAGCCCTAACTTGTCTAATCTGCCTGCATATTCAAGCCCCTCCATTCCCCTTATTAATTTAGTTGCCCTTCTCTGAACTGCCTCAATTTCCAAGATGTCCCTTTTGTATATGGGATTCCCAAACTGCACCGCATATTCCAAATGAGGCCTTACCAGTGCCTTGTAAAGAGGGAGAATAATATTTTTCTCTCTTGAATCTATTCCCCTTTTTATACAAGACAATCTTTCTAGCTCTAGCCGTTGCTACCTGGCATTGTTTGCTATAGCTAAGTCTGTTATCTACCAGAACCCCTAAATCTTTTTGTATATAAAGTATAGGATTATATCATTGTTAGGACAGGAGCATTGAATGTGTTTGAAAACCAAAAACTGAAATTCCTGTTCTGTGAAAGGGAGAGGGAGGATCTCTGTGCTAAAATGTGATTGGCTGTCAGCTTCTAGGAAGCAAGGCTGCAACCTCATTGTTTTGATCTGTTGAGCTCTACAGAGCATGTGCTTGTACGCAGACACTTAGCTGGGGGTTTTCCCAGCTAAGGTGGATTGTGGGAGCTCACCCCTAGTACTCACAGGTTGTTTTCATAAATCACCCAATGGCCACAGCAAAGGGGGAGGTGAGACACAGCTTGTTGTAGGTTTGTGAATGTGCTCTGTCTATTGGGACAATGTTGTCTGGAGACTTTAGTTCTCCTTTAACAATCTGAATTTTTATGCTCTTCTGAATTTGTTTTGCTTAATTTAATAAGAACTGCAATTCCACATTGAAATCACGGTTTCAACAACAACTTTTTGTTCAACAACTTTTTGAACAAAACTTTTTGAACATTGATATACATTTTGGTAAAGGACTTTCGGCAGAATTGTGCTTAAATTTTATCAGCAATCATTTAAAGCATTAAAAAAAACTACTGCTAGTAGTGCTGTGTTGCTTTTCTATGCCAATAATGCGCTGTATGAAAACACCATCCAGGATCTGTCTTTTTGATACAGTGATTGGCTGAGTCAACCCTTGGGTTCAGCTTTTAAGTCCTGTACTTACATCCCATTCCGATCGTTCCAATGCGATGTTTCCCGCCTCCCTCGCCTCGCATGGGGCTTCACCAGTAAGAAAACACGCTTCTTCAGTGTGTCTTCCTATTGGTTAGCTAGTGGCCCGAAGGGAGGGAGGGAGTGGGGAACACCCTGTTGGTGATCGGAAAGGTCCTCACTCTGGGTTTGTTTAAAGGGTCTGTCAAGGGTTTTACACCCAATGATAGATCGTCCACAATGTATGGTGTGTGCCCAGCTTAATTTGTGAATCTGTGATTTTGTCTCTCTGCATGGCGCCCACTATATATCCCTGACTTCAAGTTCCTAACCGTGGCTGCTTTGTCTCTTCCACTTGTTCCTATATATAATTCACTATGGGAGGTCAAGAAACTGGTGGATGTTGTATGTAACATTGGTATTTAGCACATCAATCTATAGTTAAAAAGACAAAGCCTTTTCTGGTCTTATTCGTCAGTAGCATTTTCCACTGAGCTGGTATATTCAAGCACAATATAGAATCCAAAGCGAAGAATCTGAATGCCAGTGTGTGGCCTTTTTAAAATTCTGCACATTGTACGTGAAAAGCACCATGCTGGTGTAGCGTATAGCTGCCCGATGACAGTAACAATGCTGTTGAATGACAAACCACAAGAACATTTCTTGTTCCCTATCGATAGAAATCTGTTTAATGACCATTCTTCTTTCTTAGCTCTTCCTTCATACAATTCACCTTATAGAAAGAAAAACATTCCTGCAGTGTTTAATCCAAGAAAAATCACATCTGCTCTCGAATTGCTTTACAATGTTTCTTCTTCTACCAGAATCCTCTGTTACGGCATCGAAATCCCTCTAGTGCCAGTTTACGTCTAGTACACACTGCCTGACTGTGCCAGATGGAGTTTTTTTTATTATTCCAACTGCCTCAGAGGATTCCATTTATCTGAACATTAGCTCAAACCTTGCTTTCGCCTTTATGCTGAAATCCTAACATGGGCCAAATTCTTCCAGTGAAATAATCGCGAAATTATTCATTTGTTCCCATACCTGGGGATGTCTGGCTGGTGGCACGAAGCAAATAACCCCTGGCTAGAGTAATTTAATGAAATGGGCCTTTGCCAGTACATTAAATCTATTGCTGCTGTCAATCATAATATGACTTCACACAGCAAGACAGTGATTGACAATTCTGGGTCCCTCGGGATCCTTTCCAACGGAAGACTTTAATTTACCATAAGATTTCCTGACCGAATGGACTACAGGGTTTTCCCACTATTATTATTTTTATTATAACACCTGAAATGGAATTACAGCCTCCCTCAGAAGCTCAGTCCTTTAGTCAATATATTTTGATATGTTTTTCCATTTATTAAAAGGTGTTGGCAACATCCATTTATTATAAAACATGACGCATCCCCATCTCCTCCAATGCATTTGCTCGACTAATTCCTAGTCGTGCAAATCCTATTTAAATGGAACATACTTTAATCTGTTTTAGTTTTATAGGACAAAAAACATTCCCAAATATGAGTCCCTGAACCCAGTTCTTCAACCTTGGTAGCATTGTTACAATATTGTGAAGTTGGATCTAACAGGCAAAGGTGCTAGTATCACATCCCGTACGTTAACCTGTCCTTGGACACTCCTACAAAGTACTAAGTAACAGAGCAGGGCTGATAAAGATTGAGACTCTAAGGTTGTTCAATGGGCTTTATTGCAAAAGCACACTTAACACATTACACAGAATTTACTGACCTATAGATGCATTGATAGTTTCATAGTGACAATTAGAGATGGCCAAATGTACTAAAGTTCGGGAATGTACCTATTAAAGTCAATGGGGAGTGATAGTTTAAAAAGTTTGGATGATTTACAGATAAACTAACAATGGTAACTTACTGTAAATGGCTGTGACACCTGGAAAATGGTCTGGGGAACCTGTCACCAAACAATTGGCCGTACAATTGGGCTACTGTACGGCCAATTTTAGGGTTAACGATCAATACATTCAAGGTTTATTGAAAATAGAGTTGTACATTCGAGGGTTACCAAAATTTGAAGGCTACATTCGAGGTTTAGCGAAAATTAACATTACATTCGAGGGTTAGAGATGGCAGAACTTCATAAATTTCGGTCTGTTTTCGAACTTTCAAAAGTTCGAATTCGGCACCTGGGAAATGGTCTGGGGAACATGTAACTATCACCAAAACTTGTTAAAACACTTCCTAAACACGAGCAGGGCAATTGTCGGGTTTCACGCAAGCTACATTCGAGGGTTAAGGCCAATTCGAAGGTTACCGAACGATACTTTCGAGGGTTAGCGAATATAGAACCATAAATTCGAGGGTTACCAAAATCGATGATAATTTCGAGGGTTAGCGAACGTTACATTCGAGGGTTAGCGGAACCGATCCATACATTCGAGGGTTACCGAAAATCATAGGCTACATTTGAGGGTTAGCGAATGATACATTCGAGGGTTAGAGAAAATGATCCGTACATTCGAGGGTTATCGAAAACAAATGATACCTTCGAGGGTCTGTAAATTTGATAATTATTGAATTTACAATAATTAGCGAAAATACAATCCGGAAAACTAACTAGTTCAAATAGTTTGAGTTCATCCGAACTCATAAAGTTCAGCTCGGACTCTAGTTCGAGATCAGTTTTGTGTCTATCGATGGTTATGGAAATCGAACAATACATTCGAAGGTAACCGAAAGTCAAAGGCTGCATTGGAGAGTTAGTGAAAACGAACATTATATTGGAGGGTTAGTGAAAACGAACATTACATTGGAGGGTTAGTAAAAAAAGGAAAATTACATTGGAGAGTTAGTGAAAACGAACATTACATTGGAGGGTTAGTGAAAACGAACATTATATTTGAGGGTTAGTGAAAACGAACATTACATTGGAGGGTTAGTGAAAACGAACATTACATTGGAGGTTAGTGAAAACGAACATTACATTGGAGGGTTAGTGAAAACGAACATTACATGGGAGGGTTAGTGAAAAGAACATTACATTGGAGGGTTAGTGAAAACAACATTACATTGAGGGTTAGTGAAAAGACATTACATTGGAGGGTTAGTGAAAACGAACATTACATTGGAGGGTTAGTGAAAACGAACTTACATTGGAGGGATAGTGAAAAGGAACATTACTTGAGGGTTGTGAAAAACGACATTACATTGGAGGGTTAGTAAAAAAAGGAAAATTACATTGGAGGTTAGTGAAAACGAACAATACGTTGGAGGTTAGTGAAAACGAACATTACATTGGAGGGTTAGTAAAAAAAGGAAAATTACATTGGAGGGTTAGTGAAAACGAACAATACGTTGGAGGTTAGTGAAAACGAACATTACGTTGGAGGGTTAGTGAAAACGAACATTACTTTGGAGGGTTAGTGAAAACGAACATTAAGTTGGAGGGTTAGTGAAAATGAACATTACATTGGAGGGTTAGTGAAAACGAACATTACATTGGAGGGTTAGTGAAAATGAACATTACATTGGAGGGTTAGTGAAAACGAACATTACATTGGAGGGTTAGTGAAAATGAACATTACATTGGAGGGTTAGTGATAACGAACATTACATTGGAGGGTTAGTGAAAAGGAACATTACATTGGAGGGTTAGTGAAAAGGAACATTACGTTGGAGGGTTAGTGAAAAGGAACATTACGTTGGAGGGTTAGTGAAAAGGAACATTACATTGGAGGGTTAGTGAAAACGAACATTACATTGGAGGGTTAGTGAAAACGAACATTACATTGGAGGGTTAGGGAAAAGGAACATTACGTTGGAGGGTTAGTGAAAAGGAACATTACATTGGAGGGTTAGTGAAAAGGAACATTACATTGGAGGGTTAGTGAAAAGGAACATAACTTGGAGGGTTAGTGAAAAGGAACATTACGTTGGAGGGTTAGTGAAAAGGAACATTACGTTGAGGGTTAGTGAAAGGAACATTACATTGGAGGGTTAGTGAAAAGGAACATTACGTTGGAGGTTAGTGAAAAGGAACATTACGTTGGAGGGTTAGTTAAAGGAACATTACATTGGAGGGTTAGTGAAAAGGAACATTACGTTGGAGGGTTAGTGAAAAGGAACATTACGTTGGAGGGTTAGTGAAAAGGAACATTACATTGGAGGGTTAGTGAAAAGGAACATTACATTGGAGGGTTAGTGAAAAGGAACATTTGGAGGGTTAGTGAAAGGAACATTACATTGGAGGGTTAGTGAAAAGGAACATTACATTGGAGGGTTAGTGAAAAGGAACATTACATTGGAGGGTTAGTGAAAAGGAACATTACATTGGAGGGTTAGTGAAAAGGAACATTACATTCGAGGGTTAGAGATGGCAGAACTTCATAAATTTCGGTCCGTTTTCGAACTTTCAAAAGTTCAAATTCGGCACCTGGGAAATGGTCTGGGGAACATGTCACTATCACCAAAACTTGTTAAAACACTTCCTAAACACGAGCAAGGCAATTGTCGGGTTTTGCGCAAGCTACATTCGAGGGTTACGGCCAATTCGAAGGTTACCGAACGATACTTTCGAGGGTTAGCGAATATAGAACCATAAATTTGAGGGTACCAAAATCGATGATAATTTCGAGGGTTGCGAACGTTACATTCGAGGGTTAGCGGAACCGATCCATACATTCGAGTTTACCGAAATCATAGGCTACATTTGAGGGTTAGCGAACGATACATTCGAGGGTTAGAGAAAATGATCCGTACATTCGAGGGTTATCGAAAACAAATGATACCTTCGAGGGTTAGTGAACGATACATTCTAGGGTTAGTGAACGGTCTGTAAATTTGATAATTATTGAATTTACAATAATTAGCGAAAATACAATCCGGAAAACAACTAGTTCAAATAGTTTGAGTCATTCCGAACTCATAAAGTTCAGCTCGGACTCTAGTTCGAGATCAGTTTTGTGTCTATCGATGGTTATGGAAATCGAACAATACATTCGAAGGTAACCGAAAGTCAAGGCTGCATTGGAGAGTTAGTGAAAACGAACATTATATTGGAGGGTTAGTGAAAACGAACATTACATTGAGGGTTAGTAAAAAAGGAAAATTACATTGGAGAGTTGTGAAAACGACATTACATTGGAGGGTTAGTGAAACGAACATTATATTTGAGGGTTAGTGAAAACGAACATTACATTGAGGGTTGTGAAAACGAACATTACATTGGAGGTTAGTGAAAACGAACATTACATTGGAGGGTTAGTGAAAACGACATTACATGGGAGGTTAGTGAAAAGAACATTACATTGGAGGGTTAGTGAAAACGAACATTAAATTGGAGGGTTAGTGAAGAACATTACATTGGAGGGTTAGTGAAAAGGACATTCCATTGGAGGGTTAGTGAAGGAACATTACATTGGAGGGTAGTGAAAAGGAACATTACGTTGGAGGGTTAGTGAAAGGAACATTACGTTGGAGGGTTAGTGAAAAGGAACATTACATTGGAGGGTTAGTGAAAGGAACATTACATTGGAGGTTTAGTGAAAAGGAACATACATTTGGAGGGTTGTGAAAAGGAACATTACATTGGAGGGTTAGTGAAAAGGAACATTACTTGGAGGGTTAGGGAAAAGGACATTACTTGAAGGGTTAGTGAACGGACATTACATTGGAGGGTTAGTGAAACAACATTACGTTGGAGGTTAGTGAAAACGAACATACGTTGAGGGTTAGTGAAAACAACATTACGTTGGAGGGTTAGTGAAAAACGACCATTACGTTGGAGGGTTAGAGAAAACGAACATTACGTTGGAGGTTTGTGAAACCGCACATTCCCTTGGAGGGTTAGTGAAAACGAACATTACATTGGAGGGTTAGTGAAAACTAACATTACATTGGAGGGTTAGTGAAAACGAACATTACGTTGGAGGGTTAGTGAAAATGAACATTACGTTGGAGGGTTAGTGAAAACGAACATTACATTGGAGGGTTAGTAAAAACGAACATTACATTGGAGGGTTAGTGAAAAGGAACATTACATTGGAGGGTTAGTGAAAAGGAACATTACATTGGAGGGTTAGTGAAAAGCAACATTACTTTGGAGGGTTAGTGAAAAGGAACATTATTACATTGGAGGGTTAGTGAAAAGGAACATTATTACATTGGAGGGTTAGTGAAAAGGAACATTACATTGGAGGGTTAGTGAAAACGAACATTACGTTGGAGGGTTAGTAAAAACGAACATTACATTGGAGGGTTAGTGAAAACGAACATTACATAGGAGGGTTAGTGAAAACGAACATTACATTGGAGGGTTAGTGAAAACGAACATTACATTGGAGGGTTAGTGAAAACGGACATTACATTGGAGGGTTAGTGAAAACGAACATTACATTGGAGGGTTAGTGAAAACGAACATTACATTGGAAGGTTAGCGAATGATACATTTAAGGGTTAGCGAAAACAAACATTACATTCTAGGGATGGCGAATGGCTCGTAAATTCGATAATTATCGAATTTTTGATAATAATTTAAAATACAGCCATGAGTTTGGAAAACTCAACTAGTTCAAACCCGAACTAATAATAGCTTGAGTTTGTTCGAAGTCATAAAGTTTTGTCTCGAACTCCGGTTCGGGTTTGAGTTTGGGTCCATCACCAGTGACAATATATCCATCTGAAGTTTTGGAGTTAAACTTATATTTTAAGCTATAGACTTGTTTGGTAGCTCTGAATTTCCTATGGTTTTTTGTTCCTTAGGGATCCTAAAACATTTTCAATCCTTAACCACATTTTCTAATGTATGTTGCAGACTGCATTGGAATCAATTTGTGTTAAGTTTTAGTTAATTAATTAATTACACCTGAAAGGGAGTTGCCCAGACTGCAGCTTTTAAAGGGGTATATATGTATATACAATAGAATGTTATTTATTTCAACAAATCACTAATGTTGGTACATTTGGTCAGTTTCAAAGCTGTCTAGATTTGAATATACAATCTTTCAATTTAATGTTAATTAAATGCATACCCTCCGACATTAACCTTAAATGCATACCCTCTGACATTCCCCTTTAATATTTACACTTATAGAAACACATACCCTCCGACATTCCCCTTTAATAGTTACACTTATAGAAACACATACCCTCCAACATTCCCCTTTAATAGTTACACTTATAGAAACACATACCCTCCAACATTCCCCTTTAATAGTTACACTTATAGAAAACCATACCCTCCAACATTCCCCTTTAATAGTTACACTTATAGAAACACATACCCTCCAACATTCCCCTTTAATATTTACACTTAATAAATAACTTTCTTGTAAAGTATTCTGGGATTAGTAGTTCAATATCAACTAAGATTATTTTACGCACTTGCAGTTGTTAAATTATCATTTCTGCCCTAACATATGCTGTTTTTATATCACTTGGGCTAGGTCACACCAACCTGTTTTAACACGTGATTAGACCGTGTGTTACAAAGAGGACACTAGTGTTTTCCAGTGTACGGCCCTCATTAGGTCCACTGCTCTGCGACCCGCTTAACAGAACGCATGCGTTCACCATTTTTTGTGCAATTGCATGTGCTCTGATAATGCCATATTGACGGATTGCAGAGCAATCGCGCACTGGCGCAATCCATTCCTTTCCATTGTATTGTGGCCTCATTAAAATTGTCCTGGTTGGTGGTTGAACTACACTTCCCATCATCCAATTTAAAACAAAGTGATATTTAAACTGCATCATTCAGGGTAGTAATTAATTCCACAACAATGCATAGTTAAAATCCCCCTACTTAATGGCTGAACTACACTTTTCAGCATTTCTTACCAGACATGCAGGGTTATTCAATAAAAGTTCTTATCCTTTAAAATGGTGCTAATTTTGCCCCAACCAATCAGATGTAAGCTTTCAAATGTTAAATAACATTTGATTGGTTGGGGCAAAATTAGCCCCATTTTAAAGGATAAGAACTTTTATTGAATCTTCCTGTTAGTGTTCTTATCACTTATTTATTGTTACACTGAAAACCTCTTTCAGGGCAGCAATAAATATGTTATGAGAACACTATCAGGGTTATTTAATAAAAGTTCTTATCCTTTAAAATGGGGGTAATTTTGCCACAGTCAATCAGATTTTATTTAACATTTGAAAGCTAACATCTGATTGGTTTGGGCAAAATTAGCACCATAAGAACTTTTATTGAATAACCCTGTATGTCTGGTAAGAAATGCTGAAAGTGTAGTTCAACAATTAAGTAACTGTCCAGTAAGGGATGCTGAGAGGTGTAGTTCAAACATCAACCAGGACAATGAAAAAAGTGTTGTAGGGACATATTAAAGGACAACAATATAAAAAAAAAACATCACCCCCATCACATGTCCACACTCCCAGCAGCTGAAATCACTTACTCACATTTACAGCCATGCTGCCCTCTCTTAGATATCGCACAGCAAAGATGAGTGCTAAAAGCCCGCCTCCTAGATGGCCCAGGGCCATGATTAACATAACACTTGCCATTTGCTGGTGGGAATGTCTGTTACAACCTCTCTCCTCCTCCTCTGCCAGTCAAACAAACTTGAACTGTTCGGTTGCTAGGATACAGCCTACATAATCAAGCCGATCAAGGGTGGTGGAGGAGTGTTTTCTCACATGCTAGCTCTGAGTGACAGTTAGAGGCAGACAGAATTGTTACGCCCCCTTCACAGCATGGATACTTGAAAGCTAATTGAAGGCAGAGAGAAGATCGAAATCAGGAAAAAAATGTATGGGGAGGACTGCATACCATTACTCTTTATAAAGTAATTAAAAAAAATGCATTGAGGCAATACAGTTATCCTTTACCAAGTTTGCTCTTTTAAAATGGAGATACTCAGTGGGTACTGGAAGAGGAGCCAAGATGGCAGCCCCCATGGGACAACTTTAATAAGGCATATCTTTGCTGTCACTAGACTGATGTCACTCCTAGTAGGGTAATTATATACAATGATATATGAAGAAAAATGGAAGAGGACTCATATGCAATTCAATCTGCAAGTGTTTATTGCGACATGCTTCGGGCATCAACGTGCCCTTTCTCAAGCAATTATATACAATGCACTGTATACTTTGTTTCTAGCCCAAGATGTTTTTTCACTTTAGTTGTCCTTTAAAGTGGTGAATAATAGGAAATCATACACCGAGCCACAATTCATTAACGCACTAGTCCCGTGGCCTCCAATTTGAGTGCTCTCCATGTCTTTTTTATTTGCCCATAAGATCTATAGAATGTGCAATATGAGCTGAATTGCTTTATTCCATTCACAAGCCACTGTGTCCAATTGAGGAATATGATGACACCTCATAAATAAGTTAAAGTAATAAACTAAATCCAGGAATATCCTGCCGCTTTCATGAATCCAAATGGTTTAAAGTGTGTGTTTTTTTCATGGTTCGTTCAGGAACAGAGCCTAATTAAAATGTTTTGAAAGATTAATGTTTTATGGTTTCTTTTCTTCAGTTCATCTAAAGCAAGTCTTCAGTTTCACGTTCCTGCTTCACATCGCTATAAATTACAGTACTTTTGTGTTTTTCTAAGGAGAAAGGGGTGTAATGAGACACCTGGAGTGTCCCTTTGGAGGTGAAGGTCACTTTGTAAAAATGTGACCTTTGTGACTGTTGTGTTCCTTTCACATCATGAGTATTTAGGTTGTCTGCTAAATCATTTACTTCTCAATTACTAAGAATATCAGCCCACTAATATACTATGTAAACAAATGGTTATGTGTGTGGGGTGCCTGAAAGAATTTCTAACACTTATATTCAGTAGGAAAATGAATTGGCTCCTATTTCACCCAAGCGTGTTATCTAGGGCTTTAGGTGGAGGTGATTTATGAGCAACTAATATCAACATCATATGGGAGAATATACACAAACCCCGTTGCAATAAGAGCAAAGCCCCTAGATGAGATATGGTGAGCCAAGTAAATAATAAGGAACAGCCAAAATAATATGGGTGAAATTAAAGCTCCACCTGAGAAAATAATTTTGTGGCCCCATCTTGATAATATAAATAAATATTTGTTTCCATCGTTAAATTATAAAAAGAATAGAAAGATTCATTAAAATGATAAGAATTTAACCAAAGATCAACGAATAAGGCTAGAGAGGTCTCTAGTCTCTAAAGGGCAACTAGATGGCGTATGTTAAAGGGCATCTATAGTGGATTTTTTAAAATTGCCTATTACTGGATACTATAATTCTTCCCAACTATCACTAAAGTATAGCGTTTATTTGTCAATCTGTCCCCTATTTCTTTAGATATCAAATCTCAAACATTTCAGCTGTCAATCAAGTACCTTATTACCATAAACTCTTCTGCTTTGTGCAGTTTTGCTGTAACTGTAATGGTGACAGTTGGTATGATTAAATTGTATTATGGGATTTTTCCTTTCCCAGTGTTATAGCTCATTGGGGTATCTAAGCATGCTTTATTAAAATTATGTAAGATGGAAGAAGGAGTCAGATAAGAGAGGGATAATGAGTCAAATTCTTTTTTATTGTCAGGTTGGATAATTTTTTTTGTTCTCATTTTTCACACATATTGCCTGATTTCTATTTAAGCAAATTCAAAATCTTGCAATCTTGATTCCGTAGGTAATCACTAAAGTGCCCAACAAGAAAAACATCAATAAAGAATCGGGACAGGGATATAGGACCGGTAATTCCTACCTCCCAATATTGTTTCTGTGAGGAGCACCAGCCCAAAGAAAACGGATTCTGCCAATCTTCCTCTTGGCTTCAGGACTAACCTGTCAAATGAAAACTGTACATGCTGTAGCTCCTCGATGAAATTATATTTTCAGGTAGGAATAATAAATCCGACCTCCCTGCCCCAGGTACTTTCCATTTTTAATAAGTTCATTTTTAGAGTATAGTTATCCTTTAAAAAACAATTGATATGCGAAAAGTCCCCTTAAGTGCAGTTAAGTTAACTACTTTGTTCGGGAAGAACAGGATATTAAATGTCCATTTTTATATACTTTCAGTCATTTTAATCTAGAAAGGAACGAAAGAAATAATTTACACATTTTTGGCTTGTAAAGGCTTGTTTAAAAGGTGACTTTCCTGAAAATTAGCCAGTGAAAATGTTCATTCCTACAAGATTTCAGAAGAGAACAATCATAATTTATTTAATATGCCGCAGTCTCCTGCAAAGGCAAATCATTTAAAAAGAGGCCAATTTACAAAAATATGGCGCCTGGAACTGCAAATTGCCCATAATATTTGTGTATCTAAGGAAGCTTTATTTTAACTCTGAACGCCAGATTATGTGTATAATGAATGAGTTCTCATTATCACATGTTTACATTTACTTTTTGGTGAATTTAGGGGCTGAGTAAACAAGAGGCATAAAAGTTTGCTGCAACAAATCAGATTTAATCTAACTGCAGTAACCCAGTACAAAGCTTACATCTGATTGGTTGCTGCAGATTAAAAGAAAATGTTTGCACCTCTCATTACATTACTTAATAATGGCCATGCAAGGTTAACACATTTAAGCTACCTCTACACAAACCTGACATTTTGAGCAATTTTGACATTTAGATTGGATCGCTTGAGATGTCGAAATCCCCTTTATGTCTTTTTCGTTGACCCCATCTTCTTTCCCTATCTCTCTGCCGGTTTAAAGCTGAAATCAGCAGAAAGATCAAGGGCTCAAGGTAGGGAACTTCAAACCTGATTCATTGCTCTCAATCGTAAATACGATCGTAAGAAAGTCTGTATGTGTGTAGAGCTTTAGACCAAGGTTTCCTATATTGTGTGTACATAGGAATTCGATGAGATAACCATTGTTATGTTGCTGAATGTACTGGTACCGAATTAAAGGGCCATTTATAATGAAAGGTTAAAGGAGAACTATAGTGAGTATAAAGTAAAAAAACAAAACAACAAAAAAAAAACCCAGTTAAAATGAAAAGTAGTTAGGACAGGGATATAGGATTGGTAATTCCTACCTCCCAATATTGTTTCTGTGAGGAGCACCAACCCAAAGAAAACTGATTCTGCCAGTCTTCCTCATGGCTTCAGCACTATCTTTAATACAGGAATAGTCCAGGACTAACCTGGCAGATGAAAACTGTTAGTGCTGTAGCTTCTCAACAAAAGGATATCGTGAGGTAGGAATAATCAATCCGACCTCCCTGCCCCAGGTACTTCCCATTGTTAAAAAGTTACATTTTTATATATAGTATAGTTATCCTTTAACTTGGTAGGGTATTGTTTAGTTACATTATTCCAAAACCATTAACGCTACATTCACACAAGAAAAAACTAAAAAAACACAACAAATCGTACAATTTAACACATTTCTGAAATGCGTTTGTGTTTGAATGCGTTTTTGTGTTTTGTAGCATGTCTCTATGCAGTGCGTTGTAGCATGTTTTTGTATTAATTGCCAAAAAATTCCCGGTAAAACTGCATGTTTTTACGCAGTTGTATAGGCCTTTTCTTCTAGACTTTCATTGAGTGCGTTATTGCTGTAAACAAGAGTGTTAGCCAAACCCAATGCATGAAACCTTAGTAGTGTGAAAGTTATTACATCATTTCTATCGAAATCTTTGCTTTTCTTATCCAATGCACGCATTAGCGATAAAATGTTTTAAGTGTAAAATACCAGAGGTTTGTGAAAGGCAGACAAAGTAGTTCCCTCCCTAATCGTTATAGAATTAATGGGCAGATGTAAGTTTGTCAGTATCATGGATATATATGTTAACTTTCTTTTTTACTGTTTAACTGAAGAACGGGAGGTAAATGTGCTATTTCTTACCTCCCGTTCTTTAGTAAAACTTGCAGGAGAGGAGGAGAAACTTACCTAGATTGCTCCAGCGCCCGCTGAGGGACTATTGATGCCACTGACATTCTCTGACGCATGCACACACAGTACAAAGGAGTGTGGATGCGTCGGAGATTGTCAGAGATGCCGGCGCTGGAGCGATCCGTGGGTAAGCGGTAAGACATAGCACATTTATCTTCTTTTCTTCAGTTAAACAGTAAAAAAGGAAAGTTAAATAAATCGATCGACCTACCCTTTAACAGAATGGGCTTTAATTATTAAACAAATCCAGTGACCGCACTGGTATAACATCTACTTGTTTGGGCCTAAAAGTTACTAAACTACCCAACTTCAGGTTTGTAAATACTTTCCAACTTCTTTGCTTTTGTGCTTTTTATTTCTAATCCGGATTTTCTCAGGTGAATTTCCCCTGGTCATGTGCCAGTCGACCTTACTGACAGAAAAGACGAAAACCATTATGACCACCTCAGACTAATTATCTGGTGGGTGTTTACATTTTCCAAAGACCTTTCTCAAGATTCACATTTTACCAGTCTTCATTGGTGTGACCCGCAGGACCTACAGATTTTGTCAATAACAATTAGATTGCGGTATTGCAGGAACAGTGACTGCCGGTATGGATTGTGCCACAAATCAGGTTAATGTGCTGTATGTTAAAGATATAGGTTCACTGTCTTCTAATTATTTTTAGGCCAGAACTGTCAAGTGAGGTGTGACTACATATAGAAGTCATATTTCCGGTCATTTGATTCATGAGATCTTTCCCCAACCATAAATGTCAACTTAATAAAATGTTATTATCTCTTTTCAGCTGTTTCCAATCTGGCAGTTAAAGGTCAGATGACCAGGAAAAAAAAGAAAGAAAGAAATGTATTGTCACCAAGCAGAAGACAATTATAGAGAATTGTTCAGTTGCTTTGGTTTGACTTTTTAAGGTAAAGCTGATTTAATTAAAAAAAGAATGTTGAAAGAAATACGTATGTTTTTTTATTACGTTGTTTGTCATTATCAGTTGAATTATAATTGGGTAGAATTCAAAACTCTTATTGACAACACCAAACAATCAACTGTATATTAAAGGACAACTATATTGTAAAAGTTAACATTTTAGAAATGAAACATTGTTTTTTTGAGGCTCTAAAGCACGTATAGTTTTATCTGCCAGGTTGGGGCCCTGGGTCTTCCTGTATTAAAAATAGTACTGAAGCACTCAGGAAGCCTGGCAGAAGCAGTTTTCCTTGTGCTGCCGCTTATCATAGAAATGATATCAGGAGGTAAAAAGTACCGATCCTACCACCCTGCCCCAGGTACTTTTTATTTTAATCGTTTTTCAAACAAATGTATACACACTACAGTTCTCCATTAAAAATATGGGGGCATATTTATAAAACCATGGTTTTAGCAAGGTCTGATACCAAGGATTCATACTGGTGGCTTACAATGTGGCTGCAAAGGACTGTTACCTGTACAACCACAGACGCAAATTAGCTTCCATGGCCTTACAATACCGCCATGGTCGTTTAGGACTATTGTGGTATTAAATGGCTGATACGTACCACAAAGGATATTGCTAGATCAGTATTTTGTACCGTGAACATTAATATACAACTGCAATGCAAACACTGGACACTCTACTACTACACACTATCAGCCGCTATTGGTAGTTTACAATATTAGTAAATCTTTCTTAAGATTACAAAATTAGCAAAGGCGCATTATTGCTATTGGGATCTTTTTTTTCTTTTCAATCCATGTTTATTGAAGTCAACAGAATAAACATAACATGTGCCATATATTATCTATTCATATATAGTCAATGTGTGTAAACAGTAATATAGAAATGTTTGGTTCTTTATATCTCTTGGCATAAAACTCAATAATAAAATGTATTCATAAACCCTGTGGCTTCATTTTAAATATTTAGATTCCCTAGTGGAATATTTTGTTTTATTTAATTTATTAACATTTTTAACAACAACGGTATGCTCTTGTTTGTTTGGAGGTTTGTCCTCTCTCTGAGTTATATATTTGTTGTGATGTGAATCCCTACTTTACCTTAACAATCAGGATAAACAGAAGGGGTATATGAAAGAAAGGGTCAGTGCTGGGGGACCATTATCGTTCCTGAAATCACCGTACCTTGGCTCTCTCCACCGTACTGTTGGTATCGGTCCCTTGCCTTCCGGTAGACGACTCCGAATCTCCCCCCCGCCAGGCACGTTCTTTAGTTATATTAGGTTCCATTCCCATCCAGTACAAACATTAAGTAATTATTATTCCTTGGCCAGAACTATATGTCTGGTTGATCCATGTGAATAATCCACGAGTCCCATATTTTATCAAATTTAGCCGTTGTATTTCTGGCTATGTGGATTTGTCCTTTATTTTAGTATAACCACCATATTTTGTTGATCAGTCTTGTTTTGGGTGGAGGGCTGGATTTCCACGTAGAAGCTATTAGGGATCTTGTGGTTGCACATACATAGTGGTAAAACATATCCCCTTCTTTGTTTAATTTTGGGGAGGGAAGGTTAAACAGGGCTTCCCATGGGTTGGGTGTTAAACATGTTTTCAGTGTGGAGTTTATAATGGCGTAGCTGTCTGATCAAATTCTGTTCACCTCTGGGCAGCTCCACCAGCAGTGCAATATATCAACATCCTGTTGGCAGTTTCTATAGCAAAATGGGGAGGTTAATGGGAATATTTTGTGCATATGCATTGGGGATCTGTACCAACCATGTAATATTTTGAATGCTTTTTCTTGAAGTATGATGTTATTTGAACATTTTTTCAGGTGTGTTGCTATGGAAGACCATTTGACGTCAGTAAGTTCTGCCTGTAGCCATGTTTCCCGTTTGCTCTGCATTGGGAGTTTTGGGTAGGATCTGTGGTCTAGTAGTTGTGAGTAGATTTTGGTTATCTTTTTGGTACCTGGGAGATTATTTGATTTTCAAATAGTGTTTGGGTTGTTTGTTCAGTGCTTGTTATAAGTGTGTGAGAGTCTTCTTGTTGTAGTTTAAACTTTTCTTTAGCTGTGTGATAATTTTGTTTTGAGTTGTCAACTGAACTATCCAAAATATTCCCTTATCCGACCACCTCCTCCACTCGCTGACATTCATACCTGGGGGGAAATTGGGGTTGGAGAGTATTAGGGTGAGCAGTGAATGTGAGGATAATAGTTGCTCTCCTCCATTCTTGTACCGTATATTCGATAATGGGATTGTCTAGCTCCTTGGGTAAGGGAAATTGTGTGCATAGTAGACCTGGTAAGTGTACCTTGCCCATCAATTGTTTGCTGGTTGATGAAATGGCAATTGGGTACTTGAAGGCGTTTATTTTTAGGCCTGAGAGTTGACTAAAGTCTGTAAGGGTTTGTAACAGGGGTAGTGAAGTCAGGGGGTCTCGGAGGGACAATAGTGTGTCATCCGTGAACATTACTACCTTGTAGGTTTGTCTTCCTATATCTATGCTTTTTCAGCATCTAGACTTAAGAACAGTGTTGGTGTGATCTTGTGATCTCCCTTTGTGTTATGTCAGCATTTAGGAGCTCTGTGTCTTGTTGGGAGAGTTTAGGGAGCTAGGAAGTTGGTAAGGTCATCTTTTTTGTCTTCGTCTCTTCTAGATGTTGTTCCATCATATAGTTTGGTGTAGAAGTCTTAAAAGATTTTAATAATTGTGTGGGGGTTGTATGTTAAAGAACTGTTCGGTAGGCTTAGTGGTAGGAGTTTGTTTTGAGTCATTTTGCGTGCAAGCATTGAGTCAGGTTTGTTAGCTTTGGTGATTTTTAATGCTTTGTCTGCTTTGTTTGTTAGGTATTGTGTGAGTTGTGTTCGTAGTAAGGTTAGTTGAGAGAGGTCAGAGTCTAGATGTGTCTTCATATGTTGTATTTCTAATTCTTTAATTTGGGTCGTCAGATTTTTTATTGATTGCTGGGTAGTGCGCTTGCTTGTATAAGCAGTCCGCGGATAATGGCTTTATAACGGCTTATAACGGCTTTATAGCGGCTTATAACGGCAGCCCAGCCCATGTTGTAGGGAAATCCATAGTGTCTGATGCATTTTCTAGAAAGTATAGATGGATTGATTTCTCCATACGTTCTTTTACTTTAGTGTCAGCTAATATAGATTCATTGAGTCTCCAGTTGTATTTTGGGGTCTGTCTGAGTATGTTTTTAGGACTAGGGAGACATGGGCATGGTCCGACCAGGTGATGGCTGAGATATCAGAGTCATAGATAGATGGGATTAGAGAGGCTGTTACGAAGATGCAGTCAATTCTAGTGTATAGGTTATGGGGGTTCCAGTAGAAGGTGTACTGTCTGTCTTTTGGGTGGGTGAGTCTCCAGGTGTCCCACAGATTCGGATTTTGTATTAGAGTGTTTGGTGGTTTGGCTGAATTGCAGGGGGTCATGGAGGATGAGGGGAGAGAGAGGTCTAATTGTGGTTGGAGGCTTGTATTGAAGTCACCTGCCATTATTATGTGTCCTGAGCTTTGTGATGCTATTTTAGTTTCTAGCTCTAGGAAGATTTGTTTTTTGTTGCTGGTTGGGGGCATATATGTTGATTAAAGTGACTTTCATTGGTCCAATAGAACCTGTTAAGATGATATAATGGCCACATGGTCTCTGATGCAATTTTCTTGTGTAAATTGCAACCTTTTGTGTATTAGAATGGCAACTCCACATTTCTTGCCGTCAGCTGATGCAAAGTAAATAGAATTATATTTTTTACTAAGCAGTTTGGGTTCATTAAGTTTTAGAAAATGTGTTTCCTGTATAAATATTATATCCCCCTTTTCTTTCTCATAATATTTAACTGCCAATTTACCCTTGGCATTGTGGGATATCATTTGAATTTTCAAATAATTTATTTGAGTCATATCATATGAGTAATATTGCTCGATCTACAGCTAGCTTCAAGTTTGTGTGGGATATTACCTTTTTAGTTATTGTTTCCTTTTGGTACCTGAACGTGCGGGGAGAGATCTGGAGTCGTCCCAGCACTGACTGTATAAAACAGAGAGTGAGGTCTCTCATGCAGACTCGAAATATTAATATGAGGCATACCTTAACAAAAAGAAAAAAAAAACATACATTTATAACTTGTATAACAGTATTTAACAGTTCTAGAAATTAGCATAACAGTAATAATATCTTGGTATTTTCTTTTGGCAATGTTAAATCACCAAATCAGATATAAAATACAGCAGGTAACTGCTGATGTTTTGGGGGGGGGTGGGTTCCTAGGGGTTATGGCTTATGGGTGCAGAATTCCAGTTCGTCCAGCCAAGGGGTTGTTGGTGGGTGGTATGGGGGGTGGTGGTGAAGGGAGGGGGAGTATGTAGGTTACCCTGGAGCGGTTTCTTAAAGTTCTAATCTTGATATGGATCTTTGTTCTTTAAGTTTGGATGGATTCAAAGTCTGGATATAGCTCTTGTTGGATTTTAGTGGCAATAGTTCTTTATAGAGATAGGGGGGTTGAGTACATTTTGTCTAGTATTTGCGGTCTGAATCATTATAGGGATAGCTGCAGAGGTGGAAGGAAGGGTCAACTGGATAAAGAGTAGGAAATTAGAAGAAATATAATAGCATCCGCCTGTGTTCAGATATACTCAAAGTTTTTTGTGGAATCCTCTGTGTTTTGGTCCTCATTTAGAAGGGGGGGTCAGTTTGTTGGAAAGTAGGAAGTATGATGGTGTCTTGGTTTGGTTGAAATCTGGGATCTTTGTAAAATAATTGTATTTTTAGCCCATGTGTTCCTGGTTGTTGGGACCCCCTACCGTGGTTGTAGAGAGCAGGTCTCTTTTGAATCCATTATACGCCTTGGAGTGTTCCTCAGGTGGGGGGCTAGGAGGGGGGTTATTTGTATGGTATGTGGGGCTCAGGGGTGTTTCAGCCTTCCATTTTTGGGTGGTGGGGAAGGATACATGGGTCCTTTGGTTGTGGGTATTGTAGTCTACTGTCTAGCTCAGATTGGTATTTGACCGCTATGAATGAGAGGGGTGATCTTGTCGGGTTCCTTGGGTTAAGGATATCGAATTGAGTTCATCTGTTATTTCCCTTGGGTACAGCGTGCCCATAATTGGCAAATTGTTGTTGTGGAGTCTTAAAGGGATAGCAAGATAAGATAGAGGGAAGGGTAAGGTGGATAGATAGTAGGAAAATGCGTAGGTGAAGTAAGTTCTCCATATTGGGTTTGTGGCCTTCAGGCCTTAAGGAAAAAGAGTTGGCTGATGTTAGTCCCTATTTGGTCTAATTTGACCACTTGATTGGCGGTGGGTCTAGTTGGCATTGTTGATTTTCAGGTGCCTTTGGGATGTCAGCCATTATTCCCAATTTGTGTAAAAGTTTTGGGCCGTCCTCTGGATGCATGGCTGTAACAAATTTTTCGTTGTGAGAGACCATCAATTTAAAAGGGAAACCCCATTTGCATTTAATTTTATGTTTATGTAGGACATCAGTTACAGGTTTTAGGGATCTGCATCTGCTCAACGTGCGGGGAGCCAGGTCCTGGAAAATTTGTCCAGTGGGCCCTGTACTCGGGATTCCTTTAGTATTCTTTCCTTCGTTTGGAAATAATGCATTCGAATTATTAGGTCCCTTGGAGAGTTTTCTTGTGTGGAGGAAGGAACAAAGAGCTCTATGGGCTCTGTCCATTAGAAGCAAGGGCCTAGGTGTTTCTGGTGTTTCTAGGTGTTTCTGGGCCCAGGTTTGTTAATTGCTCGTGAATACCTCTGAAGTTATTCCTCCTCGAGTGGTTGTCCTCATCCTCCTGGGTATCAGTTAATTGTAAAATTTGTGCTCTTAATTTGGCAAGATCTGTGTAAACTTGGTGGCAGTATTTTGCCGTTGTGACTTGGTGTGACTCTAATGTTGCCACACGGTCTCCTAAGCCCGAGACCTCTGTCCTTACCTCGGTAACTGTTTTTTGGTGGGTTGATGTTAGAACTGATTCTAGGTTTTTGAAGAGGTTGTCTAGGTTTTTGGTTGCGTAGCTTTTGTTGGGGTCTTCTTTGGAGGCATTTTTGGGTCCCATTTTGGACTGTGGAAATCTGCATCTTTTTAAACACAGCCCAAGGTGGGAATATAGGATTGCCAACTTAGAGTGACCTAAATATGCTGCTTTAAAGTTCTTTGAAATTAAAGCTTTACTGTGATTCATATTTAGAGCTCTAATCAGTAAAATTAACCTAAAAGATTCTAGGCACACAATGCAGCAACTAGTAGTGTATATACTAAGCAACTACTAGTGTATCTACTAAACAACTAGTATTGTTTCTACTAAGCGATTAGTAGTGTTTCCACTAAGCAACTAGTCGTGTGTCTACCAAGCAACTACCAAGCAACTAGTAGTGTTTCTACTAAGCAACTAGTAGTGTTTCTACTAAACAACTAGTCGTGTTTCTACCAAGCAACTAGTAGTGTTTCTACCAAGCAACTAGTGTGTTTACCAAGCAACTAGTAGTGTTTCTACTAAGCAACTAGCAGTGTTTCTACTAAGCAACTGGTAGTGTTTCTACTAAGCATCTAGTCGTGTGTCTACCAAGCAACTAGCAGTGTTTCTACTAAGCAACTAGTAGTGTTTCTAATAAGCAACTAGTAGTGTTTCTACTAAGCAACTAGTAGTTTCTACTAAGCAACTAGTACTGTTTCTATTAAGCAACTAGTAGTGTTTTTACTAAGCAACTAGTAGTGTTTCTATTAAGCAACTAATAGTGTTTTTACTAAGTGAATGGTTGATTTGAATTATTTCAGTTGTTACCAAATCTTGAGGGATACTCAGGAAGGCTCCATAAACATTCTAAATTAGTCCCTATCTTATATCTCATTGTTGTGTTTTGAAGGAAGGCTGCCAAAGTCAATAAATGAAATGTTTCATTTTTAAGAATCATCTAGGGATCGTATCACAAAGAATTCATTATCAGTGATCGTTTATGCCTCGTTTTGTGAAATATTGTGTTCCAGATTTTAACTTGTGCAAACAGCACACAGGATAAAATGTTAAAGATCACGGAGATTGTTATATAGCGATTGCACTGGTAATCTCTACACAAAAATCTCTTTCACAAATTGTGTCTTATAGTATTACATTCATACAGCGAAAAAAATTAGCACCATAAGAATAATATTTCTGTCTATATATCATGTTCCACAAAACGTTATATCGAGTAGCATATTGTATAACATTTATCCTGGACCGATTGACGTTTCAAAAATCCGATAATCTGTTGTATTCAATTAGACCAACTGGACTTGAAGTTTAGTTCTTGAAGACGTGACCTGGATGAATGAGAACCTTCACAAGCAAAAATCCGATTGAAACTGAATTTTTTGAATTTTCGAAAGCATTTTTGATTTTTTGACATTTTTGTTTTTTTAATAGACATGTTAGATTTTTCGATAGGGTGTTTATGAGTTTTCGATTTTTTTGGTTGATCGATTTTTTTCAATTAAGTTCCGAATTTTGAAAATTTAGAAAAATCTGTTGGAGCCACTGCAGTTCCAAACCAAAACCAGGTTTGTTTCAAAACCAGGATTCATCACTACTAATGATTAATAATGAATCCTGGTTTCTAAATGGTACATTCGGGGGTTAGCGAAAACGAACATTACATTTGAGGGTTACCGAAAATGAATGATAAATCTGAGGGTTAGGGAGAACGAACATTGCATTCGAGGGTTAGTGAATGGCTCGTTAATTCAATAATCATTGAAAATACAGCCGCAAGTTCGGAAAACTGAACTAGTTCGAACCCAAACTGTGCCATTTATATCAGTGTGTGTATTGCTGAAATGTACATTTAGGGCACGGCCACACTGCAATGCACATGAATCGCGCACACACAATCGCACACGATTTACATTCCTTTGTGCTTGCGATTTGTCCATTTTTATTAGAAAAACGCATGCGATTGCACAAAAAACGTCTGTGTGCGTTGCTGTGATTTCAATATAATTGGAATTGCCTGAAAAACGGGCTTTTGTGGCCTAGCCCTTAGAATTGTAATGCAAGCAGCATTGATTTCAGTTTAGCCCTACAGCATGTATTTAATGCAATGGAAAATAGCTTTTCAACAGGTCAATTTCCTGAGGCTGTGGCCCCACTTAAGTTCCAGGTAGGACGTACATTTGCAATAATGGGCGATCGTGCGCAGACCAAAAATGGTGATCGCATGCACTCCAATAGCACACGGAAATGCATCGCATGTAGTGGGGCCGGTCCATAGGCTATTACATGCCTGCACTCCCACTAGCACAATCAGATCGCAAACCGCAATCCAAAACGTGCTAGTAGAAGCTAGCCCTGTTTTTGAGTCTTAAAGGGAAAGGTGGCAACCCCAGTAGAATTGAACTGACCACTTTATAAGGTACACTTATAAAAACAAAACAGCTCAGAGCTGCAGGTGCAGCATTTTGACGTGAACATGGTCTTAGCACAGCTCTGTGCAATGCATTTTAAAGGGGAATGTTGGAGCCTGGAAGTAGTTTTGGAAGTAGTGTAAAGGCAAAGGCCACTTTTGCCTTTAAAATCCAAACACATATTAAATATACATGTTGCAGTGCTAAGTACCATTGCATTAAATACAAACTGTATCAGCCTGCATCATGCTTCTAAAGAAAATACTAATACTAACATCCTTTTGTTGTGTAGATATTATCAGGCCTATGTAATAAAGGTTTTATATACTAAAATCTGATTGGTTGGGGCAAAATTTGCACTATTTTTAACAATAAGAACTTTTAGTACATAGGCCTGTATATGTGTTCGGGTCTTAAAGGCAAAGGTGGGAACCCTAGTTGGAAGAAGGTTTTTGTTTATGCAAAATTTCCCACAGGCAGCCCAACTTCTGCATTAATTTTATATAACATGTTTGCGTACCTTTAACAGTACCCCTTTAATTGGCATTCCCAATAATTCCTATTAATATGTACATTTATAGATGAAAGGGGCTGAAAGGGGCTGAAAGGGGCATACCCTCCAACATTCCCCTTTAATACATACACTTATAGAGCATATAGAAGGCACACTGATGAGAAATGCATTGCACGGAACTATGCTAAGATCAGGTTCATTTCACTATCATCCCCCTACAGTTCTGCACAGTGTGGTTTCTATAAAAACACACTTTTCCTACTCTCCAATATTCCCCTTTAAGAAGCTACACTTTCCACTAATATTGCTGCAACTGACAGGGAGAGCTAGAGACCTTCACACTACAGGCCATATTTATAAAGGTGTGGTATCGCCTTCTTTAGTGACTGTTAATATATGTTTTATATATAAATATCTCTATTGGAAATTTGTAAATGTACGATAGCGAGCGTAGAATATCATTACGGTAGTTTATTACCACATGGTATACTACTGCCACGGTCATACAGTAACCAAAACCTGCGGTATTGCAAGTTTTTAAATATGGCCCTCCAACATTTAAACAATACATTGCAGGGGAAACATACAAAGACACAGGTCTGTTACTGTGAACAGTGCAGGTTTATTGCGAAACATGCGTGCTACATGTTTCTGACTCACTTGTCCTTCCTTAAGTGCTTGAGTGGGTCTGAAACATGTAGCACGCATGTTTTGCAATAAACTTGCAATGTTCACAGCTACAGACCTGTGTCTTTGTATGTTTCACCTGTAATTTATTGTTTATGTATCGGATTTGGTGGAGTGAAATCCGTAGGTGAGACATACATTATTACAGATCCGGACACACTAGATACCCAGACCTATATACATCACACTACAACACTGCTACTAGGAAAGGGTTAATCAGCTGCACCACCAATTTGAATATTGATGATGTAATATATTCCTACATCATAGGGGTTAAGAGGTGGGAGTGGAAATCTCACAGGTGCTGAAAATGTAATCAAGGTAAAAGTACTGGCAGGCAAGGGAAAATGTCAGCTTCAGATTTGGGGAACAAACAACCTAAAATGAGCTCATAGAGGTAAAGGAAAGGCCCCTGAGTGGAATCCTCCATGGTGAGAAGGATGTTAAGGCAAGTACTTTCTAACTTAAACTTTTTAGATTTTTTGGGGGTTTAGTTCTCCTTTAATTGTAGATTTCTGGGGGCATGTGGTATGACAATAAAACCTAATATGCATCTAGATACGAGGACCAGCTCATACAAAGAATGCTAATGAAAAAGTCTAGTTTTAAACCAAGACATGTAAGTGCTTACGGCAATACGGCGAGAAATGAAATAAAACTATGATTGAATATTATATTCACTTCATAAAGTGATTATTCCTTGCGCACCTTGTAGGCTTTTTATATGCTTTTTTGAAGACCGATACATATTTCATTGTATTTCATAAGAGCTTTAGTCCAACTCTTCTACGACAGATTAATACCTGCAATTAGTTAGAGTGATCGCAATCTTTCTTCTTCATGGGTAGTGAAAGTCTTTTTTATTTTAGAAAATGTAGACTTTTAGATAAAGTGTAGCAGGAACAAGGAATCATTTCGCTTGATATTTCACTTGATATTAAATGCAACTTGGCTTTGGCCCTTAGCAATCAAAGGCACAAGTACCCAGAGTATCTCTTTTTTTACAATTCAATGTTTTGCTACATGTTGAGTTGATTGAAGTGACTTGTTCATTGCAATTTTCTGTTGCAATTTAATTTATCTTTTTCCTGCATGGTAAAGATCAAAGTCATGTGTAACCATATAAAATAAAGAACTAAAAAACGTGGATAGTCATTATAAAAACAGAACAAGAGCTATGCTATTAGAAAATCAAAGCTTATATTTCAGTGGTTTGGGAACAGCAAAAATATAGACTAAAAATCTATAATCAGATTCTGTACTAAGGAAACGTTAAGGATTGTAACTTTATAGGGCATGTCCACTCCAAAACTAAAGTTTAACCCACTACTGACCCCACTGTGTAATGTTATAAATCCTTACCTTACTCCTCTGCTCCAAATGGTTCTCCTGCAGTGCTTGTACAAAGTCCCAAAAAGTGAAATTAAGTAGCTGTCTATGAGTCATTCAAATGCCTGCTTATTCCTTGTCCTTGTTGAGGTTTCTGGCATGTGCAGGGGAGCCCTTCCCTCCCACCCTCTGAATCCCTTCATGACTGCCTCAATTTCTACCATTAAACCCCCTTTCCATAGTGTAGGATACTCCAGCCCACCCCCAACATCCATGTTAGATTTGTAAAACAAGCCCCAGAAACACTCACCCGAACCACATTCCCTCGGCTCTCTGCATAGCCGGTAGCCACATCTTTGACTGGCTGACTCTCAGTCAATCAATCACAGATGCGGCTGCTGGTCTGACTCCTGTTTGCAACTTCTGGCAAGCTGGAAGCAGAGCACAGAGGAAAGGATTGGTGCTAAGTCTGCTTCTGGGGCTTGTTTTACAAATCTAACATGGCGGTTGTGGGCTGGGGTACACTACACTATGGAAAATTTTAGTTTCTGGGGTGGAGATACCCTTTAAAAGACAACATGTACCCAGAATGAGAACCTTAACTGCTAGGTCATCCCTGTTTTTATCTCTGATAATGGACAATCTTTCAAAGCTCTGTTCAATACTAATAGGTACATTTAGGTATGAGGTCCTAGTGGGTTAAGTCCTCACTCTGGGTTCTTTTAATCCGAGGGGGTGGGTTACAAAAGTGTTTTTCATCGAGTCACTAATCTTCGTATTCATGGTGTTCATGGCAGCAAAAAACAAAATATTTCCAGCAATTTAAAGAAAAACAAAGTACTAATTCTTTGTTCCCGCCTCTTTTATACATTGTTGCTATTCATTTTTACATACTTACATACAGTAGTATAGAGGTCCTATAATGTAGAATCAAAATGCAATATTACCCCATAGTGTGTGTGTGTTGTGTGTGTACTATTTGGTTTTCATGTTGTTCCTCCACTTTCATTTTGCTCAAATCTTCTGCTGTTGGGAATGACAGTGCTACCTAAATGGGGCAGTTGTTATTTAACCTGCATGTTCGGTTTGGCTCACTTGGTGCCCAATAGCAAAATCATAGATTTTTAAAGAAAACCCTTATTTCTAATATCATGTATGTGTTTTATTTCTTATATTTTTCTACATATTCCACATTGCTTTACAATTATTTACACAATTCACACCAGGCCCTGCCCGAAGAGCTTACAATCTAAGCACATTTATTTGACATATACAACCTATCAGTACGTCTTTATGATTGTGGGGGAAACCAGAGTGCCCGGAGGAAACCCACGCAAGCACGGGGAGAGCATACAAACTCCTTGCAGATGTGTCCAAGGGTGGAATCGAACTCAGGACCTCAGCGCTGTAAGATATCGGTGTTAACCACTGCTGCCCACAGTGACAAAAAGCAATAAACACTATAACACACAGTCTCCACATACAGAGGCAAGGAGCACCCCACACACATTCAACACATGCTATAGCATGGGGAAATGTTATAGTGTCGCAGTTCTGCCCACACTCTATAAATAAAGTGATAATTACATTGAAAGAATGTTAACATAGACACAAAAATGCAGCTAATAGTTAATCTTAGTACGTAAACTATTATAGTTGCTCTGATTTTTACACTGTTAAAAAACACATGCTTCTGTTTCTAGGGGTGGATTTCCCAGTAACCTATACTTATACCAAACCTAAACAAACTGTAGCAGATTGATACAACATTTAGACACCTGCACACACCGGGAGCGTCCACCCGCACCTGGACTCCAGTGCTGCAAACACCTCCTTCCGATGCCCATCTCCCAATGGTTTCTAATGTATATAGCAGCGGGGTTACCCCAAATATGGAGGTAGGCAACCGGACTCCTTGGTTATGCGTTAAAACTTTTGATACTTTATTGTAACCATAATAAAAACATAATAGCAGTTAACTTCGGGTTCTATCTGGAAAGCACACGATTGATAAATGATCTCTAGAAGTATAGCACAGAATGTTATTTTATGAAAGGGTATCTCCATCCCCAAACACTGAATATAATGTAAGGCAACCCCCAACCCTAAACACTAGCTTTAAAACTTCTAAAACAACCTCTAAATATACTCACCAGCCCTTGCTCCCTCGGTCACGGCCTCTTCTGCTGCTTCCATGCACGGAGAGCAGAAGGGGCCGGACCGGCACACACATCTGTTATTGGCTAAGGCTCAGCCAATCACTGATGCGGCTGCCGGTCAGCAGAGGCAGCCGAGGGGATGAGGTTGGGTAAGTACATTTATGGGCTGTTTTAGCAGTTTTAAAGGGAATATCCACCTAAGAAGTTTTATTGAAGAACAGGAGGTGAAAGAGCTGTGTCTTACCTCCCGTTCTTCAATAAAACCTGAAAGAGCCTTGAGCGAACGTAAGAAACTTACCTGGTCTTGCATATAGTATGCTTCATAATAAATATGGCTGCCCTGTGTACTGGGGCTAAGACCTTCCATGCTCAGCTGGAAAATGCTAAATCAAAGTATGGTTCTCAGAATTTCTTTTTCACATTATCTGTGAATTCCACTAATATATACATATATATATATATATATATATATACACACACACACACACACACACATATATATTTTTATATATATTATATTTTTTTTTATATTTTTGCCTGCAAAATTTATTTTGGTCAAACAATTGACATATAGGAACTCTTTACTATGTAAATTCCTTGTGTATAATTTATTTTAAAAAGGTTCCTAAGAACACTAGAAAAGGATAAATCTAATAATGTAAGCCTCGGAATCCATGTTGAAACTTGTCCACTTATTAGCTGGACAAACTTTATCAGATGGATTTTACTTCTAGGCACAATTTTGCCATTAAATAAAGCACGTATCGTGAATAATATTTTAATTCTGTTATATATGTTAATATTTTTAAGCACGTAAAAAAACAAAAAAACATTTGCCTTAGAATAACTCTCACATGTATTTAATATCACAGGATAACTCTTTTATATTATTTTCCTTATTAAATTGGATGCTGTGGTGCCAAGGGCTTTAATATCCATAAATAGGGCGAAGATACAAGTGAGTCCTATCAGGGTAGTCATTTCGGAAGACGTGATGCTCCTATTTAACGGTTCGTATGGTTTAGGCAGGATTTGATTTCACCTCATGTTGAACTAACCGTTCAGTTAGAAAGAAGTAATTTTGTCCTTGTGTAAAGTTTGCTGTGGTTTGTACTTTTCATAAAATGTTTATTTAATAGCTGGCAAAAAAGTGACACTTTTATTAAGCAACTGGGAATTGTGGTGAGAAACTGTGGCTTTGCATTTTTCATTTAAGGCTTGTTGTTTGAAGTTCAGTAGACTGGGGAAAGGAAGCAGCGCAGTGTTCATAACACACTGGAGTGGTTTAAGGAAATAGCATGACCTTAAAGGACAACGATACTGTAAAAATATACTTTTTAAAATGAAAATAACCTGGGTCAGGGAGGTAGGATTGATTATTCCCACATCCCAATATTGTTTCGTTGAGAAGCTACAGCACATATAGTTTTCATCTGCCAGGCTAGTGCCCTGGGCCTTCCAGTATTAAAGATAGTGCTGAAGCACTCAGGAAGAATGGCAGAAGCAGTTTTCTTCAAGCTGCTGCTCCTCATAGAAATGTTATTGGGAGGTAGAAAATACCAATCCTACCTCCCTTCCCTCAAGTACTTTTCATTTTAATTGTATTCGAAAAAAAAACCTTTATTATGCACTCCTATAACCATGGTTTTCACGAGAAGCCATTTATTAATAAGATGCAGAATGATCATTTTTATAAAATTCGAAAGCTCTACATTTTGCTTCTAGATATTTGTGAGTAGGTCCACATCCATATTAGGGTGAGTCCATCACAGCAGTGCTGCTCACAATAAAGCTACAGACTACAAGAGATGAATTAAAATCAAATGGGGTTCCAGAATGTCTGTGATTTATGGGCTTCACTCTTTGCCATATGGTAATTATACTAATTTGCAATGAGAGATTGTGTTTCAGAAAGTTTGTTTAGGCTGTTTGATCCCTAAATAAAAATATATGGACCATGATATTATAACTGCTTCTGTAAGAGGGCACACTGAAGTTATCTAGGGCCTTAGGCAGGATCCTAATTGCCTTGTGAAAAATTTTGCTCTGCAGGCTACAATTTATGGGAGAATGAATGGTTGCTTGGGCTCACTTCCCATTGGCTCGTCATGCAGTTCTCCACCAATGGCAGTCTCGTGGGGTGTCTCTGGGCATGCTCAGGAGATTCTGAGTGTTCCACTCCCTCTACAGTACTGTAAGCAAAACAAAGGCTGGCAGCACTGTTGCCTGGATTTTCTGTATAAAAATAAATAGATATATTTCTATTCTGGCAATAAAATTCAGGTTTAAGGCAAATTAAGGTCCTTACTAATTGACAAAATTTAAAGAATGCTATTCTTCTACTTGCTCTATAGTGTTATTATTTACTAAAATACAGTTCCCCCTTCTTGCTTACTTCCATACTAGTATCCTTCTTGCTCACACCCATATTGTGACTTCACTTGCTTACTGCCATAATTGAACCCTGCTTGCTCACTCCTATACTGTGACTCTCACTGTTCACTCCCATACTGTGACTCTTCTTGCTCACTCCCATACTGTGACTCTTCTTGCTCAATCCCAGACTGTGACTTTCCTTGCTCACTCCCATACTGTGACTCTCCTTGCTCACTCCCATACTGTGACTCTCCTTGCTCACTCCCATACTGTGACTCTCCTTGCTCACTCCCATACTGTGACTCTCCTTGCTCATTCCTGAGCCTGAGCAAAAACAGTATTGAACTGACATGCCACATCCCATACAATGACATTTTTTCAGTTTACATATCCTTTAAACTGACCATACCTTTCCCACGTCATTCCGATCTAAATCCTTCCCTCGGTGGTGAGAGGACAAGGGAAATTTTTAAAGGAAATTTTCCTTTAAATCTCTCCTGGCAATAACAAAACAATAATTGAAATAAAAACAGACATCCCACCGGGACAATGACCCCTGTAAAGGGGTAAACGCCATTGCAACCAGATCTCTCCATTTGGAATCTTTGGAAGAATAGATCAGAATTACTCCAGTAATTTCAGAGATCACATTACAATAAAAAGGACACATTCTGACATATTTATTACAGATATTATTTCATTGTCAACTTCAGAAAAAAAGCAATATACTGAAAGTATTTATTTCTATATAACCGAGGAAAACATGCCTTATCTTTGTTGTTTTATTGTCAGTTTCCTCCCTCTAGATATAAAACAGCTCCGTAATCTCCTTCATTGCAGCAGGAAAGACATTTTTCATCTTCACTGATATACAGATGGTCTTGCTCAGTGCTTTAGCTTGTAATAACGTGTAATAATGCAGAGATTGGGATCTTTACCTATGTAATTAATTACTTCCTGTCACTACATATAGGAAAAGTACCCTGCTCTTGTTCTTCAGTTGCTTTTTCATTTCCCATCATCCTTTGCCAGCGTATCATTGTTAGGATAATGATGTATTATTTCTAAATAGAAATGTTGTAAATAAATGACTCTTATGATATTGTGTGTGCCAGAGATGCCCAATCTGTGGCCTGGCAGATGTTTGCAGTACAACTCCCAGAATTCTACAGCCAGGGAATGATGGGAGTTATTGCAAAGTACAGATCCCGGCTCTCTGCAGCCAGGGGATGCTGGGAGTTGTATTTGCAAACACCTGGGGGGCTGCAGGTGGGAAATCCCTCGTGTGTGTCATGTGACTGGCACTGCAGGAAAGATGGCTTCTTTTGGTTATTTTTTTCTACAGGTAAGGAACTTGCCGATATCGCTCTGGGTAAATGCTTCTTTTTCTATTCAATATTGTGTTTGCGAATCTGGGTAAATCCTGGTAAAATATTTACCCACTGCGGGATTTTAACTTCAGCTATTAGCTGGCATTAAAATCCAGTGCTAAAACGAGCAGAAACACGATATTGAATCGCAAGCATTTAATATGGATTTAAAGTCGCACTAACCAGTAGCGAACCAGTTAGCGTGACTTTAACTACATATATTTGACCAGCAAGTCTGGGTAAATCGCACCCTTAGGGACATATTTAGAAATGGACGTTAATGCCACCTAAAAATCGGCGCGGTGAAAATAACGGTGATGTGCGGTGGAAGTTTAAACTTCCTTTGCGGCAATGCACAAAGTACAGTCTCGCACTGAAGAGAGCTCAAACTGGGAAAGGATCACGCCGCGGGTGGTCACATCCGCCGCCACAGGGGGATTAGCTATGTTAGCCATAACAGCTCTATTTTAGAGATTCTGTCATTGTGATTCTTTCTTCAAAACCAGGAGTAGCCCTGTGTCTTTAATTCATCCCTGTGTGCAAAAAAAACACCTACTAATTGGCTGGATTGCTCTCTAAGGCTGTGTACACACGCTACTAGTGAGCGATTGGCTGAAATAAGTCACTGTCACTCACGGCAAAAATATCATGCCATTCCTCCGATCCAGACAGACGTGCGACCGTTGGTTCCTACACCACCGACCGACCAAAAATATTGTATGGCGTGTACCCAGCCTGAGATATTTCTAAAGGATTATCACATCCCCTTACAATGGTCTCTTGTTTAGAGAAAACAAACCCAAACTGCTTTATCTATCTTCATAACTAGAGACGAACTGCAGGTTTTCCCTAATACTGTATGTGGATCCAGCAGAGTTTACAGAATTCAGGATTGAAAATTCAAAATTAGCGTTCGAAAGCATTTACGTCACGGTTGAAAATGCAAAAGATGTTTTCAAAAGGCTAAAATTACGACTAAATATTGCAGTGAAGAAGTAAAAAAAACAAACATTCCAATTGGCTTTGTACCAGGATTTTGGAATTCTAATACGTTCCGCAGATCTGCTGGAAAACGAAGTTTGCCGGTTTGCTTATCTCGATTCATAACACAATTTCTCCATTCCTCTTTCTAGCTTAGTTACTCGTCCTTTCCAATTGGTTGATATTGTGTCCTCTCTATGGACTGGATAACACAACTGAACTCCATACTCAAGGTGAGGCCTTAATAGGGATATAAAGCAGCAGATCTGTATGCTTTCCTCCCTCCTCTTTACTCCTTCTTACAGATTAAAGGAATCTTCAGACACTGATGGAGTTACAAGGCTTGTTATCCACAATAACTCCCAAACCTTTCACCCATTCCATATATAATATAATTAGTATTCATGTTATTATTGTCAGAATTTAATTATGTTTGCTGTTTTTCAGCTGATCCCCCAAGTTTATTGAAATTGCTCTGCACTCGGATTCAAGTCCTGCACACAGCAAACACAAAGACCGCACTTTTAACACCTAACTCCGTGTTATTTCAAAACGAATGAAAGGGCACCAGACCCAGGACAGATCCCTTAGGAACACTGAACCCAGGACAGATCCCTTAGGAACACTGGACCCAGGACAGATCCCTTAGGAACACTGGACCCAGGACAGATCCCTTAGGAACACTGGACCCAGGACAGACCCCTAAGGAATACTGGACCCAGGACAGACCCCTTAGGAACACTGGACCCAGGACAGACCCCTAAGGAATACTGGACCCAGGACAGACCCCTTAGGAACACTGGACCCAGGAGCCCTTAGGAACACTGGACCCAGGACAGACCCCTTAGGAACACTGGACCCAGGAGCCCTTAGGAACAGTCTAGCTAGAACATGTTCCATTTATAACCACACTTTACAATCTACCTTTAGACAATCCAATCCAAGTACAAAGATGACACAGTTTCTTCAGTTAACAACCTCATGATTTACAGTATCAAAGGCTTTAGCAAAATCCAAATAAATCCCATCCACTGACCCCTATGGTTTAGATAATGTCTCGCCTCTTTATAGAAGGCAATCTGATTTGGCAGGATGTATTGCTCATAAAACCATGCTGGGACCGCGTTATCATTATATTTTGTGATCTAAAATGTATCCCAATATTTTATCCCTTAAATTCCATCTAAAAGCTTCCCTACCACAGATGTCAAGCCGGCAGCCCTATAATTACCTGAGATAAGTAAGAAAGAGCAGACTGTGCTCCCCAGGACCCAGACGATGTATGGAGTTTAACATCAAACTTTATTGACAAACCGTCAGTATAGATTTACCAGGCTGGGACTAAGTCCCTTTTTGAATAATGGAACCACATCAGCAATCCATTGGAAGATCAGACATCAAGGAATTTTAAAATATTAGACACAGTGGTCTGGCAACTACAGTGCTTAGGGGACTATTTCTAAACCTATCAGTGCTATCCGTTATTACTGATACTGTTGGTTGTTACTGGTCATGTCAGGAACAAAGAACATGGTTCTAAAATACAAAACTATATAAGTGTTTTATTATTTGATAAACTATTTAGGAATTTGGTGACCACATTCATAACATAATGATGTTGCTGGTAAATACAAAGCTTTATGTCCTTTAGCTCCTTTAAAACCCCAAGATGAATGCCAACTGATACCGGACCATAGGAGTGTCTTTTCTCTTCTGGACTTCTTCCTGGCCCAGGAATTTCTCTATTCTCATAGTACCAGTAGTTAACACATTAGAAATATTTTCCTCATTCTTTTTTCCTCACTGTTAAGAGGAGCATTCAAAGGACAATTATAGTCCTAAAATCAACCCCCTACCCTTACAAGTACCCAGGATGAGGACCTGAATTACTAAGTCCTCACCACTGGGGTTCCTAGTTCTCCCGGTGTAACTCCGCCTTCCAGACTATCAGTGACAGGACCAATGGGAAGACGCACTGTCCCCTTGGCCAGATTGGCGGCAGTCTGCAAATATCCATAAAAAGAGCAGAGTGATAAAGGAATGTTGGGTTAGTATTACCCCTCACCCTGTGTACATTAGGTAATGAGGAGAGGATTGGGGAAGGTGAGTATAATTGTTCTGTAAACTGTTTCTTCTCTTTATTGCTATAGATTCACAAAACGGGCAAAACTTTTTTGTAAAGCTTCTCGAAGGTCCAAGAATCAAAATCCAATTTAAACCCAATCAAATTGGCATTGTTGGAGTATTCAATGAAATTTTTCACATTTTTCGTTTTTTTTCGATTTTAGAGTTCAGAGTTTCGAAAATGTAGAAAAAAATCCAATCCGCGGTTTATTTCAATTGCTGTCTACCAGATTGCCAGACAGTGAGGCTGAGACCACACTTGGCAGACATTAAGGCTGAGGCCACACTGTGCCGGAAGTCAATGCATGTGAAAAGCATGTCACCTGAGTTACCGACTGTTTGCACTGTGATAAACACAATAGTCCGTTATCGGAGCGCATGTGCTGCAATTCTCTCACGCATTGGGCCAGGTCAGAGTGATCTGGAGCAATTTGGGGAGTTGTAACCACCAAAGGGGGCAGCCGCCAGGGATGAGCGTGGGCTCATCCCTGGCGGTGATTGAAGACTCTTGTTTATGAATTGAATATTCGTGCCTGTTGCAGGTTTGTGACAGATGGCATATTTTGTTAATAAATATAGTTGCATTTAATATTCTAATAAAAGCTGTGGCCTTTTAAAACCCCAAGCAAATTGTCTGTGGTTTATTATAAGTTAAGATATGGGGTGGGGGGAGGTTGGGTCTCTTTATTAAATCCATTGGACCCATTAAAGGCCAAGGTAAGTATTGTGAAAGTGGGGTTTGGGGGTAAACATGCCATGTTGCATTTTAATTGTTAATTAAACAATCTTCCTAGCAATATAATTATTTCAGAAACTTTTCCTTTAAAAATATACTTGAAATGTATTTCTGGCTTGTTGGGAATCGTATGGCATTGTTTTGGTGACTTGAATATAATATTTTTTTAAATGTGGTAAAAGCCAGGCTGCGTTTTCATTTTAATGAAAATGTGAATGCAAAAAAATAGGAAAAAAACTATTTACTGTATACCGTATAATCTAAAAGAGAGAGACACATTAAACTCTTTTGAAAGCCAATAATTACATGCTTTCAATGTAGGATTGGATTCAAAAACAAATCTTAAAAAACAGGAATTATGTAGATTACAAGCGCCCGTCCTTCTTGCTTGCTGTACTGAAGAGTAATACAATCTTTGAAGATCAGATAAAACACTTATTTAGAAGAATTCATGCTGATAATGTTAGTGGGTCAACATTTAACTGGTCTGAAAAACATCCCTTTAGCAAAAAGAAAACTTCTTAATGACCATTTTAAAAGGAAAACAAATGTTATGAAAAATATACCCAAGATCTGCTTAAAAAAAAAACAGCTTAATTTTGCCTCAACAGATGTTTCGGATACATTTAAATGAACGTAATCTAAGCAACTGTGGTAGTTCTATATTTATAGCTATCCATCTATCTGTCTATTTTTGGTGTTTCTTAATTATTTGTATTTTGGTTCTCGGTCGTCATCCAACAATTGGAAAAGGTAACGCTACCTAGAAAAGACTTCTTTTAAGCCTTTCAGTTTTCTTTATTTCTTTTTAATGACTTTTTCTTCTCAAACTTTTTCTATTCTATCGTTAAAGTCAATACCTGACTAGTATCTTAAAAAAATAGCATTACCAGCAGTAATTATAATTGGTAAAATAGAGGCGTAAAATAATGCCTGCTGAGGTGAATGGGCTGACCAACTGATATCAGTATTTATTTAGTATTTTCCCAACTGCATCAGTAATTTTTGACCGTGGTGATCTGTATGGTCCTTTATAAATACACCCCTATATGTATAAAGAGCCAAAGGACCCATATACAAAGGTTTATAGTGCATTTTTTTTTGGTATCCGGGTATATTGATGCAGTACACAAAGGAGAAAAAACGTAGTTTTTAAACTAAATTCTCTCTTTTACCAAAGCAGTCTATAAAGGACAAATTTAATTGCTTTTTAAACATTTTTTAAAGTACCTGGGCAGGGAGGTAGGATTAATTATTCATACCTTCCAATATCATTTTATTGAGGAATGCCAGCACATTTTTTCATTTGCCAGGTTAATATACTGGGCTTTCTTGTATTTAAGATACTGCTGAAGAACTGAGGAAGCCTGCCTGGCAGAAGCAGTTTTCTTCATGTTGACGTTCTACACAGAAATGATATAAGGAGGTAGGAACTACCAATCCTTACTTTCCTGCCCCAGGTACTTTCTTACTTTCATTGTTTTATTAATAACTTTATATGCACTATAGTTTAGTTTTTAATGCCTTTCTTAAAGGAAAACTATACTGTTAAAATCTAATTTTTAAAAATGAAAAGTTCCTGGGGCAGGGAAGTAGGATTAATAATTCCTACCTCCCAATATTGTTTTGTTGAGGATCTACAGCACATACAGATTTCATCTGCCAGGTTAGTGCCCTGGGCCTTCCTGTATTAAAGCTTGTGCTGAAGCATTTAGGAAGACTGGCAGAAGCAGTTTTCTTTGTGCTGTCGCTCTTCAGAGAAATTTTATTGGAGGGGTAGAATTTACCAATCCTACCTCCCTGCCCCAGGTACTTTTCTTTTTAACTGTTTTTGAAAAAACTTTATACGCATTATAGCTCTCCTTTAAGAATATATAAGTTAAATAAATATAATTTCTTGCGTTTCTTTAGTCCACATGAGCTAAGCAAATTTAATTTCTTGGTATCACTCAGATTTCTCATCTCAACATACAGTAATATAAACATTTTCTCCAAGGCGAAGAAGATACTAGTGTAAAGGATAAACGTATTACAAAGTGCTTAAGTGAATTTTTACTGAAAGCTTATCGGGTGCTGGGTATCAGATACTGAAGTAACACATCAGTGACTTAAAGGAATATTCTTTTTTTATACACAGTTTACATCAGCATCTTCTAATATTTTATACAGTAACTTTGCATTTTTTAGTGGTGTCTTTGTGTTCCATGAGGTGTCAGGGATAAGAGACAAACTTCAAACAAATCAAAGAGCATTTTCCATGTAGAAATGTTCTACATTGTGTGGGATTTGGGATACATCGTTATATTCTTTCCTCTCTACAAGGAGTGCAGGACCTAAAATTACTGAAGATTTGAATAATATTCTAGGCAGTATGGCTTTATTTTTTTAAATGTTTTCCCCCTTTCTCACAACCCTTATTACAGAAAAATATAAAGTTTGGTTGAGTCGATATAATGTTGGATGGGTAAACATACTGTAATGTTGGCTGGGTCCAATATGCTCCAATCCATGAGCAACTGAATTAACCCAGGGCCTGGGACCATAAGACACTCATAGGGGGTCCTGCAAACAGAAAGTCAGTAGTTTAGAACAGTGTCGGATTGGACTGTTGAGGCACACCAGGAAATCTGAGACCAGGACATATTTAGGGACCCGGCATTGATATGGTTGTTTTGGTCGTACACACATTAGCCATATAGGGCCAATCACTTCAGTACCAATGGAATCAGCCCAACATCACTAATGTGTGTACCCAGCTTTACTCCTACTGATGACTATTGTTTATTAAAATGCATTTCTTACTGTTAGGTTTTTATATATTCTGTATAATCACTTAGCCTAATAGCAGCCATTTTGTTCTTTGACGCCATTTTGTGTCCATATTACTCAGACATTGTTTTTCTAGAAATATACCAAGCTGTTCTCATGGTGTATAGATAATACTTTATCTCAAGGTCTTTTGCCTCCTACATTGTGTGAAAACCTGACTCTATCTTCACATTTGTAGACACAAAGTCTGGTAAAGCCCCCTTTCTCTTGCAAAGCCTTTTTTCTTGGTTTGATATATTCCAATGTATGAACTAAATAAAGTGAGATATAATTTACTACATCCAATATGTGGCTCAATTCTGTCTCCCACAGCTGTGGAGGATTTTTCAATGTTCTAAGACAGGCATCAGTGTCCAGGTGGGACTAGTATAGGATATTTATTCTAACACTTACATCTTGGAAATTGAAGCAGTTCAGAGAAGGGCAACTAAATTAATAAGGGGAATGGAGGGACTTGAATATGCAGTTTCATCTTCAGGTTAGGAAAGGTTTCTTTACAGTGAGAACAGTGAAACTGTGGAACTGTCTTCCAGCAGATGTGGTAATGGCAAGTTTATTAAATAGCTTTAAAAAAGGCCTGGATAAGTTTCTAAAACTAAAAAATATTGAGAATTACTGGTATTAATACATATAGATTTGGTTGATCCAGGGATACTTTCCAATTGCCGTGGAAGGAAGAAATTTTTCCCCCTTTTTAGCTGGGATTTTTTGCCTTCCTCTGGATCAACTGTTAAAAAAAGGGTTAAAAAAAAGAAAAAAAAAAAAAGAGGGTGATTAGGTTGGACTTGATGGACGTATGTCTTTATTCAACCTTACTTACTATGTTACTGTCCCTTTGGCTCTGTATTTCAGTTCAGTTTTCTCTGTTTTCTTGGATTAGTGGGCTGTGGGCCCACCTGGGGATTCCCCTGTAACCCTGTGGGCCAGTCCGACACTTGCTTTGGAAGCATTTATTTATGCCCAGAGAGATCGCTGGATGGGAAATTTCTTGAAAGCAAATGTATTTGTGCTGAACCTCCCCTTTAAGCATTTGTAGGGTGTAGAACAGTAACAGTCTACTAAGGTAAGAGTTTAAAATACATTTAGGGAAAAAAAGCAAAAAACAAACATTTATTGAAAATGTTATTTAAGAAATGTCCCTTCTAGAAGAAGGCATTATGGGATCATGAATTTTCAGACCATTATTAAACCTTTAAGAAAAGTTTTTTTTCCCCCATAATTCACATTATACAGAGCCTTTGATTAACATCTTGAACAGTTTTGTATTCACAGATATGGATGAAAATAATGGGGAAAAAATAAAGAACCTGTAAAATTTTTATGAAGATCTTTTTCCATCTTTGTTCGGATCCTTTCTCCTTTCTTTCAGCTATAGAAAGTCCTGATTTGTTTTAACAACACGATTGTGTGAAGCGTTTTGACAGAACCAGTCTTCATTTACTCATTATTGACGTGTGTGACATTTTCTACATAATAAAACTGTGGGTAACCTTTTTAGTGGTCAATTCTTTGCAAGCCATCCGGTAATGAACAGATTAAAGTTATTAAAAATGTCTAACAAAAAATGTATGGAATTTTATACAATAGGGCTTTGATTTTCTTAATGTGTGAGATAACATACCCCCTGGTGGATCGGAACCTTCAGGAAAGATTGGTTTTCTACATTCACAGCATGGAGAATGAAAAGCTGCTTTTCTCTACAATAAAGAATTGTCACCTGTGTAGGTAACAGATGTTTAAATTCTTGTACTCGGCGACTTAGTGTTCACTTTCGAAATTTCATATGAAGGGATCGGATAAGGAGAGATGTTAATAACGTTAATTATTCAGTATTCTTTTCCTTCTTATTAAAGGCTAAATGCATATATATAGCACATACTCATTACAGGTTCTTTCAAATGGGAATTTTGACTTATAACATGCAGCAGAGCAGTGTTGAAATGTTGAAATAGTCAGTAGTTGTTCATACTGGTATTCAGTACTGGGTTTAGGTCTGGGGGTAAATGCCTAATTTTTACTGCTGCTCCGGAAGTAAATGGGCCGTTATTGTTTAAAATATTTACTGTAATGTAGGGGGGTTTCTTATATATTTTTTAAAAACCTGAAAAACAGTGGTTTATCAAAAAGAGTTGGGGGGAGATTGTCACCTGCCCCTCCAATGACAGCCTACTGTGAATAATGGTAAAACATTGACTTTCATAAAAGTTATAAATAATTGAAGAGTTGCACACTAGGAAAGTCAACACAATAAAGCAGTTGAATTGAGGTTTTAAGTTTGCAATTGTTCTGATATAAAATAGCATTTCCCTAAAAACCAAGCGGTTTGGCAAGGATTCATCCAATTTATTGATGACATCATCAGGAATAGCCATCTTGCATGTCTCCCAGAGTTCATCAATGTTCTTTGGTTTCATCTCCCATGCTTCCTTTTTCATCCTACCCTACATATGCTCAATGATGTTTATGTCAGGTGACTGGGCTGGCCAATCCTGGAGCATATCGCCATAAGGAACTTTGATGTGGAGATGGAAGTATGCGACTGAGCACCATCCTGCTGCTGAATTTGGCCTTTTTTATGGTTGGGAATATATGAGGTAGCTAAGATTTCTTAGTATTTTACACTATTGATGTTGCCTTCCACCCTGCAGATCCCTTGCACACCCCCATACTGGATGTAACCCCAGACCATGATTTTGCCTTCACCAAACTTCACTGTTTTCTTGGTAAATCTCATCTCCATGCGGGTTCCAGTAGGTCTCCGCAATATTTGTGGTGACTGTGGTGTAATTCAACAGAAGATTCATCTGAAAATCCACCTTTTGCCACTTTTCCAGCATCCATCCTTTTAGCAGGCTGTGGAACTTGGCAAATGCCACATGGTTTTTCAATTGTCTTTTGTTTAGTGCTGGCTTATGGGCACTGATACGACCATGGAGGCCATTTCGAGACAGAATCCGACAAACTGTTCTGGTGGACACCGGGATTTCAGGTGACCAGGTCTCCTGGAGCTCTGCTGCAGTTGAAAATGGGTTTGCCAACAAACGGTCCTCTCGAGCAGTTGTCTTGGGGGTCTGCCTGACCTGGGCTTGTCAAAAACTTCTCCATTCTCTTCAAATTTTTTCTTTATCCTCTGAACTTGACGCTGAGAGACATTGAAGGTGTGCGCCACATCAGCAGTGGATTTGGTCTTCAGCCTCTTGATAATCAACACTTTAGTCTCAGGGTGAATCTTAGGTGTGTTTGTAGAGGTCTATTTGCAGTTGATGTGAAGGTCTCATGTACTGGGGTTCTTTTTATACACACCTGACACCTAATTGATCCATTATTAGTCACAGGTGAAGCCAAATGACAAGGCGACAACACTTATGTCTTTGCAAAAATTGACTCAATGGGCTTTACCAAGCTGTGAATATTAGAATACTTTTTGTTAGTTTCGTTTTGCATTGAAACATTATTACAAAAGCTGTTTGGGGTAAAATGAAGCATTTCTTGAAACAAAATCTGCATTAGAATTATTGTTAAGCGGTACTATTTGTACACAATCGATAAGACTTTTGTCAGAAACTGTATATAATATTGAGAATTACTGGTAATAATACATATACTGTAGTTCTGGTTGGTACGAGAGATGGCATAAAGTTTGGTCCGTTTTCGAACTTTTAAACTAACAATGGTAACTTACTGTAAATGGCTGTGGCACCTGGGAAATGGTCTGGGGAACATGTCACTATCACTAAAACCTGTTTAAACACTCCTTACTTTATGATCGGTCAATTCTCGGGTTTGCGCAAGCTATATTTGAGGGTTACAGCCAATTCTAGTGTTACCGAACAATACTTTCGAGGGTTAGCGAAAGTAGAAGGCTACATTCGAAGGGTTAGCAAACGATATATTCTAGGGTTAGCGAAAACGATCCATATATTTGAAATTATATTTTCGAGGGTTACCGAATGATACATTCTAGGGTTATCAAACGACCCATAAATTCGATAATTATTGAAAATACAGCTGCGAGTCCGAAAAAACTAACTACCGTATATACTCGAGTATAAACAGAGTTTTCAGGCTGTAATCAGCCTGAAAACTTGGACTCGGTTTATACTCGAGTCATTACTTACCTTAGCACCCGGCAGCCGCACGATCATTCCTCTGTACTGGCGCGCCGGCCTGACACTGCCCGGTGCCAAGCCCGGCGCCAATTAGTGACGTCAGCCGGCGCGCCAGTCAGGAATGAGCGCGCGGATGCGGAATGCAGAGGACACTTACCTTCAATGCTGGCACACAGTCCCTGGAACACAGGAAGCCCTTGGATGGAGGAGAGCCCACAGTTCCTGGTGGAGAAGAGCCCACAGGTACAAACTGAACTGGGTGGGGGTGGCATTCAAGATGTTGGAAACTACAACTCCCAGCACGCTTTATTAGTGGGAGTTGTAGTTTCCAAACAACTTGAATGCCAAGTGAGGGTGGCATTCAAGATATTTGGAAACTACAACTCCCAGCTATAAAGCATGCGGGAGTTGTAGTTCCAACATCTTGAATGCCACCCTCACTGGCATCAAGATGTTTGGAAACTAGAAACTCCCAGCTAATAAAGCATGCTGGGAGTTGTAGTTTCCAAACATCTTGAATGCCAAGGAGGGATGGCATTCAAGATGTTTTGGAAACTACAACTCCCAGCATGCTTTATTAGCTGGGAGTTGTAGTTTCCAATCATCTTGAATGCCAAGGTTCTACCCTTGGTTTATACTCGAGTCAACAACTTTTATTAGGATTTTTAGCTGAAATTGGGTACCTTGGTTTATACTCGAGTCGGTTTATACTCGAGTATATACGGTAGTTCGAATAGTTTGAGTTCGTCTAAACTCATAAAGTTCAGTTTGAACTCAGGTTCGATTTTGTGTGCATCTCTAGTTGGTTGATCCAGTCAGGAAGGAACCCCCCCCCTTTTTTTTAAAGGGCATGTCCACCCTTATTATCAACTTTCCCCATATAATAGAATACAGTCCCCCAGGCCCAACCGCTATAAAATTAATTTAAGAAAGTGACCAGATCTTTACTTACCTTCCCTCTCTCCTCCGATGCCCGGCCCGGCCTTCTGCTTGCAAGACACTGCAAGCAGGGGGCAGGACCGGCAGCCGGCAGCCAATCACGGACGCGGCTGCCGGCTTCTCCAAATGCTGGGGGAGAGAGGGAAGGTAAGTAGAGTTCTGGGGACTTTCTTAAAATTATTTTTTTGCGGTTGGGGCTGGGGGAACATATTCTATTATGTGGGAAAGGGTTTTTTTGGTAGGGGGAGGGATAGCAAAATGGGAGGGAGGGGGAGAAGGCGTGCACCGCATGCCAAACTTCTCCTGGAGGCCAGAAGGAGCCAGAAGTCCTATATGGACCGCTATCCTCCTGGTGGGCAGTTTTTGTGACTTTGGGGGGGGACTACAGGGAAACCTTATGGAGCTGGGATGTGAGGTAAGGATTTTACTACTACATGGTGGGGCCTAGTAGTGGGGAGGATTATAGTTGTGTGGGTGGACATGCCCTTTAAGCTGTTTTTTCCCCTTCTTCTGGATCAACTGTTAGGGTATGGTTAAAAGGAGGGTGAAAAAGGTTGGACTTGATGGACGTATGTCTTTATTCAACCTCAATTACTAAGTTACTATGTGACATGACATAATTCCATTGTATTAGACCTCAGCAGTGCAAAATGCTTGCTTACGTCATCTGTGAGGTAGTACCTGTTAGCATGAGATACCAAGTAGTAGCAAAGCTCAAGGGGAGTTGGGTAAAAAGCTCTCTAATGAAAATAAAAGGCATCAGAAGGTGCTTAATATTTCCATTTTTTTGTGCCAAACAAATCAAACTCCCTATGTCCCTATGGTCAATGTCAATATCTAAATCACTCCCAATGGTATTGTTCCAAGATACCTGAATGCTGCTGTGACTTACATACCAACTCCCAAATTTGTGATGCTCTGGAAATATTTGACATAATAGCAAGATGTACAGTAGCAAATGCATTTTTATAATACACCTAATGATAACATCGAGAAATTTAGGAACTTGACTGCAAATACTAAACCTTCCACCATCTACATTGAGTGACACTGTAACACTGCACAACAAGATCATTCAAATCTGATAGGGGTGGGAAACCAAATGGGTTAAAGGGCATGTCCACCCCCAAAACTATAATGTAAACCACTACTGGCCCCACTCTGTAGTGTAACAAAATCCTTACCTTACATCCCAGCTCCAAATGGCTGCCCTGCTATACCCCTCCAAAGTCCAGAAAACTGGCCACTAGGAGCCTGGCAGACTCCGTATAGGACTCTGCCTCCTCTCTCTCCTCTGGGAGAATCTTGTCATGCGCACTGCAGCCCTCCGCCCTCCCTCTCCCTCCCTCTACCACCCGTTTTGCTCTCCATCCCCCTAGTGTAAATCCCCTATATGTAGTAGTTTTCCCTCCCCCAGCCCCAACCGCTATAATAGTTTTTACAGAAACTCCCCCAAACTCTACTTACCTTACCTCTCTCCCCCGGCATTCTCCACTGCCTCACAGCCAATCGCAGACGCGGCTGCCGGTCCAGCCCCCTGCTTGCAGTTTCATGCAAGCAGAGGGCCGGGACAGTATACTGGAGGAAAGAGGGAAGGTAAGTAATGATCAGGGGAGTTTACGCTAAAACTATTATAGTGGTTGGGGCTGCGGGAGCGAGACCTACTATATAACAAAAATCCTAAAAAGGTGTGGACATGCCCTTTAAGTCCTGCTGGTAGTGGTAGTTTTGCACAAGGAATATTGACTGTCTACAATGAGATTCTGCATCAAAACCACAACATTCCAACAACAAAACCTGTTTTCAGAACTTCTGCAGTTTGTTGTCAAAATCTCATTTGCAGTTAAACCTGATAAAATTTCGTAGCTGGAACTGGTATTTCTGCCCTAAAACCAGGGTTGAGATGAGACTACGGCACATCCATAGAATCTGGCCCCAAATAACAAACCCCATATTGACAGAAGCAGGTGTAATCCAGTAAAAGCGGAAGTTTATTTTATGACAAAATGAAAATCATCATTGGATTTTCCAGGATAATTCGCACCAGTCTCAACCATATGATAAAATGGTGAACTAAAAGTCTACAGCTTGTCAGTGCATAAAAAAGTAAAGACTAAAAGGAAAACTAAAGTGCAAAACTAAAACTAATCATTATTAATAATTCACGATTTAAAAGCAAACCTGGTTTTAAGGCGGAACTGCTGGTTTCAATTCAGTGGAAATTTTGGAATTGCAAAGGGCAGAACTTTGATTAGAACCCAGTTCCGACTTCGAACTCCCAAAGTTTCGTCAGAACCATTTGGAAATTTTGTATCTCAGAAATTTCCATTTTTTTGGTAACCCTTGAAAATATGAAGCTACTTTTGAGAGACACCGAGGCTGTTTTCAAGGGCTATCAAATATATGAGGCTACTTTAGTTAACTCTCAAAAGTATATTTGTCAACCCTTGAAAGTAGCATTCAGAACCTCAAAAATAGCTTGTGTGTATAGGAAGTTTATTTTTAATATGTTTTGGCAATATGTACGTGTTCCCCAGACTGGTACCCTGAGCCATTTACACGAACTTTCTATTGCTAATTTTACCTTAAATTCAATCTGAACTTTCTAATTTTTTTTTTTGCCATTGACTTCTATGGGTCCATTTTCGGATTTTCAGACTTTTCGAAACTTCTTAAAACGTTACTCGCCGGTTTCGAACATCTCTATTGCAAAGTTAAAAATTCGATGTTAAAAGGTGAAAATTGGTGTTGAAAAGTCAAAAATTAGTGTAGAATTCAAAAATTCCCTGTCAAAAATTCAAAAAATCCTATTCAGAATTTCTGTTGCGCAGAATGTGCAATGTGCGGAAAGTACACCAGTTTTATTCATCTCAACTCAACCAATCATAAAGAATTGCTGCCATAAAAACAGAACCAGCTACCTTGTACCCCCTATGCCTCGACACTGCACACTGAAAACATTGTTATGTTAACAACCTGTCTGCTGTTTGATTGGCTACCAAACGGAGCACTGATACCCTACACGTTAACATTTACTGAGTTTCGAATCGAATCTCAGGGTTTCGAAGTCCTGACCAAATTTTGTAACTCCCTAATTTCACGGAACCTGGATTTTTCGAATTTACGATTTTTAGCGAAAATCGAAGGTAGACGATTTTCGAAAATTGAAACTCCTATTTTCGAACTTTCCGAAATTTTCGAACATCTCCATTGCTAACATTCTTGTAACTGGAATCGATTCTTTCGGGTTTGAAGAAAAGTAGAAACAATTAAGAGAAGGTTTGGTTTTGTTGTTTAGCCCTAACAAATGTCACTGATCGAAGCAATTGAACTTAACAAAAAACTTCGTATTCTGCAAAAATATTATAAAATGTCCTTTTCTGCTTATGGGCACATCTAACTCTCCCGCGTCGATACCTTCTCTAATTTACATGTCCCTGGCAGTTGTTTTTTTTTTTTAAAGACTATTTATGTATCAGATAGATTAAGCAGTTATCCCGGTAACAGCATATTCACTCTTAAATATCCCAGCAGATCTGTGCTTCAACAAAACGAGGCAAAGCACAGCAGGTGTTAGCAGTTATGCAAATCCCTAATTGTTATTTGTGACATCAACTCATCTATATACCGTGGATTATTTACATCTCAGCACATTAAAGGGCAAAAAAAAAATGTCTAACGGATATTTAAAAGGTAACACCAGGTCAAGGAACCGCAGGGATTCTACAAAGTCAATACCCCAAATGGCTAATTTAAATATTGTGTTTTCTAACCTGAATAGGAGCCCTGGTATAAAATTCAGATGAATATTTACAGCGTCTAAGAATAAAATGTGATTACCTTTAGAGCACCTCTAAAATAAATTGCACTAGCTGATGTTGCTGAGCAACCAGTCTCCTGTTTTTGTCCTGAATCCGAGCAACTGCATTGAAAGATAACAATAGGGAACACAAGGAATACAGCAAAGGTGAGATAGACTTCACCGTCTCGCCTTCACTTCACTTGCAGCATCTCACTTGATAAGTTTTCAGTGCTCGCCTATAGATACAAACTTCATTACCATGCTACATTCTACTCGTAGACATCACCAATCACAAGTCTTGTACGATCTATTGAGTTGTCCATGTGACATCCAGATGATTCCTTTGCACAGTACCCATTGTGTATTTGTAATAAATATTTCATCATTAAAATGGGGCCATATCATATTGGGTCACTTTTTTGGTAGCAGGACAATTGTAAGAAAAGGAGGAATGGTGAATAAGTTATTAAAAGGCTGTGACTGTATGACAGGCAATGTCACTTGATTACCAAAGTCTGATCTGACTTCGACATATTTAATTTATGTAATTAGAAGGACTGCACTAATTGCAAAGTCATTGACATTAAATGATGTAGATTCTACATGTGTTTTTATTTACCGATCCGGCACCCCTAGTGGTCCATGGAAATCAGTGACGCCATCATAGGTGGTATGAGAGGTACAACAACACGTGGTATGGGGTATAATCATTGACGAAGACCCTCTGGCTGAAACATTGTGCTGTGTTCTGCATGGTTTATTTTGTGAATAAATATGGGATCACCCTGAATGTTTGATTGGTTCTCCGCACCTTTTTTCTACTGAGCAAATAACTACTGTACAAGACCCAATCGAGTTTTCACTTGTCTAGTACAAAGATAGCTATTGCTTTAGGGGCCCTTGGGATGCTGAAAAATGAACTTAGTTTGGGGCCCAAAAAGATATGAACTTTGTCCTACATGTCTAAAAGAGGTAAAAGAAATGTGAGAAGGGAAAAATTAAGAATGAAGAATAAAATAATTTAAAAGTGTGTAGGTTGAAGGACATGTCTGAGCTGCAATGATAACTAGAAATGAAAAAGGGGTCCCTGGGGGCAGGGAGGCTGTTGCCCCTAGTCCTCTAGTGCTCCTGTCATGGCACCACAATGTAATATTATTAATAGGAGTGAAGACCATGACCCCATCTCTAGTGGCGTGCATCTACCTGGCTTCCCATTAAACCACGCATTATCTACAAAATCCCTCTCTTAATATTTAAATCCAATCGCTCTGCTGCTCCTTCTTATATTTCTTCTCCTGTGTCCCCATCTGTCCCTGCCCGTACCCTCCACTCATCTCCAAACCATCTCTTATACAGACCCGCCTTGTGTTACATGGTTCAAGCACTTGTATACTTTATGTAAATACTTATTTATATAGCTATATATTTACAATGCTAAACCGTAATAATAGCACAGAACATGCAACATCACAAACAAAGGATGTACCAGCTGATGAAAGAACTGCACATGAATAGATAAACACAGGAAACACTTCACAAATGGAATATAAAGAGAAGAGGAGCTTCTCGTTACTTACATGATGAATGAGAGACAATCAGGAAACAAAACAAAAAAAAATATCATGAAAATATAATATATATATATATATATATATATATATATATAATATATACATTATTATCCTTTTCATTTAGTTTCTCTTAACGGGTAATGTCAGTCTTCTCTCAGAATTCTCATTTGTATATAGAGTACACAATTCATAGAGGGGAAAAGTTCCTCATGGTTACTAGTGATAAAATAGGTAACATATGTTTATTACTGCTAGTGAGAGAGAGAGAGATGGCCGAAGTTCGGCCCGTTTTCAAACTTTCGAACTATTTGGAAAGTTCGAAAACGGACCCATTAAAGTCAATGGGAGTCAAATAATTTGAAAAGTTCTAATGAAATACAATTAAATTATTAATGGTAACATAATTTAAATGGCTGTGGGACCTGGGAAATGGTCTGGGGAACATGTTTGAATATCCAGAACTTAAAAGTTCTAAATCAATTTTATTCTCACGCGCGGTACTTACGAGCTCCCGCTTTCGATTTTCGATAATTAGCCCATAAACAATTCGAAGATAATTATTGAATGTTGGGCTGGTTTAACACTGAACTGGTGCTGAAATGCAGTATTGCAGGAAGGAAGATTTTTTTTAACTGCCGCCTTTTAAGTGTTACTCGGGGTGCGCCCTGAGCAAATGTTTCAGTTTGCCTCGTGGTAGGGGCACCCCTGGATATATAGATATCATATACTGTGCTGGTTACCAGATAGGTAGGATGAAAGGCTAGATTTATCATATATAGATATCACATACTGTGCTGGTTACCAGATAGGTAGGATGTAAGGGTAGATTTATCATATATAGATATATAGATACCATATACTGTGCCGGTTACCAGATAGGTAGGATATAAGTGTAGATTAATCATATATAGCTATATAGAGATCTTATACTGTGCTGGTTACTAGATAGGTAGGATGTAAGGGTAGATTTATCGTATATAGATATATAGATACCATATACTGTGCTGGTTACCAGATAGGTAGGATGTAAGGGTAGATTTAAACCTGCTAATAAAGGTTTCTTGACATAGAGAGAGGGGAATAGAATTCCAGAGAATGGGAGCCACAAGAGAGAAAGGTTTAAGGAGAGGAGATTTGGGATCCGGTTTATTAGAGAGTGAAACGATACATGTGGCGGAGTTAATTATAGACTGAAGGGGAGAGAGGTGGGAAGCAGGAAGACCAGAAAGTAGTAGGTTGGAATAGTCCAGGCGAGATAGGATGAGAGCATGCATAAGAATATCGGTGGTCGGTAGAGAAAGGAACCTGCGGATTTTGGCTATATTATGAAGGAAGAAGCGGCAGGTTTTCACAACATAGTTAATGTGGTTAGAAAAGGAGAGAGAGGAGTCAATAATTACCCCTAGGCAGCGAGAAGATTGGATAGGGGAAATGGGGGTATTGTCAACAGAGATCGAGAAAGATGGGACAGGATCAGGTTTAGGTGGAAAATTGTTCAGTTTTAGAAAGATTTAGTTTGAGGTAGCATTGAGACATCCAGGAGGAGATGGCAAGGAGGCAGTTGGAGACACATGATTAGATGTCAGGAGTTAGCGTAGGGGTGGACAGTTCATCTCTACTAACTCCAAAACTAATGTCAGTGATAGCAAATCCTCTATTTCTGCATGAACATAATAATATATATTTGCCCCGTCATCAAAAGTAATGTATGATAAATCTGTTCATGCCATGTGTGAGAAACTGACACTTGGGATGTAATTTTTTGGTAGCAACTTCGCTGCAGGACCAAAAGGTTGAAATCAACTTATTCTGATGAAAGTCGTAACTGAATGATGATAAAACTACTATTGTAAGTATACAGTATATTATATAGAGGCAGAGGACCATTGTCTACCAAGGTCATCTTCAAGGACAGTTGATTGTCTACATGTCCATTCTTTAAGAACAACATGGCCATAAGGTTACATTATCAGGGCTATGTACCAAGAGTCGCTGTCGCTTTCTATTGCTTCCACTAGACAATGCACTGAGCTGATAATGGCTCTTGTTGCATTGCAAATGGCTTTTCCCATTCCGAAACTTTAACGCCAGCAATCAGCTGGCATTAAAGTTTCTGTCTTAAAGACCCATTATAGACTCGGTACATGTGGCAGTTGAACAACAGTTTTTGCATATCACCGCAACCGCCCTTGGTACATGGGTTAACTTGACTTTTAGCTGGAAAAAGACGTTTGTGGCTTTCGGTACATAGCCCTGTTAGTGTATAGGTTTATTTATAATCCTGCACATTTTGTAGTAGCATTGGTAGACAGTAAAATGATTAAAAGGCAAATAATTAAATGACACTTTAAATACGTTATGAATGTTAGGAGTCTGAACTAACAAATGTGAGTAAAGAATAAACAGTTTTAAAATAAACAGGCAACACAATTACCAACAGCTTTGAGGTCTAAGATATAAACAACAAACCGTCTTCCCCAGATGATTGTAAGAAGGATGGGGGGGAAATACTGACATGCCATATTTACATACTACATTGTTTTGTCAGCTGTGCAATATGTGATGGGCAGAGTCTTAATTATTTGTCAAACACGCGTGTGATCTGTACAAGATACAGGATTACCAATGGGGGAATCTGAGCTACTTTGCTTGTGTAGAAATATTTAAAGAGTTTTAGAACCAGGTTAGAACCTGTTCAGCTCTCATGATTTGTTACCTTAAAATAAAGTAATGTGTCTTTACGTTCATTATGCTTTGCATCTCCCATCTGAGACTGTCTGTCTGATAACTTTTATCCTAAGATTAAAGTGCTTGAAACAGAATTCTTTGAAATATGTCACATAAAGCTTTATAGACAAGAATGTATTAAATTAAAAGGTTACTTATTTGTGTGTTAAAAAAAAATGTCTAACAATCTCGCCACTTCCAATTTGTTTGTTGTGACATTTTTGTCACACATTTCTGCATACAAAAAAAAAATGTAAGGGCTAGGCCACACTAAATCGCTTTTAAGTGCGTTCCCATCGAGCTTTTAAAAGGGCACACTAGTGTGGCCCAGTTGATGTGGCCACACTAGTGCGCTAAGGAGCGCTGCGTGTGCGATTCCTAAAAAGGAGCGCATGTGATCTGCATTTGTGCAATCGCATGCACTATCGCAATCACGAGCACACACCAACCCGCTCTCGTGCCAGGAACGCGCGCACACAAACACCTTAACAGGCATGTCTACCCCAAAAATAAAAAAACGGGTGACTTGTCAGTTGTCTGCCCGCAACTACAGGTATTTTTATGAGTTTATTACATGGATTTGTAAACAGATATTTAATCATAAGTTCTATTCCTTCCTGGCAAAGGTATCTGCCTCCTCCCTCTGGTCCATGAGCTTTTTATAAGCTTGAGCATGTGCAGAGGAGGCAGCAGGTGAAACAGCAGTCAATCATTGATTTTGATGCCCGTTGTCACAGCTTTGATTGACTGCATGGAGGGAGGAGCCAGCTTACTTTGCCAGAATTGGGACAATAATGATCCTTAAATATCTGGTTAGTAATGCAGGCAATAAAGTGCAAAATATATCAGTTGGGGTTGGGGTCAGGTAACTGACAATTGACCAGTTTTTTTGCTTTAAGGGTGGACATTATTTTTTTTTTTAAATAAAAAAAAATGTACCTAAATGTTTCATAGAAAAGGTTTACTCAAAGGGTGTGGGGTACATTAAAGGAAAGGAAAGTATGTAAAATAAGAGACTGAACCCCGGGGTGTGGCCTATGTGTAAGGACTAGAGAAGTAATTTGGGTTTGAATAGAATTGATTCCGAGGGTTTCGAAGTCCCAACGAAACTCTCGGATTTCACAGAACCCAGATTTTCAGAATTTTCGATTTTTATCGAAAATAGACGATTATCGAAATAGAAAATCGAAACCGAGAAAATAACCCTCGAAAGTAATGATCGATTTCGGTAACTCCCAAAAATAGAATGCGGAAGCTTGAAAACAGCCCGACCGTAAGGAAAGATAGTTTTAAATAAGTTTTCATTATATTTACAGGTTCCCCAGACCATTCCCCAGGTCTCTGTGTAATTTACAGTAACCTACTATTACTATTTGTCCTTCAAAATGGACAGAAACTTTTGAATTTTTTTCTCTCATAGACTTTCAAATTTCGAAAATTCGAAAACGGAATGAAACTCAACAGTTTCAAACATTTCTAGTAAGTACGAATATGTGTCTGAAACGCGTCAGGTGTTAGAACTGAATAAAATTTGTTATATAAGAATTAAAGTATAACTGTATGCCTCAATGCATTTTAAAAAAAAAATTGCTTTATGAAAGGTATGAAGCCCTCCCCATACATTTATTTCCTGATTTCGAGGCCTCTCTCTGCCTTAATTAGCCATGCTGAGAAGGGGGCATAATGATTCTCTCTGCCTCTAACTGTCATTCAAAGCTAGCAAGCGAGAAAACACTCTTCTACCCATCCTTGATCAGCTTGATTATGTAGGCTGTATCCTAGCAACAGTACATTTCAAGTTTGTTTGACTGGCAGAGGAGGAGGAGAGAGGTTGTAACAGACATTCCCACCAGCCAAAGACAAGTGTTATGTTAATCATGGCCCTGGGCCGTCTAGGAGGCGGGCTTTTAGCACTCATCTTTGCTGTGTGATATCTAAGGGAGGGCAGCACGGCTGTAGATGTAAGTGATTTCAGCTGCTTGAAGTGTGGACATGTAATGGGGGAGTTGTTGTTTTTTTTGATATTGTTGTCCTTTAAGACCATGTGGTGGAATACCGGACCGAGTGTGCAATCGTTCAGTAACACTTACAGTGACTGTGCGGGGTACATTGTGTGTCTTTTGGCAGTGGATTTTTTTTTAAATGGTTGTGGAAATGTTATAATTTTTTAAAATATATATTGTATAGTATAAAATGTTGAGGTTAAATAAAGACTTCTGTTTATCTAGTGCAACCTACTTAGCAATCCACATTTCCTGCCTAACAGTTGTCCAAATGGCATTTGGAAATATCTCTGGATCAACTCTAACTTTATGTATCAATACCAGTAACACGCAACATTCTTTATTTTTAGAAACTCATTCAGCTCTCTTTTTAAACTAAATGAACTTAATGAACCTGCCATCACCATGTCCACTGGAAGACCGTTCCATAGCTGTACCGTTCTCACAGTGAAAAACCCTTTCCGAACTTGAAGACTAAACTTCTCTTCTTCCAGTCTTAAGGGATATCCGCGTGTCCCTTGACATGTTTTATTGGTGAACAATGCTCCAGATAGTTTATTGTATAGCCCGTTAATGTATTTATAAGCAGTAATCTTATTCCCACGAAAGTGCCTTTTCTCTGGTGTACATAATTGTAACCTATCCAATCTGTCTTCATATTCAAGCTCCCCCAGTCCCCTTATTAATTTAGTTGCCCTTCTCTGAACCCTTTCAATTTCTAAGATGTCTGTTTTGAACACAGGATTCAAAACCTCACTGTATATTCCAAATGAGGCCTTACAGTGCTTTGTAAAGTGGGAGAATAATATTTTAATTAACTTCAATGCAGCCACTTTACACTACATAGATTATAATTAAATTTAATTATAATATACACTGTAAAGCACATAAAAAATGGGTAATTACAACATTAAGTATTCAGGTGAAAGAAAAATTTGCATTGCCAAGTGTGCCATGGTTTGAAAACCCTGACACTTTTTTGGAATCGCTCTAAATATATAAAGATGGGTACACACAGTACTGATAAAGGGATGGGATACTGGCAGACAGGGTGGATGCTTTATTTACTACATGTGAATTGTAAAAATCACCATTCCCATGGCAGATGAATTACTTTTTTCAATGTTGTTACTACTAAGCAATTGATCCCCCATTGGGTGACAATGGGATACTATTAGGGATTCCTGCATACAGTACACCCATTATACACAGGAACATTGCTGGACTAGAGAAGGGGAACACAGTGGGGAGGACCTAGTAGTTTGGATTCTCACCTTGTTACTTTAAATGGGAGGGAGTAAGTTAAAACAGTTTGGGAGAATTTTGTTGCTCTTTAAACATGGGTTGAAATTTCCATGTAATCATTTACAATTGATAAAATCTAATCTCTAATTTAGGATATTTGACACTGGACCCTGTGGCAAATGTTCTTGGCCAGAAACTTGCTTTTGATATTTTAGGACCTGGACAAACTGTAATAAGGATTATTAAATTACAGCTTATCTATCTCGTTAGTATTGGGTAACAGGCCACCCTCTGTAACCATCCCAGGCCACCCTCTGTAACCATCCCAGGCCACCCTCTGTAACCATCTCAGGCCACCCTCTGTAACCATCCCAGGCCACCCTCTGTAACCATCCAGGCCACCCTCTGTAACCATCCCAGGCCACCCTCTGTAACCATCCCAGGCCACCCTCTGTAACCATCCCAGGCCACCCTCTGTAACCATCCCAGGCCACCCTCTGTAACCATCCCAGGCCACCCTCTGTAACCATCCCAGGCCACCCTCTGTAACCATCCCAGGCCACCCTCTGTAACCATCCCAGCCACCTCTGTAACCATCCCAGCCACCCTCTGTAACCATCCCAGGCCACCCTCTGTAACCATCCCAGGCCACCCTCTGTAACCATCCCAGGCCACCCTCTGTAACCATCCCAGGCCACCCTCTGTAACCATCCAGGAGTCCCAATGTTTTGTAAAGCATGCCCTCTATACTGCGTCATTGTTCTATATGTGGATACTGGGGGCGGTTAAGGGAAAAACACAAAATTAGTTTGGACTTACATTTATTAAAAACAAATTCTGTAAAACCTGATCCTGGTGAACATGATAATTACTGTTACATTTTACCCCGATTTGCCCAATTCTATTTAACAGAACGTTACTTTCCGATATAAAATGACATCACCGTTCAGGATTCCAAACTCCTATTGTTGTAGAGCTGCTGCCAAATGTCATTTTATCTAAGGTTTATATGAATACAAACATTAGAGTTAATCATATGACTAATGCTAGTTTGCCAGCACGGCACATTATTTTGAAATGATAAGTATCACTTATTTATGGCCGTATTGATTCCACTGCGCACAAAATAATACAAATGTGTTTTCTTTTTTGTCTGCACTCTCGCGGTAAAGTCAATCGTATATTCTGTCTTTCAGCCAAGATTTCAATAGGAACGCAGCATGCAAAGCACAAACATTCGCTTTCACAAACACGAAGGGAAAAAAATTGGAAATCTAAGATAAGATATGGTTGTTTGCCTCAGCAAGCTGTCATCGCTTGGACTTTTCATTCACAGAACACAAAGAGTAGATATGAATGTAGAAATGGAGTCTTGGGCTCTGAATCCAACTCACGCATTGCTCAGGGGATTTATCTTGTTTTATGGTCTCCCTTTAAAGCAGAAAGTGTAATGTATGAAGAAAAAGCCGACAGGAACCTAATGTTTGGTGTTTTTGTGAAAAGGAATCATTTCAAATGTATTTAAAAGAGCTCATATTGGATTTTTTTTTTCCTGAGAAATACAAAGGTTTACGTTAAACGCCTTCCAAAATGGAGGATTTTTACACAAGGATGATCGTAAGGCAGGGGCGGATTAACACCTCAGGAGCCTGTAAGCACAAAAAGCCTGGCGCCCTTATCCTCCCCCCTAAACATAGAACACACCCCAAAGAACACCCATTTCTTCTTTTTTTGGGTAGAAATTAGAATAAAAAGGGGGTGAATTAGTTGGGGGAGATTGACAGCCGTCCCTCCAACCACAGGCACCCCTAGGTGCTTTCCTACTGTGCCTAATGGTAAATGAGGACTGTGTCATTAGGGTATGTATTGTAGCAAACTGATTGTGTGTGAGGTAACATACCCCATTTTTAAAATCATTGTTATCTTTACCAATAAATCAGGGGTGTTCTTCCTGCAGCCCTTTAGATGTTTGGAAAATACAAGTCAGCGTTCTCTGGCTTCCCACTGTGGCTAGTAAATTCTGTGCGTTGTCATTTTTTTTTGTAGCAGGGGGACCAGATATACATTGTGTTGTGTTAAGGCATAAAATTAAAACCCCCAAAAATTTGAGGGTTATCAAAAATCAAACTTTACATTTGAGGGTTATCGAATGATACATTCGAGGGTTAGTGAAATCAAAGGCTTCATTGAAGGGTTACCGAAAATCGAACGTTACAATCGAGGGTTATCGAAAGCTACATTCGAGGGTTGCCGAAATCGAAAGCTACGTTCGAGGGTTACCGAAATTGAAAGCTACATTCAAGGGTTACCGAAATTAAAGGCTACATTTGAGGGTTATGAAAACGAAAGCTACATTCGAGGGTTACCGAAATCGAAAGCTACATTCGGGGGTTACCAAAATCAAAGGATACATTCGAGGGTTACTGAAATCAAAGGCTACATTTGAGGGTTATGAAAACGAAAGCTACATTTGAGGGTTGCCAAAATCGAAGGCTACATTCGATGGTTACTAAAATTGAAAGCTACATTTGAGGTTTACCAAAATTTAAAGCTACATTCGAGGGTTACTGAAATCAAAGGCAACATTTAAGGGTTACGAAAACGAAAGCCACATTCAGGGGTTACCGAAATCAAAGGCTACAATCGAGGGCTACGAAAAGGAAAGCTACATTTGAGGGTTACCGAAATCGAAGGCTACATTTGGGGGTTACCGCAATTGAAGGCTACATTCGAGAGTTACCGAAATCGAAGGCTACATTTGGGGGTTACAAAAATGAAAGCTACATTTGAGAGTTACTGAAATTGAAGGCTACATTCAAGAGTTACCGAAATTGAAGGATACATTTGAGGGTTACCGTAATCGAAGGCTACATAATATATCTATATATGATAAATCTAGCCTTACATCCTACCTATCTGGTAACCAGCACAGTATATGGTATCTATATATCTATATATGATAAATCTACCCTTACATCCTACCTATCTGGTAACCAGCACAGTATATGGTATCTATATATCTATATATGATAAATCTCCCCTTACATCCTACCTATCTGGTAACCAGCACAGTATATGGTATCTATATATCTATATATGATAAATCTACCATTACATCCTACCTATCTGGTAACCAGCACAGTATATGATATCTATATATCTATATATGATAAATCTACCTACACCTACCTATCTGGTAACAGCACAGTATATGGTAGCTATTATCTAATATGATAAATCTCCCTTACATCCTACCTATCTGGGAACCGCCACAGATATGGTATCTATATTATTAAATGATAAATCTACCCTTAATCCTACCTATCTGGAACCAGACAGTAATGATATCTATATACTATATATGATAAATCTACCCTTACACCTACCTATCTGGTAACCGACAGTATAGGTATCTTATATCATATATGATAATCTACCTTTACATCCTACCTATCTGGTAACCAGCACAGTATATGGTATCTTATATCTATAATGATAAATCTCCTTACATCCTACCTATCTGGTAACCGCACAGTATATGGTACTATATCATATATTGATAAATCTACCCTTACATCCTACCTATGGTAACCAGCACAGTATATGATATCTATATATCTATATATGTAAATCTCCCTTACATCCTACCTACTGGTAACCAGCACAGTATATGGTATCTATATTCTATATATGATAAATCTACCTTACATCCTACCTATTGGTAACCAGCACAGTATAATATCTATATATCTAATATGATAAATCTACCCTTAATCTACCTATCTAACCAGCACAGTATATGGTATCAATATATCTATATGATAAATCTACCCTTACATATCCTATCTGGTAACCAGCACAGTAATGATAGATATATCTATATATGATAAATTACCCTCTACATCCTACATTTGGTAACCAGCAGTGATCTATATATCTATATGAAAAAATACCTTACATCTACCTATCTGGTAACCAGCACAGTATATGGTATCTATATATCATATATGATAAATCTACCCTTACATCCTACCTATCTGGTAACCAGCACAGTATATGGTACTTATATCTATATATGATAAATCTACCCTTACATCCTACTATCTGGTAACCAGCACAGTATTGGTATCTTATCATAATGAATAAATCTACCCTTACATCCTACCTATCTGGTAACCAGCTGGATCGTATACTATATATGATAAATCTACCCTTAATCCTACCTATCTGGTAACCAGCACAGTATTGATATCTATATATCATATATGATAATCTACCCTTACATCCTACCTATCTGGTAACCAGACAGTATATGGTATCTATATATATATATGATAAATCTACCCTTTACATTCACCTATCGGTAACCGCACAGTATTGATATCTATATATCTATATATGATAATCTACCCTTACCTCCTACCTATCGGTAACCGCACAGTATATGATATATCTATATTCTTATATTGATAAAATCTACCCTTACATCCTACCTATCCGGTAACCGCACAGTATATGATATCTATTATATCTATTATGATAAATCTACCTTAATATCTATATCTATATATCTACCCTTATCTTATATGTCTATATATGATAAATCTACCTTACATCCTACCTATCTGGTAACCAGACAGTTATGGTATCTAATAATCTATATATGATAATTACCCTTACATCCTACCTATCGGTAACCAGCACAGTATATGGTATCATATATCTATATATTTAAATCTACCCTTACATCCATACCTATCGGTAACCAGCACAGTATATGGTATCTATATATCTATATATGATAAATCTACCCCACATTCTACCTATCCGGTAACCACACAGTATATGATATCTATATCTATTTTGATAAATCTACCCTTACATCTACCTATCTGGTAACCAGCACAGTATATGGTATTCTATATCTATATATGATAATCTACCCTTACATCCTACCTATCTGGTAACCAGCACATTATGATTATCTATATATCTATATTTGATAAATCTACCCTTACATCTACCTATCTGGTAACCAGCACAGTATATGGTATCATATATCTATATATGATAAATCTACCTTTACATCCTACCTATCTGGTACCGACAGCACAGTATATATGGTATCTATATATCTAATATGATAAATCTACCCTACATCCTACTATCAACCAGCACAGTATATGGTATCTAATATCATATATTGATAAATCTACCCTACATCCTACCTATCTGGTAACCAGCACAGTATATGATATTTATACATTAATGATAAATTACCCTTACACCTACCTATCTGGAACCAGCACAGTATATGGTATCTTATATCTATATATGATAAATCTACCCTAATCCTACCTATCTGGTAACCAACGTATATGGTATATTATATCTATATATGATAAATCTACCCTTACATCACCTATCTGGTAACCAGCACAGTATATGGTATCTGTATATCTATATATGATAAATCTACCCTTACATCAACCTATCTGGTAACCAGCACCGTATATAGTACTTATATCTAAATGATAAATCTACCCTTATCCTACTATCTGGTAACCAGCATGGTATCTGTATATCTATATATGATAAATCTACCCTTAATCCTACCTATGGAACCCACAGTATATGATATCTATATATCTATATATGATAAATCTACCCTTACATCCTACCTATCTGGTAACCAGCACAGTATATGGTATCTATATATCTATATATTATAAATCTACCCTTACATCCTACCTATCCGGTAACCAGCACAGTATATGATATCTATATATCTATATATGATAAATTACCCTTACATCCACCTATCCGGTAACCAGCACAGTATATGGTTCTATATATCATATATAGATAAATCTACCTTACATTTACCTATCCGGTAACCGGCACAGTATATGATATCTATATATCTATATATGATAAATTACCCTTACATCCTACCTATCCGGTAACCGGCACAGTATATGATATCTATATATATATAAGATAAATTACCCTTACATCCTACCTATCGATAACAGCACAGTATATGGTATCTATATATCTATATATTATAAATCTACCCTTACATCCTACCTATCCGGTAACCAGCACAGTATATGATATCTATATATCTATATATGATAAATCTACCCTTACATCCTACCTATCCGGTAACCAGCACAGTATATGGTATCTATATATCTATATATGATAAATCTACCCTTACATTCTACCTATCCGGTAACCGGCACAGTATATGATATCTATATATCTATATATGATAAATCTACCCTTACATCCTACCTATCCGGTAACCGGCACAGTATATGATATCTATATATCTATATATGATAAATCTACCCTTACATATCTATATATCTATATATCTACCCTTACATATCTATATGTCTATATATGATAAATCTACCCTTACATCCTACCTATCTGGTAACCAGCACAGTATATGGTATCTATATATCTATATATGATAATCTCCCTTTACATCCTACCTATTGCTGTAACCAGCCCAGTATATGGTATCTATATTTCTATATATGATAAATCTCCCTTACATCCTACCTATCTGGTAACCGGCACAGTATATGGTACTATATATCTATATATGATAAATCTACCCTTACATCCTACCTATCTGGTAACCAGCACAGTATATGATATCTATATATCTATATATGATAAATCTACCCTTACATCCTACCTATCTGGTAACCAGCACAGTATATGGTATCTATATTCTATATATGATAAATCTACCTTACATCCTACCTATCTGGTAACCAGCCAGTATAAATCTATATATCTATAATATAAATCTACCCTTAATCCTACCTATCAACCAGCACAGTATTGGTATCATATATCCATATATGATAAATCTACCCTTACATCCTACCTATCTGGTAACCACACAGTATATGATATATATATCTATATGATAAAATCTACCCTTACATCCTACCTATCTGGTAACCAGCACAGTATATGGTATTCTAATATCTATATATGATAAATCTACCCTTACTCCTACCTATCTGGTAACCAGCACGTATATGTATCTATATATCTATATATGATAAATCTACCCTTACATCCACCTATCTGGTAACCAGCACAGTATATGGTATCTGTATATCTATATATGATAAATCTACCCTTACATCCTATCTATCTGGTAACCAGCACAGTATATGGTATCTGTATCTATATATGATAACTACCCTTACATCCTACTTATCTGGTAACCAGCATGGTATCTGTATATCTATATAGATAAATCTACCCTTAATCCTACCTATCTGGTAACCGCACAGTATATGAGATCTATATATCTATATATGATAATCTACCCTTACTCTACCTATCTGGTAACCCCACAGTATATGGTATCTATATACTTATATGATAATCTACCCTTACATCACCTATCCGTAACCGGCACAGTATATGATATCTATATATCTATAATGATAAATCTACCCTTACATCCCCTATCGGTAACCGGCACATTATATGATATCTATATATCTATATATGATAAATCTACCCTTACATCCTACCTATCCGGTAACCGGCACAGTATATGATATCTATATATCTATATATGATAAATCTACCCTACATATCATACTCTATATATTAACCCTTACATATCTATATGTCTATATATATAAATCTACCCTTACATCCTACCTATCTGGTAACCAGCAGTATATGGTATCTAATATCTATATGATAAATCTACCCTTACATCCTACTATCCGGTAACCACACAGTATATGGTATCTATATATCTATATATCATAAATCTACCCTTACATCCTACCTATCCGGTAACCAGCACAGTAATGTATCTATATATCTATATATGAAAATCTACCCTTACATTCTACCTACCGGTAACCAACACAGTATTGATATCTATATATCTATTTATGATAAACTACCCTTACACTACCTATCTGGTAACCAGCACAGTATATGGTATCTATATATCATATATGATAAAATCTACCTACATCCTACCCTATCTGGTAACCACACAGTATATGATATCTTATATCTTAATTTGATAAATCTACCCTTCATCCTACCTATCTGGTAACCAGCACAGTATATGGTATCTATATATCTATATGATAAATCTACCTTTACATCCTACTATCTGGTAACCAGCACAGTATATGGTATCTATATATCTATATATGATAAATCTACCCTTAGATCCTACCTATCAACCAGCACAGTATGTATCTATATATCCTATATATAATCTACCCTTACATCCTACCTATCTGGAACCAGCACAGTATATGATATGTATATATCTATATATAATTACCCTTACTCCTACCTATCTGGTAACCAGCACAGTAATGGTATCATATATCTATATATGATAAAATCTACCCTTACATCCTACCTACTATCTGGTAACCACTGTATATGGTAATCTGTATATCTATATATGATAAATCTACCCTTACATCCTACCTATCTGGTACCACACCAGTATATGGTATCTGTATATCTATATTGATAAATCACCCTTACATCTCTACCTATCGGTAACCAGCACAGTATAGTATCTGTATATCTATATATGATAAATCTACCCTTACATCCTACTTATCTGGTAACCAGCATGGTATCTGTTATCTATATATGATAAATCTACCCTTACATCCTACCTATCTGGTAACCACACAGTATATGATATCTATATATCTATATATGATAATCTACCCTTACATCCTACCTATCTGGTAACCACACAGTATATGTACTATATATCTATATATTATAAATCTACCCTTACATCCTACCTATCCGGTAACCAGCACAGTATAATGATATCTATTATCTATATATGATAAATCTACCCTTACACCTACCTATCCGGTAACCAGCACAGTATTGGTATCTATATATCTATATATGATAAATCACCCTTACATCACCTATCCGGTAACCGGCACAGTATATGATCTATATATCTATATATGATAAATCTACCCTTACATCCTACCTATCCGGTAACCGGCACAGTATATGATTCTATATATCTATATATGAATAAATCTACCCTTACATCCTACCTATCCTAACCGCACAGTATATGATATCTATATATCTATATATGATAAATCTACCCTTACATATCTATATATCTATATATCTACCCTTACATATCTTATGTTCTATATATTAAATCTACCCTACATCCTACCTATCTGTTAACCAGCACAGTTATGGTATCTATATATCTATATATGATAAATCTACCCTTACATCCTACCTATCGTAACCAGCACAGTATATGGTATCTATATATCATATATCAAAAATCTACCCTTACATCCTACCTATCCGGTAACCAGCACAGTATATGGTATCTATATATCTATATATGATAAATCTACCCTTACATTCACCTATCCGGTAACCAACCCTATATGATATCTATATTCTATATATGATAAATCTACCCTTACATCCTACCTATCCGGTAACCAGCACAGTTTTATGATATCTATATCTATATATGAATAAATCTACCCTTACATCCGACCTATCTGGTAACCAGCACAGTATATGATATCTATATATCTATATATGATAAATCTACCCTTACATCCGACCTATCTGGTAACTAGCACAGTATTTGATTGTTTTATTTGCACTGCACACGTCTCTCTCCAGCAATTATACCCATTCCATTGTATCTGTGTGTTACCCACCTAACTAGATTGTAAGCTCTATGGGGCAGGGAACTCATTTCCTCTAGTGGCAAAGCTCTAGCACTTCCATTTATATAATTTATATATTTATGTACTGAACTATCTATGTATTTGTTCCCCTTGTATGACTTTATTGTATTTCGTTACTGTACAGCACTGCGTCCCCAAGTGGCGCTTTATAAATAAACTATACATACATACAAATACTGTAGACCTGGGGATAGGCCTATAAAATGAAAAATGAAGTGTAATGTGGAGAAATGCCAAGTCTTGCATCTGGGCAAAAACAACATGAATGATAGTTATACCCTAAATGGAAAGATGTCAGGAGTTAAAGGGCATATCCATCTCTTAAAAAAACCCAATTAACTGGTCAATTGTCAGTTACCTGCCCCCAACCCCAACTGATATATTTTGCACTTTATTACTTGCATCACTAACCAGATATTTAAGAATGATAATTGTCTTCCTTCTGGCAGACTAAGCTGGTCCTTCCTCTCATGCAGTCAATCAAGGTGGGGACAAATGACATCACAGCCCATGATTGACTGCTGTTTCATCTGCTGCCTCCTCTGCACATGATCACGCTCTTGGAGCAGAGAGAGGAGGCAGATACCATTGCCAGAAAGGAATAGAACTTATCATTAAAATTCTGGTTACAAATGCATATAATAAACTGTTAAAAATACCAGTTGGGGTTGTGGGGCATATAATGGAGAAGTCAGTAGATTTGCAAATGCTTGGTTTTTAGACAAAATACTTCTTAAGAAGGGGGCAAGGAAGAAAAGAAGCATATTGGTGACTCTGCATAAAGGTTGTATAAGGCTTTATCTTGAGTAATGGTACACAGGTTCCTTATGCACACAAAACCAGGGTGGGTGCTGACCTCCAAACTACTCCCCACTTCCAAGGGAGGTAAATATCAAGCAGTTCTGGAATATTGGAGTCGCACACCTTTGATGAATTCAAAGTGTTTATTGAAAACACCTGAAGAAGGGGGCACGCTCCCCCGAAACGTTGTAATTTTGATGTGTGGTTTTCAATAAACACTTTGAATTCATCAAAGGTGTGCGACTCCAATATTCCAGAACTGCTTTATCTTGAGTAAGCTGAGATGGACAACTAATGGATTATGAAAGTTTGTTTTACCCTTAAAGAAGTGTTAAGGGATAAATGAATCCTTTGCAAATATGGCACTACAGTGAATTAGTAGGCAATCTTTTCTCTCATCAGTGTGAACAAAAGTCAAGAGGCCAACCCTATTGGTTTGAGAGAGTAATTTCAGTTTAAGTAACTTGCTTAAGTAAAATTCTCCTTCACTGTGAGGGCGGTAAGGCTGTGGGATGCTCTGCCTGGAGATATTCTGTTTGCTGAACAGTTAAATACATTAAAAGGAGACTTAAAGTCATTTTGGCCAAGGAGAATATCTAGAGTTACAGCTAATGACAACATCATGAGTGTCCTAGTTCAGGATGGTGACATTTTGGGCCTACTATAGTCTGGTTGGGCAGAGGGGTGGGGTTGGAATTTGCACATTATTAGAAAATACATCAACATTTGTAGATTTGATGCTCTTTACCAATACCAAAGATTTTCTTTAAAAGTGTTAAAGCTATTATTCTCATGGTGAAAAGACAGGGATATTTTCTTGCAGTGCATATGAAAAGGTTGGTACAATCAATGGTACAATTTTACAGTCTTGATGGGAATGATTCTAATCAAGCCAACTTCTAAGGAAAAGTTTAAAAAATGTAAAATTGATTTGCAATCACTATAAACTGTCATTAACAACTTTGTTTACTTGCCTTGTCTACATCACTACTAGAGATGTTCGAAACTGTTGAGTTTCATTCCGTTTTCGAATTTTCTGAAATTTAGTAAATTAGAAAATTGGAGTTTTGATTTTTGAAAATCGACTACTTTCGATTTCCAAAAGTCGTCTACTTTCGATTTTCGAAAATCGTCTACTTTGATTTTCAGAAATCGTCTACTTGCGATTTTCGATTTCCGATAAAAATGTAAAATTTAAAAAATCCGGGTTCCGTGAAATTCGGAAGTAATGAAAGTTTCGTCGGGACTTCGAAACCCTGAGATTCAATTCGAAACAGGGTTCTATGAGAAACCACATTACATCTCTAATCACTGCCTGTACCAAAGATAACTAAAGCTAAAGGCAGCCAATAGACCTAAAGATAATGGTTGTTTTTGCATATTAGATTAGAGCATCTCCTAAAACCCCTAAACACCCCAGGCTGATCAGATATCCATTGAAGGCCATGGTCATCAGACAAGTAAGGAAGTTAAGGCCCGTACGCATGTACATTTTTTCTCTGGTGGAACGCCCAAGGGCTGATCTCCAGCATTCGGTCGAGGATTGCACGTAAATGGACGCTTCGGTCATCAGTCCTTCGTTGATTTGTCCTGCTTTAATTTGCAAGTTTTTACATAGTTTTAGTGTGTGGGTCACTCTTCTTTCTAATTGGATAAGAGTAATCGGTGTCATCTGTTGGAAGGGGTTGGATTAGAATCGAATTCGACTAATTTGCTTTTTAGCGTACACATGCAAATTGTTGTATTAGAATTTAGAAGAACTGCAAATAGCTTTCCTCTACGCACAGCGAAAACTTGGAGTGTCTCCCAATTGATCTGATTTACATTTGAGAGAAGAACATTTTTACATAATCTCATTGTTTCTAAATTACCACAGACCATCTTTGCGGAGCTACATCAACCACGTAAAAGATGCTTCAAAGCACAGCCCTATTCTGTAACTATTATTATTATGTTTTATTTATCAAGAGCCTAAATAGTCTGAAGCAAATGTGTCTGGTTAGATTCTTGACTAACGGCAAAAAGAATAATAATGGATTTTATTCTAACACTGAATGTTTTGTTAGAAGAAGAAAAAAAAACTTGAAGGTTTCACCTCATCTTAATTTGGCATTTGAATTAGTTTCTTTGCTGCAAATATTCTCAACGCGTTTCCTGTCCCAGATTGACTGAAATAACCAGAGGAATTGAATGAAATTGAAAAACGCTTCTAGTCTGATTCTCTGAGAGAAATGTTTAATCCCCATTCAAGATCCCCCATCTCTCCTAAAATTGCAGGTGTTACCCAATACAAGTTTCTACAATTCTGCATCCATGTTGGTGACCCAACTTCTTGTACACCAAAGGAAAATGAAAATCACATGGGGCTATTATAGGATTAGAAACTGTTCAGATGTTTCTTTAGCTCAGAAATACCGATTAGCGAGAAGAATGAATCAGAGCCATTTTGTCTTTTAATGCTTTCTTTCTTCCTGATCGCATAATGACAGCTCTCTTCAGGTGTTACTGATTGCAGAGCTGAAAAAAAAACAAAAGTATTTTCTTCCTAAGGAGACTTTTATCGGTATGAGAGGACATGGAAAATGAATTATTAGCCCGGCTTCCCCTGGGTATTGATTGTTTGCAGAAGCTGGTTATTCCCAGCTGCTGAGATATAGAGGGATTACACAGAACAGTTATTTGCTATCATCTATGCTGACCCAAGGGAAGTAAAATAATAATAAAAAATAAAAATCCAATATACAGCCTATAAGATTCTATCAGCTGTGGCCCAATATTTCACTTTGACACTAGGTGTTATGAACAATTAGTAGAAATGCCGTCTGGACTATGTTGTGTTAAACAGTAGGCAGGACTGGGTCATATCCATGGTAATAACCTCTACATGTAGTGTGATTTGCCTTTATTATAGATGTTGGATGTTATAGGAACATTGAACTATAATTCTTTAACATAGAGTTTAATCTATAAAGGGCAAAAATAAATCTTTCCAATCAGTTAGTTACTGACCCCATTTTACTCAACTGAATAGGAGGCAAGGCTGGGTAACCTGTGATAGTTCTCCTCCACTGCTTCCCCTGGCAGGTACAGATGGAACCGAATCCAAATCTAAACCCAGATATGAAGCGAATTTCCTGGATCCACTGGGACACGGAATTTGCAGATTTCTGACTTTTTTTGATTTTTCCAAAACGCAGAACTATTTCCAAAACTATGCTGAATGGATATCATATATATATATATATATATATATATATATAAATATATATATATAACAAACGATACTTTCGAGGGTTACTGAACGATACATTCTAGGGTTAGCGGAAACGATCCGTACATTCGAGGGTTACCGAAAACTAACAATACTTTCGAGGGTTACTGAACGATACATTCTAAGGTTAGTGAAAACGATCCGTACATTCGAGGGTTACCGAAAACGAACAATACTTTCGAGGGTTACTGAACGATACATTCTAGGGTTAGCAAAAATGATCCATACATTTGATTGTTACCGAAAACGAACGATACATTCGATGTTTAGCGAATAAAACATTCTAGGGTTAGCAAACGGCCCGTAAATTCGATAATTATCGAATTTATGATAAAAGTCTGGAAACATCGAAAGTTAGAGAAATCTGGGTCCGGGATATTTCGAGAAGTCTGAATCCGTTCGAACTCATAAAGTTCGGCTCGAGGTTGAGTTCAAGTTCTAGTCCATCGTTAAATACAGGTTTTTAAGGATGGACTACAGCATTTTTTGTATTTGTATATATATATTTTTTTTTTACCCCACTTAGTACTTTAGTCCATAATGATGAAGCCCCATTAAAAACTACTTTCTGCATCCTATTCATGTACAAATCTACCACCCCAGCCCAATAGAACTTACTTTAGCTTATGCTTAAAAAAACCTTTGCAAAATCCAAGTAAACTACATCTACTTCTATGCCAGAGTCTAAATTCCTGCTCACATCCTCATAAAAGCCAAGCAAGTTAGTTTGAAAAGATCTATTCCTCCTAAATCCATGCTGGTTACTACTTATAATGTCAGTCCTTGAAACATACTCTAGAACATGTTCCCACTATTAAACTTTCCAGTATCTTCCCCAGCACTGAAGTTAAACTTACAGGCCTGTAATTACCCGGCTGTGAACGACTACCCTTTTTGAGTGTTGGAACTATATCAGCCTTATTCCAATCCAGAGGCCCACCACCGGACATGGAATCTGCAAAAACAAGAAAAAATAGCCTAGATAAAACTGCTCTCAGGATGTATTTTATCTGGTCCAGAGTATTTATTAATATTATACTAGTTGTTTCTGCACCATATCGGTTAACCTAAGTGTACTTGTATATTTGATACCATTATTGCTACTATACTCTATGATATCTGTACTTGGATCTTTTATAGTGTATACAGAGGGAAAAAAAATATTCAAGAAATTTGCTTTATCGCCATCCTCAGTAACTAAAGTATTCCCATTAATTAGCCAATCATATTTACCATGGTGTTTATTTTAACATACCAAAGTTTTATAAAAGGCAAATGCACAAAAAGTACGAAATGGAAAGTAAATTACCTAAGCCAACTTTTCAGTTGCTGATATTGAAAGTTTTTTTTATAGAACAGGTCTAATTCAAAGATACAGTAATTAAGGACTATAATATATCTTTAAGAAATACACATGGTACCAAATAAAAGAACCAAGATGCGTCCAAAGGTGGATTCGAACTCAGGACTTCAGCTCTGAAAGGAATCAGCGCTAACCACTGAGCCACCGTGCTGCCCCGTACATAATTGTACGGTAGCAATTGAATTTTTTTGTATTTTTATAGTTTTAGTCCCTAAATGAGGTCTTTGCATTTTTTAAATGTTTATCGTTATGTGTGTACCTTCGTTTCCCGAACGAGCGCGAGGCCGTCGAACGATCGGTTTGGCCGAACGCTCGTTCGGGAAAGACCGAAAAATTCCATCGGCCGCGCTAGACTCCCTATAGTCTAGCGCGGCCGATGGAAACAAACAGTCCCGAGCGTTCTCCTTATGAAGTTCATAGGGACATAGGGACTGTGTGTATGCAGATCTTTGAAAGATGGCAGACAGGATCTTGCAGAAATCTGTACTGTGTGTACCCAGCTTTAGGCTCAAGAATAAAAATTACAGCATTGGAAACATTTTTTATTTTACATGAACCGTCTGTTAAATTAGAATAACATTGCATTGAAGAACTTTAAAATGATCATATAAGGTACCGGTACTTTAATGTTATATATATTTATTTACCAGGGATTTGTAGGTATGAAAAGCTACAGTATATATATGTATGTTTAACATTCATAGAGTATTACGAGCACCCACTGTAGAGTTGAGTCCTTTAACCAAATCAATGGCAGCATCACCCACCAATAGCACAAGCCTAGAACAAGGTCTTACTAGACTTTTACATTAGTAGGGGACCAATTATAGCAAGATATATAAATATACATCACTACTGCCCGTTAATATTTAATTTCACAGTCCATTATAGGCACCTTTCAATGTACTTTACCAACACATTATACAAACATTGCAAAAAGCCTCTGTGAAAGGCATCAGGAAAATCTAAACCGACATGTGAAATATCTTTATTTTAGCACATTGTGTTCTGTTGAATCCAGGACATTGAAAGTATTCAGCACTCGGAACATTAAACTCACCATTTTCATATCTTAATCCTTCTTTTGAGATATTCTTATCTCTTATATTACAGGGATGTATCTTATTCCACCTTACTGTCCTTTACAATCATGACCATTGTACACCAAGGGCACCAAAAAGATTTGTAATTCCCTGTATTCCCTGGAATTCGAGGTATATTTATAAAGATGCGGTATCGCCTAAATGACACCATTTTTTTATGACCACGGTAATAAAATTATGATTGTAGGATCCCCTATACACTAGTACCACACGGCACTGTACGGCCGTATGATCATATACGTGCGACTGCGGACATACTTTTATGCTAAACCATGGAAATTTCCGATACCGTGGGTTAATAAATACACCCCTCACTTTCTGTATATGCTCCATAGGCCTCTACACTCATATCATCATATTTATGTGGACTGGGGGCTCTTTCATTAGATAGTAAACTATGACAAACAAACCCCTGTGACTATGAGAATAGTCACAAAGCTTTTGGACCCTGTGTTTTTTTAATGGTGGAATGAGGATTCAAATCATTTTTGTTTGTGAAGGTTCTCATTCATCCAGGTCATGGTATATCTGTTGTATTCAATTAGATCAACTGGACTTGAAATGTAGTTCTTGAAGACGTTTCGCTAGTCATCCGACTGGCTTTCTCAATTCAGAATGACTTGTACAAGAATCTGTGACAATTATGTACCCTGGAAAATCCCAATTAGCATATCACAGCCAGGTGTTAAGGGTGTGATTAGATAGTGGCTAAGAGGTGTTATAGGAACGCCCAGAGTAAGGTGTTAAAACAGCATTGTACATGGCAGACATACCTTTGAAGATTGTAATGTTAACATACTGGCGAAGGAACGTGACTGGTTCAAGAGAGGTGTTAAGGAGGCCATTTATGTGAAAATAAAGAAACCAAGCCTAAATAGAGGTGGGGGGGTTCGACACCAACTGTCTGCCATGTACAATGCTGTTTTAACACCTTACTCTGGGCGTTCCTATAACACCTCTTAGCCACTATCTAATCACACCCTTAACACCTGGCTGTGATATGCTAATTGGGATTTTCCAGGGTACATAATTGCCACAGATTCTTGTACAAGTCATTCTGAATTGAGAAAGCCAGTCGGATGACTAGCGAAACGTCTTCAAGAACTACATTTCAAGTCCAGTTGATCTAATTGAATACAACAGATTCAAATCATTGTAAAAAAACGTAAGACTTATAAAAATAGGAACAAGTTAGGAATGCTACTATCCCATGGATGCAACTATGCTATTTTACATGTATTTAAAAAAGGAACATGTTCATCATCACCACTTAATTTTACCATCATCTTAAACCAAAATCCCCCTCCCAGCACAAATTTCACTACTTACCTTTACCAAAAATGCTTCTAACATGACTTACAGAGCCTGATCCCTCAATGGGTAGAAGCATTCTCCATTGCTGTACATGTTATCTATGTGCCGCACAAAGGCTTTTCCTCTGCAGATCCTAGTATATCAGTCAGATATTGGCCATGATGTAAGCAAACAGTGAAAATTGTCTTTGGGGTGGCTTAAAGGGCATGTTCACCCTTTAAATAAACTTTTGATATTTGGTAGGTCTTTCTCCCCCAGCCCCAACTGCATTCATCTTATTTGCAGAAACTCCCCCGATGTTTACCTTCCCTCTATCCTCCACCGCACTGCCCAGCCCTCTGCTTGCATGGAACTGCAAGCCGGGGGTGGAACCAGCAGCTGCATCTGTGATTGGCTGAAAGGCAGCCAATCACGGACGCGGCTGCCGGCAGTTCAGAACGACGGAGGATAAAGGGAAGGTAAGTAGAGATCGGGGGAGTTTCTGCAAATAAGATTAATGTGGTTGGGGCTGGGGGAGCAAGCCCTACCACATATTAAAAGGCTTTAATGCTAGGGGGAGACAAAAATGGGAGGGGGGGGAGGGCTGCTCAGAGCATGCCACAAACCTCTCAGAGGAAGCCTCAGAGGCGGAAACAATTTCCCCATTTGCTAGGTTCCTGGTGGTCAGTTTTTTTTACTTTGGAGGGACATTAAAGTAAGGATTTTTCTACGCTACACAGTGGGGCCAGTAGTGGGTTAAATTATAATTTTGGGGGTGGACATGCCCTTTAAAGGATTCCCCTTAAATGAGAAATTGTATATAGGTAAATTTTCTTCCAATCCCCAAAACTGCAATAGTTAGAAATCTGAGAGATTTCATTCAGAGGGAAAAGGGATAGGGGCTAGAAATGGCTGAACTTCCAAAAGTCGGGCTTAAATTTTTCGAATTTTTGTGAATAATCAATTTTGGGAAAAAATTCTAAAATTTGCAGCTAAAATAAAGGACCTGGGAAATGATCTGGGAAACTTGTTTCAATACCCAAAATCTTTAAAAATATAAAACCATCCAGTACTGGAAACTTCATGCACTTCCTCTTTTGCCATATTGTGCAGTATTTTCGAAAATTGTTAAAATTTCTAGAAATGTGGAATTTCCGAAATCAAAATTTCCAAAACATTTTTAAAAAATGTTTGAAAACAGTTCTGTGGTTTAGAAAAATCCAGAAATCCGCAAAGTCCGAGTTGCGGCGGATCTGTGAAATCCACTTTGGAACCAGGTTCAGGTTCGAATTCGGGTCAATATCTAATTTATTTATATATTCACTGACCATGTGCAACTTTGTAATTTGGTCAGTGACCTACTTTGTGTGAGCTAGGAACCTGCAGTATTAAATAAATAATTTCTCCAGATCATGAGAGATGCAGCATTTTGTTAGTTAGCAATTGAAGAATTCAATGCAAGGTCATTAATATTTTTACTTTTGTTTTCCTTTAAACCTACACGGTCTTTACCAGCTTATATTAGTTTTTATTCAAGTTCTATTTCCAGGCAAAAATCTGCCCTTCATCATTTTATACTACATTCTGCAAACCACCAATTTCCCAGCTCTCCTGCCGAGTCTCCTAATATCTGTTTTCATCTCTCCCATTGTGTCTGTTTTGTACTAAGTTATTGTCTTCTGCATTTTCTCCTGTTTTTCTCCGCAGAGTATAATAACAATAATTAGTGTTGCTATATAAATAGCTTTGCTTATAAATAATGATTCTAATAATGGTGGTTGATTGAAAATTCCCCCAGCATTATCCTAGTACTGCAGACCTGATGCAATCATTTCCTCCCGGTCAACAAGTTCAGCTGTGGGTTCTAAGGTAACTCAATGACTCTCTCTGTTAATCACCTGTGAGTGATACTTTTGTGAGGCTTACTCCTTCCAGTGCAATGTAGTTTTCTCTTTTATAAGGGATCATTTGGAGCTATTATTCAATTTTATTTTGAATGTCTACCCCTTCTGCATAAATCCATACTAACCCTCGACCATCAAAAACCCTGACATGACATTACTGCTTTATTCAGTCTGCAGTTACCCATCCTTCTTCTTCCTGGTGCAGTAGTCAATAACAGCCAATGACTGCTGGTGTACAGACTACCTTCTCGGATTATGTAACAGCTACAATTTGCCCCACTGTTGAGTCCATTGTCCAGTGTTCAAAGATCCCTACATTTCGCTTCTGCTGCATATGGTTGCCCTGCAGGCCCAGATGTAAATCAGAGAAACCGAAGAGTAGGAGGCCTCTTTGTGTGTAATACGTATCTGCCTCTTCCCACGTCTCTGAAAGGTTTGTAGCATGTGAAGTGAAGCTCTCCCCCCTCCCTCTGGTTCCCTTTTGATAAAGCATCGCATCTCAGCCAAAAACAAAAATGAAGCATAAGAAGGAAAGCCCCCAAACCCTAGATGCTAAGCTTAAAGAGATACCCTTTAAGAGGAGATGGCAGCATGTAATGTTTAGGTATGTAACTCCGTATATTTAAAAAGAACTCAACTGTTGTATTGCAATTATTGTGGATCAATTGTTAAAGGCACAGGTATCTGCCATGAAACATAAAATTAAAATATCACACACCTCCACATGTGACATACATAATGGTGCTTGCCCAAGTGCTCATGTGGTAAAGTTTATGAAGGGCAAACTAGTAGAGCAGTCAAGTTGCGTATCAAAGAACACAACTATAAGCCAAACACACAAAACAATAACACTTCTGTTTTGAGAAATTTTTTCAAACAGAAACATCAAGCTACACAACTAAAATGGTGTATACTGACACACTTGAAATTAGCTCAGAAAGGTGCTGACATTAAAAAGAAAGTATTGCAACAAGAATAGTTCTGGATAAAAAGGCTAAACAGTATGCAAACCTCAATGATTCTTCTTCCATCAAATCTTTTTTATAGGGGTATGTAAGCTTCACATTAAGAATGAAACACACAGCTATATATACAAGCAGATTAGTGATATGTTTCTGTTTGTATGTAGGACTCTACAATACTGAAACAAATGTATCATTAAAGGTCTTTTTTAGTTTTACTGTTTGTTTTAATAATTGTTCCAACAGTATGGGTCATTAAAGAGAGTTTTATATATCTTTTTATATTGTAATGTTACAATATTTTATATAACTAGGATATGTATGCACACTTTTATTGTAAAAAATATTTTCATTTTAGAATTCCTGAATGAATTTACCAGGCTCACCACTGTATTGACCTTTCATGGATTGGAATCCTTTCACAGAACATTGGACTCTTATTTGGTTCTTTTCACTAATTGGCTGTATGTTCACCAATAGAAATTGGGGGTTGGGCTTAAAAAAGGACTCTCCATAGTCCAAAACATGTCACAATAAAAATGTTTTACATTGCAGTCTAAAGTACAGCTTGGAGCACCCTTCTGCTTTAGCATCTTAGGTCCTCACCCTGGATACAATGCATATAGGAAGCAAGGGGGAGGTGAGAGCAGTTCTCCTTTAATGTTCTGAAAAAACTGTATGGAAAGGAACAACAAGTGTATACAGTAATCAAACCATTTTTATTAGAGTTATTTAGGCAGGGAGGAGATTGCTGTATTTATAGCTATACTTGTGGCATGTCCTGTTTTTTAGAATTTATACAAATCATGTGGTGCATTATTAGTATTTACCTTATAATGACTAGTGCACTGCAAAAAATGTCCGCCCTGTACCCTGCCTAAATAAGAATCAAATGAAAAATGCCAGTTAGTGATTTTAACCCCTAAAATAAAGAAATCAAGCAATTGTGTTCCTGCTTCCCAAACTCTTCTGCTGCTGATAGCCCCTGACTAGTGCAGTGATGGCGAACCTATGGCACGCGTGCCAGAGGTGGCACTCAGAGCCCTTTCTGTGGGCACTCATGCACAGCAGAATTTACCAGAGTTTCTGAGTTTGTTGCCAGAAAGGCAGAGACGAGGCCTTTCTGGTAACAAGAGAGATCAATACAAGTATAGAGTTACTAGCACACCAAGGCAGGGAATTGCCAATATTCAGTAGGTTCAATCCTCCAAACAACCCCTTACCCACTGATTGATCCAACCTCTAATCAAAGTGAGAGGAGTACACTACATTAGTGTATCAAAATGTATTGTGCAAACAACATTCAAGGTTAATCTATTGTCAATTATATCTAATGAATCTTTCTCTATTTGTTTTGAGTTGTTCTCACTGAAGTAAAACCTCAGTATTCCTGTTAAACTATCATGTTGGCACTAGGCAATATATAAGGGCATACAGTCTCTAAAAGGTTCATCATCACTGGACTTGTGTGTTTCAGTTCAGGCTAAATAGCAATAATTTGGATATTTATATTTATAAAGGAGCCATGTAGCTAAATAACTACAATATTCCTTTATTGCGTTTGTAAAATGCTGCAAGTTATATGGGTAGTATTGTATCTGTCATTTACATCCATGATGTAACATACGGGAACAGGGGATGTTTTATGACATTACATATTAGTAATTATTTTACTGTCTGCATCACAAACTTACACCCACACAAGTGAAAGATCGATAATGGAAAACTCTTGATCTTTTTTCTTTTTAAAATCCTATAGTTGCCCTTTAAATATAACTTAATTTTGCCAAATCATGTAATTTGTGACCCCCAGGAATTCCCTACCTAGTAAACCAATACTATCTACCTGAAGTTAAATAATAAAAATATTCTGAGCTACAGTTCATGTCTTTGGCTATTATAATTCCTTACCGTGTTTCCAAATTAAATCATTTGATTCTTGTATAGCAGTTGGACAAGAATTGCTGAGTTTATCAATTCAAATCTACTTCCATACTGTACAGTGATTGGAACTGACTGCTCTTAAATTTTTAATAAGCCTAAAATATTCATGAGAACAGTTTGTAAAGTAGATATTTCCAACAGAAGCATTCAATTTTTTTGGGAATTTTTATTTTTGAAGAAAAAAAAATGAGGAAAAAAAAATTACACTTTAGTCACTTCTGTGCTGTGTTTTTGTCTAACACTAGGGTATCAGGTAAATATTTCTTTCTGTTCTTTTTATTTATTTTTCTATTTTGTTTTTGACATTTTCCCACAAAAATGTTCTGACAAAAATCCCAAAACATGCATTTAAACACAAGTCTGGGTGATTTTTTGATTGGTGCAAATTATTGACTTTGTTCTGCTATATACAGGTTCTAGGGTCTAGGGTCTGTCTGGGTCTATCCAGGTGGAATTGTGTGTTGGTGTACTTTAAGTAATGTTGCCTTAGAATCCATATATTATAGAAATGGTGCATGAAACCCAAGGGGATTTATTCCATCAGTGGGTTCACAGATTGTGCCATAGTTCGGTCAGATTAGTTTGACAGGATTTTGACGCCCCAACTACTAACATAACTAAATATAGCATCTGTTGTATTCAGTTAGATCAACTGGACATTTCACTAGTCATCCGAGTCAATCTCTCAATTTAGTCACATAATTAGTGAAATGTTTTAAAGAACTAAACTTCAAGTCCAGTTGATCTACCTGAATACAACAGATATACCATGACCTGGATGAATGAATATTACAGATAAACCATAACTGGATCAATGAGAAACTTCACAAGCATAAATATAGCATGGAAAACCATGTTCCTGGTTATGGCAGTGTTACCTTGGTGTGAGGGGGTTGGCTGACCCCCTGTACCTGGTTATGGCACTGTATCTAGTATTGACCAGTCACTGTGGGCATCTTATATTGACACGTCACTGTTTGCATAATTTATCAGTCCCACTGTGGGCATAATTGTATGTACTCTGGAGTACTCTGTGGCATATATATGTCCTATATATGTCAGCCCTCTAGTTTCCTAGCCACTGTTAGCTTAGCCCTCCAGTTCACCAGACACGGTTAGGACAGCCCTCCAGTTCACGAGCCACTGTTAAACTGGCTGGTGATCTAGAGGGCTGACCTAACAGCGTCTGATGAACTGGAGGCTTGACACAAAAGTGTCTGGTTATCTAAAAGGCTGACCTATCAGCGTTTGATGAATTGGAGGACTGACCTAATAGCGTCTGATAAACTGGAGGGCTGATCTATCAGTGTCTGTTGAATTTGAGGGCTGGCCTAACTGTGTCTGTGAACTGGATGACTGTAAGGTTTAGCAGCCACTATTAGTACAGCCCCCCATTACACTAGCCAATGTCAAGTCAGCGCTCTAATTCTCCAGCCAGTTAGCCCCCCACACCCACCTCCACAAGCCACGTCTACTTTTTTAGCCTGAGCACAGTACAACATTATTAAATAAACAGTGAGGTGTGTACAGTATGTACAGAAATGAATAATACAGGAGTAAACTTTATTTGTCTTTTAGGAGAACTTAATGAGGCATTGCCTTTATTAAAGTGAAGTTGATTGGTTGATGAATAAAATATTATGAACAAAGGGGGGCCCAAAACTCACTATTATAGATGGACTAGAACTCGAACTCGAACTCGAGTTCGAGCCGAACTATTCAAACGAATTCTGACGTCTTGAACTATCCCGGACCCGGATTTTCGATATTTTCGGACTTTTGATAAATATCAAATGTTCAACCGTTCGAATATGCGAGTAAAATGCCTATTATAACTATACGCGAGCATCGAATCCACGAGTAAAGTGTCCATTAAAACCTATACGCGAGCATCGAATCCGCGAGTAAAATGTCCATGGTATCTAGGCGCGAACATCGATTCCGCAAGTAAAGTGTCCATTAAAACCTATAGGCGAGCATCGAATCTTCAAGTAAAATGTGCATTATAACTAGGCGCGAACATCGAATGTTCAAACGCGAGAGCTGGAAAAGTAAAATTGAGAGTAAAATTGATTTTTCGAATGTCCTGGATATTGGAACATGTTCCCCAGACCATTTCCCAGGTCCCACAGCCATTTACATTTACTTACCATTAATATTTTATTTGTATTTCATTAGAACATTTCGAACTAGTTGACTCCCATTGACTTTAATGGGTACGTTTTCGAACGGACCAAACTTTCGAAAGTTCGGCCATCTCTACTCACTATTTGTCTAGGGCCCTATTTGCCCTTAATCCGGTTCTGTACAAAAGTCAAAATGAATGGTTTAGTCCCACCTCTAAGAGTGCTAAAGAGTCTTCATATGGACACTAAAAGGAAGTGCCATGTCAGTAACATCGAATCATTTCGTATTGTTCAAGCCTGTGCCACTGTTAACAAATGATTAAACGTTATCTATACTATAGGCATTGTACAAGAGCGATCCGTTTTTTTTACTTTGTAATATACGATACTCACGTTATCGTGAACGTGTGTGTGTGAGCTTGGGTGCGAGTGTTATAGGCATTTCACACCTGCCCACTATATAGTGTGATTATTATAGTTGTTGTGGAGACTGCGTTCTTCAACTGCTGATTCCTATACTATAGATTTTTAATCTGCAGGCCGCGGTGCTGTACTTTTTTAGGGTGTGTTATTTGCCCTTTCTAGCTAAGCTAATAGGTTCTCCATTTCTAGCAGCCCTAATCTGCGTTTTCCCTCTGTCAGGCATACCTTGTTCCACTCGAAATGCCCCTACCCTAGCATACCAAATACATTATTTTGTGGTGTACGTTCAATTAGTCTCTCCAATCGGCCAAAAGCCAAACATACACACATATTATTCCCAATGTGCACCAACAGCACACTACTTTCCCTAATATAAATATACACATATATATATATTCTAGAATGCACATTCTTCTTTCAATACACTGTACTATGAATTATTTCAGTTAACAATGTGGTTGGCCTAAAATCTAAGACCATCATCAGGGTTATTCAATAAAAGTTCCTATCGTTAAAAATGGTGCTAATTTTGCCCCAACCAATCAGATGTTAGCTTTCAAATGTTAAATAAAATCTGATTGTTTGGGGCAAAACTAGCACCATTTTAAACGATAAGAACTTTTATTGAATAAACCCATATTTTTTATGTTTATTTGATGTGAAAGGTAATTCATTTTAACATGATTCTCTTTCTAGGTTGGTTCTATAAGGACAGGCTAGTTTGTAATCTCATATCACAGGGGAATAGAATTCCCTTTTTTCCCTTCTCATTATTTAAGAAAGGGGGAAGATATGTGTTTCTCAATCCTTTATATAAACCCCAGGGAAAGCAGAATCTTATTAGCTATATTTTTCTCATTGAACAGTGCTGATGGTTAATGTATGTAATTCAAAAAAAATTAACATGATTTCACATGTTGATGAACCGAAAATACTTAATTGTATTTGGCTCTTCAAATGCAGACGTGGAACCAACTTTTGGTCTTTGTAGACTGACATCAGGATCAACAGTGAGAAACAGTTCATCTGTATTCTAAGGAAATATGTCCAGTGCAGATTCTTTCTAAGTGTAGCAATTGTCCCCTGGTGCTAACAGTAGGGATTCCCATGTAATGAAACTTGTTAGTCTCTATGTTCAATTTAGCAAGCTTCTTTTTTGTGCAATTGTAACAAAAAACCCATCACTTGAGGCTACAAAATAATGAGCAAGGCCTAATAACAAGCTCATGTACAACCTTTTCCTATTTATTAACATTCTTGTTATATTTTGGCTTTGGGGGAAGGGATATAAGTAATAAAATGCTGCCTTTTATGGTTTTTTTTATTTTATGGAAATTACATAAATTAAAGGGTGACAAAGAAGTATACTAAATTCCTGAAGGTACCAAGAGAAACAGAGGAAGGAAAACTGTGATACTAATTAGAAGTTAATTTTAGAATTGTGGTCAAAAGAACTAATCCATACTTTACTTTCAGATGGAAGTTTCTGATTGGAGGAAAAAACTTTAAAGGGCATCTCCACCCTAAATATTCAGTTTTCATATGTTGTAGTGTATCCCTAAGAACTATACCTACAGACCCTCGCTCCTCTGGCGCTCTGATCCGGCCCTCTATTTGCCTATAAGCGGAATGCAAAATAGCGGTTGGGGATGGGAAGGGATACCCTACTTTATATATAAACCATGTTACGCTAGGTGAAGCGCAGTCATGGAGGGATCAGGAGGATGGGAGGGAGAGAGGGAGGGAAATGGCTCCCCTGCACTTGTCACTCTTCTCTCAGAGGACAAGAAGAAAACAGAAACTTTTTGGACAGGAAGACACCTCCTACTCTTCAGTTTACTGCACTTTGGACAGCACTGCAGGAGAACCATAAGGGGCAGAGATGTAAGGTAAGAATTTGTTCAAACTACACAGTGGGCCAGTAGTGGGTTAAATTTTAGTTTGGGCTGGACATGCCCTTTAAAAAGATGAATTACAAAATTATAGTACAATTTGTATTAAAAAATTAAGGAATATTTAGGGTTATTCAATAAAAGTTCTTATTGTTTGAAATGGTCCTCATTTTGCCCCAACCAATCAGATGTAAGCTTACAAATGTTAAATAAGATCTGATTGGTTGGGGCAAAATGAGCACCATTTCAAACAATAAGAACTTTTATTGAATCTCCCTGTTAGATTTTTAAGCCAGGATTTTGAAAAATATATGTTTATAAAACAAGAAGGGCCTCATTTACCCAGACTTGCTGGGCAAATATATGGAGGTAAAGTCACTCTAACCAGTTCGCTACCGGTTAGCGCGACTTTAACTCCATAATAGTGTCAGATGCGCGGGTTACGCAAAAATCACCCGCACATCCGACGCCCGCGATTTAATATCACGTTAAAATCCCACAGTGGGTAAATCCCCTACCAGGATTTGCCCACATTCACGAACGCGATATGAAATTGCCAACAGGACTTTTACCCAGAGCGATAGGGGCTCTGGGAAAATGAGCCTGGAAATGCTTTATAGCTATTACAACCTCCGTTTAAAGTCTGGTACACACAGGTCAACAAGGACCCCACATCCCCGACCGTCAGATTGTAACTTTCACTTTGGTAAACTGCACACTTGAGCCTTATTTCCCCGAGTCTATCCGGTCCACTGATGCCATATTACCACATGGCTGAGCAGAGCTCAAAATGGCCTCCTGGGGGATTTATCTGTAGTGCAGCTTTGTGCTTAACAAAAAAAGGCTGCATGGAAAGATAAAGGAAATGTTTATCATCCCTCTGTAACGGAAGGCAGAATGTACTGTAAATAAAACACCCCCTGCTCTGTTTTTACTTTCACCATAATCAAGGGTAATAATAAATAGCAAAAATAACGGGACCATTATACAATATAAATACATTGAACATTTGTTTTGGCCGATAATTGGCCCGTGTATGGGCCCTTTATCGGACGAAACGGCTGGTCGTTCAGAGATCCACCCGGAGACCCGTTTTGACCTATAAAGTGCCCATATACCGGACGATTATCGGCCAAAACGAACGTTCGTACACATTGTGCGGCACGGGTCGGGACCTGCGATCGCACGTATGTACGAACCTTTATTCACTGGAAAAATTTCTCTTTAAAAACTGTAATCGTATCCATTCCTTCACAATAAAATGTGTTTTATACAACAGAACGGGTTATTGTACGTTACATAGGTGTTGTTTGATTGGTTAACTGAACAAAATGGCCCATTTGTTATTATTTAGAGGTCATTACAATATTGTTACACACATCGGGAAAAGCAGTTGCGTAAACATTTTTATGCGGAGATATACAAATAAATATTTACAGAAAATGCTTAGCTTTAACAAATTCACTAGAATGCGCTCAGCAGGGCCATTTGTCTTCTGTTCCCATCGTAATTCTCTTTAGTGGTAACTAATGACAACTGAGCATTTTTTCAGCTGCGAGTGAGTAAACAGATCCCCGGATCAGATCCCACCTTTACACAGTCCAGACACATCAGGGTATATATACCGATAACACACTTTCTGGCTTCATTTTACCACTGTGCGTATGAATGTATTTATTTTATTTCTTATATAGGGGAGTATTTATAAAGCCGCGGCATCGCTTTTTAGCGATCGCTCTCGTAAATTTACGATCAATTAATGAACGTTCGATCTTAGAATACCGTGTGGTAGTAAACTACCGCAATGGTATACTATGGTGATCGTAAATCTACGATTTCGTTATCGTAGATTTATGATCTGTATTGTAAATGTACGATCGGTAGCATAAATTTACGATCGTTAATCTCTGATCGGTTTGACAAATGTAAATTTACGATACCGATCGTTAAAGATGCTAAAAAGCGATACCGCGACTTTATAAATAAGGCCCATAGTGCTATATATTCTGCAGCACTTTACATTTATTTAATCCATTGAAATCAGTCCCTTTCCCAAAGAGCTTACAATCTAATAATTTTATGTCACACACACACAACCTATCAGTATATCTTTTATTGTGGGGGAAATTGGAGTACCCGGAGGTGTAAGGGGCATAACTACTAGCGATGGGTGAAACTCACCATTTTCGGATTCCCGGATTTCAGGAAAATCCCGAAGATCAGAAAATCCGAAAACGGAATGAATTTTTCGATTATTATCAAATGTTTGAGGCCATTTTCGAGCATTATAGCCTTGAACGTTCGATAATCCTCATATGATCTGAGACTACTTTCAAGTTTCCGATCATGTTTTTCAGGATTAACGAACATTCAAGGCTATAATCCTCGAAAATAGCCTCAAACATTCAAAAATAGGCTCTGAATGAATGAAATCTGGACGATCTGGGCGGATCATTCGGATTTTAAAACCGAGGGGTTCCGTGTTGGATCGGACCCGGATCCCATCTCTAGTAACTACCGGGGGAGCAGATCCTGCAGCTGCGGGGGGGCCCATATTCTTATCTCAGGGAGATTCAATAAAAGTTCTTATCATTTAAAAAGGTGCTAGTTTTGCCCCAACCAATCAGATCTTATTTAACATTTGTAAGCTTACATCTGATTGGTAGGGGCAAAATTAGCACCATTTTAAACGATAAGAACTTTTATTGAATAACCCTGACAGTCTCCTAGAAAACCACTGAAGATGAAGCACAGATAGGGGCCCCATCATAATTTTGCTGGGGGGCCCAGTGATTCCTAGTTATGCCACTAAAATCCACCCAAGCACAGGGTGTCATAAAGCAAAACCAAGGCTGAAAAATACCAACCAGCATTGTAATTTTATGGCTGCATTGTTATTTTACATCTGTGCCATTATTTTACATGACTGCATAAGAAAATAACACTATAATTACTAGAACTGAATTTGCAACCACATTAAAGGGCTGTTAACACTACATTGCTGCATCTTGCTAAATAGGTCCCTTTATACATGTGTTTAATGCACATTCTTATCTATCTCTAGTTTAACAATTTTACATCAATATTATTTTATATAGAAATACACAAAATTCATCATCTATTTTACATTTAATGGATGTTTTATGCTGCATGATTTATACTGGGAATAGGTGGCCATACATCAGTGCGATATTACTTACCCGATGCGACGTTCCTGCGATCTGGCCGGAACCACCTCTCCCGATCTTATATTCCACCGACATGCGATCGCAAAATGAATGGGATTTTGCGATCACATGTCGGTGGAATGTAAGATCGGGAGAGGCGGTTCCGGCAGGGTCGATGAACGTTGCGTGATCGCTCGGTCGGGTAAGTAATAACGCACTGATGTATGGCTTTAGATAGCCGTCATCAGAAAATCTTTGACCTTACTCTAGTCATTTGGCAAGTTCCTGTTAAAAAAATAATGTTGACAGTTCTGATCAACTTCACAGTATTTTAACTTACCGTGGGGATTGCGCCAAGTCTTTACTTCCAGTAGTTTATATAAATCTTATTTTGCAGCGAGATATTTGCCTCTGTTCCCTGACAGTGCTCATTAATTTTGTTTTGATTTAGATTTCATTTTGAAATAATCTAGATTGTCAGAGAATATGAAAAAAACACCTGGCACACTTTGTGCAAAGCTTTCTGTACTAAATGAGCTTTAGGGAATTCATAGATTTTGACAAAAAGAGCAAATGTGTTACTCTTCCTGCGATGCTTCTTACTGAAAACTACACATGCCGCCATTTTTTATCTTTAAGATTATGAGATAATAAAATGATTTCATTCTTTGGCACTCGTACAATATGATTTTGGTCCCAGATGCAAAATTACAAGAAGACATTTTTATTTGTGGACACAAAAAAGAAAGTATTTATCACGGGGGGTGTTGTTGGAAAATTGCCCAAGACTTCTGTGACCCTGGAGGTTGAACTTGTTCATGACAGTTTTACATTTAGCTAAGTACTTCTGCAATCAATCATGTTGAAAGGAGTAGTAGGATTCCTCATTGTAAAGTCCCTGTGAATCTAAAGGTTGTGAACCTGCGATGGGTCATTCACTCTAAATAATGTAGGCAATACTAGGCATAGCAATGAGCTTCTACTTAAATAGGGGAGAATCTGCAATACTTTATCTATAAATTATCATAATGAAGAGGACACAAACAGGATTAAATAAACCGTATCACACGAGGGAAACATTTGGTTATTCCTCTATGATTACGTGGTTTATTTTTAATGGCAGGAGATCTGAATGTTGAGTTTAGAAAAGGCGGACAATCCTTTAGATCCCATGCAGTGCATAACTTTGACTCTCTAGTTTTCCTGACAGACAATATTCTTCTTTTCTATGATAACATTGATTCCATACAATCTGCATATGGAAAAAAGGTTGAGCTAAAGCACTCAGAGTAATGAAATGATTAATGGGCCTTAACCATGTGAACCTAATACACAAATATGGAGTGTGGATAAGCAGAATGGTTCTAGAGACCCTTCTATATTTCCATAAAAGTTAGTTATTTAGAACAGGCCCTGTACAACTTAGCATCCTGAGATAACTAAATTCACCCTTTAATGATCAATGGGCAGTAAACACAATACGATATATCAGCCCGATGGACCATTGTTGCTGATTTCTGACCTGAGTCATTGTTCCCAATTCATTTTCATGGAAAACGATTTAATCTGTTTTATCGGACTTGTTGGTAAATCACAACTGACTGCGTGGCCTTCGGTGGCTCTGGCACTTTATTTTCCACAGAATAGATTCGATTAGTAGATATGTCTGTGAGAATTTTGGGAAAAATATACTTGACACATTGTCATTAGCAGCTATAGAGTCTCAGAGTCACTAGGTTTATGACTTCATATATCCTTTTATTGCATCATATGTCATTTTATGGCATCATATGTCCTTTTATTGTATCATATGTTTTATCATAAACAAAAGCTGTATTAATACACATGTTCTTATTGGGGCAGGTCACTTTCCTCTGGATCATCTGAAGATATTAAAGGAAGAGTAAAGAATGGACATTTACCTTTATTCAGAGTTCACTATAATGAGTCTACATCCACTTAAATGAAAATAAGTGCACAATTGTTAAAAAAAATAACTAATTAAAATATTTCTGGGCATTTTGTAAAAATGCTATTTCCTCCTGCATTGTTACCTTTAATCAGGCCATAAAGATAAGGAATGATACACCAGAGATTGCAATGTTTACCCAATCCATCCCATACCATCTCAAAAGAAAACTCAATGTAATTCCTGAATGGACACAGTACTAACAAGTAACAATACACCTATTTCTTATTTATCAAGGACTATTTCTGGTTGAGTAACTGTAGGTGTAAATATATATTGTATTTCTTCCTTTATCAATGAGTCAAACAAAGATACTACAACATTTCCTGATGTACCAAATACATCAGCTTCATAATAAGCCCCTTTCACAAGTAACGTTACTAGTAATGGGAAGCTATCGCCTGGGACGGAGGAACTGAGTCAGTTGAGTGCAGTTTCCTTCCCCTCATTTTAAATGTTTTCTTCTAAGTAGTTCCATCTCACTAAGCTATGCCAAGACTTGCATTGGAGTCCACAGCAGTAGAAAAACAATGTGACGGTCTACTGAGCTAGGATAACGGCTGATTAAAAAGGGTCTAACTGCTCCTTGGCGCACTGCAGGAAGGAAACAAGAGTTGACTGGAAATGATGTTCTGTGTTAAGATAGTAGGACATGCCATGATTGCATTAATATTTATTTCAAGCCAACTCTTCTGAGAAGATTGGAAATGAAATGGAACATTAAAAACAAGAGCAGAAAGCAGAACATCTTTTTTTTTGTTTTTTTTTCCTTGTTACATTTTCAAAAGCTTGTTATAAATGCAGCACAGTCTTTGTACTTAGAAAAAAACAAACTTAAAAATGGATAATACTTGTATAACTCTTTCGAAATATAAAGATCATCTTTATTTTACTACCCGGTAAGTACTATGCATCCAATCGATACAGATTATGGAAAAGTACACTGGTGAAAAAAAGAGAGCAAACAGGGAAAAACATTATAATGCAGAGATTAAGATTCTGCAGCGGTGGTTGTAATGGATGAATTAAAATTGCATATCCCAGGGAGTAACTAAGTGATACTGCTCTGTCCCCAGCTGATTTAGTGTAGTGAAATATATTAATTCTCTCTGTGCACAGCACATTCTCTTAAAGAAAAAGGAAACTAACAGGGTTATCCAATAAAAGTTCTTATCGTTTAAAATGGTGCTAATTTCACCCCAACCAATCAGATGTTAACTTTCAAATGTTAAATAAGATCTGATTGGTTGGGGCAAAATTAGCACTATTTTAAACTATAAGAACTTTTATTGAATCTCCCTGTAAATTTCTAAATAAAAAGATGACAAAATACAAAATACTTAATAAAAATATGGGCTAAAATAATAAATTAAAAAATTAAAGAAAAATGATTAACACTAAATAAAAAGAATACTGTATTAAAATGAATAAATACTAAACAAAAAGAATATAAACTAAATAAAAATACTTAAATACCCAGAAACATAATAAAATACACTTAATAAAAAGAAATCTAAATGGAAAATGATTTACATTTGGCTTTGTTTTAATATTTATAAAAATGGACTAGGGTTAGCAGAACCCACTTTGTTTGTTCCAGTGTACATGACTAGAGATGAAGACAACTTGTGAGCTTCTTTCCGATTGTGGTTCCACGGAACCTATTGAAGTTCCAAAAATCGGATTGAATCCGAATTTTTGGAGTTTCGATAGCATTTTCGATTTTTCAATAGAAATTGAAATTTTTCAATAGAAATTGAAATTTTTCAATAGAAATTGAAATTTTTTAATAGAAATTCAAATTTTCAATGAAAAGTTCAGTTTCAAAAATTTTGTTTTCGATAGAAACTGCAACAATGTTTGAATTCATGATAAAAAAACAGCATCCAAAGATGCACCTATTGATACATTGCCACTTGAGCCCAAATTTTCTTACTTGGTAGGCTGCTTAGTTAGATTTATTAAGTAAATAATAGGAATCCCCATTCCTTTTTTTTTGTTTCTCTGTTTTTATAAAATCCATAACCTGTCAACAAAATATCCCCTTAATGCCCTAGCAGTTTATGGAAATGAAAAACTAGTCCCACTGAAATCATATTATATTCCAGCCTTTCACTAGTGTTATGGTTAAAAATATTGCAGTCTATAACTGTTTCTCTGTGTCTGAGTCTATCCAACCAGCCATCTGTTATCAATTTTCTAACAAACATATGTTTTGTGGAGAGATGTCAGGTTTTCTCAAGTGACTGTAATAAACATCCTCATGATATTAATGTCAGAGTCAAATGAACTTAAAAGGTTCCCTGTTGTTATTATTAAAGAAAACTAAATATAAAACAGAGTTCAGGAAATCCCCATATTATGAATACCTCAACCATTAAAGGGTATGTCCACCAATTTTTTTAACATTCATTTTTACTGTTTAACTGAAGAACGGGAGGTAAATGCCCTATGTCTTACCTACTGTTCTTCATTAAAACATACAGGAGAGAGCACATAACTCTCATTATATTCCAGTGCCGGCTTCTCACTGATAGTCTTCGATGTATCCATGCTCCATTGCACTGTATGCACAATGCAAGGGACTGGGGATGCATCCAAGACTGTCAATGGTGTCAGAGACTTCACACTTGAGAAAGGACCTAGACTGTCTGAAACATGTAGTGTGCACAATAAATGCACTTGTGTTATAAGCAAAACTCTTGAGTTCGCATGATTCATTGGTTGCTCCATATGCTTTCATACTATATCGTATCTATGTCATGGAACAGATACTGGGGCAACCTGTGACTATTGGTATGGTGTAGGTACCTGGAATCTTATATGTTGGAGACTGTCAGCGGCGATGCATGATTCGTGGGTAAGTTCTGTCCTCTCTCCTGCACATTTTACTAAAGAACAGGGGGTAAGACATAGCACATTTATCCCCTGTTCTACAGTTAAACAGTAAAAAGGAATGTTAAAAATCGGTGGACAAACCTTTTAAATTCATTAATTTCAACATGCTGTAGGGTAAAGGTTAAGGGGGGGATAAGTTATTAGAAATGGCTGAAAAGTTTTACATTTTCAAAATATTAGCTTTTTGTATTCATGAGAAAAGAGCTAAAAACTTTAAAGTTAGGCATAAGGTTAGGGAAAAGAATATGTATGTGGCCTTTAATACTGGGCTTCAGTAGTTTGTGGGGAATGAGACAATAGTTATAAAGTAAAATGAACACCCTTACAGTGCAGTTTCATTGAAGTATGGCAGTGCCATCCCATTTGCAGCTCTTATCAGCTTTGCTTAGGTAAAATGTGATTTATTACCTTGTTCTGCACATATACATTTCATGGCTGTCAGCACCCTGCATTGGGAAACTACACATTTCCTTTGCTGCCTTCTTTGAACTCTGCACCAAACTGCTTCAATCTGTGACCTCCCCCTGCTTCCATGAGTAGCTGCCTGCCTAACACCAAGAGGCTTTTCTTGGATTGGCCAGGTTAGCTCTCAATCTTGACTCTGGGTGAACCACAAGTGAGAATAGGAGACTGAGTGGGCACTCACATGACATTGGGATATCACATGTGTTCTGCTGTTTACAATATATAGAATATATAGTACAACAGCCCAATTTTCTATATATTGTGTGTTACATTGAAGGTTTGACCAAGCCTTCTGGGTAATTGTATTCCACCCAAAGTTAGGTCATGTGCTCGTTTGAGCAAAGTACTTTAAACTAGAGATATCTGTTGTATTCAATTAGATCAACTGGACTTAAAGTTTAGTTCTTGAAGACGTTTCGCTAGTCATCTGACTGGCTTTCTCAATTCAGAATGACTTGTACAAGAAACTTTGGCAATTATGTACCCTGGAAAATCCCAATTAGCATATCACAGCCAAGTGCTAAGGGAGTGATTGGATAGTGGCTAAGAGGTGTTATAGGAACGCCCAGAGTAAGGTGTCAAGCATATTTAAACTAGAGAGTCAGCTTCAAGCATTCAGGCCACACAGGAGAAGCTGTCAGCTCATGTAGCCAAAAAGGCAAGTACCAGTAGGTTAGGACCCAGTTAAAGAAAGCAACCTTGACGTGGTGACTGGGTTTAAACTAATTTGGCCAACTTATTGAACTAATTGCTTTTATTTATCCAGGGTTTAGCAGACTGTTTGTAGTAGCAACCTTATGGAGGTAGCCAGTATGCAATTAGAATTGTTTGTGCACTAGAATTCTGTTTTTTGTATGTTCTGCTGCTCCTCATGATTGACAGAACTATCCTCCTATCACAGCTATAACTAACCAAAATTAAAAGTAAAGCATTATAATGTTCTGGAAAATCTGTGACACTTGGGAGGTATGCAATTAACTTTCAAGTTTCATGATAACATTTTGATAGAAATGGACTAGAACAAGAACTCGAACCTGAGTTTGAGCCAAACTATTCAAATTTGCACGAATTCGGACTTCTTGAACTATCCCGAACCCAGATTTTTGATATTTTCGGACTTTCAATAAAAATCGAATGTTCGTCCATTCGAATATGCGAGTAAAATGCCTATTATACCTATACGCGAGCATCAAATCCATTAAAACCTATACGCGAGCATCGAATCCGTGAGTAAAATATCCATGGTATCTAGGCGCGAACATCGAATCCACGAGTAAAGTGTCCATTAAAGCCTATACGAGAACATCAATTCTGCGAGTAAAATGTACATGATACCTAGGCGTGAACATCGAATGTTCGAACGCGAGAGCTCGAAAATAGCACGAGTGAGAGTAAAATTGATTTTTCGAATGTCCTGGATATTCGAACATGTTCCCCAGACCATTTCCCAGGTCCCACAGCCATTTACATTAAGTTAACATTAAAGAGGAACTGTGGTCCAAAAATGACTTTAGGTAAATTGATAGGAATTGCTCTCCTGAGAGTTTTTGCAATTTATTTCCATTGTTTATTTTTTTTAGTGTGTGATATGGCAGCAGCATCACCAGGTCCCCTGCACTTCTGGCTTCCTGCTCTGAAACCTGTCAGTCAATCTGACATTTCTATAAATGTACTGTAATAATTTCTGCAAAAAATGACTACTTGGCATAAGGGATTGTGTACAATTACATCCCAGAGTTATAATTGCATAATAAAGGTTAAAGGGGGACTAAAGTCTCCAGACAACATTGTTCCAATACACAAAGAACATTGACAAAGATACAATAAGCTGTTTATCACCTATCCTTTTGCTGGTAATTGACCCATGGGTACTAGAGGTCACCTCCCATAAACTCTTTATTTTGGTGGAAGTCTTAAAATCTTAAGGTCTTAAGATTTTACTTACCTGACCGAACGCTCAAGCGATGTTCCTTCGATCCTGCCGGAACCGCTTCTCCCGATCTTACACTCGACCGACATGCATGTCGGTCGAATGTAAGAACGGGAGAAGCGGTTCCTGCAGCATCGATGAACATCGTGTGAGCGCTCGGTCGGGTAAGTAAAATCTTATAGATGTATGGGCACCTTATGTGTACGCAGTACATTACACATGCTCTTTAGTGCACAGCAGATAAAAACAAGGAAGCTGCAGTTTTGCTTCTTAGAATCTAAAAGCCAATTATATTAGTCACAGATTATGCTACAAAAGATCCTGCCTCTGAAAAAGAGAACAGAGATTTAGCATTGTTAAAACAGTTTTTAGATTCCTTCCCATATTTTCCATAGCCTTTAATACAAAAAAATAAAAGTAATGCTTGCAAATTATTTCCTATAATAAACAAACAAAACCATTTCTTTATAACCTGTGACTTCATGGGCATTGTGTTTCAAACCTGCTTAGCTTTAGTCTGCTGAGCCACCAGCTGACTATTTTTATATTGTTCTTGGCAGGCATTACACAATGCACGCTGGTTGAAAAATAAACGCAGGCTAGCAAGCAGCTTCAAAGTTAAGTTCTCCTTTAAGTTTATTTCAAATGAAAAATCTTTCATACCTAGTCAGAAATGTTATAAGCATACATACCAACAGATATAATACTAATAGATCTGTCACCATAGAAGGAGCCATTTAAATTTCTAATAAGGGGAGATAAACACAGGTTAAATGTTCCTAAATGTGTTTTCTACAAGTCTGCAGGAATGTAAAGGTTAATGCTAAAATGTATTTTATTAACATGTTATTATAAGAGATGTCCGAACTTCGCAAAATCCGGTCCGCTCGAGGATCCGCGAATTTTCGAGAAGATTCGAAAATCCGCGAGTGGACCCATTAAAATGAAAAAATCCTCGAAAATACGAGAAATCCTCGTAATTTCGAAAATTTTCGAAAGCGTGGTTCGGAAAAAGTTTGGAATGTGGAAAAGCGGAAAATCCGCGATATCCGCCGTTCGCAAATGAGGTAAATCCGCCGCGGATCCGGGTTCGGATCCGCGAACTGGGCCATCACTAGTTATTATGTCATTGTAATTTGTGACACAAGCAGTAGCTGTACCTTTCTGAAGGGCCCAATAATGACCTGTGGTATCTATACCATGGTTAAGAAATAGGCCTCAAATGTTCTAAAAGAGATGAGCCCGGCAGAATCTGGGTATCCTAATATAAAAAAATACAAAGCCTGTTGCATATATAAAAATCTATAGGAAATGTCAGAAGTAATTTAGATAAATACTCATTAAATGTCACCCGACCTGAAGTATATTGCTTATTAGATTGACAGACCTGAATTATAGTCCGTTAAGGTGGATATTGCTTTAATTATTTTTCATTTATTCCCTCTCGTGCTGCCATCAATCTTAACAGCAACCTGGCTCTGCTTTTCTATGCTTCCTACGAGGGCATTCGATTGGCACACAATAGACAATGTAATTTATTTGTGAGCATAAAGCCAAGTGCTAAAATAATCACTGGGTCCATTTACCAAGCCATATATCTTATCCTTCTTTTAAAATAAAAAAATATAAATATCTGCAAAGGAAAATGTCTCAGGGACAGAGTTGCTCCTCTGTTTGATGGAGATAACTATTGTCTAGTCAATAAAATACATTGATAGCGCAGGTAAACTTTTGCAACTCATATTGCATAAACTTATTGGTAACCCATAGCAACCAATAAATCAGCAGTTGCAGGAAACCTAATTAAAGCAAAGCTCTTATTGATTGTAAAATTGACAATAGCTTTGCGGATTACGCCTACCTGCGGAGTAATAAACATAGCAATTAATCAGCACCATTCTATTTTAGTCTTATTGAAAGTGATTAAAAAAAGCTAATTTCTGATTGGTTCATTTGGGTTATTTCTCTTTATATTCTATAATATAAAGTAACATGTTATTTACTAGTACGACAAACCCAGAGAAAGATGCATTAAATAATAGCTCCATTGAGATACCTTGATAAAACCAATGGAAACAAATTCAACTTAAGTGGTACTAGATAGAATGCTAATGTGGAAATATCAATATAAGAACACAAAGTGAATTTTTCAAAGTGTTCTAGAAGAACCTAATGGGTTTGGAGATTTATGGAGTCTGGGAGATGTTAACATGAAGTTACTCGTAGCATATAAGGAAGGATAACCTCAGGGAGATTTGTATCAAATATACAGTAAAATCAGCCAGGAAAACCTTTTTTAAGGGAAACTACACATTTTTGATCATTTCTAAAAATGATTTATTTTTATTCCACACACCTCAGTAATTCTACATATTTTTGTAATTTCTACAACTGCTAGATTGTATTTCCTTTAATAGTATGGTCAGCACACAGTGAGCTGTCATTTGGTCCTTATACCCCCAGGGTGTTAACTTTATTGGAAACTTCGAATTTCTACATTATTGGCTGATTGAAACATGATTAGATGTTTACTGAGCATCTGATTGCCCATAGGTTTGGGGTCAAGGGAAAGTACAGTAACTTACACTATTAGGTGTTTTGCACCCAGGAACAAATCCATGGATGGGCAGATTAAGGTTATTGAAATGGGAAAATATCATGTTTTGTTCCTAAAAGCATTTCTACTGAACATTCCCTTAAAGGGTAACTGTGGTCTCCATACAAGTGTGTCCTATATGCCACATACACAGTACCTTCCAAACAAGCCTAGGATGATGTCTTTAGCTTGTCTGCTTCTTAAGTTATAGGCTTGTAAAGTTACAGTCAGACTAAACAAAGTGCATGACTGCCAAATGATGTGATATGTAAGAAGCCCCACCTCCCCTCAAAAAACAATCTTTTCTGAAGCTATATAAAGACAGTTACAGCAGTTGAATACAACTGGGCATGCTCGTGCCAAAGGCATGGTGGAAGGAATAATGGTGCTGGTGATGACCCAGTGATAGCTGGAAACACCACCCTTTGTACTGCTTTAGTTTGCATAGTTTGTAGCTAGAAGCATGATCCTGGAGTCTTTTTAAAGGTAGTAATGCACTCTTTTTGACAAAGGGCAATTGAATGGAGACCACAGTTTCCCTTTAAACAGAGAACTAAAGATCATATGCAATTCAGATGGATTCTATAATTGCTAGCAGATAGCTTTATTTCTCATGTCTGGATGACATCATCAATCACTGTTAAGGTTTATGGTTATAGATTATGTTTAGTTTTTCTTACTGATTTTCTTGATTTGAGAGAAGGTACCAAATCTGCTGTAATCACCCAGTAGTAGTTACAAGCCTCGGGGCTTGAGAAACACTGTTAAATAGCTGATTTATCCACAAAACTGATAATTTAAGCTGTTAAAGAACCAGCTATAGAATATACAACATAGAATCGATCGATTTTAGTTTATTTACATTTTAACATTAGTTCTCCTTTAGCCTGCGCCACACTCTAAACGCACGGTAACGTTTGTGGAACACATGATCGTAATGCAGCGCCTTTCAAGCACATTACTTGCGTTGTGTTTGCACTTTGCCAATAATCTGTTATTAGAGCACGAAAAAATGATGATTGCATTTGCCCTGAAAATAGATCGCCACCCACGTATAAATGCACTGGCATGCAATTCTCACACGCAAAACACAACTGGAAGCATGTGACAATCCCTTTAAGTGTTTATTTCCAGACGCACAGAGAGAGGAAGGAACATTTTAAAAAATGTATTACCAGCCAGATGGGGAACCAGAATAATATTCTGACAGTACGGGGGAGAGAGGTTTAGGAAAGGACAAGGTAATCTGAGCAGATGTATAGAGGATAAAATGAGGTGATGAAATGTGTGTCTTGGGTTATTCAGTTAAAACCTGTCATTTGTAATAAAAAATAACTAAGAGAACATTATCTTAATTCTACGGTAAATCAAAGCAGATTTTTTGGTAATGTTGTTGAGGAAAGAACAAAAGGTCAATTTAAAATAAACTAAGATAATATCTAAATGTGGCATAGTCGGAAATTTTTCTACTATATACTGGACCAAACATATTTACTGTACCCCTGTACATATATATATATAATATAATATATAAGTGCGATATTTTATAATGGGAGCTGCAGTGGTATATAGGGATGGCATAGAACTCGAACCCGAGTTTGAGCCGAACTTTCGAGTTCCGGACGGACCTTGTAGTTATCCACCCCTGTATTCACACATCTTGAGACCCAACAGTCCTTTAACCTTCCTTGTGAGACCCAACAGTCCTTTTAAGGAGTATCCTTCCTTGTGAAACCCAACAGTCCTTTTAAGGACTAACCTTCCTTGTGAGACCCAAAAGTCCTTTTAAGGACTAACCCCCCTATAAGTCCTTTGGACAATTTTTGTGTTAGACCTTTTAGAGGTCTAGGTGTCCTGTTTTTTGGTTTGTTTCTGTATCTGTGTGTCAGCGTCTGTGTGTTTGTGTAACTGACAGTGCTGCGTTCAACAGCAATCAGCAGCTTTTGCTGTCTGATCTGCTGTCAGTTGTGTCAGTTGTTGCTGTTTGCTGTTTGTTTGCTGTCAGTTGTGTGCTTGCCTGGCTCCGCAATAATGTTGTCAAACTGAAGTGAATCTACTGCTACTCAATGGTGCTGTTCCTACAAACCCTATCTCCTTCCTTGTGAAGGTTCTCATTCATCCAGGTCATGGTATATCTGTTGTATTCAATTAGATCTACTGGACTTGAAATGTAGTTCTTGAAGACGTTTCGCTAGTCATCCGACTGGCTTTCTCAATTCAGAATGACTTGTACAAGAATCTGTGGCAATTATGTACCCTGGAAAATCCCAATTAGCATATCACAGCCAGGTGTTAAGGGTGTGATTGGATAGTGGCTAAGAGGTGTTATAGGAACGCCCAGAGTAAGGTGTTAAAACAGCATTGTACATAGCAGACAGTTGGTGTCGAACCCCCCCACCTCTATTTAGGCTTGGTTTCTTTATTTTCACATAAATGGCCTCCTTAACACCTCTCTTGAACCAGTCACATTCCTTCGCCAGTATGTTAACATTACAATCTTCAAAGGTATGTCCTTTATCCTTAAAATGCAGATACACAGCTGAGTCCTGACCCGAGGAATTGGCTCTTCTGTGCTGGGCCATACGTTGATGCAGTTGCTGTTTGGTCCCCCCCACATACAAATCAGAGCATTCTTCACTGCACTGCACTGCATATATGATGTCGCTTTTCTTGTGTTTAGGTATTGGGTCTTTCGGATGTACCAATTGCTGCCTCAGTGTGTTGTTCGGTTTAAAGCAGACAGGGATACGATGTTTTTTGAAAATTCTTCTTAATTTCTTGGAGACCCCTGCTACATATGGGATGACCATGTTCTTCCTCCTGTCTTGCTTTTCCCCTTCACTGTTGGTTTTCGTGTTCTTTTCTTTCCTTCTACTTCTTTTGACAAAGGCCCAGTCTGGATATCCACAAGTTTTAAGGGCTCCTCTGAGATGTTTCATTTCTTTAGCCTTCGCCTCTGTGCTAGTGGGGATGTTCTCAGCTCTGTGTTGCAGGGTTCTGATGACACCCAGCTTGTGATCTAAAGGGTGGTGGGAGTCACACATCAAATACTGATCTGTGTGTGTTGGTTTTCTGTAAACCTCTACTTCCAGTTTACCATTTTCCTTAACTTCTACCAAGCAGTCCAAGAAAGCCAGTTTGTTGTTTTGTACCTCTTCCCTTGTGAATTTAATGTTTTGGTCCACCGCATTAATGTGTTCTGTGAAAGCTTGTACTTCCTTCTGGTGGATTTTAACCCAGGTGTCATCAACATATCTGAACCAGTGGCTGGGTGCTATGCCCTTAAAGGTATTAAACGCCTGTGTTTCTACCTCCTCCATGTAAAGGTTGGCCACAATAGGTGAAACTGGAGATCCCATAGCACATCCATGTTTTTGCTTATAGAACTTATCCCTGTATTTGAAATTGGTGGTATTCAGGCACAAGTCCAACAAGGAACACACCTGTTCTGGGTTGAGATCAGTTCTGCTGGTAAGCGTGCTGTCTTGGCCCAGCCGTTTTCTCACCATGTCAACAGCCTCCTTGGTGGGTATACAAGTGAAGAGAGATGTCACATCATAGGACACCATAGTTTCTTCTACACCGAGTACTATATTTTCAATCTCCTTCCCCGCTTTCCCTTGCACGAAGCATACTCTGAGGGAGAGAAGCCAATGGGGTGTGGGGTCTGTCCGGTGGGGCCAAGCCTGCCTGGCTCTGCAATAATGTTATCAAACTGAAGTGAATCTACTGCTACTCAATGGTGCTGTTCCTACAAACCCTATCCCCTTCCCTGCTTTCCCTTGCACGAAGCATACTCTGAGGGAGAGAAGCCAATGGGGTATGGAGTCTGTCTGAAGAGGCCAAGCCTGCCTGGCACCGCAATAATGTTGTCAAACTGAAGTGAATCTACTGCTACTCAATGGTGCTGTTCCCACAATCCCTATCTCCTTCCCAGCTTTCCATGGCACGAAGCATACACTGAGGGAGAGAAGCGAATGGGGTGTGGGAAAAGCCTAAATAATTATGTTTGTAGTCAACGTCATTTGTAAAAATAAAACACAGAGATTTGTTTAGTTTAACTTTTTTAGTAAACGTAAACACCTGTTTCTTCGGTGCTTACATATTATTAATAATAATAATAATAATAAAATAATTCAAAAATAATATATATAAACAATAATAATAACAATAACAAACAAACACGGTGCAACATGGTGCTAAAAAACAAAAAAAACCCAGCACCTATTTATTTTTAAAAATTTTGCGCTTAATGCGCAGAATGTCTTTGTGCATGGAGAGCAAGCGCCCCTCCATGCGCCTCTGCCTGCTCTCCATGCACTTCAGACGCCGCTCAATATTTTCCAGCTGGCATGCTGGTCCCTGCTGGCGTGCTGGTCCCTCCTGGCATGCTGGTCCCTGCTGGCATGCTGGTCCTTGCTGGCGTGCTGGTCCCTCCTGGCATGCTGGTGCCTGCGGTGCTGGCGGTGGTGGTGGTGGTGAAGGGGAAACAGGAGGCTGCACCTGGGGCCTTCGTGGGGGTGCTGGTGGAGGTGACCCTCCCTCCTCTGCATCAAATGTAAATTTTGTGAATATTTTTCATGTGTACTAACATTAAAGGATATGTCCACCTGAAAAATTAACATTGCCTAAAGTAAAAGAGCCCATTTAAATATGCATGATACCTTTTATGGATTTTGTCTGTGTGCCCTAGTTTGTCCGATGTATGTGCTGTAAGATCCGCTTGGCACATTGAATATTCATGTTGCTGCCTTCCCAATAGCAGGTAGTCCGACGTGCTTGCCATCCCGCACATGCGCAGATCCACCCATGCTGCGTCGGACTCGTCGACCCTGCCCGCCCGAGGGGATTAAAACGGAACATCCCGTTCCGGAATGGATTCGTAGGTCTCGGGTCTACACACACACACACACACACACACGCACACACGCACGCACACGCACACGCACACGCACACGCGCACACACACACACACACACACACACACACACACACACACACCTCTCTCTATCTCTATCTATCTACCTCTCTACCTCTCTATCTCTCTCTATCTCTATCTCTATCTATCTATCTCTATCTATCTCTATCTATCTATCTCTATCTATCTCTATCTCTATCTATCTATCTCTATCTATCTATCTATCTCTATCTCTCTCTCTATCTATCTATCTCTATCTCTCTCTCTATCTATCTAAGATGAGATAGATAGAAGATAGATGAGATAGAGAGATACGCGCTCGCGCTCCGCGCGCGCGCTCGCGTCGCTCGCTCGCGCGCGCGCTCGCGCGCGCGCTCGCGCCGTCGCTCGCTCGCGCGCTCGCGCGCGCGCTCGCTGCCGCGCGCTCGCGCGCGCTCGCTCCGCGCTCGCGCGCTCGCGCGCTGCGCGCGCGGGCTCGCTGCGCGCGCTCGCTCGCGCGTCGCCGCTCCCCGCTCGCTCGCGCGCGCGCGCGCGCGCGCGCGCTCGCCGCGCGCTCGCTCGCTCGCGCGGCGCGCGCTCCTCGCGCGCTCGCTGCGCGCTCGCTCGCGCGCTCGCTCGCGCGCTCGCTCGCGCGCCTCGCGCGCGCGCGCTCGCCCGCTCGCCGCGCGCTCGCGCGCGCCGCCGCGCTCGCTCGCGCTCTCGCTCCGCCCGCTCGCGCGCGCGCGCGCGCGCGCGCTCGCTCGCCCGCGCTCGCTCCGCCGCTCGCTCGCGCGCGCGCGCGCTCGGGCGCGCGCGCGCTCGCTCGCTCGCGCCTCGCTCGCGCGCGCGCGCGCGCTCGCTCGCGCGCTCCGCGCGCCGCGCGCTCGCTCGCTCGCGCGCTCGCTGCCGCGCTCGCCGCGCGCTCGCTCGCGCGCTCGCGCGCCTCGCTCGCGCCGCGCGCGCTCGCGCGCGCGCTCGCCGCGGCGCTCGCGCGCTCGCGCGCTGCTCGGCGCGCTCGCGCGCAGCGCTCGCTCGCCGCGCGCTCGCGCGCGCGCGCGCTCGCTCGCGCGGCTCGCGCGCAGCTCGGCGCGCTCGCTGCGCGCGCTCGCGCGCGCGCTCCTCGCTCGCGCGCGCTCGCGCGCTCGCGCTCGCTCGCGCGCGCTCCGCCGCGCTCGCGCGCTGCGCCTCGCTCGCCCGCTCGCTCGCTCGCGCGCGCGCTCGCGCTCGCTCGCGCGCGCGCTCGCGCGCTCCGCTCGCGCGCGCGCTCGCGCTCGCTCGCTCCGCGCGCGCTCGCGCTTCGCTCGCTCGCGCGCGCGCTGCGCCTCGCTCGCTCGCGCGCGCGCTCGCGCTCGCTTCTCGCGCGCGCGCTCGCGCTCGCTCGCTCGCGCGCGCGCTCGCGCTCCTCGCTCGCGCGCGCGCTCGCGCTGCTCGCTCGCTCGCGCTCGCTCCCGCTCCGCGCTCGCGCTCGCTCTCGCTCCTCGCTCGCGCTCGGCTCGCCTCGCTCGCTCGCGCTCGCTCGCGCGCGCTCGCGCGTCGGCGGTCGCCCGCGCTCGCGCGCGTGTGTGTGTGGTGTGTGTGTGTGTTGTGTGTGTGTGTGGTGTGTGCGCGTGTGCGTGTGCGTGTGCGTGTGCGTGCGTGTGTGCGTGTGTGTGTGTGTGTGTGTGTGTAGACCCGAGACCTACGAATCCATTCCGGAACGGGATGTTCCGTTTTAATCCCCTCGGCGGGCAGGGTCGACGAGTCCGACGCGCATGGGTGGATCTGCGCATGTGCGGATGGCAAGCACGTCGGACTACCTGCTATTGGGAAGCAGCAACATGAATATTCAATGTGCCAAGCGATCTTACAGCACATACATCGGACAAACTAGGCACACAGACAAAATCCATAAAAGGTATCATGCAATATTTAAATGGGCTCTTTTACTTTAGGCATGTTAATTTTTCAGGTGGACATATCCTTTAATGTTATACACATGAAAAAAATTTCACAAAATTTACATTTGATGCAGAGGAGGGAGGGTCACCTCCACCAGCACCCCCACGAAGGCCCCAGGTGCAGCCTCCTGTTTCCCCTTCACCACCACCACCACCGCCAGCACCGCAGGCACCAGCATGCCAGGAGGGACCAGCACGCCACAAGGACCGCATGCCAGCAGGGACCACATGCCAGGGAGGACCAGCACGCCAGCAGGGACCAGCATGCCAGCTGGAAAATATTGAGCGGCGTCTGAAGTGCATGGAGAGCAGGCAGAGGCGCATGGAGGGGCGCTTGCTCTCCATGCACAAAGACATTCTGCGCATTAAGCGCATTTTTAAAAATAAATAGGTGGCTGGGTTTTTTTTGTTTTTTAGCACCATGTTGCACTTGTTTGTTTGTTATTGTTATTATTTTGTTTATATATTTATTTTTGAATTATTTTATTATTATATTATTATTAATAATATGTAAGCACCGAAGAAACAGGTGTTTACGTTTACTAAAAAAGTTAAACTAAACAATCTCTGTGTTTTATTTTTACAAATGACGTTGACTACAAACATAATTATTTAGGCTTTTCCCACACCCCATTCGCTTCTCTCCCTCAGTGTTGCTTCGTGCCATGGAAAGCTGGGAAGGAGATAGGGATTGTGGGAACAGCACCATTGATAGCAGTAGATTCACTTCAGTTTACAACATTTTGGCGGTGCCAGGCAGCTTGGCCTCTTCAGACAGACTCCATACCCCATTGGCTTCTCTCCCTCAGAGTATGCTTCGTGCAAGGGAAAGCAGGGAAGGGGATAGGGTTTGTAGGAACAGCACCATTGAGTAGCAGTAGATTCACTTCATTTGATAACATTATTGCAAGCGCAGGCAGGCTTGGCCCCACGGACGACCCCACCCACCCCATTGGCTTCTCTCCCTCAGAGTATGCTTCGTGCAAGGAAAGCGGGGAAGGAGATTGAAAATAAGTACTCGGTGTAGAAGAAACTATTGTGTCCTATGATGTGACTCTCTCTTCACTTGTATACCCACCAGGAGGCTGTTGACATGGTGAGAAACGGCTGGGCCAAGACAGCACGCTTACCAGCAGAACTGATTCAACCCAGAACAGGTGTGTTCCTTGTTGGACTGTGCCTGAATACCACCAATTTCAAATACAGGGATAGTTCTATAAGCAAAAACATGGATGTGCTTATGGGTCTCCAGTTTCCACCTATTGTGGCCAACCTTTACATGGAGGAGGTAGAAACACAGGCGTTTAATATCCTTTAAGGGCATAGCACCCAGCCACTGGTTCAGATATGTTGATGACACCTGGGTTAAATCCACCAGAAGGAAGTACAAGCTTTCACAGAACACATTAATGCGGTGGACCAAAACATTAAATTCACAAGGGAAGAGGTACAAAACAACAAACTGGCTTTCTTGGACTGCTTGGTAGAAGTTAAGGAAAATGGTAAACTGAAGTAGAGGTTTACAGAAAACCAACCACACACAGATCAGTATTTGATGTGTGACTCCCACCACCCTTTAGATCACAAGCGGGTGTCATCAGAACCCTGCAACACAGAGCTGAGAACATCCCCACTAGCACAGAGGCGAAGGCTAAAGAAATGAAACATCTCAAGGAGCCCTTAAACTTGTGGATACCAGACTGGGCCTTTGTCAAAAGAAGTAGAAGGAAAGAAAAGAACACGAAACCAACAGTGAAGGAAAAGCAAGACAGAGGAAGAACATGGTCATCCCATATGTGCAGGGGTCTCCAAGAAATTAAGAAGAATTTCAAAAACATCGTATCCCTGTCTGCTTTAAACCGAACAACACACTGAGGCAGCAATTGGTACATCCGAAAGACCCAATACCTAAACACAAGAAAAGCGACATCATATAGGCAGTGCAGTGCAGTGAAGAATGCTCTGATTTGTATGTGGGGGGGACCAAACACAACTGCATCAACGTATGGCCCAGCACAGAAGAGCCAATTCCTCGGGTCAGGACTCAGCTGTGTATCTGCATTTTAAGGATAAAGGACATACCTTTGAAGATTGTAATGTTAACATACTGGCGAAGGAATGTGACTGGTTCAGAGAGGTGTTAAGGAGGCCATTTATGTGAAATAAGAAACCAAGCCTAAATGAGGTGGGGGGGTTCGACACCAACTGTCTGCTATGTACAATGCTGTTTTTACACCTTACTCTGGGCGTTCCTATAACACTCTTAGCCACTACCATCACAACCCCTTACACACCTGGCTGTGATATGCTATTGGGATTTTCCAGGGTACATATTGCCACAGATTCTTGTACAGTCATTCTGATTGAGAAAGCCAGTCGGATGACTAGCGAAACGTCTTCAAGAACTACATTTCAAGTCCAGTAGATCTAATTGAATACAACAGATATACCATGACCTGGATGAATGAGAACCTTCACAAGGAAGGAGATAGGGTTTGTAGGAACAGCACCATTGAGTAGCAGTAGATTCACTTCAGTTTGACAACATTATTGCGGAGCCAGGCAAGCACACAACTGACAGCAAACAACACAACAGCAAACAACTGACACAACTGACAGCAGATCAGACAGCAAAAGCTGCTGATTGCTGTTGAACGCAGCACTGTCAGTTACACAACACACAGACGCTGACCCACAGATACAGAAACAAACCAAAAACAGGACACCTAGACCTCTAAAAGGTCTAACACAAAAATTGTCCAAAGGACTTATAGGGGGTTAGTCCTTAAAAGGACTTTGGGTCTCACAAGGAAGGTTAGTCCTTAAAAGGACTGTTGGGTTTCACAAGGAAGGATACTCCTTAAAAGGACTGTTGGGTCTCACAAGGAAGGTTAAAGGACTGTTGGGTCTCAAGATGTGTGAATACAGGGGTGGATAACTACAAGGTCCGTCCGGAACTCGAAAGTTCGGCTCAAACTCGGGTTCGAGTTCTATCCATCCCTATATACCACTGCACTCAGCTCCCATTATAAAATATCGCACTATATTTATATTATATTATATATGTACAGGGGTACGTAATATGTTTGGTCCAGTATATAGTAGAAAAATTTCCGACTATGCCACATTTAGATATATCTTAGTTTATTTTAAATTGACCTTTTGTTCTTTCCTCAACAACATTACCAAAAAATCTGCTTTGATTTACCGTAGAATTAAGATAATGTTCTCTTAGTTATTTTTTATTACAATGACAGGTTTTAACTGAATAACCCAAGACACACACTTTCATCACCTCATTTATCCTCTATACATCTGCTCAGATTACCTTGTCCTTTCCTAAACCTCTCTCCCCCGTACTGTCAGAATATTATTCTGTTCCCCATCTGGCTGGTAATAACATTTTTTAAAATGTTCCTCCCTCTCTCTGTGCTTCTGGAAATAAACACTTAAAGGGATTGTCACATGCTTCCAGTTGTGTTTTGCGTGTGAGAATTGCATGCCAGTGCATTACGTGGGTGGCGATCTATTTTCAGGGCAAATGCAATCATCATTTTTTCGTGCTCTAATAACAGATTATTGGCAAAGTGCAAACCACAACGCAAGTAATGTGCTTGAAAGGCGCTGCATTACGATCATGTGTTCCACAAACGTTACCGTGCGTTTATAGAGTGTGGCGCAGGCTAAAGGAGAACTAATGTTAAAATGTAAATAACTAAATCGATCGATTCTTGTTGTATATTCTATAGCTGGTTCTTTAACAGCTTAAATTATCAGTTTTGTGGATAAATCAGCTATTTAACAGTGTTTCTCCAAGCCCCGAGGCTTGTAACTACTACTGGGTGATTACAGCAGATTTGGTACCTTCTCTCAAATCAAGAAAATCAGTAAGAAAAACTAAACATAATCTATAACCATAAACCTTAACAGTGATTGATGATGTCATCCAGACATGAGAATAAAGCTATCTGCTAGCAATTATAGAATCCATCTGAATTGCATATGATCTTTAGTTCTCTGTTTAAAGGGAAACTGTGGTCCTCCATTCAATTGCCCTTTGTCAAAAGAGTGCATTACTACCTTTAAAAAGACTCCAGGATCATGCTTCTAGCTACAAACTATGCAAACTAAAGCATACAAGGGTGTTTCCAGCTATCACTGGGTCATCACCAGCACCATTATTCCTTCCACCATGCCTTTGGCACGAGCATGCCCAGTTGTATTCAACTGCTGTAACTGTCTTTATATAGCTTCAGAAAAGATTGTTTTTGAGGGGAGGTGGGCTTCTTACATATCACATCATTTGGCAGTCATGCACTTTGTTTAGTCTGACTGTAACTTTACAAGCAAGCCTATAACTTAAGAAGCAGACAAGCTAAAGACATCATCCTAGGCTTGTTTGGAAGGTACTGTGTATGTGGCATATAGGACACACTTGTATGGAGACCCACAGTTACCCTTTAAGGAATGTTCAGTAGAAATGCTTTTAGGAACAAAACATGATATTTTCCCATTTCAATAACCTTAATCTGCCCATCCATGGATTTGTTCCTGGGTGCAAAACACCTAATAGTGTAAGTTACTGTACTTTCCCTTGACCCCAAACCTATGGGCAATCAGATGCTCAGTAAACATCTAATCATGTTTCAATCAGCCAATAATGAGAAATTCGAAGTTTCCATAAAGTTAACACCCTGGGGTATAAGGACCAAATGACGCTCACTGTGTGCTGACCATACTATTAAAGGAATACAATCTAGCAGTTGTAGAAATTACAAAAATATGTAGAATTACTGAGGTGTGTGGAATAAAAATAAATCATTTTTAGAAATGATCAAAATGTGTAGTTTCCCTTAAAAAAGGTTTTCCTGGCTGATTTTACTGTATATTTGATACAAATTCTCCTGAGGTTATCCTTCCTTATATGCTACGAGTAACTTCATGTTAACATCTCCCAGACTCCAAATCTCCAACCCATTAGGTTCTTCTAGAACACTTTGAAAAATTCACTTTGTGTTCTTATATTGATATTTCCACATTAGCATTCTATCTAGTACCACTTAAGTTGAATTTGTTTCCATTGGTTTATCAAGGTATCTCAATGGAGCTATTATTTAATGCATCTTTCTCTGGGTTTGTCGTACTAGTAAATAACATGTACTTTTTATATTATAGAATATAAGAGAAAATAACCCATGAACCAATCAAAATTAGCTTTTTTAATCACTTTCAATAAGACTAAAATAGAATGGTGCTGATTAATTGCTATGTTATTACTGCCAGGTAGGCGTAATCCGCAAAGCTATTGTCAATTTTACAATCAATAAAGCTTTGCTTTAATTAGGTTTCCTGCAACTGCTGATTTATTGGTTGCTATGGTTACCAATAAGTTTTGCATATGAGTTGCAAAGTTTACCTGCGCTATCATGTATTTTATTGACTAGACAATATTTATCTCCATCAACAGAGGAGCAACTCTGTCCCTGAGACATTTTCCTTTGCAGATATTTATATTTTTTTATTTTAAAAGAAGGATAGATATATGGCTTGGTAAATGGACCCAGTGATTATTTTAGCACTTGGCTTTATGCTCACAAATAAATTACATTGTCTATTGTGTGCCAATGAATGCCCTCGTAGGAAGCATAGAAAAGCAGAGCCAGGTTGCTGTTAAGATTGATGGCAGCACGAGAGGGAATAAATGAAAAATAATTAAAGCAATATCCACCTTAACGGACTATAATTCAGGTCTGTCAATCTAATAAGCAATATTACTTCGTCGGTGACATTTAATGAGTATTTATCTAAATTACTTCTGACATTTCCTATAGATTTTTATATATGCAACAGGCTTTGTATTTTTTTTATATTAGGATACCCAGATTCTGCGCGGGCTCATCTCTTTTAGAACATTTGAGGCCTATTTCTTAACCATGGTATAGATACCACAGGTCATTATTGGGCCCTTCAGAAAGGTACAGCTACTGCTTGTGTCACAAATTACAATGACATAATAACTAGTGATGGCCCAGTTCGCGGATCCGAACCCGGATCCGCGGCGGATTTACCTCATTTGCGAACGGCGGATTCGCGGATTTTCCGCTTTTCACATTCCAACTTTTTCCGAACCACGCTTTCGAAAATTTTCGAAATTACGAGGATTTCTCGTATTTTCGAGGATTTTTTCATTTTAATGGGTCCACTCGCGGATTTTCGAATCTTCTCGAAAATTCGCGGATCCTCGAGCGGACCGGATTTTGCAAGTTCGGACATCTCTTATAATAACATGTTAATAAAATACATTTTAGCATTAACCTTTACATTCCTGCAGACTTGTAGAAAACACATTTAGAAACATTTAACCTGTGTTTATCTCCCCTTATTAGAAATTTAAATGGCTCCTTCTATGGTGACAGATCTATTAGTATTATATCTGTTGGTATGTATGCTTATAACATTTCTGACTAGGTAAGAAGATTTTTTCATTTGAATAAACTTAAAGGAGAACTTAACTTTGAAGCTGCTTGCTAGCCTGCGTTATTTTTCAACCAGCGTGCATTGTGTAATGCCTGCCAAGAACAATTAAAAATAGTCAGCTGGTGGCTCAGCAGACTAAAGCTAGCAGGTTTGAAACACAATGCCCATGAAGTCACAGGTTATAAAGAAATGGTTTTGTTTGTTTATTATAGGAAATAATTTGCAAGCATTACTTTTATTTTTTTGTATTAAAGGCTATGGAAAATATGGGAAGGAATCTAAAAACTGTTTTAACAATGCTAAATCTCTGTTCTCTTTTTCAGAGGCAGGATCTTTTGTAGCATAATCTGTGACTAATATAATTGGCTTTTAGTTCTAAGAAGCAAAACTGCAGCTTCCTTGTTTTTATCTGCTGTGCACTAAAGAGCATGTGTAATGTACTGCGTACACATAAGGTGCCCATACATCTATAGATTTTACTTACCCGACCGAGCGCTCACACGATGTTCATCGATGCTGCAGGAACCGCTTCTCCCGTTCTTACATTCTCGACCGACATGCATGTCGGTCGAGTGTAAGATCGGGAGAAGCGGTTCCGGCAGGATCGAAGGAACATCGCTTGAGCGTTCGGTCAGGTAAGTAAAATCTTAAGACCTTAAGATTTTAAGACTTCCACCAAAATAAAGAGTTTATGGGAGGTGACCTCTAGTACCCATGGGTCAATTACCAGCAAAAGGATAGGTGATAAACATCTTATTGTATCTTTGTCAATGTTCTTTGTGTATTGGAACAATGTTGTCTGGAGACTTTAGTCCCCCTTTAACCTTATTATGCAATTATAACTCTGGGATGTAATTGTACACAATCCCTTATGCCAAGTATTCTTTTTTTTGCAGAAATTATTACAGTACATTTATAGAAATGTCAGATTGACTGACAGGTTTCAGAGCAGGAAGCCAGAAGTGCAGGGGACCTGGTGATGCTGCTGCCATATCACACCTAAAAAAAATAAAATGGAAATATTGCAAAAACTCTCAGAGAGCATTCCTATCATTTACCTAAAGTCTTTTTGGACCACAGTTCCTCTTTAATGTTACTTAATGTAATGGCTGTGGGACCTGGGAAATGGTCTGGGGAACATGTTCGAATATCCAGGACATTCGAAAAATCAATTTTACTCTCACTCGTGCTATTTTCGACTCTCTCGCGTTCGAACATTCGATGTTCACGCCTAGGTATCATGTACATTTTACTCGCAGAATTGATGTCTCTCGTATAGGCTTTAATGGACACTTTACTCGTGGATTCGATGTTCGCGCCTAGATACCATGGATATTTTACTCACGGATTCGATGCTCGCGTATAGGTTTTAATGGATTTGATATGCTCGCGTATAGGTATAATAGGCATTTTACTCGCATATTCGAATGGACGAACATTCGATTTTTATTGAAAGTCCGAAATATATCAAAATCTGGGTTCGGGATAGTTCAAGAAGTCCGAATTCGTGCAAATTTGAATAGTTTGGCTCAAACTCAGGTCGAGTTCTTGTTCGTGTCATTCTTTTCTATCAAAATGTTATCATGAAACTTGAAAGTTAATTGCATACCTCCCAAGTGTCACAGATTTTCCAGACATTATAATGCTTTATTTTAATTTGGTTAGTTATAGCTGTGATAGAGGATATTTCTGTCAATCATGAGAGCAGCAGAACATACAAAAAACAGAATTCTAGTGCAACAAACAATTCTAATTGCATACTGGCTACCTCCATAAGGTTGCTACTACAAACAGTCTGCTAAACCCTGGATAAATAAGGCAATTAGTTCAATAAGTTGGCCAAATTAGTTTAAACCCAGTCACCACGTCAAGGTTGCTTCTTTAACTGGGTCCTAACCTACTGGTACTTGCCTTTTTGGCTACATGAGCTGACAGCTTCTCCTGTGTGGCCTGATGCTTGAAGCTGACTCTCTAGTTTAAATATGCCTTGACACCTAACTTATTAAAATGAAAGTCTGGCAAAATCCGCATTAAAAGTGGTCTTAAATAGCCTTGGTATGTACACTTAATCACTCGGGACCTGGTAATGTCCTAGAAACACGTATCAATGCCTACAATACCTAAAAATTACAGTCCGCTAGCGTGAATTAAAAAAAACGGTATTTTTCGAAAATACGAGGATTCCAGTAAAAACTAGATTCCGATACAAACGAGGATCTCCGTAAAGACGCAGGATTCACGTTATAAACGAAGATTTTCGTAAAGCGAAGATTTCCGTAAATCCGCGGATTTTCGTAAAAACGAGGAACCGGAACTTCCTGCCTTGCGAAATGGCCAGTGCTGCAAGGCATTATATGCCCTGAATTACCTCCTGCTCAGGGGTATGATGAATTCCCCCCTGGCACCCCTCATGTGCGGCGCCGGAGGCGCAGAATAATGGAGGGGCTACAGCACCGAATCCTGCGCCGCTTCGGATACCGACCAACTGTCTCTAGCCTCCAGAGACGTTGTCGGATCTCAAGAGGCAGAGGCCTCAATATGTGGCTGCCGTACCGCAAATGATAGAGGCAAGTATACTTTTATATATTACTGTATTATAATAGTAGTAAAATATTTTAATTCACTTCTGACAAAAACATATTTATATATATATATGTTTTTAAAAACATCATAATCCTTAATTTGTCTGAGAGAGAGAGATCCAAGTTTTTGTATTTCTCATTCAGTGGTTATTATTACATTATTATTATTCTTATATTATTCATATCAGCCCTATTTAAAGGGTAAGAAAGTCCAAAAAATAAATCACTGAAAAGTGACTTTATTTAACATAACACCTAAATTCAAAATGATACCCACACATAGACACAGGTTAACACACTTGGTGGCCCACCCTTCCATTTCCATGGCAGCCTTATTTAAAGGCTAAGTAAAGTTAAAAATGAAATCGATCATTAAAAATTATAAGTAAATATAAGTACTTAGCCAAATAAGGTATGAAATCATTGCCATAGAAATATGATTGACTTTAAAGAAACTATAACATATTGCCTTATTTAATCTGCATTTCAAGCAGAATTCAAAGTATATAATTAAATATATCCTTTAGATATACATTCATTATGTATTTTTTATTTTAATTTGCAGGGAGGATCTTCCTCAGATACCCCCCCCACCACCGTCCCCGCCAGAGGAAGAATGTAAGTGCAGCCTATTGGGAAATTTTTTTTTTTCTAAATTTCTCATTTGTCCAAAGCCACATTACAGCGCACACGAGCGCTCAGAAACAAGCATACAAGCGCATGTTTCCAGTGCGCTCTGTGTATTGCAGTGCGAGTGCAGAAGGATCACATTAATTGTGCCACACTATTGTGTGCTTTTTAACACATTGATGTGTCCAAGCCCTTTATCCAAATGTTTGCATAATTTTTGACAACTTCTCCGAGAATTGTTTTAGTAAATGTATTTGAACATTTAATTTACAGTGAGAGTTAAAATAAATTTCCTTTTTTTTAGCACTACCACCAACTAGCCCTCAGGCTACGGCAGCCCATGCCCCCTCCGGGCAGTCCCTTGCCCCCTCCGGGCTCTCCATCGCCCCCACGGCAGTCCACCGCCCCCAAGAGGAGGAACCTGGCACCAGCCAGACACGTAAGTGCATCCTAAGCAGTTTTTTTATCTTTTATTGACCTTGATTGTCAGCAAATAATTAGTGAATTATCAGTGATAATTAAGTAAATTTTATTATTTCACTGATAAAAATTTTCGTAAAAAAAAATGCAACAAATCTATTAATTTGGCTTGAGAGACAGAGCTCTCTCATTTCTCATTCCCATTTATGTCCCCGACTCCCCATTGTTTGGGCTGTATCTTGTCCCTAGTTTTTTGAGCTAAGTCACGAAATTCGGTCCAAACGTCCAAAATTATCCAAGAAATGTTCACACATAGCCTTTTAGGAAATGTTCTTATACTGTAATATATACTAATGGATTGGACATTTTTTTTCTAGAAGCAGGACCAGCCTCTACAGGCTCCCACCCTCTCCAGCCCCTCCACCCTCTCCAGCCCCTCCAGCTCTCCAGCCCCTCCACCCCTCTCAGCCCCTCCACCCTCTCCAGCCCCTCCACCCTCTCCAGCCCCTCCATTCTCTCCACCCTCTCCAGCCCCTCTAGCATCTCCTGCCTCTCCAGTCACTCTGGCGACCATGCTTGAGAATCTAAGTAAATCATATGCAATGTAATGAATGTTATATACAAGACTATTAATATCTGTATTTTCCCAGTGTAAAATCCACGCTACATGATGCAACATTGGGTACTGTGGGTTTAACAATGCTTTTATGGGGGCTGCACCACTTCCAAAAAATGTTGTATGTGCACAGTCCTAGTGATACAAAACCAAGAATGTTCTGATGCAATTTAGCAATAAACGTAATGTTTTATGCCAGCATTACCTACTGCTGTTTATCAGTGATCCCCCATGATGCAATAATATCGCTTTAAGTGGAAGTTCAGTGATATATATATATTTTAAGGAAAAAAGAGCGTATTTATCCATCCCAATGACCTTAATCTGCCATTCAGCAATCCAGCATTGTGTCTGTGTAAAATAAATGCAACGGAAATAATGACTTCCTGTTTGCAGGACCCCTATAGAGACCGTTATGGTCTAGCCATTGACCCAGTCCCTGGGTTGATTCAGTTGGTCAGTAGAGATCTGAGCATGTGTAACCCATCCAACAGCCTCAGTAGAAATCACTGTTACCATAACTAGGTATGCATAATATAAACTAAGAATTTAGAAATAATGATATCTTATATGCAGCTTTCCTTTTTATGACATACCGCAACATTATAGCATTGCAGTACCATGTATGTGTAAGTAGTTATCAGGTGCAAAATTGCATCTACCGCATGGTGCTTTAGGAAATGTGCTCAAACATCTTCAACACAATTCTCTCAATATCTCTCCACAGAAACTACAGAGAGCGGCGGGAGATGCGCCACATGGTGCGGGCCTGGACCGCCGCCTGACCAGACTGGAGAGGAGGGACCCCCAGTAACCCCATTTTTTTTGTTGTTTTTTTTTTTGTGTAAATAGTATAAAAAAAATTTTTTTTGATATTATATATACATAATACTACATATATATAATATATATATAATATATATATTATATATATATAATATATATATATATAAAAATTTCGGGGAAAAAAATGTTTTTGGGCTTTATTTTTCGATATATCAAATTATTCAGATAGATTCTAATCAATTTTTATTTGAAAAATTACAATACACATATCTATTTAGCTAGCTATATGTCTGGTACTTATAATTGTATATACCTTACCATTAATGCCATTCACCACACCACATTGGCCACATTCCCCTATATAGTAGTTTGCACACAACAAGGAAAGAAGGCGAGGGGGTACTGGTGTACATAATGTCCCACTGCAGTTTGCCACCATTGTTGTGGGGCCAGGAGGCTTAGCCCCACTGGACATACCCCTCCCCCCATTGGCTACTCTCCCTCAGAGTATGCTTCGTGCAAGGGAAAGCAGGTGAAAGGGTAAGGCTTCGTAGGAACAGCACCATTGAGTTACAGATACAGAAAGACAAACAAAAAAACAGGACACCTAGAACCTCACAGGTCTAACACAAAATTTGTCCAAAGGACTTATAGGGGGTTAGTCCTTAAAAGGACGTGGGTCTCAAGATGTGTGAATACAGGGGTGGGTAACAACAAGTGCTAAACCACCACACTGAAATCCACACACAGAAAGCTCAAAAAGCGCAAAAATCTCTCTCCAATCCTACACTGTCAGGTCTCCCCTAAAACACTCCCAACACACTGACTAAATGTCGCCTGTGAAGCAGCTTTTATACCAGGGGGCTGGCATAATTGTTAGCTGCCATTGGCTAATTTGGGTCATGTGGCTTGCTCCGTCTTGAAAATAATCCCCAAAATTCGGATTTACAGAATTCTCCGTTTTACGAAAATTCTCGTAATTACGAGAATCCGCGTAATTACGAGGATCTTCGGTTTTCCGGGTCCCGGAAGATCGTAGATTCTCGTAATTACGGAGATACTCGTATTTTCGAAAATTTTCGGAAAAAAAAAATCCGCGGTTCGGAAGTTCGGAAGGCGGAAATCCGGAAAATCCGGAATAATCCGCCATCGGGACGTGATAAATGCAGCAGATCCCGGTTCGGGTCCGCGAACCGGCCATCTCTAGTTATGAAGTGACAGGAAGCAGCTCCAGCAGGTTCTGTTAGTGAAGTTAAACAAGGCAAAAAATGCTGAGTCATTGTCCAGGCATGAACACTGAAATGGGCGGAGTAGTGGGATATAAGAAATGAGTCACTTAGTGACATAGCTGAGTGATTTTTATAAGGATATATACCACTAGAGATGGTCGAACTATTGAAAGTTCGGTCCGTTTTCGAACTTTCGAACTATTGGGAAAGTTCGAAAACGCACCCATTTAAGTCTATGGGGGCAAATAGTTCGAAAAGTTCGAGTCAATAAAACTAAAATATTAATGGAACTTAATGTTAATGGCTGTGGGACCTGGGAAATGGTCTGGGGAGCATGTTCAATATCCAGGACTTCGTTAAATCGATTTTACTCTCCACACGCGCTACTTTCGCGCTCTCGCATTCGAACGTTCGAGGTAACATAGACATTTTACTCGCGGATTCGATATTTGCGTATAGGCTGTAATGGAGACTTTACTCGCTGATTCGCATTCGCGCTAGATACCATGTACATTTTACTCGCGGATTCGATATCGTGTATAGGTTCTAATGGACACTTTACTCGTAGAATTTGATGTTTGCGCCTAGATACCATGGACATTTTACTGCGGATTCGATTTCGACATTCGATTATAATCCCTTCTTCCATTGACTTCTTTATGCAATCAGGATCTAAAATCGAGCCGGAAAGGGGTGTGTCATTCCACCATTACTTTCCCCACCAAAGCATGGCCACCATGCAATGGCAGCGTATGATGGTGGAATATCTCACCCGGCTGGGCTATGACGGATGCCAATCGGCACCCCCATATTAAGGAGTGCAAACAGCGCATAATGCGCCACCTGCAGGCGAAATTGCAGAAGCAGTTTCGCATTGATCTGACCACCTCTCAGCTCCAAAAGAGGTGGTCAGACCTCAAAAGGCAGAGACGGAACTACGCCAGAATCCAGCGGAATGTCCAAGGCAAGTATCACATTATATATTAAATTTTATCTGTAATTGAGTTGTATAAAAAAACCACCTTTTGCCACACTAATCAGGCGGTGTCTGGCAGATCTTTCTGACAAGCTCTGTCTAAGTATCACAGCACAGGAATCGCGCGCAAAATCGTGAGCGTTATCGCACGTGATTGTGTGTGCTTTCTTTTCGCCATTTCACGTTATGGAAACGCTGCGTTAACGCACCAAAAATGGTGAACGCATGCGTTACCAAAACACGAACGGATGCTCAATCGCATGCACATCGGAAATCGCGGGAATTTTCACGTTCCCCTGATTTCCATTTTAGCAAAAATCGCGGGCGCAATCGCGAGCGCCCTAACTGCACTTTTCTTGTTACTTTTATAGCACTTGTGATTGGCGATAGCGCTTTGAAATTTTGCAAACCGCCACAAACGATTGCGGGGCCTTTAGTGCTTTTCTCGTTAAGGATCAAAGTGCATATGTTAGTGTTAATTAGTGTTAGCAAATTGTATGTATGTTGTAGATTTAATTATAATACAGATTTTGAAAGCTCTTTTTTCATAAACGACTCAAAGTATATATTTTTTTAATGTGTAAGGGCTAGGCCACACTAGCGCCTTTTTCGCGCATTTGCGCACGCGTTCCGCATTCGTGTTTGCGCCCACGATTTTCGCTAAAATGGAAATCGCGGAACGCGAAATTCTCACGATTTCTGATGTGCATGCGATTGCGCGTTCGTTGCGTTTTGGTAATGCATGGTTCACCATTTTGGTGCGTTAACGCATGCGTTTCCATAACTCGAAAAGGCAAAACGCATGCACAAAACGCGAACGTGAAACACACAGATCGCACACACAATCGTGTGCGATAACGCTCCAGTTTGGAGTGGCGATTCCTGTGCGTTGCAGTCTGGCTTACCCTAACCATGCAACGCACAGGAATCGTGCACCAAATCGCGAGCGTTATCGCACGCAATTGTGTGCGCGATTCTTGTGCGTTTTGCGCATGCGTTTTCTTCGCCTTTTTGAGTTATGGAAACACATGCGTTAACGCACCAAAAATGGTGGATGCATGCATTACCAAAACGTGAACGGACGCGCTATGATGCGCATCGGAAATTGCGGGAATTTTTGCATTCCCGCGATTTCCATTTTAGCGAAAATCACGGACGCAAACGTGAATGCAAAACACGTGTGCAAATGCGCTAAAAATGCGCTAGTGTGGCCTAGCCCTTAATGTTAGTTAGTGTTAGTATTAGTAAATTTAACTGTTAGTTAATGTTAGTTAATGTTAGGGGTATGTCTATTCACCAAAATCAAAAATTTTTTTTTTCATTTTAAGGTAGTACCCATCCCCAGAAGCCTTTTCCTGCCTTTCTTTTGAAAAAATTCCATTCCCTACCTTTGCAGCAGTCTTTAGAAGTTCTATTCGTTTTTGGGGTGTGGCCTTAGCTGTGCTGGATAAGGAAGTGAGCTGATTACTAAATAGGCTATTACCATGCGTTTTGGTCCCGCCACTTGCCCTGTGCTTATTGTAAACAGATCCTCTCCTGCATTGTCAGAACTGTAGAAAACAGACAATGCTGGCAGAGACAAAGGAGAGAGTTCATACATAAAGTGTGCCATTTCTGTGGTGGGGGGCAGGGAGAGTGTGTGTAGATAGACCCAGATTAAATATCCAATCCAGACGTAAGAGCCATTTGTTGGCTGGGGGAAGCAGGGAGGGTGTGTAGATAGACCCAAGATCTAATATCCAATCCAGACGTAAGAGCCATTTCGTGGCTGGGGGAAGCAGGGAGAGTGTGTGTATATAGACCCGAGAGAGAGAGAGATAGAGAGAGAGATAGAGAGAGGAGAGAAGAGGAGAGAGAGAGAGAGATAGAGATAGAGATGATAGAGAGATAGAGAGAGGATAGAGAGAGAGATAGATAGATAGAGATAGATAGAGAGCTAGATAGATAGAGAGATAGAGAGAGTCGATAGAGAGCGAGATCGAGATAGATGATAGAGAGGAGAGATAGAGAGGAGAGAGAGATAGAAGATAGGAGTAGAGAGATAGAGCGAGATCGAGAGGCGAGATAGGAGAGTAGAGAGATAGAAGGATAGAAGAGAGCGAGAGAGATGAGAGGCGAGAGAGATAAGATCGCGAGAGTAGATAGAGAGTAGATAGAGGAGATAGAGAGGAGAGAGAGATGAGATAGATAAGATAGATAGAGTAGAGCGATGGAGAGAGAGAGAGAGATAGGAGTAGAGAGAGATAGATAGATGAGAGAGAGATAGAGAGGATAGATAGAGGAGATAGATAGAGAGATAGATAGAGAGAGAGAGATAGAGAGATGAGATAGGAGAGATAGGAGAGAGAGAAGATAGAGAGATAGATAGAGAGATAGAGAGAGGAGAGTGGAGATAGCTAGAGAGATAGATAGAGAGATAGATTAGAGAGATAGAGAGAGAGAGAGAGAGAGACGATAGATAGAGAGATAGATAGAGAGATAGAGATAGAGAGAGAGAGAGAGAGAGAGGAGAGAGGAGGAGATGGAGAGCGAGAGAGATAGATGAGAGGGAGATAGATAGATAGATAGATAGATAGAGAGAGAGAGAGAGAGAGATAGATAGAGAGAGAGATAGAGAGAGAAGAGAGAGAGATAGATAGAGAGATAGTAGAGAGAGAGATGAGAGATAGTAGAGAGGATAGAGAGAGATAGATAGAGAGAGGAGATAGAGAGAGAGATGATAGAAGAGGAGGAGGGAGGAGATAGATAGAGAGAGAAGAGAGATGAGATAGATAGAGATAGAGATAGATAGAGGAGAGAGAGAGATAGATAGAGAGAGATAGAGAGAGAGAGAGATAGAAGAGAGAGGATAGAGAGAGAGAGATAGTAGATAGAGAGAGATAGAGAGAGATAGAGATAGATAGAGAGAGATAGAGAGAGATAGAGAGATAGATAGATAGAGAGAGATAGATAGATAGAGAGAGAGATAGAGATAGATAGAGAGAGAGATAGAGATAGATAGATAGAGAGAGAGATAGAGATAGATAGAGAGAGTAGAGAGATTAGGATAGATAGATAGAGAGAGAGCGAGATAGAGAGATGATAGAGAGAGAGATGAGATTCTATCTCTCTATCTATCTATCTATCTCTATCTCTCTCTCTCTCTCTCTCTCTCTCTATCTCTCTCTCTATCTCTCTCTCTCTCGGGTCTATATACACACACTCTCCCTGCTTCCCCCAGCCACAGAAATGGCTCTTACGTCTGGATTGGATATTTAGATCTTGGGTCTATCTACACACACTCTCCCTGCTTCCCCCAGCCACAGAAATGGCACACTTTATGTATGAACTCTCTCCTTTGTCTCTGCCAGCATTGTCTGTTTTACTACAGTTCTGACAATGCAGGAGAGGATCTGTTTACATAAAAGCACAGGGTCAAGTGGGCGGGACCAAAACGCATGGTAATAGCCTCATTTAGTAATCAGCTCACTTCCTTATCCAGCACAGCTAAGGCCACACCCCCAAAAACGAATAGAACTTCTAGAGACTGCTGCAAAGGTAGGGAATGGAATTTTTTCAAAAGAAAGGCAGGAAAAGGCTTCTGGGGATGGGTACTACCTTAAAATGAAAAAAAAAATTTTTTGATTTTGGTGAATAGACATACCCCTAACATTAACTAACATTAACTAACAGTTAAATTTACTAATACTAACACTAACTAACATTAAGGGCTAGGCCACACTAGCGCATTTTTAGCGCATTTGCACACGTGTTTTGCATTCACGTTTGCGTCCGTGATTTTCGCTAAAATGGAAATCGCGGGAATGCAAAAATTCCCGCAATTTCCGATGCGCATGCAATAGCGCGTCCGTTCACGTTTTGGTAATGCATGCATCCACCATTTTTGGTGCGTTAACGCATGTGTTTCCATAACTCAAAAAGGCGAAGAAAACGCATGCGCAAAACGCACAAGAATCGCGCACACAATTGCGTGCGATAACGCTCGCGATTTGGTGCACGATTCCTGTGCGTTGCAGTGTTAGGGTAAGGCCAGACTGCAACGCACAGGAATCGCGCACTCCAAACTGGAGCGTTATCGCACACGATTGTGTGTGCGATTCTTGTGTGTTTCACGTTCGCGTTTTGTGCATGCGTTTTTGCCTTTTCGAGTTATGGAAACGCATGCGTTAACGCACCAAAAATGGTGAACGCATGCATTACCAAAACGCAAACGAACGCGCAATCGCATGCACATCAGAAATCGTGAGAATTTTCGCGTTCCCGCGATTTCCATTTTAGCGAAAATCGTGGGCGCAAACACGAATGCGGAACGCGTGCGCAAATGCGCGAAAAAGGCGCTAGTGTGGCCTAGCCCTTACTAACATTAAAAAATATATACTTTGAGTCGTTTATGAAAAAAGAGCTTTCAAAATCTGTATTATAATTAAATCTACTAACATTACATTACAATTTGCTAACACTAATTAACACTAACATATGCACTTTGAGTCCTTAACGAGAAAAGCACTAAAGGCCCCGCAATCGTTTGTGGCGGTTTGCAAAATTTCAAAGCGCTATCGCCAATCACAAGTGCTATAAAAGTAACAAGAAAAGTGCAGTTAGGGCGCTCGCGATTGCGCCCGCGATTTTTGCTAAAATGGAAATCAGGGGAACGTGAAAATTCCCGCGATTTCCGATGTGCATGCGATTGAGCATCCGTTCGTGTTTTGGTAACGCATGCGTTCACCATTTTTGGTGCGTTAACGCAGCGTTTCCATAACGTGAAATGGCGAAAAGAAAAGCACACACAATCACGTGCGATAACGCTCACGATTTTGCGCGCGATTCCTGTGCGTGGTGATACTTAGACAGAGCTTGTCAGAAAGATCTGCCGCAGAACCGCCTGATTAGTGGTGCAAAAGGTGGTGTTTTATACAACTCAATTACAGATAAAATTTAATATATAAATGTGATACTTGCCTTGGACATTCCGCTGGATGTCCTGGACGTAGTTCCGTCTCTGCCTTTTGAGGTCTGACCACCTCTTTTGGAGCTGAGAGGTGGTCAGATCAATGCGAAACTGCTTCTGCAATTTCGCCTGCAGGTGGCGCATTATGCGCTGTTTGCACTCCTTAATATTGGGGGTGCCGATTGGCATCCCGTCATAGCCCAGCCGGGTGAGATATTCCACCATCATACGCTGCCATTGCATGGTGGCCATGCTTTCTGGTGGGGAAAGTAATGGTGGAATGACTACACCCACTTTCCAGGCTCGATTTTAGATCCTGGATTGCATAAAGAAGTCAATGGGAAGAAGGGATTATAATCGAATGTCGAAATCGAATCCGCGAGTAAAATGTCCATGGTATCTAGGCGCAAACATCAAATCTACGAGTAAAGTGTCCATTAGAACCTATACACGAGTATCGAATCCGCGAGTAAAATGTACATGGTATCTAGGCGCGAATGCGAATCAGCGAGTAAAGTCTCCATTACAGCCTATACGCAAATATCGAATCCGCGAGTAAAATGTCTATGTTACCTCGAACGTTCGAATGCGAGAGCGCGAAAGTAGCGCGTGTGAGAGTAAAATCGATTTTACGAAAGTCCTGGATATTGGAACATGCTCCCCAGACCATTTCCCAGGTCCCACAGACATTTACATTAAGTTACCATTAATATTTTAGTTGTATTTGACTCGAACTTTTTCGAACTATTTGCCTCCCATAGACTTAAATGGGTGCGTTTTCGAACTTTCCCAATAGTTCGAAAGTTCGAAAACGGACCGAACTTTCAATAGTTCGACCATCTCTAGTGGTATATATCCTTATAAAATCACTCAGCTATGTCACTAAGTGACTCATTTCTTATATCCCACTACTCCGCCCATTTCAGTGTTCATGCCTGGACAATGACTCAGCATTTTTTGCCTGTTTAACTTCAATAACAGAACCTGCTGGAGCTGCTTCCTGTCACTTCATAACTAGAGATGGCCGGTTCGCGGACCCGAACCGGGATCTGCTGCGGATTTATCACGTCCGCGAATGGCGGATTATTCCGGATTTTCCGGATTTTCCGCCTTCCGAACTTCCGAACCGCGGATTTTTTTTTTCCGAAAATTTTCGAAAATACGAGTATCTCCGTAATTACGAGAATCTACGATCTTCGGGACCCGGAAAAACCGAGATCCCCGTAATTACGCGGATTTCGTAATTACGAGAATTTTCGTAAAAAACGAAATTCTTGTAAATCCGAATTTTGGGGATTATTTTCAAGACGGAGCAAGCCACATGACCAAAATTAGCCAATGGCAGCTAACAATTATTGCCAGCCCCTGGGTATAAAAGGCTGCTTCACAGGCGACATTTAGTCAGTGTGTTGGAGTGTGTTTAGGGGAGACCTGACAGTGTAGTGGAGTTGGAGAGAGATTTTTGCGCTTTTTGAGCTTTCTGTGTGTGGATTTCAGTGTGGTGGTTTAGCACTTGTTGTTACCCACCCCTGTATTCACACATCTTGAGACCCAACAGTCCTTTTAAGGACTAACCCCCTATAAGTCCTTTGGACAAATTTTGTGTTAGACCTGGTAGAGGTCTAGGTGTCCTGTTTTTTTGTTTGTCTTTCTGTATCTGTAACTCAATGGTGCTGTTCCTACGAAGCCTTACCCTTTCACTGCTTTCCCTTGCACGAAGATAATTGAGGGAGAGTAGCCAATGGGGTGAGGGGTATGTCCAGTGGGGCTAACCTGCCTGGCCCCACAACAATGGTGGCAAACTGCAGTGGACATTATGTAACCCAGTACCCCATCGCCTTCTTTCCCTTGTTGTGTGCAAACTACTATATAGGGGAATGTGGCCAATGTGGTGTGTGTAATGGCATTAATGGAAGGTATATACAATTATAAGTACCAGACATATAGCTAGCTAAATAGATATGTGTATGTAATTCAAATAAAAATTGATTGAATCATCTGAAATAAATACGAAAAAAAAGCCCAAAAACATTTCCCCGAAATTTATTAAATAAAATAATATATATATATATATAATAAATATATATATATATAGAGTATGTATAGTATGTATATATATATCAAAAAAAATTTTTTTTATACTATTACACAAAAATAAAAAAACACAAAAAATGGGGTTACTGGGGGTGCCCTCCTCTCCAGTCTGGTCAGGCGGCGGTCCAGGCGCCGCACCATGTGGGCGCATCTCCCGCCGCATGCTCTGTAGTTCTGTGGAGGAAGATATTGAGAGAATTGTGTTGAAGATGTTTGAGCACATTTCCTAAAGCACCATGCGGTAGATGCAATTTTGCACCTGATAACTACTTACACATACATGGTACTGCAATGCATAATGTTGCGGTATGTCATAAAAAGGAAAGCTCAGTATAAGATATCATTATTTCTAAAATTCTTAGTTTATATTATGCATACCTAGTTATGGTAACAGTGATTCTACTGATTGGCTGTTGGATGGGTTACACATGCTCAGATCTCTACTGACCAACGAATCAACCCAGGATGGGTCAATGGCTAGACCAAAACGGTCTCATTAGGGGTCCTGCAAACAGGAAGTCATTATTTCCGTTGCATTTATTTACACAGACACAATGCTGATGCGAATGGCAGATTAAGGTCATTGGGATGGATAAATACTGCTCTTTTTCCTTAAAGTATATATTATCACTGAACTTCCACTTAAAGCGATATTATTGCATCATGGGGGATCACTGATAAACAGCAGTAGGTAATGCTGGCATAAAACATTACGTTTATTGCTAAATTGCATCAGAACATTCTTGGTTTTGTATCACTAGGACTGTGCTACATACAACATTTTTTGGAAGTGGTGCAGCCCCCATAAAAGCATTGTTAAACCCACAGTACCCAATGTTGCATCATGTAGCGTGGATTTTACACTGGGAAAATACCGATATTAATAGTCTGTATATAACATTTCATTAACATTGCATATGATTTACTTACGATCTCAAGCATGGTCGCCAGAGTGACTGGAGAGGCAGGAGATGCTAGAGGGGCGAGAGGGGTGGAGAGAATGGAGGGGCTGGAGAGGTGGAGGGGCTGGAGAGGGTGGTGGAGGGGGCGAGAGGGTGGAGGGGCTGGAGAGACTGGAGGGGCTGGAGAGGGTGGAGGGGCTGGAGAGGGTGGAGAGCCTGTGTAGGGCTGGTCCTGCTTCTAGAAAAAAAATGTCCAATCCATTAGTATATATTACATGTATAAGAACATTTCTACTAAAAGGTATGTAGTGAACATTTCTGGATAATTTTGGACGTTTGGACCGAATTTCGTGACTAAGCTCAAAAAACTGAGGGACAAGATACAGCCCAAACAATGGGGAGTCGGGGGAAATAAATGGGAATGAGAAATGAGAAGCTCTGTCTCTCAAGCCAAATTAATAGATTTGTTGCATTTTTTTTTACGAAAATTTTTATCAGTGAAATAAAAAATTACTTAATTATCACTGATAATTTCACTAATTATTTGCTGACAATCAAGGTCAATAAAAAGATAAAAAAACTGCTTAGGATGCACTTACGTGTCTGGCTGGTGCCAGGTTCCTCCTCTTGGGGCGGTGACACTGCCCGGTGGGGGCGATGGAGAGCCCGGAGGGGGCAAGGGACTGCCCGGAGGGGGCAATGGGCTGCCGTAGCCTGAGGGCTAGTTGGTGGTAGTGCTAAAAAAAAGGAAATTTATTTTAACTCTCACTGTAATTAAATGTTCAAATACATTTACTAAAACAATTCTCGGAGAAGTTGTCAAAATTTGCAAACATTTGGATAAAGGGCTTGGACACATCAATGTGTTAAAAAGCACACAATAGTGTGGCACAATTAATGTGATCCTTCTGCACTCGCACTGCAATACACATGAGCGCACTGGAAACATGCGCTTGTATGCTTGTTTCTGGAGCGCTCGTGTGCGCTGTAATGTGGCTTTGGACAAATGAGAAATTTAGAAAAAAAAAAATTTCCCAATAGGCTGCACTACATTCTTCCTCTGGCGGGGACGGGGGTGGGGGTGGGGTATCTGAGGAGATTCCCTGCAAATTAAAATAAAAAATACATAATGAATGATATATCTAAAGGATATATTTATTATATACTTTGAATTCTGCTTGAAAATGCAGATTAAATAAGGCAATATGTTATAGTTTCTTTAAAAGTCAATCATATTTCTATGGCAATGATTTATACCTTATTGGCTAAGTACTATATTTACTTATATTTTTAATGATCGATTTCATTTTTAACTTTACTTAGCCTTTAAATAAGGCTGCCATGGAAATGGAAGGGTGGGCCACCAAGTGTGTTAACCTGTGGTCTATGTGTGGTATCATTTTGAATTTATAGGTGTTATGTTAAATAAAGTCATTTCAGTGATTTATTTTTGACTTTACTTACCCTTTAAATAGGGCTGATATTGAATAATATAAGAATAATAATAATGTAATAATAACCACTGAATGAGAAATACAAAGAACTTGGATCTCTCTCTCTCAGACAAATTTAAGGATTATGATGTTTTTAAAAACATATATATATATAAATATGTTTTTGTCAGAAGTGAATTAAAATATTTTACTACGTATTATAATACAGTAATATAATAAAAAGTATACTTGCCTTCTATCATTTGCGGTACGGCAGCCACATATTGAGGCCTCTGCCTCTGAGATCCGACAACTGTCTCTGGAGGCTAGAGACAGTGGTCTGGTATCCGAAGCGGCGCAGGATCGGTGCTGTAGCCCCTCCATTATTCTGCGCCTCCGGCGCCGCACATGAGGGGTGCCAGGGGGGAATTCATCAACCCCTGAGCAGGAGGTAATTCAGGGCATATAATGCCTTGCAGCACTGGCCATTTCGCAAGGCAGGAAGTTGCCGGTTCCTCGTTTTTACGAAAACCGCGGATTTACGGAAATCTTCGCTTTACGAAAACTTCGTTTTAACGTGAATCCTCGTCTTTACGGAGATCCTCGGTTTTACGGAAATCCTCGTTTTTACGGGAATCCTCGTATTTTCGAAAAATACCGTTTTTTTTTAAATTCACGCTAGCGGACTGTAATTTTTAGGTATTGTAGGCATTGATACGTGTTTCTAGGACATACCCAGGTCCCTGAGTGATTAAGTGTACATTACCAAGGCTATTTAGACCACTTTTAATGCGGATTTTGCCGAACTTTCATTTTAATAAGTTTTAACGGGTCCGCTCGCGGATTTTTGAATTTACCGATTTTTTCGAAAATCCGCGGATCCTCACGCGGACCGGATTTTTCGAAGTTCGGACATCTCTATTCATAACCAATGTCTCTCTCCTCCTCCACAAAGATTTGTTTAACCACATAGATGCTGGGCTGGGATGTTCCTTTCTACTGGGTTTGAGTTACAGAAGGTAGCTTGGGGGATTTAAGGTGGAAATAGGGAAAAGGCTAGAATTTAAAATGTGAATGGGGTGAAGGAATCCAATACTTATGTATTATAAGAAATAATGCGCCCCTTCACATTATAATATAAGGACATTACGCCACCTCGGAGTTCCCTGTCCTGTATAAAAGCACTCGGCCTACGGCCTCGTGCTTCTATATGGTCAGGGAACTCCTCGGTGGCGTAATATCCTTATTACACTGTAAGGGGTGCATTATCCCTTATATAATATATAATAATATAATAAATTAGTGCGGGTTTACATTGGCATATCTGCCGTTAACCACTAGTTACCATGTGGATTGTGTCGGTCGTGGCATAGAAAACAGTATAATCTGCCGCAGTTTAGCGCCATTAGCAAAAAATTACCACAGATATTTCGTACCAACCACCCAAAAAATATGGACATATTGGTTGGTTGGCCCAAAATATCTACTCATGTGTACCCAGCCTAAGTCTTACTGAGGATGTGTATAATTATATGTGTTTATGCTATACCTGCATTTTACTGTTATGTCTGTCTAACATGTGGGGAGTTTGGAGTCTAGGGTAGATGTATTATTAATTTATATTTTCTGGACCTCCCTTCTGTAATCTTGATAAAGGAGTTAGATTATTGGATATTTTAGAGGTGCCCCTGATTCTGTTATATCCTCTGATCTCATACCTTTTATGTGTGTATTAATGTATTTTCTATAACCTGTAGAGATGGAACTGGTTTCAGTACGAAATTACCAGTCAACATTGTAACTAATAATGATGGCCTTACATAAAAAAAATCTAATATTTGTTATGATAGTCGTGGTATCTGATGACTGAGAAAGAGTGTAATCTAGTATAATAATGAGTTGTGACCTTAAATATCTTTAATTAGGTATTACATTCAAAAAAGAAGACATGCTTTTTACTATCGTTCTCTGGGCTATAAGTCAGGAAAATTGGTTCTTTATCCTATACAGTAGCTTTCATTTAACTTATTACCCCCCCCCCCCCACACACACACACACACACACATACTTTTGCTAACTTATGAGAAATTTGTGTCAAATGCAACATGATGTCTTCAAAATCAATTATGTTAACTTTTTTGAAGGACACTTTCACCTTGTCTCTGACTTTTTACCCATCAGTAAGCTGATATGTAATTTGTATTTAGATAACGGCAGGAGAGCCAAACGCTAAATACTGTGAGAGCAGTGGGTTCTGGAACCATAACGTGAGAGAAGTAAGGACACACAAGGTCAACTCTGGACAAATAACAAACCTGTGCTTGGCTGTAAGTCCTGTTGTGCATTCCTTTACGTCTGGAAATATAGAAGTGAATTAATTCTCTGTGACTGTAGATGGAGGGGGTTGTCTTAGCACTCTGTGGTTAGAATATCAATGGGCTGTTTGGATGGGATTTATAAACTAGTTATTGCTCATTATTGTCTGTTTATTTTGAATTGATACTTTCAGTGGTATATCTAGAAATCGCAGGGCCCCATAGCAAGATTTTAGATGGGGCCCCTCAACCCCCCCAAAAAACAGTTCAGTACAGTTCAACCCAACCTGGGCAGGTTTTTTTAAAGGGCATGTCCACCCTCCTAAGAAAAATTTTATGTGACAAAGTTCAGCCCTAACAAACCCCATTTTCGTTTTACGTTTACCTTTTTAAAGATGCTCCCAGGATCAGATATTCTACTTATTAAACCCCTGATCCCTCACTGGTGTGGACACCCCTCCTCTGATGCAAGCTGTTTGGTTCCAAACATGCACAATAGCAGAGGAGTCTCGTTCTGTAATGGGAAACAGTCATTGCCCGTAATGCCGGTTTTGTAGAAGCAGAACATCCGAATCTGGGAGCCTCTCTAAAAGGTTTAAGTAAAATGAAAAGGGGGTTTGTGGGACTGAACTATGTGAGGCAATTTTTTTCTTAGGAGGGTGGACATGTCTGCAGGGGAGCTGGTAGGGCCCCCTTTGGCTCCGGGCCCCATAGAAATTACTATGGTTGCTATGGTGATACCTACGCCCCTGGATACTTTATATCTTCCCAGAATATTAACAACTTATTTGAGCACTTGGGGCAGAGTACACTAATTTCCCATAATACAGATGGCACCACATGTCATAATAGTGAACTCTCCAAATCTCGTTAGAATGATGATTTCATAATTTACAATACTAGCCTCCAGGCAGTACTGTCCTATGCAGCTCCACAGGAGGCCCACAATACCATGCCTCTATAGCTGCAATAGTAAGTAATACCTGCCCCACTGATCAGCATTTTCTTATATTCTGGACAGAGGGCAACCCTAATATCTTCTCCAGTTTTATAGTGCCCTATTTTGTTAGACTTCTAAATTGACAACACACTCTAGTATAGATCATGCCACACCATTGGAAGAATGTCTACCCCTTTATGTTTTAGTAACTGTTTGTGTTAGTTTTTAAAAGTTTATATTTTGTTGATTGCTGTCTAGTTTAAAGGGTATGTCCATCAAAGAATACTACTTCAGGCTTTCAGTTTTATTGAAGAAATCACGTTCTTTAATAAAACCTGTAGGAGCCGGCTGCGATGGTAAGAAACTTACCTGGTCTGGCGCACCTTGGCTGATCTTCTGACAGGTCCCAATGGACTTTGTACACTATGCACATGCATAAGAACCTGTCTCCTGCAGATTTTATTGAACGGGAGGTAAGACACAGCTCCTTTACCTCATAGTAACATAGTAACATAGTAATTGAGGTTGAATAAAGATATGCGTCCATCAAGTCCAACCTTTTCACCCTCCTTTTCAACCCTACTAACAGTTGATCCAGAGGAAGGCAAAAAAACACAGCTAAAATAGGGGGAAAAAAATCCTTCCTGACTCCAAATGGCAATCGGAAAGTATCCCTGGATCAACCAGATCAATATGTACCAGTAATTCTCAATATTATATGGTATCCCTGTACCAACCAGAACTACAGTATATGTATTAATATCAGTAATTCTCAATATTATATGGTATCCTTGTACCAACCAGAACTACAGTATATGTATTAATACTAGTAATTCTCAATATTATATAGTATCCCCGTACCAACCAGAGCTACAGTATATGTATTAATACCAGTAATTCTCAATATTATATAGTATCCCCATACCTACCAGAACTACAGTATATGTATTAATACCAGTAATTCTCAATATTATATAGTATCCATGTACCAACCAGATCTACAGTTTATGTATTAATACCAGTAATTCTCAATATTATATAGTATCCCTGTACCAACCAGAACTACAGTATATGTATTAATACCAGTAATTCTCAATATTATATAGTATCCGTACCAACCAGAACTACAGTATATGTATTAATACCAGTAATTCTCAATATTATATAGTACCCTGTACCAACCAGAAAATACAGTATGTGTATTAATACCAGAATCTCAATATTATATATATAGATCCCGTACCAACCAAGAACTACAGTATATGTATTAATCCAGTAATTCTCAATATTATAGTATTCTGTACCAACCAGAACTACAGTATATGTATTAATACCAGTAATACTCAATATTATAAGTATCCCGTACCAACCAGAACTACAGTATATGTATTAATACCAGTAATTCTCAATATTATATAGTATCCGTACCACCCAGAACTACAGTTATATGTATTATACCAGTAATTCACCAATATTATATAGTACCCTGTACCAACCAGAACTACAGTATATGTATTAATACCAGTAATTCTCAATATTATATAGTATCCCGTACCAACCAGAACTACAGTATATGTATTAATACCAGTAATTCACAATATTATATAGGATCCCTGTACCAACCAGAACTACAGTATATGTATTAATACCAGTAATTCTCAATATTATATAGTATCCCGTACCAACCAGAAATACAGTATATGTATTATACCAGTAATCACAATATTATATAGTATCCCCGTACCAACCAGAACTACAGTATATGTATTAATACCAGTAATTCTCAATATTATATAGTACCCCCGTACCAACCAGAACTACAGTATGTGTATTAATACCAGTAATTCTCAATATTATATAGTTATTACTGTACAACCAGAACTACAGTAAATGTATTAATACAGTAATTCAATATTATAAGTATCCTGTACCAACAGAACTACAGTATAGTATTAATACCAGTAATTCTCAATTTATATAGTATCCCTGTACCAACCAGAACTACAGTATATGTATAATACCAGTAATTCACAATATTATATAGTATCCCTGTACCAACCAGAACTACAGTATATGTATTAATACCAGTAATTCTCAATATTATATAGTACCCCGTACACAACCAGAACTACAGTATATGTATTAATACCAGTAATTCACAATATTATATAGTATCCCTGTACCAAACAGAACTACAGTATATGTATTAATACCAGTAATTCCAATAATTATATGTATCCCCGTACCAACCAGAATTACAGTATTGTATTAATACCAGTAATTCACAAATTATATAGTATCCCTGTACCAACCAGAACTACAGTATATGTATTAATACCAGTAATTCACAATATTATATAGTATCCCTGTACCAACCAGAACTACAGTATAGTATTCATACCAGTAATTCACAATATTATATAGTATCCTGTACCAACCAGAACTAAAGTATATGTATTAATACTAGTAATTCTCAATATTATATAGTACCTCGTACCAACCAGAACTAAAGTATATGTATAAACCAGTAATCTCAATATATATAGTATTCCTGTACAACCAGAACTACAGTATGTGTATTAATACCAGTAATTCTCAATATTATATAGTATCCCTGTACCAACCAGAACTACAGTATATGTATTAATGCCAGTAATTCTCAATATTATATAGTATTCCTGTACCAACCAGAACTACAGTATATGTATTAATACCAGTAATTCGCAATATATTATAGTATCCCCGTACCAACCAGAACTACGTATATGTATTAATACCAGTAATTTCAAATATTATATAGTATCCCTGTACCAACCAGCAGAACTACAGTATATGTATTAATACCAGTATTCCAATATTATATAGTATCCCTGTACCAACCAGAACTACAGTATTATGTATATACCAGTAATTCACAATATTATATAGTATCCCTGTACCAACCAGAACTACAAGTATATGTATTAATACAGTAATTCAATATTATATAGTACCCTGTACCAACCAGAACTAAGTATATTATTAATACCAGTAATTCTCAATATTATATAGTATCCTGTACCAACCAGAACTACAGTATATGTATTATACCAAGTAATTCTCAAATTTATATAGTATCCCTGTACCAACCAGAACTACAGTATATGTATTAATACCAGTAATTCTCAATTATATAGTATCCCGTACCAACCAGAAATACAGTATATGTATTAATACAGTAATTCACAATATTATATGTATCCGCTACCACACCAGAACTCGACAGTATATGTATTAATACCAGTAATTCTCAATATTATATAGTATCCCCGTACCAACCAGAATTACAGTATATGTATTAATACCAGTAATTCACAATATTATATAGTATCCCCGTACCAACCAGAATTACAGTATATGTATTAATACCAGTAATTCACAATATTATATAGTATCCCTGTACCAACCAGAACTACAGTATATGTATTAATACCAGTAATTCTCAATATTATATAGTATCCCTGTACCAACCAGAACTACACTATATGTATTAATACCAGTAATTCTCAATATTATATAGTATCCCTGTACCAACCAGAACTAAAGTATATGTATTAATACTAGTAATTCTCAATATTACTACAGTATATGTATTAATACCAGTAATTCTCAATATTAACCTCCTGTCTAACCTCCCGTTCTTCATTAAAACATGCAGGAGCTGGGAACGAAGTTTAAGAACTTACCTGATCTCTTGCTCCTGTGCTGCGCCCTCTGACAAGTCCCGGCGGATTCAATATAAAAACTCAATACAAAAAATTTATTTTACCAGTGAAAATACCATTTAATTTTATAGTATACAAAATTTTGTTTGGTACTTTTTTGAAACTGCCTTAATTTAAATTGGCTGTAATATGGGGTTAACCCATTGGAGGGGAAGAAACAAAGAAAACCACTAAATAAATCCGCTGATTGATTAACTATCTGCCAAAACATAACCCGCACTGTGGCCTAAAGCATCATAACATGTTAATACAGCTGAAGGAATCACCGGGGAGTTTCAAAAATGAAAGAAATATGGTTTTATTTTGAAACGAGGCATGAAAGGATGAAATGGAAGAAAAACCATAGAAACAGGTGGCCTGACTCCTACACTTCAACGGAACATGATGCACATAAGTTTCAAAGCAATGGAAGTTTTTAGAATCCCTAATAAATTTATTGACTATGTAAAGATAGTAAGTTGTCTAATGTGTACATGAAATGCTTTAATGGAGCACTATGCTGGCAAATGGGTTTTTAAAAGGTATCTGGAGGGTTTAATATTCTGGGAAGTTGAGTGCTTCTACCTCCTGTTCTTTTATAGAGATCTACTTGAGGAATCAGCTGGTAAAGTTGTGATTGTGCACTTCCACTTGACCCCTTGACTTTTACTTGACCCCTAGACTTTTACTTGACCCCTTGACTTTCACTTGACGCCTAGACTTTTACTTGACCTTCTCAAATTCTTAAATCTGTGCATGGGTGGACACATTTCTACTTCCATATGCACATCCCATGTCCAAATAGGAGAACAAGATAACAAACTATAAAATTAAAGGTTGAGCTGGTCTATATAGTGGTGGGAGGCCAAGGTACAGGGTAGAGATCCTGGAATGATGTCTACATGTACATTGTGTAGGGATGTTCTGCAGTTACAGCCTGAAAAAGGTTTTGCGTGAAACTACTGGTTTAGATGACAACAATTTGTTGGAAAATCTACCAAAATCGTCATCACTTAACTGGCGATAATGTAACTTCAAACATGTAAATACATGTAAATTTATAACATGTAAATACCAATATCGATTCTTTCACCAGTCATAGCATTATTTAACCTTGTGATCATATAGTAACAGATATATACAAACCTACAAGGGCCTTCACTCAGGAGAGGAGATGCTCTATCCACCAAAAACAACTTAATGTAAATATCCAGGGGAAAAGCAGTAGTGGATAAATAAATGGGCTCGCTCCTTTAAAGTAGAGAAGGTTAAAAACACCTTTATTTAGTATATATGTACAGGGAGAAGAGAGGTATACTCAGGAAAGCAAGGCCTAATTAAGTATTAGTGTAGATATACCAGTATATTTTCAGTGGACATAATCATTGTCACCCATAAGCAGATTAAAGGTATGGTTCCCCCTCACCTCACAGAATGATACTGGTTAAGAAAACGAGTCTCACACTCACTAACAAACAACCAATGTACTTTTATTGCATTAGGTCAGGTATACACGGGCCAATATTTCATCCAAATTGAGCGACCACCACAATTTGATTGATTGGTTGATTGATGGTTGATTGGGCAGCTGTCATACCTTATTTTGACCAAATTCAGGCTAATAGCTTGGTCCTTAATGGGCTGCATGAATGATCTTGGCGAAATGTCGGTGACACTGCTTATAATAATTTTCAATGGAGATACCCTTTAAAAAACCCAAAGCTATAAATTCAAACTTTACACCTGTTACATTATATGATAATTTAACAAATGTAACCATATTGACACTGTCACACCTGTTATATAATCCTCGTTTTTACCCTTCTAGGTGTATTGTATTATAGGTGTACATATCTATGTAATCAGTTTTAAAGTGAGTTTGAAAAGTTTTTATGTGTAAGGCACCATCAATTATTCAAATTATCAGGGAAGTATCCCATTTCTGGTTCAAGCCTTTTGGAACCGTACTATCAAGTTCGAAAATCCAGAAGGCTTCTTGTTTACTGATTAGATCAATTATGTCAACACCTCTAATTTTCATCTTAACTTTCTCTATGTATGTATGTATGTATAGTAACATAGTAACATAGTAACATAGTAATTAAGGTTGAATAAAGACATTCGTCCATCAAGTCCAACCTATTCACTTTTTTTTTTTTTTTTTTTTTATTTATTTTTTTTTTAACCCTACCTAACAGTTGATCCAGAGGAAGGCAAAAAACCCCAGTTAAAAAAAGGGGGGAAAAATTCCTTCCTGACTCCAAACGGCAATCGGAAAGTATCCCTGGATCAACCAGATCTATATGCATTAATACCAGTAATTCTCAATATTTTTTAGTTTTAGAAACTTATCCAGGCCTTTTTTAAAGTTATTCAATGAACTTGCCATTACCACCTCTGCTGGAAGACAGTTCCACAGTTTCACCGTTCTCACTGTAAAGAAACCTCTCCTAACTTGAAGATGAAACTTCTTTTCTTCCAACCTTAAAGGATGTCCACGAGTCCTCTGATATGACCTATTAGTGAACAATGCACCAGAGAGTTCACTGTATGGGCCATTAATATATTTGTATAAGGTTATCATGTCCCCACGCAACCGCCGCTTCTCCAATGTAAACAGCCCTAACTTGTCTAATCTGCCTGCATATTCAAGCCCCTCCATTCCCCTTATTAATTTAGTTGCCCTTCTCTGAACTGCCTCAATTTCCAAGATGTCCCTTTTGTATACGGGATTCCAAAACTGCACCGCATATTCCAAATGTGGCCTTACCAGTGCCTTGTAAAGAGGGAGAATAATATTTTTCTCTCTTGATTCCATTCCCCTCTTTATACAAGACAATATCTTGCTAGCTCTAGCTGTTGCTACCTGGCATTGTTTGCTACAGCTAAGTCTGTTATCTACCAGAACCCCCAAATCTTTTTCCATTTCAGATGCACTTAACACAGAGTTATTTATGGTGTAGGTGGCACAGGGATTATTAAATCCCAAATGCATCACCTTACATTTATCAACATTGAATCTCATCTGCCATTCTGCTGCCCATTTTGATAATCTATCTAGGTCTGCTTGCAGCACTTGCACATCATTGGAAGTTTCCAAAGCTCTGCATAATTTAGTGTCATCAGCAAACACAGAGACCTTGCTCTCAATGCCCCCTTCTAAGTCATTTATAAACAGATTAAACAGAAGCGGCCCCAGTACAGAACCCTGAGGAACTCCGCTTAGAACTTTAGCCCACATAGATGTAGCTCCATTAACCACCACTCTCTGTTTGCGGTCCAATAACCAGTTCTCTATCCATGAACAAATGTTTTCTTCAAGGCCAACAGTCCTCAGTTTATACATTAGTCGCCTATGTGGCACAGTATCAAAGGCTTTTGCAAAATCCAAATATACCACATCCACAGCTGTGCCTGAATCTAACTTCTTACTCACTTCTTCATAAAAACCAATTAAATTTGTCTGGCATGATCTATTTCTCATAAATCCATGTTGACTACTACTAATAAGATGATCTCTGGAGACAAAGTCAAGGATATGATCCCTTAACAAAGTTTCCATCACCTTCCCTACCACTGATGTTAGGCTTACAGGTCTATAGTTACCAGGCTGTGAACGACTACCTTTTTTGAATATTGGTATTACATTGGCTTTTTTCCAATCCAGCGGCACATCCCCAGACAAAAGCGAATCTGAAAAGATGAGACACAGTGGTCTTGCTAGAACTGAACTAAGCTCTTTTAAAATCCTAGGATGCAATCCATCTGGTCCTGGCGCCTTATTGATATTAACTTTGTCTAATTGATTCCGTACCATATCCTCTGTTATCCAATGTGAAAACTCTTCATTTCCTCCCTGCACATTGTTACAATCCCTACTGTAAGGATTCTCAACAGTAAAAACCGATGTAAAAAAACGGTTTAGCAGATTAGCCTTTTCGGCATCCTCTACAACCACCTCAGCTCCATTATTTAATGGTCCCACATTCTCAGTCCTCATTTTTTTACCATTTATATACTTAAAAAACATCTTGGGGTTGGACTTGCTTTGTTCGGCAATCCGTGTTTCATTTTCTATTTTAGCTAGTTTAATTGCTTTCTTGCACTCTTTATTACAACTTTTGAAGTCCCTGTAAGCCTGTTCTGTGCCTTCTGCTTTCAAAATTTTAAAAGCCCTTTTCTTTTTTTCCATTTCCCTTTTTACCTGAGCATTAAGCCATGCAGGAGTGGACCTAATTTTTTTACACTTGTTTCCTAAAGGTACCGATTTGGAAATGTTATAGTTTAATATCCCTTTAAAAGTGGTCCACATCTGCTCAGTATCTTTACCTAGAAACAGTTCCCCCCAGTCTATGAGCAGGAGCGATTCCTTTAAAAGCATAAAATTAGCTTTCCTAAAGTTAAAAGTTTTTGTTAAGCCAGTGCACTTTAGTTTTCTGCAACCTATATTAAATGACACTATATCATGGTCACTATTCCCTAAGCTTCCCATTACCTTCATCTCCAAAATGAGCTCTGGGTTATTAGATATCACCAGATCCAACAACGCATTCTTTCTAGTAGGAACTTCTACCATCTGTGAAAGAAAATGCTCATATAGGAAATTTAAGAACTTTATACCTTTTGAGGTGCTGGCAGTTCCATTACTCCAATCTATTTCAGGGTAGTTAAAATCCCCCATAACCAGAACATGCCCCATACCAGCAGCCTTCGCCAACTGCATATGGAGATTCATTTCCACCTCTTCCCCGGCATTTGGCGGCTTATAACACACTCCAACAATTAATTTACCTACCTTCTTGCTTCCTGTACACAGTTCCACCCATAATGTTTCTGCCGCATCGTTTAGGTTATTTATATAGTGCCACTTGGGGATGCAGCGCTGTACAGTCTATCCCCTGAACCATGCAATAATCTAGATTACCTTCAATGTCATGCCACTGGAGACTTCTCATCACAGGTGGCAATCGCATTTATTTGCAAATTTGTTCCTTAAGGGAACATATTGTACGTCCTAAGTACTGTTTCATGCAGAGTGTACAGGTAATCAAATATATGACCTTTGTGATGTTACAACTGAAATAAGATTGTATCTTCTATTCCTCCTGAGTCCTGTGTAATATTTGATTTATATGTCCCACCTTTAATTATTACTCTACAGGTCTTTGCTCCACATCTGTGACAACCTATGGTAGATGCCCAAACCCTATTCTCCTGTTTCTTCCTGTCATTCCAACATAAACTCGGTAACAATTGTCTAGCAAGCGATGGTCCTTTTCTCGCTATCATTTTTAGACCATTTCTCAATATTTCTTTCATTTTTAAATCCCTGAGTATATATAAATTTTTTGTTTTATATCTCATTATTTCTTGTTTCTTGACCATATTCTGACTTATTTCTCCCTTTTTTCCTTTCTCATTAGACTACTTCTAATATGTTTCTGGATCGTGGAGTAAGCTTTCTGTATGTCACTTGATTTATATCCCCTCTGTACGAATCTTACCCTCAAATCTGCGGCTGCTGTTCTTCTCCGTACTGTCTAATTCTGGCAAACCACTTTCCTATATACATTTGTTTCGACCTTATTTTTTACTATATTTCCCATTAAACTCAAATCCAAAAATTGTATGATTTCTTTTTGTACATCTGCAGTAAATACAAGATGGCACATGTTATTATTCAAGTAATCAATGAATGATAGGATAAATTCACAGTTCCCTTGGCAGATGACCAACAGGTCATTTATATAGCATTCATACCAACAAATGTTGGACTTATGGATTATCCCCAAAGATGCGGGACTCCTCCCACCACCCCATAAAGAGGTTGTTGAACGATGTTGCAAAAGCTACACCCATCGCTGTCCTGCATATTTGGAGATTACATTATGCAATTATGAATAATAGTTGGCTGTTAGATTTAAGATTTAATATGCCAGGTTATTAAGCATAATTAAGCACAAATAATTTGTGTTCTCACTTTTTGAAAGCAACTGCACCCAGGCTACTTACTATACCTAGTGTATATGGGCTGCTTACTACACCTAGTGTTTATGGGCTAATTACTACACCTAGCGCATATGGGCCAATTACTAAACCTAGTGCATGTGGGCTAATTACTACACCTAGCGTATATGGGCTAATTACTTCACCTAGTGCATGTGGGCTGATTACTACACCTAGTGCATGTGGGATACTTACTATACCTATGCATGTGGGCTGCTTAATATACCTAGTCATGTAGGATACTTACATACCTAGTGTTTATGGATGCTTACTACACCTAGCGCATATGGACTAATTACTACACCTTATGCATGTGGGCTAATTACTACACCTAGCGCATATGGGCTAATTACTTCACCTAGTGCATGTGGGATGATTACTACACCTAGTGCATGTGGGATACTTACTATACCTAGTGCATGTGGGCTGCTTAATATACCTAGTGCATGTGGGATACTTACTATACCTAGTGTTTATGGGATGCTTACTACACCTAGCGCATATGGACTAATTACTACACTGTGTGCATGTGGGCTAATTACTACACCTAGCGCATATGGGCTAATTACTTCACCTAGTGCATGTGGGATGATTACTACACCTAGTGCATGTGGGATACTTACTATACCTAGTGCATGTGGGCTGCTTAATATACCTAGTGCATGTGGGCTACTTACTATACCTAGTGGATGTGGCTAATGCACATATCTAACGCATGTGGGCTGATTGCTACACCTAGTGCATGTGGGTTGCTTACTACACCTAGTGAATGTGGACTGCTTACTACACATAGTACATATGGGCTGCTTGCTACACCTAGTGCATATTTGCTGCTTAATACACATAGTGCATGTGGGCTGCTTACTACACATAGTGCATATGGGCTGCTTACTACATCTAATGCATGTGGGCTGCTTACTACACCTAGTGCATGTGGGATGCTTACTACACCTTGTGTGTGTGGGCTACTTACTACACCTTGAGCATGTGGGCTGCTTACTACACCTAGTGCATGTGGGATGCTTACTATGCCTTGTGTGTGTGGGCTGCTTACTACACCTAATGCATGTGGGCTGCTTTCTACACCTAGTGCATGTGGGCTGCTTACAACACCTAGTACATGTGGGCTGCTTATTACACTTAGTGCATGTGGGCTGCTTATTACACCTTGTGTTTGTGGGCTACTTACTATAGCCGGTACATGTTGGCTGCTTACTACACCTAGCAATGGGTTTTTATCTAATGTTGACACTGGGGCAATAGGTTATTGACCAGATACAGTGGTACACCCCTATTATATTGTTTTTTTCTGTGCTAAGTGCACTGCTCTCTCTGTGTTAATTGTAGATGGAAAACCAGACAGAGATTGCAGAAAGTTCACAATGGTATTGCATGTGCAGGGGAGTAAGTACCACAGAAGAAGCCCCTCACCACCAGAGCAGGGGGGGTTACATTATAGTTTTGCTGGGGGGGGGGGGGGGGGCACCCAGTGATTTCTAGTTATTCCCTGTGCATGTGCTTTCTATAAACAGTGTATTAATACAGGGGAAAGATTTATCTTGTGGTTTTTATAGTAAAAAAACTTCTAATTTTCCCCCAACACTTTTCCCCGGGTGATGAGACGTGTTACACTGTGTAAGGCGAATCGTTAGTTAGAAATACAAACACATCTGTTGATAGATATGGAGTCGGAAATCTAAACTCTGTCACATGTATGCAGACACATGCTTTATTTTTCTATGTTTCTAGATTTGTATTTAAATTTGAGCTCATGTATCATAAGAAAAACAAACTTAATCATGTCCAGCCCAGTGTTTATAGATACCCAAGACCAGGTTTGGATTGGAACTCTGGCAAATCTAGATTTTGCACCTCTTCCATCTCGCTCGATAGTACGATTGGGATTGGTCCGTTATTTACTGTTGGTCTGTCCACGCGATCATACACTAACTTCCGATTGGACGGTATTGGGATATCCCTTTATTGTACAATTGGAATTGGTATTTATATGGCCTCCATTAGCTACAACGTTTGCGTGTATTCTTAAATTGCTTTTGCGTTAAAGTCCTGCAAAGGGTCACCTTAAGTCACTAATGGTATATTACATCACAAGTGTACATCACTCCAGGAACTGATAGCACCACATTATCCCCATCTAATGGCTTTGTTTCTACAGTATATCAGATGGTTTAAATTATTTTATATGTTAAATTGTTTTACATAGATTTTAAACAAAGCAAAATCTGGGAACATCAGCCCCCTTAACATACCAGAACATGTATTTGTTTTACTTTGTCTTTCACTAATTGTGCTATGTTTGAGATTCAGCATTTGCTTACAGAACGGAACAAGATGTTTTAATACACAAGAGTCTTGTAGGGTGAAAAATAACTTTTCATTAAACACAAACTGTATGGCTTGTTAATTAAAGGAGAAATAACAAGAAAATATAAATGAGTCTGAATGGATTCTATAAACCCTGAAACACTCACCTACCACCCATTTAAATACAGTCAGGCAACAGTTAGATCTCTGAGAACCTGCCTAGTGCGTGTCAGAGGTGGGGTTGTCATTATATTGAGCAGGGAGGAGGAGAGCTGCACCAGCACTGCCATCTTTAACTCACTGTAACTCAATGTGAAGTTAAAACGGGAGGTAGGTGGTGAGTCTCCTACCTTCCTGGAAAGTATTTTTTTTTTTTCATGTTATAGAAAGTACAGTATAATGGTTCTATAATTCATCATCACAATAGGTTTTGATACCTTATATTGCATCCATTTATTTAGATATCAGTACAAATATTTTTAGCAGATTCAGAAATGGGATAAACAAATTTCACATATTTTTTCAAGCATTTTGATCAGGTTCTTTTTACCGTATGAAATAGGATAGAAATAGCTGTCTCCGCTACACTGCTGTAAACAATATGGGGACAGCCCAGGTCTGCTATTAGCTGAAATTAGCACAAATCCGATATTTAATGGTTGCGCTGATCATCTCAGCTCGATTTTAGCGCAGCTTTAACTCTTTTTAAATCTGCGAGGATTTCCGGCCTTTCTGTAATCCTTGAACATTTGAGGATTGTTGAATGTGTCCGTTCATGGTTTATCAAACAGCCGAAAGTCCCGTGGCTGGATGTTCGGGGATCCCTCGGCTCAACCCCAGACCCCCTTCTGGATCCTAAGAGGGACCATTGTGGTTTGGAAGGACCTTTAGGGGATTAAGGGGTCCCACAGCTCAAAACCAGGACCCCCTCCCTGGCACTTATACGTGCCCTTGTGGCCCTTGGAAGGGCCCTTGTGGCACAGACAAGTGCCTTTTAGGGCATAAGGGGTCCTGCAGGTCATTTCGGGACACTGTGAGGACTTCTGAGCTCCACAGGGGTTGGCACCTCTTTATATAGGTTTGCTGAAGGACCAAATCCATTTGTGATTGGTTAATATTTCAATGCTTGTAATCATATGATCACACATTAACCAATCATATTTGAATAATAAAATTCAAATATGTTTGCTTAATGTAGGATCGTATAATTGCAATACTGGCATTTTTAGAGTTGGACATAAATGACATGTTGCATCCCCTTTATGTTTTTCCCAGCTTCCCACTCTCCTATTTAAAATACAGGGGGACATTCACTGAGGAGGATTTTAAATTGCTCTGCAATACCAATCCAGTCCTCTAGTTTGTGTTTGATTTATCCAGTCTCCGGTATTCCAAGTCACCACCCAACCTCATGGACCTCTGGGAAATCCATTTAGTGTGCAAGTTTTTCAAGCCTGCTTGTTTGATATACAGACACCAAGCCTGCTACAAAATTAAAATGAGTAAATTATGACTAGGCCTGAGACTACCCATGCCAAAAGATCAAGGAGGTGGGGGGTTGAGAGCCCACACAAACTTTGAGCTTGAAACTGCAAGCTTTCAAAAATCTGTAGATCTGACATAACTGTTTGAAATTCATTGAAATTCAATGACGAAAACAAAAAATTCCAACAATTGGGATTAATTTGAATTTTGACACATTCCACATAAATGAGCCAGAATAGATTCTATAATTTATAATGTTCTATATCCTCATTTTAGATGCAATTACAAGAGAAAACTATTAAAGTATCCAGGGTGCCTGTAAGGTAAGTAATCATTGTAGAATAATCTTGCTGCAGGTTTTCTCTTCAGTCAGGATGATTTTGATTGGATACTCACAAATTAACTTGAAATTTATTGATTGGTTCCTAATTAAATAACAATTAAATGATTTGTGGACTAGTAGCCAATCTGAATGCTTAAAAGGTAAAAGAAATGAACAACAGGGAAGCCCCAAAAACAAAGGTCACACCCCTCGATTCAGAAATCCGAATGGAAATCTGGACGCATCATCTGGATTTCAGAACTTCGGAACCTATTTTCTATAATTATCAAACATTCGAGGACTATCGAAAATAGTCTTGAACGTTCGATAATCCTCGAAAACACGATTGGAAACTCAAAAGTAGTCTCCGATTGTATTTTCGAGGATTATCAAACGTTCGAGGCTATAATCCTCTAAAATAGCCTCAAACATTCGATAATAATCAAAAATTCATTCTGTTTTCAGATCTTCAGTATTTTCCCGAATCCAAAAATAGAATAAAACTGGTGAGTTTGGGACATCTCTAGTGGCATTTAGAAACGCCTAAATCATTCCACAACCAATAAATTCTCATTCCCTTTTGCAGTGGGTTGAATGTGCACTGTGCTGTCTGCTGCTTGAAATAAAGTATGATGGCCAATAATACTCAATATCTCAGTGACTTGGATGTGCGACCAAAACCGGGGCAGATTTGGCTGAGAGAAGGGGAAATTCCATGCAAACTGTTATAAGTGATCAGGACTTAGTGGTTTGGATTTTATTTTTTAATTTCTTTTTTTTTTAGAATTCCGTGGATTTTTTTTTCTTATTCTAAGCTTAAGCAAATTGAAATATTATGAAGTATTTATAGAGTGTTAATGGGTTCCAGACAAAGAGTCAGGTGTGTCCAGTCAGAACATAAAATACTGTTGAATGCGCAGTCAGGGGAACTTGCTTTTTATTTCAATCACTTGTGCGAGCCAACACTGGAATATGGCTTGATGTTCAGCTGGTGAATGAAAGTCAGCCTACAGGCGTGCACACGCCACACTACTCCAGCTATACAGCAAGCCTAGATCTATGTGTAGGACAGACACAAATAGAAATCTTACAATCACATGACGCGGCTTTGCATGAAGCCAAAATCACTATGCCTCTAATCGAGCACAGTGGCTATAAGACACAGCAGGCTCCCTCTCTTATTCCATTCATTCCAAGCTGAAGATTAGATGGGTCTTTATGAATAACGTACCATAATAATACTTTAGAAATAAGCTTTTGGAAGGAAGATTTTTTTTCTAGCAGCAAATTTTCTATGCGCCAGAGCTTAGTGAAAGTAAAAGTTTCTTAAGAACAAGAACAAACACATCACCAGTGATTGAATTGTAAAGCAGCGAGTAAGGATCCAGCTCTGCATGAGCAATGTCAACAGACAATGACATAACACAACATTTACTTATCATGCTGCTTGCCAGATGAAGGAAAAGAAATGTACATCTGGCTAAAATGTGGCGGAACGATATTAGAATATTCAGGTGCACATTTCGTATGTATAATTGTATAATTCTATATAGAGCCACTTGGGTACGCCGCGTTGTACATGACAAAACAAGGGGATAAGTGCAAGAAATTATACAGATAAATGAAAGTTATATAAATAAAGTTTCATAGGTTAAGAATTCATATATATATAAAATAATGTGGTGCGCCTTGACATATTAGGAAAGAGATCCCTGCCCCGAAGAGCTTACAATCTAAGTGGGAGGGAAAACACACACATACAATTAGGGGGAGGAAAACAAAATGCTCAGACAGCTATCAGCTATTTTAGGTTTTTGCCACAGGCTCTATCTCTATTGTTTTGCCACAGGCTCTATAACCTAGAAATATCCCCTCCAAGAATAATAAAAAAACAAAAATGCCATTAAAATAAATATTACCCCCCCTGAAGAACTGAATAAGACTGTCTATGTGCACCCACCAATCACTTCAGGCACACACAGGGCTGTTTTTAGGCATAGGCCACCTTGGCAAAGAACTAGGGTGCCTATGTTGATCCAGGGCTCCTATTCTTCTCCCTAGTATCTCCCTGTCAGCTGTTACTTGCTGTGTTAGATCTGCTCTCCTTGTTCAGCTGTAACCTGCAACATTGTATCTAGTACAGAGCCTGAACTCCACACACTCTACATAAAAACAAATGTTACAATTTACAAATGAACTGAAGGTGAAGGAAGGAGGGGAGAGGGTGAGCTCAGCTAATGTTGGGTACACACCAGCCAATATTTTTGCCGACCGACCAATTCACAGCACTTTCGGCCGATCGGACGAAAATATTGGCTGGTTTTCGGCAGGCGGCCGCGACCGAGCCGGACGAACGAACGATCAGGCATGTCGGAAAATTCCGACCGATCATGCGGTTACCTATAGGAACGCACGATCGACTGTTCGCAAATTGAGCCACGGCCAATTGCTGTGACCGACTCGCTCGTAGCAAGTGGCCGGTCGGGACAAAAAGTCCCTCTGTGTGTACCCAGCCTAATTGTACTGAGGAGACCAGTTCTAAAATGCCAGGTAAAAGCTGCTGCAGACTTTATAACAGTGACCCTGTGAGTAGCAGCCACGAGATCCCTATCCCTGCCTCTTTCTTCCTTCCACCCTACAGAGTAGGTGAGGAGTGAACAATTCAATGAAGGAGACATGGAAAGCAGGTACATACTGTATATCATGTCAATGCTGGTACATACTGTATATCATGTCAATGCTGGTACATACTGTATATCGTGTCAATGCAGGTACATACTGTATATCATGTCAATGCTGGTACATACAGTATATCATGTCAATGCTGGTACATACTGTATATCGTGTCAATGCAGGTACATACTGTATATCCTGTCAATGCTGGTACATACAGTATATCCTGTCAATGCTGGTACATACTGTATATCATGTCAATGCTGGTACATACTGTATATCATGTCAATGCTGGTACATACTGTATATCATGTCAATGCTGGTACATACTGTATATCCTGTCAATGCTGGTACATACTGTATATCCTGTCAATGCTGGTACATACTGTATATCATGTCAATGCTGGTACATACTGTATATCGTGTCAATGCTGGTACATATTGTATATCATGTCAATGCTGGTATCTGAAAGGGTTAAAGGTAATACTCTGCTGGCACTGAAAGTATTAATAGGAAAGTCTGTTGGCATTGAATGGTTCATGGTAATACTCTTCTGGCACTGAAAGTGTTAATGGAAATACTATGGGGAAGTCTGCTAGCACTAAAGGGTTAGTAGCAATTCTCTGGAAAGGTGCTGGCACTGAAAGTAAAAGTCTGCTGGCACTAAAGGGTTAATGGTAATGTTCTGCTGGCACTGAAATTATTAATGCCAATATTCTTGGAAAAGCACTGAAAGTAAAACATCTCAGATCTCACCAAATTTCCCTGTTCTGCCCTACCGGGCTGGAAGCAATTTCTGGGGAGAACAATGGTGCCACATACCGCACATCCACTGAAACCTATCCTGTCCTTACAATCAGTATTTCATTGGTGGCCAGTGTCGCTGCATTCATACAAAGTGTGTATATATGCCAGCCTCACCTGGTACAGCGTGTGCCTAGTGTGCCTAGTAATGCGGTTCCACTATAAAGAACAGTCGCAGTGGACGGTGTCAGAAGCAAAAGGAGGAAACCCAGCTGTAGTTTGACAGACCAAGGGTTTTTTTTGTTTGCTTTTTGGTTGTTTTTTTTGGGGGGGGGGGAAATAGGTGGGAGGGCGCCTAGGGCACTAATATGGCTAGAAAATGGCACAACTGTTTTCAGACAACTTTGTAATTTCTGATCGTATTTTCAAGGATTATCAAGCGTTCTAGGCTATTTTTGAGGATTATCATTGATAGCCTTAAACGTTCAATAATCATCAAAAATGTGCTCCGGAGTTCTGAAATCTGAAAGTTCCGTCCTGTTTCGGACGGAACATTCGGATTTGGGAACCAAAGGGTTCCGTTTCCGATCCGGGTCCAAGTTGGACCAAGATCCAATCTCTACCCCCAACCCTTACTGATATATGTTGCAATTTATTACCTGCATTAATAACCAGATATTTAACTATAATTATTTTCCTCATTCTGGCAGAGTAAGACGGCTCCTCCCTCTATGAAGTCAATTAAGGCTGACATCACAGCCAATGATTGACTGATGCTTCATCTGCTGGCTCTTCTGCATATGCTCAAGCTTATAAAAAGCTCATAGATCAGAGGGAAGAGGCAGATACATTTGGCAGACAGGAAAAAAACTTCAATATCTAGTTACAAATACATGTAATAAACTGGTAAAAATAGCAGTTGGGGTACCAGGCAGATAACTAACAAGTCACCAGTTTTCTGTTTTAAGGGTGGACATGCCCTTAAAAAAAAAGAAAATTGTGATACAAGTTGTGAAATAATTTACCCTACTTTTAACTGTTTAGTCATACAACCTTCAGGCTATCTTGAAGAAACAAAACAGACAATATGCCCAATGTCACACAGCCAGGCAGGAAAATAATAACATTTTATATCATGGACAAAAACATAGCACAATAAATATATTTGTTAGAAAGTTCAACTCAATAAATTTAGAAAGAGTTGACCTCATAAACCTTTTTTTTTTGCGTTTTCTTCAATTTTAAATGAACAAACAAACAATTTTTTTTTTTAAAGTAAGCCTTATTTTATAACACCATTAAGGCATTAAGCTAGGGAGAGTTAAGCTAAGTACACATGTCCAATTCAGCAGACGAGGCCCGACGGTTTTCTTGCAGATCAACAAACAATGTCTGAGCAAACGTATACACATGCATGACTACTGGGCGAAATGGCCATCCATCTGGGCCATCAGGCCTCGTCCACCGAATCAGTCATGCCTTTTTTGCCATAGTAGACTGTTTCTGTATGTAAATAGTTCATATCTTCTTAAACTAAAGTAGAACCTTCTAAAGTGATCAAAAGGTTGATCAATGCTTACTCCTGGGCCCTATATAATAGTATCTGTGCATATTTTTAAAACACAATAGTTATAATTTTATTTTCATAAAGTGAAAAGGCTTCCGACATGTCGAGGTAACCACAGTATGGACAGGCCTATCTTTTATTATTTAATTACCTTTAGTCATTTTTCTTGGCATTTGTGCATTGATCATCTTTTTTGTTCTAGATGTTTATTCTAGATGTTCCTGGTGTTCTTCATTTAGTAGGATCTGATACATTAGTATATTCAATGCATTATCTGGACATTATACTTTTTTTTATACTGTGCCTAAAGTACAGAAAAAGGCTTGCCTTTCTCTTGTCTGTGTGTCTGAATTTTAATTATATTTAATTATATTCATTATATTTGGCAAGGAGTAATGTTAGGATAGCCGAGTGGTCAAAGGCACCAGAATCAAGAGTGCAGCTATTTCCCCAAAACTGGGTGTTCTGGTCTCCGAATTGAGGCATGGGTTCAAATGCCACTTCTGACACAATGTAATATTTATCATGCCTGCTTTTCCATTACACTGGTGAACTTTCAATAGTAAAGACCTTGTAATTGTCATAAAACATGTTCACATTTCACACTCTGTCCCAATAACACTCACTCCAGTTTCATACAGTTTTGTGAAACATAACTAGAGCTGGCTAAACCTCCTGGGTCTTGTTCTATGGAGGAGTTCACAAAATTCTGGTTAATTTTGTGGATTCAATTTTGTCAACTTCCTGATGAAATTCTGCATTGGCAACAACATTTTTTCCATTAAATCCAATCGTTTTGTCACAAATCCACAGTACATCTTATTCTTTATAAATATCCAATAGCCTTGAAGTGATGACTAGTAATGCACAGAGATGGACCCAAACCTGGTCTCGAAGTGGATTTCACAGATCAGCCAAAACTTTTTCCGAATTTTTCTGAACTGCGGAACTGTTTTCTATAATTATTGAAAGATCGAGAATTATTACTTTTAAAAATCGTCAATTTTCAATATTTTCTATTTTATAAATTTGAAATTTCTAGAAATCTCGAAAAACTACAGAAGAAATGTATGAAGTTTCCAGTGTTGGACTGTGTTTTATTTTAAAGGTTTTAGGCTCAGTATTGTTCTCAATTTCCCAGGTCCCTGAGCCATTTACGGTAAGTGACAATTGCTAGTCATATCTTAATTTTAGGCGGAACTTTTGGTAATTTTAACTCCCTTTGACTTAAATGGGTCTGCTTGCAGATTTTTAAATTTTGGGATTTTTTCAAAAATCTGCGAATCTGCAAGCAGAACGGATTTCGGTGAGTTCGGCCATCGCTAGTGATCCACTAATCCACTGAGTTTTGTTCTACCGGTGAGTTCATGGAACAGAGGAATTTTGGTTCCCTTCCTATATATTCCGTATTTAGTTGAATTTTGATAATTGAGACTGATATTTAGCGAAACCACAAAACTGCCTAAACCTGGTTTTAAGGTTAAAACAGGGATGACTCATTGCGTAATAATAATATGTGACTATTCCAAATCAATATCATCACTTTGAAGAAAAACAAGATTTTTTTTAGATGTCACACTTTCCCTTTATTTTCATTCTGCAACATAATAGTCCATCTGCTAACTCACAATGTTAACATTATTTTGTTGCATTGTTCATTTGGGGGGATGAAGAATAACAAGTACTCTGGTTCTTTCTTTTCTTTGTTTTTGTTCCCAGAAAACACACAAAAAAGAAAATGTTCATCTCAGATAATATGATTTGTCTGAATGCGAAAAAATCAAATTGGACGGTTCTTTTATTCCAAGGAGTTTGCCCTTACAAACGAGGAACAAAAATGATAATCTATTGAAAAATGTTCATTTAACTAATTCTTCTTTAGTCAGTGGTTTCTAAAGCTCTTCCAAGTGCAACAGCTTATGAAAGCCTCTAATAATCCTTTAATAGTCTCTCTAATCGGAATATTTACCTTTTCTGAGCTTTGGCTTGAACTCATAAGGATTTATTTCTGTCCAGCTCATTCATTTGGGTTTGATTAGATTCTCAGACCAGGTAATATACAATGCAAGAAAATGCACTGAAGTCCAATTAAAAAAACAGCAACAAAAAAAAAAAGAAAAAAAAAAGAAGTCAACTTGGGTGTAAGTTAAACAAATAAAACTAAAGGAAATTCACTGACAGTGTTAAACCTGCAATTCAAAAGCTTTCTTCCGGTCTAAACCTCAAATACTATACAGTAGGTTTGTAGTATATAATCATGATACATGTTTAAATTCAGAATTTTCACAATGATTTTATAGTACCGGTTCCACCTCGAAATCAGGTTTGTTTGGAAGCCTTAACTTGTCCCTATTTGTGAATGATTAAGCGCTGAGGGAATTTACATGATCCACATCTCATATATGGTTCTCACATGCAGAATTGAAAAATGGCCGCCTTCGGGATTTCCTTCTTGCTCTGTCCAGGCAAAACAAACTCAGATTAATTGTTGAAAATGCAGGATTATTCTGGTAGGACTAAATGCCACACACAAAGGTAATTGCATAGAAGTGCTCTTTATTGGCTGTTGACATGTGTGGCACTTAAATAAATTACCTTAAGGCGGAAACATGTCATGTTAATAGAGCGCTTTATGCAATTACCTCATGTGTTGCATTTAGTCCTACCAAGTCTTCAATTTTTTCTCCCACTCTTGTTGTGTGTGTGTTATTACTTGAAAATCTTTTGTTCTATTAGCTTGTTAGACACGTGACAGCTCTAGTAAATTCCCCTTTGTCTACACTTTTTTCTATCATCAATTGTTTTTTTGGAAGTGTTGTGAATGGATTAAAGTTGGGATAAAGGTGCCCATACAGTGCTACAGCAGTGTACTTACCGGCACCTCAGGATCCTCGTGCATGCACACGCTGGATAGTTTGCTGCCTGCCTGTTGACCCTTGCCTGTACCTGGATCTTGCTTAGTTGATGCCACCTGTTGACCCTTGCCTGTACCTGGACTCTGTTAGTTTGCCGCCTGCCTGTTGACCCTTGCCTGTACCTGGACTCTGTTAGTTTGCCGTCTGCCTGTTGACCCTTGCCTGTACCTGGACTCTGCTAGTTTGCCGTCTGCCTGTTGACCCTTGCCTGTACCTGGACTCTGTTAGTTTGCCGCCTGCCTGTTGACCCTTGCCTGTACCTGGACTCTGCTAGTTTGCTGCCTACCTGTTGACCCTTGCCTGTACCTGGACTCTGTTAGTTTGCTGCCTACTATTTACCCCCCCTGAGAACTGAATAAGACTGTCTATGTGCACCCACCAATCACTTCAGGCACACACAGGGCTGTTTTTGCATAGGCCACCTTGGCAAAGAACTAGGGTGCCTATGTTGATCCAGGGCTCCTATTCTTCTCCCTAGTATCTCCCTGTCAGCTGTTACTTGCTGTGTTAGATCTGCTCTCCTTGTTCAGCTGTAACCTGCAACATTGTATCTAGTACAGAGCCTGAACTCCACACACTCTACATAAAAACAAATGTTACAATTTACAAATGACTGAAGTGAAGGAAGGAGAGGGGGAGAGGGTGAGCTCAGCTAATGTTGGGTACACACCAGCCAATATTTTTGCCGACACGACCAATTCACAGCACTTTCGGCGATCGGACGAAAATATTGGCTGGTTTTCGGCAGGCGGCCGCGACCGAGCGGAACGACGAACGATCAGGCATGTCGGAAAATTCGACCGATCATGCGGTTACCTATAGGAACGCACGATCGACTGTTCGCAAATTGAGCCACGGCCAATTGCTGTGACCGACTCGCTGTAGCAAGTGGCCGGTCGGGACAAAAAGTCCCTCTGTGTGTACCAGCCTAATTGTACTGAGGAGACCAGTTCTAAAATGCCAGGTAAAAGCTGTGCTGCAGACTTTATAACAGTGACCCTGTGAGTAGCAGCCACGAGATCCCTATCCCTGCCTCTTTCTTCCTTCCACCCTACAGAGTAGGTGAGGAGTGAACAATTCAATGAAGGAGACATGGAAAGCAGGTACATACTGTAGATCATGTCAATGCTGGTACATCACTGTATATCATGTCAATGCTGGTACATACTGTATATCGTGTCATGAGGGTACATACTGTATATCATGTCAATGCTGGTACATACAGTATATCATGTCAATGCTGGTACATACTGTATATATCGTGTCAATGCAGGTACATACTGTATATCCTGTCAATGTGTCGTAATACAGTATATCTGTCAATGCTGGTACATACTGTATATCATGTCAATGCTTGGTAACATACTGTATATATGTCAATGCTGTGACATACTGTAATCATGTCAATGCTGGTACATACTGATATCATGTCAATGCTGGACATACTGTATATCCGTTCAATGCAGGTACATACTGATATCATGTCAATGCTGGTACATACGTATATCCTGTCTATATGCTGGTACATACTGTATATCATGTCAATGCTGGGTACATACTGATATCCTGTCAATGCTGGTACATACTGTATTCCTGCAATGCTGGTACATACTGTATATATGTCAATGCTGGTACATACTGTGTATCCTGTCAATGCTGGTACATACTGTGTATCTGTCAATGCTGGTAAATACTGTATATCCTGTCAATGCTGGTACATACTGTATATCAGTCAATGGTACATACTGTTATCCTGTCAATGCTGGTACTACTGTATACCTGTCAATGCTGGTACATTTACTGTATATCATTGTCAATGCTGGTACATACTGGTATCCTGTCAATGCTGGTACAACGATCCTGTCATGCGACATAATGTAGTATCCTGAATGCTGGTACATACTGTATATCTGTCAATGGTGGTACATACTTGTGTATCCTGTCAATGCTGGAATGGTACATACTTATATCATGTCAATGCTGCGTACATACTGTAATAATGTCAATGCTGGTACATACTGTATATCATGGAATGCTGGTCATACTGTATATCATGTCAATGCTGGTACATACTGTTATCCTGTCCAATGTGTGGTACATACTGTATATCATGTCAATGCTGGTACATACTGTATATCATGTCAATGCTGGTACATACTGTATATCATGTCAATGCTGGTACATACTGTATATCAGTCAATGCGGTACATACTGTATATCATGTCAAGTGCTGGTACATACTGTAATCATGTCAATGCTGGTACATACTGTATATCATGTCAATTGCGTACATACTGTATATCATGTCAATGCTTGGTACATACTGTATATCATGTCAATGCAGGTACATACTGTATATCATGTCAATGCTGGTACATACTGTATCTCTCAATGCTGGTACATACAGTATATCCTGTCAATGCTGGTACATACTGTATATCCTGTCAATGCTGGTATACATACAGTAATATGTCAATGCTGGTACATACAGTTATCGTCAATGCGGTACATACTGTATATCATGTCAATGACTGGTACATACAGTATATCATGTCATGCTGGTACATACGTATCTGTAATGCTGTAATACAGTATATCTGTCAATGCTGGTACATACAGTATATCGTCAATGTGGGTACATACTGTATATCATGTCAATGTGGTACATACTGTATATCCTGTCATGCTGGTACATACAGTATATCCTGTCAATGCTGGTACATACTGTATATCATGTCAATGCTGGTACATACTGTATATACTGTCAATGCTGGTACATACTGTATATCCTGTCAAGTGGTACATACAGTATAGTATATCCTGTCAATGCTGGTACATACTGTAATTCATGTCAAGCTGGTACATACGTATATCCTGTCAATGTGGTACATACTGTATATCATGTCAATGCTGTACATACTGTATATCATGTCAATGCTGGTACATACATGTATATCCTGTCAATGCTGGTACATACAGTATATCCTGTCAATGCTGGTACATACTGTATATCAGTCAATGCTGGTTACATACTGTATATCCTGTCAATGCTTGGTAACTACAGTATCCTGTCAATGCTGGGACATACTGTATCTCATGTCAATGCTGGTACAACTGATATATTCATGTCAAGCTCGGTACATACAGTGTATCAGTCAAGCTGGTACATACTGTATATCATGTCAATGCTGTCTGGTACATACATGTATAATCCTGTCAATGCTGGTACATACTGTATATCATGTCAATGCTGGTACATAATGTATATCTGTCAATGCTGGTACATACTGGATATCGTCAATGCTGGTAAATACGTAAGTATATCGTGTATGCTGGTACATACTGTATATCTGTAATGCGGTACTACTGTATATCCTGTCAATGCTGGGTACATACTGTATATCATGTCAATGTTGGTACAATAATCTGTCAATGTCAATGCTGGTACATACTGTATATCAGTCAATGCAGGTACATACTGTATATCATGTCAATGCGGAATACTGTATCTGTCAATGCGGACTACTGTATATCTGTCAATGCTGGATACATACTGTATATCATGTCAATGCTGGTACATACTGTATATCGTGTCAATGCTGGACATATTGTATATCATGTCAATGCTGGTATCTGAAAGGGTTAAAGGTAATACTCTGCTGGCACTGAAAGTATTAATAGGAAAGTCTGTTGGCATTGAATGGTTCATGGTAATATCTTCTGGCACTGAAAGTGTTAATGGAAATACTAGGGGAAGTCTGCTCGCACTAAAGGGTTAGTAGCAATTTCTGGAAAGGTGCTGGCACTGAAAGTAAAAGTCTGCTGGCACTAAAGGGTTAATGGTAATGTTCTGCTGGCACTGAAATTATTAATGCCAATATTCTTGGAAAAGCACTGAAAGTAAAACATCTCAGATCTCACCAATTTCCTGTTCTGCCCTACCGGCTGGAAGCAATTTCTGGGGAGAACAATGGTGCCACATACCGCACATCCACTGAAACCTATCCTGTCCTTACAATCAGTATTTCATTGGTGGCCAGTGTCGCTGCATTCATACAAAGTGTGTATATATGCCAGCCTACCTGGTACAGCGTGTGCCTAGTGTGCCTAGTAATGCGGTTCCACTATAAAGAACAGTCGCAGTGGACGGTGGTGTCAGAAGCAAAAGGAGGAACCAGCTGTAGTTTGACAGACCAAGGGTTTTTTTGTTTGCTTTTGGTTGTTTTTTTGGGGGGGGGGGAAATAGGTGGGAGGGCGCCTAGGGCACAATATGGCTAGAAAATGGCACAACTGTTTTCAGACAACTTTGTAATTTCTGATCGTATTTTCAAGGATTATCAAGGTTCTAGGCTATTTTTGAGGATTATCATTGATAGCCTTAAACGTTCAAAAATCATCAAAATGTGCTCCGGAGTTCTGAAATCTGAAAGTTCCGTCCTGTTTGGACGGAACATTCGGATTTTGGAACCAAAGGGTTCCGTTTCCGATCCGGGTCCAAGTTGGACCAAGATCCAATCTCTACCCCCAACCCTTACTGATATATGTTGCAATTATTACCTGCATTAATAACCAGTATTAACTATAATTATTTTCCTCATTTGGCAGAGTAAGACGGCTCCTCCCTCTATGAAGTCAATTAAGGCTGACATCACAGCCAATGATTGACATGATGCTTCATCTGCTGGCTCTTCTGCATATGCTCAAGCTTATAAAAAGCTCATAGATCAGAGGGAAGAGGCAGATACATTTGGCAGACAGGAAAAAAACTTCAATATCTAGTTACAAATACATGTAATAAAATGGTAAAAATAGCAGTTGGGGTACAGGCAGATAACTAACAAGTCACCAGTTTTCTGTTTTAAGGGTGGACATGCCCTTAAAAAAAAAGAAAATTGTGATACAAGTTGTGAAATAATTTACCCTTTTTAACTGTTTAGTCATACAACCTTCAGGCTATCTTGAAGAAACAAAACAGACAAATGCCCAATGTCACACAGCCAGGCAGGAAAATAATAACATTTTATATCATGGACAAAAACATAGCACAATAAAATATTTGTTAGAAAGTTCAACTCAATAAATTTAGAAAGAGTTGACCTTATAAACTTTTTTTTGCGTTTTCTTCAATTTTAAATGAACAAACAAACAATTTTTTTTTTAAAGTAAGCCTTATTTTATAACACCATTAAGGCATTAAGCTAGGGAGAGTTAAGCTAAGTACACATGTCCAATTCAGCAGACGAGGCCCGACGGTTTTCTTGCAGATCAACAAACAATGTCTGAGCAAACGTATACACATGCATGACTACTGGGCGAAATGGCCATCCATCTGGGCCATCAGGCCTCGTCCACCGAATCAGTCATGCCTTTTTTGCCATAGTGACTGTTTCTGTAGTAAATAGTTCATATCTTCTTAAACTAAAGTAGAACCTTCTAAAGTGATCAAAAGGTTGTCAATGTACTCCTGGGCCCTATATAATAGTATCTGTGCATATTTTTAAAAACACAATAGTTATAATTTTATTTTCATAAAGTGAAAAGGCTTCCGACATGTCGAGGTAACCACAGTATGGACAGGCCTATCTTTTATTATTTAATTACCTTTAGTCATTTTTCTTGGCATTGTGCATTGATCATCTTTTTTGTTCTAGATGTTTATTCTAGATGTTCCTGGTGTTCTTCATTTAGTAGGATCTGATACATTAGTATATTCAATGCATTATCTGGACATTATACTTTTTTTTATACTGTGCCTAAAGTACAGAAAAAGGCTTGCCTTTCTCTTGTGGTGTTGTATTTTAATTATATTTAATATATATCATTATATTTGGCAAGGAGTATGTTAGGATAGCCGAGTGGTCAAAGGCACCAGATCAAGAGTGCAGCTATTTCCCCAAAACTGGGTGTTTGGTCTCCGAATTGAGGCATGGGTTCAAATGCCACTTCTGACACAATGTAATATTTATCATGCCTGCTTTTTCATACACTGGTGAACTTTCAATAGTAAAGACCTTGTAATTGTCATAAAACATGTTCACATTTCACACTCTGTCCCATAACACTCACTCCAGTTTCATACAGTTTGTGAAACATAACTAGAGCTGGCTAAACCTCTGGGTCTTGTTCTATGGAGGAGTTCACAAAATTCTGGTTAATTTGTGGGATTCAATTTTGTCAACTTCCTGATGAAATTCTGCATTGGCAACAACATTTTTTCCATTAAATCCAATCGTTTTGTCACAAATCCACGTACATCTATTCTTTATAAATATCCAATAGCCTTGAAGTGATGACTAGTAATGCACAGAGATGGACCCAAACCTGGTCTCGAAGTGGATTTCACAGATCAGCCAAAACTTTTTCCGAATTTTTCTGAAATGCGGAACTGTTTTCTATAATTATGAAAGATCGAGAATTATTACTTTTAAAAATCGTCAATTTTCAATATTTTCTATTTATAAATTTGAAATTTTAGAAATCTCGAAAAAAATACAGAAGAAATGTATGAAGTTTCCAGTGTTGGACTGTGTTTTATTTTAAAGTTTTAGGCTCAGTATTGTTCTCAATTCCCAGGTCCCTGAGCCATTTACGGTAAGTGACAATTGTAGTCATATCTTAATTTAGGCGGAACTTTTGGTAATTTTAACTCCCTTTGACTTAAATGGGTCTGCTTGCAGATTTTAAATTTTGGGATTTTTCAAAAATCTGCGAATCTGCAAGCAGAACGGATCGGTGAGTTCGGCCATCGCTGTGATCCACTAATCCACTGAGTTTTGTTCTAACGGTGAGTTCATGGAACAGAGGAATTTTGGTCCCTTCCTATATATTCCGTATTTAGTTGAATTTTGATAATTGAGACTGATATTTAGCGAAAACACAAAAACTGCCTAAACCTGGTTTTAAGGTTTAAAACAGGGATGACTCATGCGTAATAATAATGTGACTATTCCAAATCAATATCATCACTTTGAAGAAAAACAAGATTTTTTTTAGATGTCAAACTTTCCTTTTTTTTCATTCTGCAACATAATAGTCCATCTGCTAACTCACAATGTTAACATTATTTTGTTGCATTGTTCATTTGGGGGGGAAGATAACAAGTACTCTGGTTCTTTCTTTCTTGTTTTTGTTCCCAGAAAACACACAAAAAAGAAAATGTTCATCCAGATAATATGATTTGTCTGAATGCGAAAAAATCAAATTGACGGTTCTTTTATTCCAAGGAGTTTGCCCTTACAAACGAGAACAAAAATGATAATCTATTGAAAAATGTTCATTTAACTAATTCTTCTTAGTCAGTGGTTTCTAAAGCTCTTCCAAGTGCAACAGCTTATGAAAGCCTCTAATAATCCTTTAATAGTCTCTTAATCGGAATATTTACCTTTTCTGAGCTTTGGCTTGAAATCATAAGGATTTATTTCTGTCAGTCATTCATTTGGGTTTGATTAGATTCTCAGACAGGTAATATACAAGCAAGAAAATGCACTGAAGTCCAATAAAAAAACAGCAACAAAAAAAAAAAGAAAAAAAAAAAGAGTCAACTTGGGTGTAAGTTAAACAAATAAAACTAAAGAAATTCACTGACAGTGTTAAACCTGCAATTCAAAAGCTTTCTTCCGGTCTAAAACTCAAATACTATACAGTAGGTTTGTAGTATATAATCATGATACATGTTTAAATTCAGAATTTTCACAATGATTTTATAGTACCGGTTCCACCTCGAAATCAGGTTTGTTTGGAAGCCTTAATGTCCCATTTGTGAATGATTAAGCGTGAGGGAATTTACCTGATCCACATCTCATATATGGTTCTTACATGCAGAATTGAAAAATGGCCGCCTTCGGGATTTCCTTCTTGCTCTGTCCAGGCAAAACAAACTCAGATTAATTGTTGAAAATGCAGGATTATTCTGGTAGGACTAAATGCCACACACAAAGGTAATTGCATAGAAGTGCTTTTATTGGCTGTTGACATGTGTGGCACTTAAATAAATTACTTAAGGCGAAGACAGACATTCATGTTAATAGAGCGCTTTATGCAATTACCTCATGTTGCATTTAGTCCTACCAAGTCTTCAATTTTTCCCACTTTGGTTTGTGGTTGTTATACTTGAAAATCTTTTGTTCATTAGCTTGTTAGACAGTGACAGCTCTAGTAATTCCCCTTTGTCTACACTTTTTTCTACATCAATTGTTTTTTGGAAGTGTTGTGAATGGATTAAAGTTGGGATAAAGGTGCCCATACAGTGTACAGCAGTGTACTTACCGGCACCTCAGGATCCTCGTGCATGCACACGCTGATAGTTTGCTGCCTGCCTGTTGACCCTTGCCTGTACCTGGACTCTGTATTGTGCCTACCTGTTGACCCTTGCCTGTACGGACTCTGCTAGTTTGCTGCCTACTGTTGACCCTTGCCTGTACCTGGACTCTGTTAGTTTGCCGCCTGCCTGTTGACCCTTGCCTGTACCTGGACTTGTTAGTTTGCCGTCTGCTGTTGACCATTGCTGTACCTGGACTCTGCTAGTTTGCCGTCTGCCTGTTGACCCTTGCCTGTACCTGGACTCTGTTAGTTTGCTGCCTGCCTGTTGACCCTTGCCTGTACCTGGACTCTGCTAGTTTGCTGCCTACCTGTTGACCCTTGCCTGTACCTGGACTCTGTTAGTTTGCTGCCTACCTGTTGACCCTTGCCTGTACCTGGACTCTGTTAGTTATTGGGTCTTTCGGATGTACCAATTGCTGCCTCAGTGTGTTGTTCGGTTTAAAGCAGACAGGGATACGATGTTTTTTTGAAAATTCTTCTTAATTTCTCGGAGACCCCTGCTACATATGGGATGACCATGTTCTTCCTCCTGTCTTGCTTTTCCCCTTCACTGTTGGTATTCGTGTTCTTTTCTTTCCTTCTACTTCTTTTGACAAAGGCCCAGTCTGGATATCCACAAGTTTTAAGGAGCCCTTAAAACTTGTGGATATCCAGACTGGGCCTTTGTCAAAAGAAGTAGAAGGAAAGAAAAGAAACAGAATACCAACAGTGAAGGGGAAAAGCAAGACAGGAGGAAGAACATGGTCATCCCATATGTAGCAGGGGTCTCCGAGAAATTAAGAAGAATTTTCAAAAAACATCGTATCCCTGTCTGCTTAAACCGAACAACACACTGAGGCAGCAATTGGTACATCCGAAAGACCCAATACCAAAACACAAGAAAAGCGACATCATATATGCAGTGCAGTGCAGTGAAATGCTCTGATTTGTATGTGGGGGAGACCAAACAGCAACTGCATCAACGTATGGCCCAGCACAGAGAGCCAATTCCTCGGGTCAGGACTCAGCCGTGTATCTGCATCTTAAGGATAAAGGACATACCTTTGAAGATTGTAATGTTAACATACTGGCGAAGGAACGTGACTGGTTCAAGAGAGGTGTTAAGGAGGCCATTTATGTGAAAATAAAGAAACCAAGCCTAAATAGAGGTGGGGGGTTCGACACCAACTGTCTGCCATGTACAATGCTGTTTTAACACCTTACTCTGGGCGTTCCTATAACACCTCTTAGCCACTATCTAATCACACCCTTAACACTTTGCTGTCTACCTGTTGACCCTTGCCTGTACCTGGACTCTGCTAGTTTGCTGCCTACCTGTTGACCCTTGCCTGTACCTGGACTCTGTTAGTTTGCTGCCTACCTGTTGACCTTGCCTGACCTTCTGGCCTTACTCTGGCCTGACCTCTACCTCGTCCTCTCTGCTATCTGCTGCTAGTTTGCTGCCTACCTGTTGACCCTTGCTGTACCTGGACTCTGTTAGTTTGTGTCTGCCTGTTGACCCTTGCCTGTACCTGGACTCTGCTAGTTTGCCGTCTGCCTGTTGACCCTTGCTGTACCTGGACTCTGTTAGTTTGCCGCTGCCTGTGACCCTCCTGTACCTGGACTCTGTTAGTTTGCCGTCTGCCTGTTGACCCTTGCCTGTACCTGGACTCTGCTAGTTTGCCGTCTGCCTGTTGACCCTTGCCTGTACCTGGACTTGTTAGTTTGCCGCCTACCTGTTGACCCTTGCCTGTACCTGGACTCTGTTAGTTTGCTGCCTACCTGTTGACCTTGCCTGTACCTGGACTCTGTTAGTTTGCTGCCTGCCTGTTGACCCTTGCCTGTACCTGGACTCTGTTAGTTTGCTGCCTACCTGTTGACCCTTGCCTGTACCTGGACTCTGTTAGTTTGCTGCCTACCTGTTGACCCTTGCCTACTCTGCTAGTTTGCCGTCTGCCTGTTGACCCTTGCCTGTACCTGGACTCTGTTAGTTTGCTGACTTGTCATGATCTTTTGTTTACCTGTGCTTACCTGAATAATTGCGACTCTGTTAGTTTGCTGCCTACCTGTTGACCCTTGCCTGTACCTGGACTCTGCTAGTTTGCTGTCTGCCTGTTGACCCTTGCCTGTACCTGGACTCTGCTAGCCTGACACCTTCTCCGCATCGTGGGATTGGGTCTTGTGAGTTCCTTCTTCTGGGGTCACGACCTTTTTTGCCATGCAACATCCTCACCATCAGAGACTCTGGAGAAGACTGGCAGGTACTTAAATTCTGTGCCTAGAGGGGGTTCTCTCAGATTGCTACCTGAAGATTATAACATACACTACTTAGACATACTAAGACTCATAAGACTAATGTTCAGTCTTTGTAAGAACCGCCTAGTCCGTTCTTTCATGCAATCAATTTGAGATCACAAAATGAATGGGTCAGGAGGGATTATCTCAAGATAAAAACCGCTGCTTGTAAAATGGGGTCTTAAGACATTAGATAGGAATCTGTCTAATGTCTGCATAGGTTCAGCTTAAAACGGATCCACAAAACCCTCTCTAATTAGTTACATTAGACACATACGGCATATAGTTATATCCTTAATGGGACTTGCATCAGGAAAACAGAGCTATTCTTCTTAGTCAGCTGATGCCCCTCATCCTCAGAAGTCAATAGAGGTAGCAGTGAATGGGTGGCAATGGAGGTGGTACCGTTCCCCAAAACACCCCTGGTTAAGTCAGGACTCTGAATCAGTACAGTACAGTACTGAAGATGGCCACTTCACCAGGACAGCAAGAGGCATTGGTTGTTGATGGCTCTTATGTTAATAATCAACAATAAATGTATTTTTCCTTTAAAGGGCATGTACACCCCCCAAACAAAAATTAGTATTTAAGCTAATCTCCCCTCCCCCAATGTAACCAATGTAAGCTGTTTTTAAAAACAGCTGATCACGCGTATGAATGAAACATGTGTGATCAGCTGTTTCAAAGACAAACCCAAACTTCCGATCAGTTGTCCAAACAGCTGATCGTGTATATGTTTCACTGTTTAAAAACAGTTGATAATAGAAGGAGGTGGTTGGTCAGGGGCCCGGCCTCCAATCTCATGGGAGGCCCCAGGCCCCTGAAGTTACATCGCTGGCTGTTGACATGCATGGAAATGACACAGAGCAGCAGCAGAAGACAAGGGAAAGAGGGCTGGTAAATATACTTTTAATTCTCACACGTGCATTTAAAGCTTGTGAGATTTGAGTGAGTAATTAGCTTAGATACAAATTTTAGTTTGGGTGTGGGCATGCCCTTAAAGCAGGTGGGGAGACAGACTAATTTAGGGCAGATGTTCAAGAAAATATCTAATAATAGAAGTTCAAAATCCACTTTGGAGTCTTACTTTGTGTTTGAATAGCTTAGAAACCCCAGTAAATATATCATAGAAGGTTTCCTTTAAATGTATGCCTTGTGATTGCAAAACATTGTTATGGAAATGATCATGTTCATGTACTACCTGTCTACTACACTATTATTTTATCTTTATAGTCCCTTTCTACTGGTTTACAGCACATGGGATGTGAGCTTTTCTACACAGTATATGTGGAACAGAAAATATTCCTGGGAGGTTCTATTAAAAAGATAGTTTATTGGGTGGAGCAGTTTCTTTAACTTGCCAAAAATATGATATTCTACCGAGAATAAAAATGTTATGTGTCTTGGCAGCAAACAGTGAGATTGCTAAATGCATTAGTGTAGATTTCTTTTTAAGTCTCCCTGGCCAATTATCAAACTGTAGAAAATATGGAATAATGAACAGAGAAGTGCAAAAATAAAGTTTATTCAATTGAGATATGTCTTATTTCATGTTGCTGGTTGAGAAATTGCTGGCTTAGTGCAATGAAAGCCAGGAGAGTCCATATCCGTTTTTAATAGCACCATATTCCAATAGTCCAGGCTACCGACATGACCAGGAGATGGTGCAGAGTGAATCTAGAAAAGCTGAACTTTTTGTTAGTATTACTTTTTAACTATTGGGATCCAAGGGGTGAGGAGCGCTATCCCTTAGTACTTTAATGAGGGAGAGAGAGTGTGTGTGTGTGTGTGTGGGGTGGGGGGTATGGTTGACAATTGTCCAACAATGGGTAGGACTTGGGTAAACTAAGGACATGGTTAGGGAAATCAGAGGGTGTGACTAGGAGGTCAGGATGGAACTGAACACTTCTGAATGGAGCTGGGCAGGGTGTGAATATGACCTGCCCACATCTCAGCTATCACCTAGGTTGGGAGGTATGTCAACGAATGTTCAAATATATGTAATAATGAAAACATTTCTGTTTAGGACCTAGCATGTTTAACAGATATATTGAAGGTGTTTGGCCCCTTTCATTGTTATTATAGTATATTATTATTATTATTGTTAATTATTATTGTGGATTTATATTGTGGCAACATCTTCCGTAGCGCTTTACAATTACATGGATACATTCCCATCAGGCCCTGCCCTGAAGAGCTTACAATCTAAGCACATGATCATTGCATATTCCTGGGCCCCACAAAATATCATTATGCATGTGCTATGGAAAGTCCGACCTTATTACTGTAGCTTGGGTTATTTGGGAAAACATGGAGCTAAAGCCCATGGAAACAAATTCCTCTTCAGCCTCTAGTATGGAGACCACAGTTACCCTTCAAGTGATGATGCCTAAGAAGAGCAGGGAGGCAGAAGTCCTATTTGACATATTGCCCCTTAACATTGGTAAGCAGCTCTCTTGTCAGCCATTTCCTTATTTTTCCCTCAATTTGTTTAGCAGTAAATTGTAGGTGTGTAGGATTGTTTTTGACCTGCTAGTTGTACAAAAGGAGCTTCTAAAGAACAGTATGGTGTTGAGATAAATTAAGCAGTTTAGTTTCATTTAATGGCAAGTTCACAAAATAAGAGGGAAATTTGTGATACCCAACATTTGCAGCAAAATCTACCAAAGTTTACGGGAGGAGAAATGATGCAGTATTTATTTAAAAGACTAATATCAATATTTACACATTTAATTGGCATCTAGGGAGTGGCATGGGGAATATGTAACAATAGCCAAAATATTTGAAGAAATAATTTTCAAAAGAACAAGCATAGTAGCACTCAAATGTACAGTATGTAAAGAGAGAGAGAGAGACACATTATTGTGTTATTGTGTTATTATTAGTAGGTATACCCGTGTCTGTGTTGTTTTAGGGGATATTTTTTTGTGTTTATGACTTTAAAACTAACTTTTTTGATGGTTTGGGTATGGTTGGAAACGGAAGGGTAGGATTGGTTGTGAGGGTGTATCAGTTGGTGTCTGTACCTTTGTCTGTGTGGTCTTAGGGGGTATGTTTTTAGGGTGTATCAGTTGGTGTCTGTACCTTTGTCTGTGTGGTCTTAGGGGGTATGTTTTTGCATTTCAGACCGTAAAACTAACTTTATTCATGATTTTGGTGTAGTTGCCATGGAAATAGGTTGGGTTTTGAGGGTGTATCAGTAGGTGTGTGTACCTGTCTTTGTGTGGTGTTAGGAGGTGTATTTTTCTATTTCAGAATATAAAATAAAAAAATCACAGATAACGTGTAAATAGAGATGGACTAGAACTTAACAAGTCCGAATGGACTCGGACTTCTAGAACTATCCCGGACCCGGAATTCCCAGACTATCCGGACTCGCGGCTATATTTCCGATAATTATTTAAAATGCGAAAATTATCGAATTTGCGGGCCGTTCGCTAACTCTAAAATGTATTGTTTGCCAACCCTCGGATATCATTTGTTTTTGGTAACACTCGAATCTATGAATCGTTTTCGCTAACCCTCAAAAGTATCGTTTGTTTTTGGTAATCCTCGAATTTATGGTTCGATTTCGGTAATCCTCAAATTTATTGTTTTATTTTCACTAACAATTGCCAACTCATGTTTTAACAAGTTTTGGTGACAGTGCCATGTTCCCCAGACCATTTCCCAGGTGCCACAGCCATTTACTGTAAGTTACCATTGTTAGTTTAGCTGTAAATCATTCGGACTTTTCGAACTATCACTCCCCCATTGACTTTAATTCAAACTTTCGAACTTTTACTGAAGTTCGAAAGTTTGAAAACGGACCGTACTTTCTAAAGTTCAGCCATCTCTAGTGGTAAAGCTTCCAGGGATTCTGGAATGCTTCTCTGAATTCTTCTGAATTTTTTGTCTCTAGTTCGAAAAACTATGGGAGGAGATACAGTCCAAAAAAGTGGAAGAATAAAAGGTAAGAAGAAGAAAAAGAAAGAACAGGAATTTGGCTCTTACAAATCAAACAACTATAAAAAAACAACACACTGACTAGTGTCTAATTGTAATGCAGGGTTTTACTGTATTAAAATGACATCTGTAATGTAGACAGCAGTGTTGCAACTTTTAAATCTAATATTTGTAATTTCTTCTACAGGTCCAAAATGTATATTTGTATGGAGTTACCATAGTAGCAGGTTAAGTAACTAAAGGATAATTAAAAAGGGGCTTGAGCAGATTAAAGTATCAAAAAAAATATGGAAATAAAATTTTTGTAAAATTTTACAATTTTTTTAATTAAAGTTTTAGTTATATTATTCATCTTTTCTAGTTAATGGGATCTTCTAAATGGTGTACAAGGTTGCCTGTAAATGACAAATTAAACAGAAACTATTGCAAGCCAGAAACTTTGGGAAACAAATTGTCATAATAAAACTCAAATTAAAGAGTTGGGTCTTTGCAGTTTACAAAACATTTTATTGTTTGGAGATTAATGGTCTTCATTTTATGCACAGTAGTCTAATTTTATATAATTTAGCTTAGTCATTTCCCTGTGAACTTAAGGTCTATCTTTAGCATCTCCATTCTGCTTTCTTAAATAAAATTTCCATTTGTGATTAAGGTAGGGATTTGGCATTGGGGATCTACTATTGCTCGGGTTTCCATGGCAACAAGTTGTAGATAGAAGAAGCTCTCGCATTCTCCACCATTCCCTTGTAGAAACCCCGTGTTTATGTCCGTAATATTTATTCCTGTTTGGCAGTTCGCAACAGCTCTGTGGGATTATAAACAGGATTTAACACTGCTCAAATCCTGTAACAGGATCCTTAACCTATTTTGAACCAGTGTAGACGTTTTGTTGCAGTCTTCTGATGGAAAAACAAAACAAGGTATAATGCATTGTTTGCAGGTAGCAAAGGGAATGAATAGAAATATTTTTGCATTCTTTTTAAGCTCTTGGTTTTTTTTAGTTTTTTATTTATCTCTGATGATGCCTAGAGGTTTCTATTTCTAATTATTGACCAAAAGTTCTGACTATCAAAATTCCTAAAATTCGGCCATATTTACAAATCGAAATCAGGTTTCTTTCCAAACTGGGACTGATCTCTAGATATCATACAAGAAGTCAATAATCCACCCCCTACCAATTAAATGTTAAAATTGGTAATTTAACTGACACATTAAAATGAAGCAGATACCTACGGATCCACCTGTGTGCACAGCAGGTAAATTAAAATAAAAGAGAATCTGAAATAAATACAGCCAAGTGTTGCTATTTATTGCCATTTCGCATTACAAACGGAGCATTTTAAAACAAATCATAGTAAATTATGGTTCTTAGCCCCACAGGGAACCAGAAAAGTGTTTGATGCTTTGGGTTTCATTGCACCCAAGGGACTAATGTTGCTAATATATGCCAATGCTATCACAAGTTGGCAGCCGGAAATACCAGGAGAATTGCTAATACTTGTGGAAATTTGAAAATATGTAACACAAAGTGACAGCAAACTACGACTCTGGCAGGTTTTAGAGGGAAAATATCTGTCATGCAACAAGACAAGGACGCGAGGAGCAAACTGTTAAACATGTGAGTTAATTTCTGCAGAAACTGTAGATAAAATGTGAAAACAGATATTCTCCACATGGGTTAAAGCGCATAGAAAATATTAGAGATGGATGAAATCCATTGGTTTTGTGCTTTGTACTCAAAATGCCAGTATCCTGCTTTAATACCTGCAGGAGGAGGTATTAAAGGAACAGGAAAGATGACCCAGAATGTGCTTGTATGGTGCAGCTGCAGGAACAACTGGGTGGCCTAGAGATGCCCACCAGCTTAAGTAGGGTAGTTTAGTAAAACTAGAAATATGTGTACAGTCTCTCACAATTTTTTCTTTCCATCCTTGGACTTTCTATTATAGCAGTTTATTTTATCCTTGGATGATATTTGTACCTTACCCTCTGCATTACTTATTCCAAGCTAAATTCCCTGCCCAAGCTATTTGATGCTTCCCAGGGCCTTCCCAGATATTCCTGCAGGTATTAAGCCAGGGGGTCCTGTGAGGATTGGCTAGTAGATTCGTGACTTGCAAAATAGATGAAATTATGGCCATTTTGCAAAAAGGGGAACCAGAAAATTTGTGGCACAACTAATTTCACCACAAGTTTCAGACAACATTAATACATTAGAATAGAGGTTTTATTTAGGTGGAAAGTCTTTAGACACACATTGTACTGAACTTATGGAACTTATGGCCAACACTATCATTTGGCAGAAATTTCGGGAAAGACCCATATCTGAATCCAAGTTTGTTGGTGCACACCACACATAGAGATTATGGCTGATACTGGGTATTAAATGCTTTTATAAATAGTAAATAGTCCAAACATCTTCTCATCCCCTTTTTCTTATAGAAGGATTTAAAGGGACAGTTCAGTGGAAATGATCAATATTTGTTAAATTATTAGTTTGTGTAATGCCTTCTTAGTTATTCTACATATTCTCTCCCATTTTGAAAAATCAGTTGATTTCATACCCTTTGCTGTTCTCTGCTGTTCACATTAGTGAGCTGACATTTCAGGTTCTAACGGTCCTTCTTCTTCCCAGGATGCACCACATCCTTGGAATGTTCCTAACAGTAATTTCTACTGATTGGCTGTTGGATGGGTCAAACATGCTCAGATCTCTACTGAGTAACTGAATCAACCCAGGCGCTGGGTCAAGGGCAAGACCATAACGGTCTCTAGTAGGGGTCCTGCAAACAGGAAGTCAGTATTTCGGTTGCATTTATTTATACACAGACACAATGCTGAATTGGCAGATTAAGGTCATTGGGATGGAAAAATACTGCTCTTTTTTCTGAAAAGCATATGTATTTGCACTGAACTTCCCCTTTAATGTATCTAATTGGAGAGCTGCTCCAGCTGCATCTCCCTAAATGCATGTCCAGACCTAAAACACGGGAGGGGCCCAAACCAGGGTTTTGTCTTCTGGAAAGAAATAATACTGAATTTCTTTAAATAACTTGCTTAGAAAGGCAAGGGATGCATCATTAATGGACAATTATAGTTAAAAAAAAAAAACCTGCTCCTCCTTTAACTCATTAATAGTAGCCAGGGTGAGGACCTCAAATGCTAAGTCCTCACCCCTGGGTACTTTAACGATCAGCTGGAATACTTGATGAGATGAGAGAAGCTTTGTGTAAGTATAACAACTGATTGGTAAAGTACCAAGGGGTGAGAGTTTAGTGGTTTATGCCTTTATCCTGGATACTATTCAGGTATGGGACTGGGTAGAGCTGAGTATATTTGTCCTTTTGTAGGTTATAAATAAAGAAAAATATATTTAAGCCTCAGGGGAAAATGTTATTTTTTTTTATTATATTACACTTATACATACATAGTTATTCTATAAATTCTCTTCCATTTTAAAAAAATTAGTTGAATTTATACCCTTTGCTATGTGACTGACATTTTAGATTCTGTAACAGTCCTTCTTCTTCCCAGGATGCACCACATCCTTGGAATGTTCCTAAAAGTACATTTTATTGATTGGCAGTTGGATGGGTCAAACATGCTCAGATCTCTACTGAGCAACTGAATCAAACTAGGCGCTTGGTCATGGGCAAGAACATACCGGTGTCTACTTGGGGTCTTGCAAACAGGAAGTCAGTGTTTCAGAAGCATTTATTTATACAGACAAAATGCTGATTGGGCAGGTTAAGGTCATTAGGATGGGAAAAAAAAAGTTTTTTTCCTTATATGTATTTGCACTGAACTTTCCCTTTAATATTTTATGAAGACGTATTTGAATGTTCCTTCCTATTCAAGGATCAGATTGCAGTAATGCTGTTAATCTTCAGACATTGTTTTTCATTAATGTTTATTCTTTTGATTCCGCTTGCTGGAGACAATAGTTGTGACGAACTTTGGACACTTTTTTCCCCACATGGAAAATACGTTGGGATATTTTTTCTTTCAGCGAAAAGTCTCTTTACAATCAAATGTAAATTGGTTATTTAATTTTTGTTTTTAACAACATGACTATGTAGGAATAGTTTAAAATGAAAATCTGGTGATTTAATAAACTGGGCTTTACTCGCATCTATTGTGGATGAAACATACCTGGCCATTCTCTATCTGTGACTGATCCCCATATGTTGTCTACTACAGCAGAGGGTTCTGATACCGAACGTGGCATTTCTTTGTTCAGAACAACCGTCATAGTTGCCGACGGCGGATGTTCGCAATTGGCGTTGCCGGATGTTGTGGACTGAAGGGATTTTTATGGTTTCGGTAAGGTGTATGGGCCCCTTAAAGCATCTTTTCAGCTCTAGGACAACATCCTACGTTACCTTAAAACCTACTTGATTGTCCCCTTAAAGGGCAAACTGTGGTCTCAAAACATGTTAGGGTTAAATGAAAGCCTGAAAATATAAGTAGCCACTTGTGACTAAGTTAGTAGCATGTGTGTACAATGTATGTACAATTGCCCCAATGTAGTTAGGATAACTAAGGTGGTACCCAATAATGCAAAGCCCACCATATCTTTTTGTTGGCCCAGGTGCTTTAGCCCTGAGCACGTCGCTTGACTTTGTTTCGCTTGTAAAAACTGCAAACATCTATGACGATAAACCTTTATCCATATATTCACTTTATAGGGCACTCACCGTTTGCCTTCAGTGGTCCGGGCAAACTATGATTAAGGGCTAAAGGAAGCCGAAACGCGTCAGGGTACTCCACCTGAGGAAGGGGGCAAGTTTCCCCCCGAAACGTTGTGATATGTTGTGTGGTCTACAATAAATCTGAGTTCATTTGGAGTGCTACCCTCGCCTTCTTGCTTTTCCTTGTATTATATCCATATAAGGGTTGGATTATCCAGAGGCGTCAGCACCCACAGTTGGTTGAGTGCAGAGGATCTTTTCTTGAACTTACTCCTGCCGTTTAGGTAACTATGTTGTTTTTAACTTTTGCTGAATAAAGTATGTCGATTTTAATACAAACTGCTGTGTCGGCTGTACCGTTTTTCGGAGTGTGCCAGACCCTCAAGTATCTTACATTTATCAAGTTAAATGAAAGCCTGCAGTATTTCCTTTAAAATGAGCCGACAATCACATATCTGGCTTGAGCCTCTGAGAAATTACATTGGGGTGAATGTTGAAACTTCCTGCTTTCAGCAGTTTGAGTGACATCACTTTACCTCTGCCCCGCCCGGGGGGAGAAGCATGCTCAGTTAAGACAATACTGGGTAAATCACGAAGTACCTGGGGAAAAAAATTGCAGTTGAGAATGCAGGCTGAGTCTGGTCACATGACTACAAGCTGGTCACATGGCTGAGAACAGGAAGTGTTCAAGCAGGAAGTAATATTGCAGAACCTTTCCAGCTATAAATTCTCACAAATTTATGTGATTTAGGTTTTATTTTGAAGGTGTGATGGAAGGCTTATTACTAGTTTGGAAGACTTTGAGACCACAGTTACCCTTTAAATAAATTAAATTGTTATATTATTACCGTACACTTTAATCCATACTCTGGCTTGGAAAAGTTTTCTCCTAAGGGCTGCTTTACTTAGGTAAAGTATCACATTACATGTTTGCTTATTTGCATATATTTATTACAGTATGGGGGCGATGCACTGAGAGCAACTATCGGCTTCCGGGTGCAATAGCTCTGGCGAAGTTATATGCCAATAGCGTCTCTTAGAGCATTGCAATGTGCATTAACTATTTGGCAGGAATAGTGTGGCAGAGTGCAGGAAGTGTGGTGCTATCGGCATATAACATAGATTGTGGCGACTGCGCGGTGAACTTCCATGTTAGCCACACAGCACTAGCAATGAAGGTGTTAAAGTCACTTGACTTTAATTCCAGAGCAGGAGCAGTGGCCTCATGGTACATTTTTCTGTTTCTGTCATATACATGCAAATATGTAATGCGTTTATATATATTTATATACTGTATTTATTTTATATATAATGGTTTGTAGTTACATTTTAGTTGCATTACGTGACCTTTATTTGCTGCTTCTAATGTTGTGCCATGCTATCCAGCAATGACTATAATTCCTGCAAATATAATGGTATGTCCCCATATAATCACTTGTTATTAACATACCTCTATAAAGGGAAAGCCTACACTTGTTTTCACTGTCCTAATACTGTAAATCACATGGCTTTCACTTCATTGGCTTTATTTAACTGTTGTAAAAAATAGAATCTCTGGCTTCAGGAGTGCTACAGACTATAGTAATAACATACGTTTGGGGTGTTATCTGTATTTGATGCATTTACGCCTCCTCATGACAGATTGCCTTGATAGCCTTTTACATCTTCTCCCCATATGTACTTGTTTTTCCGCGATTGGGTACTTTCTAGGCTGTTCCCAGGAAGCATCTGTCAATCATGCTTACTATGGGATGTGGAGGATTTTTATCCCAGGCATGACAAGAACTGAGCCATTTGGAGTATATTTTTCCACTTGTATTAATTAAAACTATATGAAAAACCTTCACAATATTTTTTTATACTTATATGAAATAAACTGTTGTCTGATTAATATCCCGTTACTAGAGATGGCCGAACTTTCGAAAGTTTGGTCTGTTTTTGAACTTTCGAACTTCTAAAAAAGTTCGAAAGTCCGAAAACAGACCCATTAAAGTCAATGGGGTGTAAATAGTTTGTAAAGTTCAAATGAACTTTCCGATTTATTGCAGTGTAAACTTACAGGCCCCTGGGACCCGGGAGATTGTCTGGGAAACACGTCCGTGTGCAGGGAACAGCATAAAAACCAGTCGTAGCGCACGCTCGTGCTACTTCCTGTTTCCGCGTGCCCCCTCCCTGGCACTTATAAATGCCTTTGCGGCCCTGACAAGGGCCCTTTGTGGCTTAAGGGGTCCCGCAGCTCGAACCGTGACCCCCCTCCCCGGGACCCCCCTCCCCGGCCCTTGTAAGGGCCCTTGCGGCACTGATAAATGCCCTTCTTGGGGGTCGCACAGCTTGAACTGGACCCCTGGCAGCTCTTAAAATAGCCCTTGGGTGGCATCTCATGTCTTCCATCCAGTGACATCAGCTCTGCTGAGGCCACCGACCCCGAGAAATACTCCTGCGGCCACCAGGGTACATCATCGAGGCCGTTGTTACCGGCATCTTGATCCGACGCGCCATCTTCAGGCTAGCAACACCAACACCACTGAGGTCGCCGATGCCAAGCAGGCTCACTGAGGCTGATTGGTTAATGTAAACCATGTAAACCAAGCATTGAAAAATTGACCAATCAGAAACGGATTAGGGTTTTCTGCAAACCTATATAAAGTGGTGAAATCCTCTGCGGAGCTCAGAAGTCATCGCAGTAGATGGCAGAAGAAAGAAGCAGCTAGCAACATCAGCTCCGCTGAGGCCGGCGGTGCCATCAAGGCGCCGGTAACATCGGCCTCGTCAAGGCCACGGGTGACGGAGGTACCCCTTTTAAGAGCTGCCAGGGGTCCCGGTTTGAGCTGTGGGACCCCCAACAAAGGCACTTATCAGTGCCGCAAGGGCCCTTACAAGGGCCAGGGAGTGGGGTCCCGGTTCCAGCTGCGGGACCCCTTAAGCCCCAAAGGGCCCTTGTCAGGGCCGCAAAGGCACTTATAAGTGCCAGGGGGGTCCCAATTCAAGCTGTGGGACCCCTTAAGCCCCAAAGGGCCCTTGTTAGGCTAGAAACATGCTGGCTAGAAACATGCTGCTAAGGATCTCATTGGCAGAGAATTTAATCTGATCCCAAATCATTTGTTTGAGGAGGCAGGCTCTATGAAAAAAACTACACTTGGTTGGGGAAATCATGTGAGATCTGCAATGTCTAGTGGAAGTTTAGGGGAAAAAAAGTGATGGTGAATTTTCTAAAGAGGTGTGAGGCCTACAGCAACATTAGAGGAGCCACAAGATTTCTAGGCAATTAGACTTTTTGCAAAAAAAGGTGAAATAAGTTCAGGATTCTTCTTTGTCTTCTTTTCTTTCATTTATTGAAATTAAAAGGTGAGCAGGGGTACAGTTAAACAATGTATTAATACATGGTGGGGATTGGACCTTATTATGAAAGGTCAAGGTTTACCTAATCTTAATAGTACAGCCGGGATGGTCCCTTAGTAACATTCTCTAAGCATTCCCAGTAGTATAAGGTAGTAGGAGGAATATTTTGGCCCTTGTGTATAGATGCTAGGATCGTGGTCATAGTGGGAGACATTGGCAGGGAGATGTAATAAAAGTTCTTATCATTAAAAATGGTGCTAAACTTGCCCCAACCTATCAGATGTTATTTACCATTTGAAAGCTAACATCTGATTGGTTGGACCAAAATTAGCACCATTTGTAACGATTAGAACTTTTATTACATCTCCCTATGAATATTCTAATAGTGATCATAAATAGGGAAAGCTTGGCTTCTTCTTAAATACCCTGCATTCCAGTGTCAGACTAAAGACTATTCCAGTAGATCTAGACAACTCATATTCCTGTATGTAGTCCAGTGGGATACAGTCAGAATGGATCAGTCAGTCATCACATTTCAAAGGCTTCCAGTGGCTACCAGGGTTTTAACTAGTAAGACAATATTTGCACAGGCTGAGGATTGCTGTGAGGTCCCCCACAGACAAATATTATCCCTGAGTCTTTAATTCACTCCATGTAAATGGCCTAAGGTCAAATGTGTCTATCTCTGGGTTTTCCCATGGTCTGTCTGAATTAATATTGGGAACACTGTATGCATTTAATGAGCCATAGAAATACCAAAATGAAAGATATAAATGACAGCTTTCTATTTTGTAAATAGAAATATTATTTAGTTCTTTACATCCATTCTCTAAAGCTGGGTACACATGTATGGCGCACGTTCAACAAACGACCCTACTGGACGATAGTCATGTGTGACCATTCGATCTTAAGTCATTGTTTGTCAAAAGACGCCCTACTGACTGGCCACACATGTACACATGTACCAGTCTTAAGGGCTGGTATAATAAATAGTACAAAACTTTGCCCATGCTATTTATTTACAGCAGCCAATCAGATGTTATCTAACAGGAGTGTTCCAGTTCCTCCCACAATGAGTGTTCCAGTTCCTTCCACAATGAGTGCTCCAGTTCCTCCCACTATAAGTGTTCAAGTTCCTTCCTCTATAAGTGTTCCAGTTCCTACCACTATGAGTGTTCCAGTTGATACATGTTTAATTCTGATTCGTCTCTTTGCATTTGGTCTGATTCTACCTTATTAGCATAGCAGTTGGTAAGGGGAGCAAATAATTTTTAACAAGAAGTATCCAGCTGGATTAAAATGAATAATAACCCTTTTACGATGGAGAAAAAATAGGGCAAAATATTCCACTGTGATATTTAGAATTTTACTGAATTCTCCCCCACTGTAAGTGTTCCAGTTTCCTCCCTCTATGAGGGTTCAAGTTCCTCTTACTTTAAGTGTTCCAGTTCCTCCCTCTACAAGTGTTCCAGTTCCTCCCACAATGAGTGTTCCAGTTCCTCCCACTATAACTGTTCCAGTTCCTCCCTCTATGAGTGTTCCATTTCCTCCCACTATAAGTGTTCCAGTTCCTCCCACTATAAGTGTTCTTGTCTAGTTCCCCCTTCTATGAGTGTTCCAGTTCCTCCCACTATAAATGTTCCAGTTCCTCCCATAATGAGTGTTCCAGTTCCTCCTACTATAAGTGTTCCAGTTCCTCCCACTATAAGTGTTCCAGTTCCTCCATGTATGAGTGTTCCAGTTCCTCCCACAATGAGTGTTACAGTTTCTACAACAATGAGTGTTCCAGTTCCTCCACTATGAGTGTCCAGTTCTCCCACAATGAGTGTTCCAGTTCTACAAACAAGAGTGTTCCAGTTCCTCCCACTATAAGTGTTCCAGTTCCTCCATGTATGAGTGTTCCAGTTCCTCCCACAATGAGTGTTCCAGTTCCTCCACTATGAGTGTTCAGTTCCGTTCCTCCCACAAGATGTTCCAGTTTCTACAACAATGAGTGTTCCAGTTCCTCCCACTATGAGTGTTCCGTTCCTCCCACTATAAGTGTTCCAGTTTCTACAACAATGAGTGTTCCAGTTCCTCCCACTATGAGTGTTCCAGTTCCTCCCACTATAAGTGTTCCAGTTCCTCCCACTATAAGTGTCTCCAGTTCCTCCCTGTATGAGTGTTCCAGTTCCTCCCACAATGAGTATTCCAGTTCCTCCCACTATGAGTGTTCCAGTTCCTCCCACTAAAAGTGTTCCAGTTTCTACAACAATGAGTGCTCCAGTTCCTCCCACTATGAGTGTTCCAGTTTCTCCCACAATGAGTGTTCCAGTTTCTACAACAATGAGTGTTCCAGTTCCTCCCACTATAAGTGTTCCAGTTTCTACAACAATGAGTGTTCCAGTTCCTCCCACTATGAATGTTCCAGTTCCTCCCACACAATGAGTGTTCCAGTTCCTCCCACACAATGAGTGTTCCAGTTCCTCCCACAATAAGTGTTCCAGTTCCTCCCACAATGAGTGTTCCAGTTCCTCCCACAATGAGTGTTCCAGTTCCTCCCACACAATGAGTGTTCCAGTTCCTCCCACTATAAGTGTTCCAGTTCCTCCAACTATGAGTGTTCCAGTTCCTCCCACTATGAGTGTTCCAGTTCCTCCCACACAATGAGTGTTCCAGTGTCTCCCACTATAAGTGTTCCAGTTCCTCCCACAATGAGTGTTCCAGTTCCTCCCACAATGAGTGTTTCAGTTACATGTTGATAAAGTTTAATTCTGATTCGTCTCTTTGCATTTGGTCTAATTCTACCTTATTAGCATAGCAGTTGCTAAGGGGAGCAAATTATTTTTAACAAGAAGTATCCAGCTGGATTAAAATGAATAATAACCCTTTTAAGATGGAAAAAAATAATAGAAAATGCTAATGGCAAATTATTCCACTGTGATATTTAGAATTTTACTGAATTCTGCAAAAATGATTGTGAAGATATGTGAACTTTTTACAAACGGATCTGCTTGGTATTTCCCTTTAAAGACGCCATGTCTTGACATTCACGGTGGGCTCTTATTTTAATGTCAGTTCTGATGTTTTCAATATCCTTATAGCTATGGAGCTTTCTTTGCAGACTTGCTAATAAGACCATAATAGACATGTACCTTAGTGCAGTACAAGTCATGAATCCCTGTACAAATGTATTATTAGTAATATTTACAGGGCGTTTATAGAATTTCTGTGAATTTTTTTTATTATTTATTAATTAGGTTTTTTTTATATGGAGCTAAATATGACCTTGAATGCTTTACAATTCGTTTATTCATTCACACCAGACTCTACTTGAATCATTTACAATCAGACCAGAAGATGTAATACTTACCCACCATGCTCCTCTTTCTTCGCTGTTCTTGCGATGCAGTAATCACGTGATTTTCTGAATTACGGGATCCTGGCATGGAGAGTAATGGCAGAATTTAAAAGATGTTAGATTTTCAGTAGCGCAAAAATAAACGCAAGCCATTTTACATTGGGTGTCCATACGGGTGCGCAGGCATCGGAAAATTGAAGCTAAACCCATGTTAACCATTGGACTACCGATAATACTCGATGCAGGGCTTGATTTTCCATTAGGGACAGTAAACATGTGCTTAGAGGTTAATGTGGTAGGAGGGATGACTGTCTCTCATCTCCCCCAATAAGCAAAATGTGCATGGTTTGGAGGTGTGGTCTGTGTTGAACGGTGGGTTAAGGGCCCCAGGCTTTTTGTGCCTATAGAACCTGGTCCACCATAAATTTTCCATCCAGACAAACTGATCCCAATGCTGAAGGGGTAATCCAATGACATTGGGTTTGATTATTTTAGTGCCATACACATGGTCAATGTCAAGCAAATGTTAGAGGTGAAAAGGCAAAAGAAATACTTACGTCTATGAAGCTTACCTATGCATCTTCTTGTTCTTATACTAGCAACTAGAGATTTTTGAAACTGTTGAGTTTTGTTCCAAAAGATTTTACATAAATTTCGAAAGTTCGAGCTTCATTTTTTGAAATTGGTCTACTTTCGATTTTCGAAGATCGTCTCCTTTATATTTTCGAAAATCGTCTATTTTCAAAAATAGTCTACTTTTGATTTTCGAAAATAGTCTTTATATTTTCGAAAATCGTCTACATTCGATTTTCGATAAAAATCGAAAAATTCGAAAAATCCAGGTTCTGTGAAATTCGTGAGTTCCGAAAGTTTCATTAGGATTTCGAAACCCTCAGATTCGATTCGAAACTGGGTTCTATTAGAAACTACATTACATTTCTACTAGCAACCCCCCCAAAAAACAAATAATCAGGTATCGATTATCGGCAGTGAACATGGTTCAGTTTGGCCCCAGTAATAACTAGAGATGCTCGAACTCACTGAAATCTGTTAAACATGCAGATTTGCAGATTTTTGAAAAAATCCGAAAATTTTAAAATCCTAAAGTTCTGCCTAAAAATAAAGGTATAAATAGCAATGGTGACTTACTGTAAATGGCTCAGGGACCTGGAGAATGGTCTGGGGAACACGTATCAATGCCCCAAATCACCGCCCAGTGCAAAATATTTTATGCACTTCCTGTTTTGGCATTCCACAAAGTATTTTCCCGATTTATAGAAATTGTTGATTTTTAAATTTGAAATTTCTAGAAATATCGTAAATATCAAAAGTATTCAAAATTTATCAATAATAGTTCTGCAGTTCGGAAAAATGTGAAAAAGTTAGAAATCCGCAAAGTTGAAGTTGTGGCAGATCAGTCAGGTTCTGGTCCATCTCTAGTAATAACACGGACAGAATTACCCGTCACAGCCCTGCAAGTAAGGTATGGTATATCCCAAATAACATTATATGGTCACTCTCACTCACATTAACCTACAGTTTGGGATTTCATGTGTGGTTTACATTAAATATGACACTCAGGGCTAGGCCACACTGATGCGCTTTTAATCGCTATCCAAACCCGCTATTAAATGTGCACACTAGTGTGTCCCAATTGATGTGGCCACACTAGTGCGATACTGTGTGCTCCGCGTTTTTTGCGCATTCGCATGCACTCTGATTGCTAAACATTAGCCAACTGCACCCGCGCACACGCGGCAAGGTGCTTTTGCGCACAATGGCAAGGATTTACGTATGCACTTCCGTGCGCGCAGGACCGCGTTGCTGTGTGGCCTCACCCTAAGAGGCTGACAAATAGCTTGTGATAAAAATACATTTACTAGGATTATTTATTGTCTTTTATTACCCAAAATAACATAGAAACAACAAAGTAGGAACAATCTGTAAATGGGAGTCGTAGGATGACAAATGTTATTTTTACAGCATTCAATTACATTTTATACCATTGTATGCGCGTTCTATTTAATAAATCTCCCTTATCATTAAAACAATGACATGTAAAAACATCTTTCACAAGCAGCTTTGTGGCAATCTGTAGGCAATAAGCGATGGCTTAAATTCAGGCGTTTTATTTCCAGTCTAGTGTCAACACTAAAGTTGCTTACCGCCTGTTTTCTAGATATCAAAGTGAGCAGTTCACGAACCAATAAGAACCAGAGTTTATTGATTTTGACCAATCAGCATAAGGTTAAAAGGATCTTGCTGTAAAAAAAGATTTTCCTTATTTAGATAGCATGTGTTTAACGCTCATTAAAACATTTTCGGCTTTAAGCAGCACACATAATGAAATACACATTTTATATACGTTTTACACTATCTAGTTGTGCCAGACCTAACGTGTACTTGATCATGACGTTAACTTGATGTACACCACGCTGCAATCCCACAATGTACTAAATCTCAGTGGATAAGTAACACAGCTATGGAGAACCTCCTTTATAAAAGTGCTTGTAGTGCTTGTGGTAATCAGCACATTTTTGAAAATCTTCCAGAGCAAGTTTTGTACCAAGGGCATATTGATAAATAATCCCTAACATCCCCGATTTCATATCACCACACATCGCCGTAAAATGATGGTTATTATCGTCATATCATCATACTCATAAAGCTTATCGTTATCAAGGCAAAAAGTACCGTCACAGGTCTGCACCGCCAGGAGGGGGGGAGGGATGCTGTGAGACTAGTGCATTTGTTGGGGATCCAGCAGCATGAAATCAGGACCCCTTTTCAGGTCCCTGCTGCCTCCCTTCTGCCCCCCCCGTGATGTAGTTGCCACCGCCGTTGCTGTCAATGCTGACACTAATGTCGCCAGTCGATGTCTTCTTTCTTCTGTCATCTGTCATCACTCAGAGAGTGATGGGTGATAACATTCTATACAGATAATAAAGGGATATTTGTAATAATTCTAGGACAGCTGGAACTAAAAAACATTCCAATTACGAGGAACGTAACATTTCCCAAATATGAGAAAATCGTTCTCATATTACATTGCTTGCGCTTTACAAATATTGCAGATGTAGATATAGATGTAGATGTAGATGTAGATATAGATGCAGATATAGATGTAGATGTAGATGTAGATATAGATGTAGATGTAGATATAGATGTAGATATAGCTATAGATGTAGATGTAGAAATAGATGTAGATATAGATGTAGATGTAGATATAGATGTAGATGTAGATCTAGATATAGATGTAGATGTAGATATAGATGTAGATGTAGATGTAGATATAGCTATAGATGTAGATATAGATATAGATGTAGATATAGATGTAGATGTAGAAATAGATGTAGATGTAGATGTAGATATAGCTATAGATGTAGATGTAGATATAGATGTAGATATAGCTATAGATGTAGATATAGATATAGATGTAGATATAGATATAGATGTAGATGTAGATATAGATGTAGATGTAGATGTAGATGTAGATGTAGAGATGTAGATGTAGACGTAGATGTAGACGTAGATGTAGATATAGATGTAGATGTAGATGTAGATGCAGATGTAGATATAGATAGAGATGTAGATGTAGACGTAGATGTAGATGTAGATATAGATGTAGATGTAGATATAGCTATAGATATAGATGTAGATGTAGATGTAGATGTAGATGTAGATACAGATGTAGATATAGATGTAGATGTAGATATAGATGTAGATGTAGATGTAGATACAGATGTAGATATAGATGTAGATGTAGATATAGATGTAGATGTAGATATAGATGTAGATGTAGATATAGATGTGTAGATACAGATGTAGATTATAGATGTAGATGTAGTAGATAAGATTATAGATGTAGATTAATAGATTGTAGATGTAGATAATAGATGTTAGATATAGATTGTAGATGTAGATATAGATGTAGATGTAGATGTAGATGTAGATATAGATGTAGATGTAGATGTAGATATAGATGTAGATATAGCTATAGATGTAGATATAGTTGTAGATGTAGATATATAGAGTAGATGTAGATATAGATTTAGATATTAGAGTAGATACAGAGTAGATATATATATAGATGTAGATAGATATAGATGTAGATGTAGATGTAGATAGATGTAGATGTAGATGTAGATATAGATTTAGATATAGATGTATAGATTTATATATAGATGTAGATAGATAGATGTAGATGTAGATGTAGATAGATATAGATGTAGATGTAGATATAGATTTAGTATAGATGTAGATACAGATGTAGATATATATATATAAGATGTAGATAGATATAGAGTAGATGTAGATGTAGTATAGATGTAGATGTAGATACAGATGTAGATATATATATATATATATATATATATATATATATATATATATATATATATAGATGTAGATGTAGATAGATATAGATGTAGATGTAGATGTAGATAGATGTAGATGTAGATGTAGATAGATGTAGATGTAGATGTAGATATAGATGTAGATGTAGGATTAGATAGATATAGATGTAGATATAGATGTAGTGGAGTAGTATAGATGTAGATGTAGATATAGATGTAGATGTAGATGTAGATATAGATTTAGATATAGATGTAGATACAGATGTAGATATAGATATATATGTAGATAGATATAGATGTAGATGAGATGTAGATAGAGATGTAGATGTAGCTGTAGAATAGATGTAGATTATAGATGTAGATGTAGATAGATGTAGATGTAGATATAGATGTGAGATGTAGATAGATATAGATGTAGATATAGATGTAGTAGATGTAGATTTAGATTTAGATATAGATGTGATACAGATGTAGTTAAGATATAGATGTAGATGTAGTAGATATAGATGTAGATGTAGATGTAGATGTAGATATAGATTTAGTATAGATGTAGATACGGATGTAGTATAGATATAGATGTAGATGTAGATAGATATAGATGTAGATGTAGATATAGATTAGATTATAGATATAGATGTAGATGAGTTATAGATATAGATGTAGAGTAGAGATATAGATGTAGATGTAGATGTAGATATAGATTTAGATATAGATGTAGATACGGATGTATTGTAGTTATAGATATAGATGTAGATGTAGATAGATATAGGTATAGATGTAGATGTAGTTATAGATATAGATGTAGATGTAGATAGATGTAGATGTAGATTAGAGTAGAAGATAGATGTAGAGTAGATTAGATGTAGATAGATGTGTATGATATAGAGTGATGTAGTAGATAGATATAGATGTAGATGTAGATATAGATTTAGATATAGATGTAGATAAAGATGTAGATTAGATATAGAGTAGATGGAGATAGATGATATAGATGTAGATGTAGATAGATATAGATGTAGATGTAGATGTAGATATAGATTTAGATATAGATGTAGATAAAGATGTAGTTATAGATATAGATGTAGATGTAGTTAGATATAGATTAGATGTAGATGTAGATAGATATAGATGTAGAGTAGATGTAGATGTAGATAGATATAGATGTGATGTAGATATAGATACAGATGTAGTTATAGATATAGATGTAGATATAGATGTAGATATAGATGTAGATGTAGATAGAATTAGATGTAGATGTAGCTGTGATATAGATACAGATGTAGTTATAGATATAGATGTAGATGTGATGTAGATAAGATACAGATGTAGTTATAGATGTAGATGTAGATGTAGATATAGATACAGATGTAGTTATAGAAAGATGTAGATGTAGATGTAGATATAGATACAGATGTAGTTATAGATATAGATGTAGATGTAGTGTAGATATGATACAGAGTAGTTATAGATATAGATGTAGATATAGATGTAGATGTAGAAGATACAGATGTAGTTATAGATATAAGATGTAGATGTAGATAGATATAGATGTAGAGTGAGATACAGATGTAGTTATAGATGTAGATGTAGATGTAGATAGAATAGATATGTAGATGTAGATGAGATATATAGATGTAGATAGTAGATGTAGTATGTAGTTATAGATATAGATGTAGATATAGATGTAGATATAGATGTAGATGTAGATAGATATAGATGTAGATGTAGATGTAGATTTAGATATAGCTGTAGATATAGATGTAGTTATAGATATAGATGTAGATATAGATGTAGATGTAGATAGATATAGATGTAGATGTAGATGTAGATATAGATTTAGATATAGATGTAGATACAGATGTAGTTATAGATATAGATGTAGATAGATATAGATGTAGATATAGACCCCTCTTATACTGTTAGGATAAACATTTTTGCTTGTGTCACAGTGTCTTTCCCATATTGAAAGAGATTTAATTTGTCAGAGTATTAAACATTATTTTCCATTTGAAACACAGTCTGGCAGGAAACCAAATAAAAATCAGAGATGGAGGGTTAAACTGATTTTCAAAACTCAAGGGACTCCATTACTTGGTCTTATAAATAAATACAAAGAAGATATCCCATTCTATGACAAAAATAAAATATGCTCATTCCCTATGAAAAAAATATAGTGGGGAATGAGCAGCTGTTGTTCTGACCTTCTGTACTTGAATCTGATTGACAGCTTGGCCATCCTCTTCAATCCGTCTGGAAGACTCACATGAGAAGTTAAGCCATTCCCAAGACCTTTTGGACCACCTGCGAAACCAGTTATTATCCCAGGCATTACGATCCTCGGTTGCAGGGAACTATACCATTCTGCAGTGCACTGACTTTCCATATCTATATTGAAAGAATGCAGTTTTTAAAAAACAATATTCTGCATCCATGTTTTACTTACGTAAATATAAACTTAAAGTAGATATTTGATCCAGTCTTTAGTGGCAAAGCTTCCTGGGAATGTTCTATCCATCTACATACAGATTTGTGTTAATGCAACACAGACTGCAACCTCTTCAGAACACCCATGGCCTTGCATTGCTAGATCTTCCTCTTTCATCTGCCCCGTTCTTTGCCCTGTATCCACAGATTACTGGTATTTTACTGCTGTGCCATGGGGACATACTTATAAAGCCACGGTAACACTAAATAGCGTTACCGTGCCTTTAACAAAATCGAAAATTTTAAGACTGCTATTATACAGTTACGATTGTGGTCATAAAGTAACGATCATGATATGCAATACAATTGTGGTAGTTACCTATGCAATACCATTGCGTTAATTTACAACCGCATAGTATTGTATGCTCGTACGGTCATACGTTTATGATAGCCCGTGGTATTGGACATTTCTAAATATAATATAGCCCATAGACGGCCAAGTTGTAAAATTTGCGATCGTTAAAGTTGCAGTAATGTGGGAATGATCTTTAGTACCTTATTTTACATTATGACCTTGTGAAGGTTCTTCTGTTTTAAGAATGCTCTGTTACATTGTATGTTATGTTTCAGGCACCTTAAAGGGCAATTCCACCCCCACATTCACCTTAATATCTACCAGCAGGACACCCCTATCCATCCTACAGGGTAGTAGCTGTCAGTCACAGCCATGGCCAGTAACGTATGGCTGCTTCCCATGCTGCCTGCTTAGGGGATAGTGTGACCCTTCTGGACTGGGGCTAGGGTGGATGAAAAATATTTTGTTCAAGGACATCGGGAAAGGGTTAAAGGGCATGTCCACTGACAGCTTTAAAATCTATACTTACGTACCTTCCTTACCTCTCTTGAGGAAGTGCAGCAGTTTGCAGCAGTAAGCCTTTGCCTGTGATGTCACCATCATGCAACCAGGAAAAAAGCTGGTGTTGGGAACTGGTATTGCAAGAAGATTAAGCCAGAGACAAGCAGGTTAAAGGAGCGTCAGGATCTGCATAGAGGTAAGTAAGTAAAACATTCCCTGGGTTTAGGTGGGTAGGTGGGAAAGGTACAGTAAGTATTTATTTTCAAGGTTGGGGACATGCAGTTTAAGTATTGGAGCCTTAGGGTTTTGGGGTGTCCTGCTGGTATATAGAAGTTTGGTTAGAGAAAAACCTGAATCTGAACCTGAACTCAGTTCTGAAGCGGGTATCCGCCGGAACTAAGATTTCTGACTTTTTCGGATTTTTCCGATCCCCAGAAATATTTTGAAAATACCACGTGGAATCCCACAACGGGAAGCTCATGAGGTTTCCGTTACTGGACAAGATTTTGTCCATTGATACGTGTTCCCCAGACCATTTCCCAGGCCCTGAGCCATTTACAGTCAGTTATAGTTACCATTACTATTTCATAGTAATGGTAACTACTTCATTTTAGCTGGAACTTTCAGATTTTGTAACTCCCATTGACTTCAATGAGTCCGCTCACGAATTTTCGAATTTTATGATTGGATTGGATTTCAGTGAGTTCAGTTATCTTGACTGTGGAATATGTAATTGCCTTGTGACTCGTGAGTCCATCTCATCCTAAGCTTTATAATTACGGGTTAAAATAATACCCAGTATAATGTTATTCCTAGTAGGGTATAAGGAATAAAAGGTTAGAAGTTTAGCTGAAACCCTATCACAGAGCTAATAAAGGAAAAAACAGGCCTGTTATGTTTTAGAAAATAACAGCACCATTTAAACTTGTCTAAAAATAAAATGGGATTATAACATAGGAACAGAGTTTCCCTTTGTATGTTACTTCTCGACATGACAGGCAGCGCTGTATTCCCCCCTCCGCTCCCTGTTCTCTTTGAAGGTCAGTCCTAGTTCAAAGCAGAGATGTAAAATTCAATCTGAGTTTTACATTGGCAATGGAAAGACATTTAACTGTTCATCTGCCAACAGTACATTTCCACCATTTCAAAGTCCATCCTAGCCCCCATTTCCAGTATTAAAGATTTATATCCATAAGCTGGGTACACACAAGCAGATCCCGAGTGATTGCTTTTTAAATAGAGAGAGATATACACTTTACCTACCGCCGATCCACTTGCGGCTCCTTACCAGCTGATAGTCATAATCATATATTTCTAATTGGCCTTCAGTTGGGACACTGCGCCATTTACTGGGAAAAAGCCATGCGTGGAGCGCAGGTAGGTAAGTGTATCTCTGTTACTGGGGTGTTCTATTATTCACAGGGGTATGCCCAAGTAAAAGAGACACACTCCCTGTGAATAATAGATCCAGATTTCATGTACTTAAAGGGGGCTGTGGTCTCCAGACAATATGATTTTAAATGCAAAGCTATGTTTCTATCTTTAAAATGAGCCATCAACCACCTCTCTATGGGCTGCACATCCCAGACTGTGTCTGTACTGAGGATTTTTTCTTTTTTTTTGGCTGGCCTTTTGTATTATAAGAAATATATCTGTTGTATTCAATTAGATCAAATGACTTGAAGTTTAGTTCTTGAAGACGTTTCGCTAGTCATCCGACTGGCTTTCTCAATTCAGAATGACTTGTACAATAAGAATAATAAGAAATAATACCTACAGTGTGATATATGGATTTACTTCACCTCAGAGTTCCACTAGGAACCTCAGAGTTCCACTGTAGGTAGCGTATTATCCCTTATATAGTACTTTGGTACTGTGGAGTTCTAGAAATAGTTTTAGTTTTAGAACAGGCAGTTACAAGAGGAGGACATTAAAGCTGGGTACTCATGGGGAAAGGTTTGTTCCCCGAATGACTGTTTGCCAGTAGTTAGTGGTCGACCAGGATAAATCATGATTAGTCGCAGAAAAAATAATAGCGTCCAATCATGCAGTGCCATAGGGAACCGCATGATCAACCGTGATTTACCAACACAACCACCCCCACTCACACCGTAGAATATTTCTGGCCAACCGACCAATACATGGTATTATTCATTGGTTATCGAAGATATTGTATGGTGTGTTAGGTAGGGACACAAGCTTAACAAAATATTTGTAGTTCTGTTATTAAAAATAGTAACTAGAAATCACGGGGCGCCACAGAAAAATGATAATAATGCCCCCCTCATTGCTTCATCTAAATGCTTCGCCTGATTGGGCTGTATCTTTAGGAGAAGTAAAAAGTTGGGACCCCTCCTTGCTCCCATGCTCCCCTGGTAGTTACTAAGTCCCGTGAATAGATGTAAAATGAGAATATCAGAAGTGAATCTGGTGCATTGTGACCTTTCTAATGTTCTTGGCTTTGGGTATCTAAATGCTGTAGGAGTTATGTAATCTACAATATCATTGATTATATTTTTGTGATTGGAACACAGAAAATTAGGACAATTAATAGACAGTATTACATTACACCCATACATACAGTACATACAGTGTAAAGTGAATATTTGAATTCATTACATTAATATATAATAAATATATTTTTTCCTACCTTAGTGTGTTAGAATCACGTTGCCCTCTCTCGTCAGATCAATAGAATTTTCTTTATTTGATAATTATGTTTTTATAGCAAATCGTTTAATTGTGATTTTTTCTTTCTTTAATTCTAGCTATTACACTGTTATTGCATGAAAGGAAATTAGGTTTTACGGTCTGGTCATTTTTATGAACTTTGGAAATTACACCTTTTCATTATTTTTATTACTCCGGTTTGTATATTAGAAATCTCTGTGTGGCTCATTCATACGTTATACAAGTATTTTAATCTGCAGTGGATAATGGAGAACCAACGTTATCCTAGCAAAAGACTAGAATAAGCCAAAACCTGCAAACATTTCAATTGTGGGAAAGGAGAACTACAAAAAGAAAGTGGCAACACATCCCACCAGCTTCCATAATCCCTTCCCACTACTAACCTGCTACTCTAATAAGACTTATGGACCAGGGCTATATTGGACATATTTGTGCTTAATTAGTGCGAATCCCGGTTTTGCACTATTTTTATGGTGGCTAAAAATAGTAAAGTCTTATTTAACATTTGAGCAACAATTTTGTGCTAATCTTAATTCCTTTACTACTGTGGCGTACAAGGCCAATGTTATGTCCTAAGTTATGTCCTACCTGACTTAGATCCCATGATGCAGTAAGCCTTGCGAGGGAGGGAGCTGCAGGACCCCTAAAGCCCCAAATGGCACTTGTCAGTGGAACAAGGGCCCTTCCAAGGGCCACAAGTGCTCTTATAAGTGCTGGGGAGGGTCCTAGTTAAGCCCAAAACAGCCCTTCCAAGGGTCATAATGGTCTAAGGACCCAGGAGACTTTCGGCCGCTCAATAATCCTCAAACGGCCTAATTCGAGAATCCTACTTTCTTATTTTGCTGTTCTTCCCTCAGGGACGTGTTCCCTGGACCATTTCCCAGGTCCCAGAGCCATTTACAGTAAGTAACACTACTACTTAAAGGACAACAATATCAAAAAAAATAACATCTCCCGCATTACATGTCCACACTTCTGGCAGCTGAAATCACTTACTCTCATTTACAACAGTGCTGCTCTACCTTAGATATCACACAGCAAAGATGAGTGCTAAAAGCCCGCCTCCTAGACGTCCCGGGGCCATCGTTAACATATCACTTGTCATTGGCTGGTGGGAATGTCTGTTACAACCTCTATCCTCCTCCTCTGCCAGTCAAACAAACATGAACTGTTCGGTTGCTAGGATGTACAGCCTACATAATCAAGCAGACCAAGGATGGTGGAGGAGTGTTTTCTCACATGCTAGCTTTGAGTGACAGTTAGCGGCAGACAGAATTGTTACACCCCCTTCAGGGCTGCATACCTTTACTCTTTTGAAAGCAGTTTTTTTTTTAAAAATGCATTGAGGCAATACAGTTATCCTTTAAACCATTATTTTAGGCCATTTTCCCCCTGTTGTCTTTAATGGCGGATTCCAAAAATCTGCGAGTCCTTGTGCGAACGGATTTTTGGAAGTTCGGCAATCTCTAGTGACTAGGTCATTGCATTCATACCACTGAAAATGGTGGATGAACAGAATATGAGGTCATATTTACAAAATGCCACTATGGTGGAATGTCATTTTCAGAGACTTTCAGGGAAAGTTTTTGCAAAACACTAATTACTGAAGGAATAGTGTGGAATAACGAGGGGACACTGTGGTAAAAGTTATACCATTGTATAAAGGAAATAACCAATTTTGGATTTTAAAGAAATAGTTCACTCTCAAAGTGAACTATTCCTATAATGTATTGATTGAAGCCCAGGAGGGAAAGGAGCTGTGTCTTACCTCCCGATCTTCAATCAGTAGTGCAGGATCCGGGAACGAAGATAAGAATAAAATTACCTTTTGCTCGATCCAATGCAGCCACACTGAAATCTCCGACTGCTTCCCTGTTTTGTACACAGCTATAGCGCACTTGCCCGATTTCAGTGTGGCCGTGGTGGATCGCACAAAAGGTTCTACATATCTTTGTTCCCGGATCCTGAGCTATTGAATGAAGAACGGGAGGTAAGACATAGCTCCTTAACACCCCCCCCCCTGGGCTTCAATCAATACATTAAAGGAATAGTTCACTTGGAGAGTGTACTTTTCCTTTAAAAAAAGCCCCAAATGTCATTAAGAAAATGAAGGAAAATAGTGGAGCCCTGACAGATATGGGATCCTAGGTATTGATCTGTCATTTATAAGTGCGCACACTGCAGTACGGAGCACACAGAATGGTATTGGGGGAGAGTTATCCAGAGCTGCAATCGCTCCCCTCCCAAATGTAATATCTGGGTTGCGTGTGTGGGTAAGGGCTGGGCCACGGTGATGCGCTTTTAAATGCAATCTGTTGGCACACACTAGTGTGGGCCAATTGACGTGGCCACACAAGTGTGCGCTACGTGTGCGATCCATTAATTGGAGTGCGTGCGATCATCATTTTTTGCGTAGTCACATGCGCTCTGATTGTACAGAAACATCGGGTGATTGCAATTGCACGCGCATGGCAATGCGTCCTCGCCCCCCCGGAACGCACGAGCAATCACGCAGTGTGGCCTCACCCTAAATCCTGAAAGGGATTTACTCACAGCTATAAAAAAACTAGGGCTAAATCGACTTAAATTCCTCAAACAGGTTGTGCGTGTGTCTTTTTTTAATGTCGCGCTAACTGATATTAAATTGGTTAGTGGGACTTTAAGCCAAAAAGTCCCCAACTGATTCTGGGCAAATGAGCCTTATTGTGTATCTGCTCAGATTTATCAGATTATCAGGGATATTCACCAAGAGACGCAAGTGCTCTGGGCAAATCTCCCGTACCGGATTTACCAGAGGCTGCGCGACTCTGGGTAAATCTCACCTGCACAAAAGTATTTAACGCCAGCTATCTGGTGTTAAATACTTACATCCAATCGGCCGCGCAGCCTCTGGTAAATAGGTTTGTGATGGCTGCGCGAGTGTTTCTTCCGGTTCTCGCGCAGCCGCAAACTAAGGCTTAAAGTCGCGCTAACCGATTTACGATCGGTTAGCACGACTTTAACACAAGAAAGGAGCGCTCCCTGGTAATTCCCATGTAAATCCTCTGTGCTGTAAAATATTAAGACTCTAGTTTTGTATTTATTGACTTTTCTCGTATTTGTGACAAAGCTGTGATAGAGATTTTCCCTTTAATATGAAAGAAGGTTTGTCAGTAAAGATCTGGAGATGTGAACACAGAACAACAAACAGCAAAATCAATTTGAGTTTAGAACTTCAAAGAACTAAATAATATCCCATCATTGTGATGGCACCTGGGAATTTTCATTACCGATATTAAGCTTTAGCCTTTTATTATCAGGCCACGTAGACTGATCAATATTATAATATTCTACTTCTTATGCTAAGTATCCATGTGAATGGCACTAATAGTGTCTTTTCTATGTTGTGTAGGCAAATTAGTTGAATCAGTTATGCTCCATTGCTTACAGCTAATACCATGGTCCCAATTTTTAATCTAAATAGAAAATAACGATCCACATCTACGGATTCTCTCTGACATCATGGATGCCACCGCCTGGCTATTATTAAATGGGAATTATAGTGTTGTGATTAATCTAATCTTATTGGAAAGAGAGCATCCGGTACACATATGTTTTGTTGGAAAGCAATGAATCGAAGCTCCGCGCACATAATGGGATAGCATTTAATTGACAATGCGAATTGGAAGCGCGATTAGAGAGCAAAAAGACACACCTAATACCCCAAGTGTAACCTAGCCCTTAGGCAAATAATGGGTTTGTCCTCTGGTAGACCTGCACACATAGTATGTATTTAAAATGGGTAGATCCATATTTGGAGAATAACCTTATTACAATAGAAATCTATAAGTAACACTAATAGAAACAAGAGATGAAAGTTCTGACAGCGGTTTGGCAGAACTCGATTCGTACTCAATTGAAGTGGAATAATTCAAATTTTTTGCTCACAATTTAAGAATACAATTTTTCTACCTCATTTTCGATATTAAGAATTTTTTATATTTGTTTTTCGATGATAAGTTTAGAAAATGTAGAAATTCCATCAGATCCGCAGATTTTCGAAACCGTCAGTTTCCAATCGAAACCAGGTACGTTTTGAAAACCGGGACTCATCCCTAATAGAAACGTTTGTTCACCATGAGTACAATTGCTAGGATCTGACATTAAAACAAACTACAGTGATCAGAAATTTCAGCAAGTTTAAAAAATTGGATGAAAAATCTTTGGCTCAACTCTGGCTGAATAATTTATAGATTTTGTAATTGGAAACAAAAATACAATTGGAGAATTCAACAAATACATTGGGAGATTTCCCAAAAAGTGACTAAAGTACAGAATGCAATCATTTATCACACATTCCCAGTTTCATGTAGATTCATTCAGTTTCATTTGTAACAATGCTTTACTAGAGTGAATAATAGGAACATAGTGAAGACAGCAGCAAAAGATAGTAATGTTATAGATGATGGTACTAAAAAAAAACTGCCTCTAAGATCCAATTCTTATAGGACCTTCCGAGAGCTGGTAGCTCTCTATTGCCTCCTCTTCAAGCTCTCGGTGCATAGAGAATTGAGTTTTTCTATTCTGAGACTTTAACAGTTATCTGCTGGCGTTAAAGTTTCTGTCTTAAAGTGCCGTTATTGGCTCGTTACATAACTTGCGGTGGTTGTGCATCACAGTTTTTGCGTACCACCGCAACTGCTGTAAGTTATGTCTTAAAGTCACGTTAACCCTTGGTACATGGATTAACATGACTTTAAGATGAAAAAAGGTGATAATGGCTCCCGGTTCATAGCCCTGGAAATCTGGGCAATCCAAATTGATTTTTAAGCACAGATAAGAGGGGATAAAGCCGTGTACAGTCTTCTCCTCGTGGGGAAATCCATCATTTTGTATCCCATTGAATTCAGCTCTTTAAAAAACCGAGGGACAGCAACACTGGGTAGTATTAGTTTATCTCACGGTTTGTAGTAAATATTTCCACTTGCGTCTACTCAACAGTATGTTACTCTAACTAGACACATGATACACATGATTCTCCAGCCTCCCTAGCGCCTTTGGGATATGTACCAGACATTGGTAAGCCTCGTGGTGCTTCAAAAAAAACCCAAAAAACTAATTAGTGTTGCTACTAATACGTGAAATGCGTTTTCAAACCTTGCCACCTGGCGCGTTTCTGTCTTAATATTAATAACAAATAATAAGAAAAGCAAATACACAGTAAAATGCACCAAATTCTGGGTAAAACCTCATATTGTCACAATGTGTATTTTACATTTATAATGGGAATGACCTCTTACTCGATACTAGTTGCCATCTTTTTACTATTCTGTGATAAGTGTTTGTCCCGAGTTAAACTTTTCTATGAGACTTTCATATGTTACTTTTTCACCCACACTTTCCATAGTCGTATCTCTAGGGCTTCATGGAAATTCTTTAAAGATATTTGCATAATGGAACTGCTTTTTATTTTATATCCAGTGTCCCCTGGTAAAATCGCAGTCATGTTGATTAGTTATGTGTATCAAATTACAATTCTAAAAAAAAAAGTAATTTCCTTGCACTGTACGAGTACCTGTAATCCTAGTCCGTAAATCTGTTTGCTGCTAATTTACAGAGGTATTAATAACAGAAGTAGAAATTAGTTTAGTGATTTTGACAACTTTGGCTAAAACATAAATTCTCATTATCATCTCACACAGTAGTTTGATTAGAAAATAAAGAAACAGACTTTTTTTGCATCGACCCAGAAATATCCATTTGTCTTGAACCTTTTATGCAAACTATATAGGGCTGGTGTGCGTATTTCATTTATTTATATAAAAAAACAACAAATTACAGAAATCCATTTTCTGAAAAGCTCAAAATTTAGAGAAGGATTTTGCACAATCCAGAAAGAAATGATACAACAAGGCACTAAAAATCAGCAACAGTCTGCTAAAAAAAAGTACATTTTCATTAAAAGAAAGAAGTATAAAATACAAAATAGTTAATGTCTCTGTTCTGGTGATTGGTTTAATATTATATGTCTCCTCCCCCCTGATAAACTGCAAGCCATTGCCAAGCCAATATTTTATAACACTGCCCTGCACATTTTTTAAGCTTAAGTACAACAGCGCAGTGTGCATGCTTAAGCTCCTAAAAAGCTCCTAAAGTGGCTGGTTCGTGTGTGAACCTTTATTAGGGTTCATTCTCACTTATTTAAAGAGAAGTGGTTTGTTTAAAGAGAAGTGACTGGGGCTTAAACTAACAAATAGAAAGTATGTTTGTATGTTTTACCTCAACATGCCCTTTAAGCAACTTCTTTATTACAATTACAAACTCTGTTAGTTAGTTAACTCTCTTAGTTAAGTGCCTGTAATAAAAAATGCACAGCGCTAGTTTATGTAACATAATTATATAAGAAGTCACAGAGGCATTCTATGGAAAAGCACAAGGCAATAAGGAAAAAATGCAGCAGTCAGGGGAGATAGATGGCTGCCTTTTCTTCTATCTCTGTAAGTTAATATTTTAGGTTTTGAGATTACCTGTCACATAAAATTACTATAGAAGATAATGTTACACTTTCACTCCTATCCTCAGGCTGAGTAAAACGCGTAGTATTTATCTCTCTCTCGCTCCCTCTCATCTCAAACAAGGCAGCTTCTCTCTCCTCCTCTCGTCTCTCCTCTCTCCCTCTCTCCGCCCCTCTCCTCTCCTCTCTCACGTCTCTCGCTCTCTCCCTCCCTCCTCCTCTTCCTCTTCTCTCCCTCTCCTTCTCTCTCCTCTCTCTTCTCCTCTCCTCTCTCTCTCTCTCTCCTCCTCTCTCCCCTCTCTCTCCTCTTCCCTCTCTCCTCTCTCTCTCTCCTCTCTCTCTCTCTCTCTCTCCATCTCTCTCTCTCTCTCTCTCTCTCTCTCTCTCTCTCTCTCTCTCTCTCTCTCTCTATATATATATATATATATATATATATAATGTATTTTATGAAATCAGCTAATGAAACCAGTATACTTTGGTGTTAGAGATGGACCTGAATCTGAACACGTTTCCGAAGTGGATTTCCTGGTTCCAGCGGAATACGGATTTTGCGGATTTCGGACTTTTTCAGATTTTTCTGAACCACGGGTCTATTTTAGAACATTTTCAAAATTTCTAGGAATTCTGAAATTACAAAATCAAAAATGTTAAAAATTTCTAGAAATCTCAAAAATACTATGTGGAATGCCAAAATAGGAAGTGCATGTATCTGGTTTCCGTTACAGGACAGTGTTTCTTTCAAAGATTTTGTGCATTAATACGTGTTCCCCAGACCATTTCCCCAGTCACTGAGCCATTTACAGTAAGTTACTATTGCTATTTATATAGTACCTGTATTTTAGGCTGAATTTTTTTAACTCCCATTGCTTTAAAATTCTGCAAATCTGCATGTGGAACTGATTTCAGTGGGTTCAGCCATCTCTATTTGATGTCTGTTTGATGCCTGTCTATTTGATGTCTGTTCACTGGCTTCTGCCAAGCTCTCTTCTCGTCCATGCTTACAGAATAGAATGTGCATTAAGCCTGGGCGTACGCATGAACCTGGATGCTTATATGCAATAATGTTCCTTTTAGACCATACCACGGTGTTTACCGTACAAACAGGGGAATTTAATGTTACAGTGAATTTAGTATAATGCTTGAGGCTCTGGGTAACTTCTGATTGTGTCTTAAGGTGGCCATACACATGCAATTTAACATTGGTATCTGTTGGCACAATGTGGAACCGCACACATGGATCCAACCGGTCGCCCATATGCGGAATGGGGATCGGTCAGCATGTGGCCATACACGGCCGATAGTATCTATAAAAGTAAAGTATAAAAGTATACATAAAAGTAAAGGAAGCCGATACTAACAGAGGGAAATTTTCCATCTTTCCCGACTGACCATAATGCTGAATATAGTCATTCGTCAGCATCATGATCGGTCGGTTTTGGACCCTACTGCTTAGATTGGCTAAATCCCATCAGTCCTAACATTGCTAATGTGTATGGTCACCTTTACCCTCTGCATGATGTTAAAATGCAAACCTTTGTAAATGGGTTAGTGTGGCTATCAGACAGGAAGAACAGCACTGTGGCTCTCTCAAACATTTCCCCAAGAGGTATAAGACATAAATCTGTGTCCACACAGTACAGATTCCATTGGAAGCTGTCAGAGGCTGTACATCTGGTTACACAAAGTACCAACATCTCCACAAGGATATTGGTATTGTGACAGATCTTGCGGTCATTAGCACAGCTGTGTGTTCCCCGATTTAGGCAGACAGCCTGCACAATTGATTTGAGCAGCTTTGTGAGATCTTGGTACATTAGTTTTTATTCTGTAACAGGGATTATGAATGAGAAAGATGGATTATTTTGTCCCATATTTTGCAGAGTAACATACTTTATTTTCTTGTTTTAGCCTCTGCAAAACTTGACTGGAACATTGTGTCTTGTGATTATGGATTTTCTCTTTGTCCTACATGCGTCTGAATATTGTATTGATTTCCATAGAGATGTGTAGCTACAGCCATAGAACGTGTAGCACAGAAATTGTGTAAATGATGGAACCCTGGTATCATTCTATTTCTTTTTATTTTCTTCTTAAGCTATTTTGATTATTTAGTATGCATGAGTGTATTTAGAGATGTCCGAACTTTGCAAAATCCGGTCCGCTCGAGGATCCGCGAATTTTCGAAAAAATTAGAAAATTCGAAAATCCGCGAGCGGACCCGTTAAAATGAAAAATATCCTCGAAATTACGAGATTTCTCGTAATTTTGAAAATTTTGAAGCAATCGCATCTCTATATTACCACCTCTCTGGCCCATGGACACATGTTGAATTCACATAAACATAAAAATTACACTGTTTTACCTATGGTGGTCATAGATGTGTTTAGCCATAGCGCTTCTCTCCGATTGGCCTGTCCGGGTTGCTCTAACATGCTCTGCTACTCTTGTACATAGCCTTCTCTTAGTCTGGCCGATATAGCGGATACCACATCTACATTGTAATAACATAAGTAGATGATCTGAGTACTTGTAATTAAACTATTTACTTTATATTGATTGCCACCAATCCCTTCAAAAACAGATGTTTGATTCATATATTTACACATATTGCAACTCCCACAGCATCTATTCCCCTTTACAGGAGTGACCCCTAAACAACTTTGCATATTTACTTCTCGTGGTTTTAAATGGCTTGGGGAGAGAAGGTCTCTAAGATTTTCCCCCCTCCTCGCTGTCATCTGGGGATATGTGCCTATATAGTCTTTTAATTCCTCATCATCACTCAAGAGAAACCAGTATTTTTGTAATATGTGCTTTACTATGGGCCATTCATTATTATACGTTGTTATGAAGCCAATGGGACTTTTTCCCACATTATTTAAGCTACCAGTGGGGTCCTCATTACTATATAATAAGTCTACCCTTTTTTTTCATTTGACCACCATAAAACCCTTTTGGATCACTTTTTTCTTATAGCCCCTCCTCTGAAATCTTAATTGAATATTTTCAGATTTACTGTCTAAAGAGCAATTGCGTCTTAAGCGTTGGAATTGACCCATCGGTATACCTTGTATCAAATTATATGGATAGTAGCTAGTGGCAAATAATAAAGAATTGACTGCAGCATCTTTTCTAAATGTTTCTGTAATTAGAGTGTCCATTTCTTTGGTAATAAGAAGGTCCAGACAGGTAACTGATTTACTGTCCCAATTTGCCGTTTTATATTTTTTATAATTTTATATAATTATAAATATATAAATAATTGTATATTTTTATCATTGATATTTAGTCTTTCAATGAAAGCCTGCAATGTCTGTTCTGGACCATTCCACACCATTAAAATATCGGCCATATAGCAGACTCATAAGCAGACCCATAATGCCACACAGCTTTCAATGCCCAGGGCCTCAATGGCCTCACTTACATCCATATTTTCCCATATCCCCAGGTGGAGGCACGCATATGTGGGGACACAAGCCACGCCCACCGCCGTACCTCTCACCTGGCGATAGTACTTCCCATTAAATAGGAAGACGTTATTTTCCAAAATAAACTTAAGCAGTTCTAAAGTAAATTCGGTATGGGCAGTGAACTGTTTACCTCGGGTCTCCAAAAACAATTTACAAGCCTGAAGGCCAGTCTTGTGGGGGATCGATGAATATAACCCCTCCACATCAAGGGTAACTAAGATGGCACTGGGATCGATAACAATGCCATCCAATTTCCTAAGGACATCCCCTGTATCCAAAACGTACAAGTCCAAGCTCTACAAAAACTCAATACTTGATCGATATATTGACAGATGTGTTCAGTAGGCCCATCGCTACCCGACACGATTGGCCTTCCAGGAGGGTTATGTCTGTCCTTATGTACTTTAGGGATAACATAAAATGTGGGACGTCTCGTATATTGTACATAGAGGTAGTCCCATTCATTTTTACTGATTAAACCACTGCTATATCCCTTATTAACCAAACTTCTCGCTTTACATTATATTTGCTGTATTGGGTTGGTATCCAGTCTAGCATATTGGTAAGTATCTGATAACTGTCTATTAACTTCCTTTTCATATTGGGCTCTACTCATTACCACAATGTTTCCTCCCTTGTCATCTTAATTATCAGCCCTTGTCATCTTAATTATCAGATCTTTATTGTTTTTCAACTTCTGTAATTCCAACCATAGTCCATTGTTAAATTACACTGAGCCAATGGTCTTGTCTCCAAGCTCTTGATCTCCTGAGACACTAGTCTGACAAAGGAGGAAACGTTCTGTGAGTAGCTTATTGAGGGGAACCATTTTGACTTATTTTTCAGAGAGGTTGCTTCCAGATTTTGAGGAAAACTACTACCATTCCCACTGTGTGTAGACTCTTCACCTTCATCTAACAGATTTAATAAAGTATTGAGGGCTTCCTGATCTCTTTTGCTGCCTGCATCCAAATAGATACCTTTTTTCTGATGAATTTTCTTTAAGATAAGCTTTCTGGCAAACAAATTAAAATCTTTTGTTAACTCAAATTTATCCAATTTGTTAGTTAGCACAAAAGTGAGGCCCTTGGAAAGTACCAAGATACCTATATCAGAAATAGGTGTATCCGAGATATTAATAATTTCCAAGTTGCTATCACCCATGCTTTGACCAACATCTAACTCCTGGGGAATGGGCCTTTCTTTCACTCCCTGAGTCTTCTCAGCGATAAGCCGCTCTGCCCACTGTTTTTCTTTCTTTCTACGTCCCGTCCCCCTTCTCGTCTTTTTCTTACCTCTCCTAAAGGGCCATTCCCCTTTAAATTCTCATCATCAGTATCTGATCTATAGTCCTTTCCAATTTTAAACCAGTGATACACTATATCTTTCTTATAATCCTCACTATCCCTAATAGGGAATTTTCTTTTCTTTAGTTTCTTGATCTCTTTTTGCATGGTAGAGATATTGTGTATATGGTATTGTGATAAGGGGGGGTGGGGGTTACAGTGGGTTGGGGTTTTGGGTGTTTTATCTTATTTTCTGTGCCAATAAATCGATATTTTGAATTCTAGATCACAAGTGTGTGAGTGCTTAATGGGATACTGGGGAACTTTCCCATAACTGTGTATTTGATTTATTAGTATATATCCCTAGCACCGCCGGATTAGTCTGGCTACACATATATTAAAGTAAAATAAGGTGGTGCATTCAGCCATAACTATATTTTTCAGTCTATTTTGGTAGCTTTTCTCCGTTTTCTTGGGACTGAATAGCACGCCATTGAATATTTTCTAATTATTTGTCGGTCTGTTGGTGCAGAATTCCAGCATGGTGTTTTCCCTCAGAGAGCTTGATTGGGACTCAGATATGTCCGAGGTATTTGACAGTGATGAAATTTCAGTGCAGAAGTGGATGATATCACCTTCAAAACTTCTAAAAAAAGATATTGTAAACAAATTTTAGAACAATTACGTATAAAATGGGAGGTATTTAGTCTAGAGAATTATCTGAAAAACAAAATGGCCCCTAGAGGGCTGAGACTAAGATTGAACCCAAGAGAAAATATGGTGAAAGAAAGTGATGGGGCTTTTAAACAGGAATGGGAAAAGGAGCTAACTGAATGCTCATTTATGTTAATGAGAATGATAATTAAGAAGGACACAAAAAGATTAAAATCCCTAAGTGAACAGGTGGAGGAATTGAAAGTTAAAATGGAAACTTATAAGGAGGAGACAGATTTTAAGACAGTTAATGAATTGTTAAGAAAGGAGGTAGACGCCATGCAAATAGAGATCAAGAAATGAAAGAAAAGAAAATTCCTTAGGGATAGTGAGCATTATAAGAAAAATATAGTATTTCTATATAAAGATATATATTTCTATTCTAGAAATCTGCCTTCTGTTTCTGCTCCTGAAGCCTGCGCTCTGAACTTGACCTCCTCCTGAGAGCGTTTCTTTGTAAGAACCCCAGCTCCTTCGAGGGGCCCATTTATTACAAGGGGCAATGTGAAAACAATTGCTCAGAGCACCTGCTACTTCTGCAATAGTGGTGATGAGGGGGACATGGAGATGTGTTATTTTCCCTCAAACTAGATGTGATTGTAGCTTCTGCTAATAAATCTCTAGTGAAGGAATGAATGTCTGTACAGTTCCTCCGACTCTCCTTTCCTGTGCAGGATCTAGAGTTAAACAAACTGTTCACTTTGATGCTTTGTGAATATTTCTATTAGTGATACATTTTTCCATTTATTATCTAAAGTTTGTTTCATTCAGTTTCATAACAGAAAAAACAGCCGTACAAGTGCAAGTTACCATCTAAGGACATTGAATGGCCATTATAAGTCCGCCCAGACCTGTGTATGATGTTTACGGTACTGCATCTGTAGAATGTATTATATTGCTTAAAGCATCAGATTTCTCTGTTCATTCTCTGTAGTGTAACATTTACAGGTGATGTAATAGGTGATGTAATAGGATACTGTATATATTGACCTCACAAGAGCTTCTTTTTGACAAACCTCTTGCATGCTGGGAGCTATAACTCTAGTATAAATTAGGCCCACATTGTTTTAAATGAAAGGGATTTTATTAGATAAGTGAACAGATCACAGATACGAGATTTTAAAACATTTTAAGGTCATTTATTGCCCTCTGGTAAATCTTACGCTCATAACAATGCACACGTTTCTTCATTGGGAGAGTTGTAATGGGTTTCTCTGCCTTGAGAGAATTCATTTTGTATTACACAGAAGAGCAATATAATGAAAAGTGCAATGATCATCTGTACTTTAAATAAATAAAAATCTCTGGTTGGAGACACAGATTTAGTGAAACCAGGAGAACTAAAGCCTAATAAGAGATACAGTTCAGAAATTAAAAAAAACGTCCCTTAAAGACATTCTGGTTATTGTTGATGGCGTCTCTCTTCTTGTTATATTTTCCATGACCCCCCTGTGACTGGGTAAGGTAGCCCCATTCTAATGCATGGGTGGTAAATAAGGATTTAACTGTCTGGGATGTGCTACCAGAAGCAAAGGCACTTGGGGGAACAGCAATAACATTACTGGTTTGAAAAGTGGCCTCCATAGAGGTACCTGTCACAACCTCCCACACCTGTCTCTCTATCCGGCCTCTTCAGTCACAGAAATACACTTCCACTAAACCGAGGGAGGAAGGGACTGAAATATATTTTAGTATTTAAGCTGCACCACATTCCAGACAGGGAATGGCCTGCTATACACTGTAAGGCTGGATACACACGGGGAAATTATTTGTCCTGACCTACTAGCGAGCGATCAGTCGGGAAAATGACTGTTGATCGCGGAAACAGTGGCCGTTTGGTCCCATAGGGAACCACATATATCCAATCAGCCCATTCATCCGATCAGTAAGAACAGCGTAGGAGCTCGGTCACAGACGCCACACACACACACGGTAAGATATTTTCGGATGAATGACCGATACACAGCACTGTGTGTATCCACCTAATGCAGAGGTAACCCCACAAACTTCTAACAGTACTATATGCAAAAGGTTATCCACAGAGAGCAATAAAACTGCTAGTTACTGGTCTAAAGGCTTGTACACACATACGATCGCGGGGGCCCGACCTGCGACGCACGATGTGTATGAATGAACGTCTTGGACGATAATCGGCCTGTGTGTAGTCGCTTTATCGTTCGGAGATCCGCCAAGTCAGACGTTCAACGATCCTCAAACGAACAACCATTTTGGGCGATAAAGCGCCTACATAAAGGCCGATTGTTGTCTGAAACGTTTGTTTGTACACATCATGTACTGCAATCGAACGTGTGTATGAGCCTTTAACCAAGAATCATTTTTAACCCTGTGAGTTCCTGTAAGTTGGAATAGGTGGGAGTTGCCATATTGCTTGACACTGCTGGTTAAGCAAAATAAATGGATAATTAATAATGCCATTAATAATAATTATTCTTTGGGAGGTTAAATGACACTTACGGTTGTGTCAGTAACTATTTAGGTGTTTGGAATCTAGAGATGAACTGCCATGCTATATCCCGCCAACAGTTTAAAAGCTCAATAAAATTGATATGTCAATGTAAGAGGGTGTGTGAATGCCAAACTGGAAATCTTGGCCCTTGGAATTGGAAAAGGTAGTAATATGTATTCACCTCTCTATTCTGTGCATAGTTAGCCATTATTGTGTGGCACAGAGATCAATGCTATTGAATCCCTCTAATTTAGCAAAGGTTTTCAATACTTTCCAAAGGAAACATTCCATTAGGGCCAATAGTCCCATATGCTGACATTGGTAGTTTGTCAGCAATGGGGTCCATAGTTTTAGTGCCATACGTGTGGCCGATGTCATATAAGTCTAATCACACTGTCAAAATTTGTATGATATCAGCCATGTATGGTCACCTAAAAGCTTAGTACAAAAGCGGAGATTTTAACATGAAGTCCAACCAACCAACAGATGTGCGTTACAGACAAGAATTGGATGATGTTGATGATCCACTGAGTCGTACCACATCAACGACTCCCAATTGATCGCTCATATTCTAACCTGTTATTGTCCGAGATGGACATTCGTCGGGCTTCGTGTTGGAATCTTTGAATCTGTACTTAGCTTAAAGGAAAACCAAACCAAAATTCTTACACTCCAGAATCTGGACATATCCCCTCTAAAAACACCAACTGTAAAATAGCAATACAGTAAATAGCATTAAAGTAAATGTTACCACTTGAAGAATTGGATAAAATAACTGTATGTACAGTGACTGGCCACACCCCTGATCTCAGTCACATGCTCCCTTGCCTATTCTGTCCTGTAAAAGGATTGGCTAGAGGCTACTAGTGGGTGTGACCAACTGTAACACGTTCCTGCAGTATCTTTGGACTGAGCATGTGTAAAGAACACAATGGTCAGTGACCACACTGTGTGATACTGGAACACTGGGAAATAAAACACAAACCTCATGTTAGAAAGTTACATTTCTTAACAACCATATTAAAATTAGAGGTGAGACACTGATTACTACCTTCATAACAAGGAGATCTGCCTTCTAATTAAATGTTGTTCTGAGGCTTTAGTTGTCCTTTAAGAACCAACTCAGAGATCACTCAATCAGACCATCTGTATAATTTTTAAATCACGCAACAGTGATGTTTAAAAAGGTATACATAGTTACATAAATATGTAAATGTAGATAAATTTACAAAGAATATCTTACACTGTTTCACAGGAACAAGAGCGGTTTCAAGAACTCGTATATTATACACATAATATAAAAAAGAAACAACTTTCCATTTTCAGTTGAGTAATGATCACAGTGTGACGTTTGGTATTGTTAAATTCTAATGGATTGCATTTACAAGAAAAGCTAAATGTTTGTCTGTAAGAGCTACATTAACACTTCAAATGAGTTGGAGACATAATAACCCCAGGATTTAAGTGTAATCTATTTCAATACATTTTTATTGCTTTTGATTATATGGTGCAATTTCTGTGAAATTCACTAATCTGGATTTAAGGGTGAAAACAGCTCAAACTATGTATTCTTTTCTTATTGCATTGGGGGTAAAGGACATCTATATTTTCTATTGTTTGCTTTTTTTACCTTCTTTTCTTTGAATAGGAGAATAGGGGAGAGCTGGCACTTAGCCTTGAGAAGAGAACTGGGGCTATTAAAGGGAAACTTACGGCGGGTATAACTTTATAATTAAATGGCATTCAGAGGGGGCAGTAAGTAAAATGATTTATTCACTATTATACTATTTATAAAAACATACTTTAAGATAAAAACATACTGTAGTTATCCTTTAACACCTGCACAGTGCTAAAAGGCACAGGAAATGGCAAAGAATGTGGCAATCCTACAGTAGATTTTAAGTGCCAGGCATTTATCTATTTACTGTTTCATGCCTTAACAATAAATAGGAAATGCTTTCACCTTGCAGTTATTTTAGCAGGAGCCACATTAAAAAGAGAAAAATTCAATAAAAGTTCTTATTGTTAAAAATGGTAATTTTGCCCCAACCAATCAGATGCTAGCTTTCAAATGTTAAATAAGATCTGATTGGTTGGGGTAAAATTAGCATCCTTTTTAGCAATAAGAACTGAATGTCCCTGTGAATCTTTTGTTTGAAAGATGGGGCCCGATGTAGCACACACACATAGTGTTATAATTTACCACAAGATGACATCATTTGCATTTGGTCTCTAGTTATTTTTAAGCTTATTACCATGCACAGTACATGAAACATTAATTATGTAGCTGTACCTGGAAAATGGCTTATCTATTAACACTTTAAGGAGAAAATACCACATCCCCAAGGTCCTATTTCTAGACATGTAATGCAGGGATCAAAGCTGCCACTGTTTAGCAGTGCCAGATATTCCCTTCATTGTACACTCTCTTTGTCCTATTGTATTTAATGTCATCCCATTATGATTATGATCACGAGCCATGCACTAATTATGTTATTAGTGCCATTTCCTCTGCTCGTTTAGTCAGCATGCCCTTCTTACAAAAGAGATAACACTTATCCTGAACAACCTCAAACAACAGTAACGCGGTGCCATTACTTACAAACAGAACATTCTGTATAGGTCTAATACAATAACACTCTCTGCAAAAACTCCTATTTAACCCAAGAGCTAGTATTGTTATAAAACTACTAAGTAAAGGCTCGAGCACATGAGAAATTTAACCATGCGACTGCTAATAACCGGTGAGTTTCGTTACGAAGTGGGAGCCGATTGTTTTCTGCGTCTGGAGTCGAATATTCAATATCCAATAATTGATCGAATATTCGAAGTTTTAAAAAGTGTTGGTTTCCAAAATTACTGAAAGATCCATTGGAAGTTCGAATCCGTCCATTTTGAATTAAAACTTGGTTAGAAACAAACCTGAATCACATCCCTACTGATGAATGAGCGCGCAAACACGATTATTTTTGGTACAGATGTTCATTGGTGGTCATGTACAAGTAGACCTGATTGTACAGTGTTGAATAAATTTGGTTCCCTCTAATTTTAAATCTTCTGCGTGTGCAGATATATATTTTCCGTGTGCGTACAAAATAAACTGTTGTGGGCTACATGCAGCAGTGCTTATACTCCAGCAGATTTGTGTGCGCACTGCAGAGTTATGTGTGCACACAGCTTAGAAGGAACACTGTCCATAATATGTACATCAAATTCATCAACCACATGTCCTCATTCAGTTGCAATGAGTAATTCATATAATTAGAGACAATCAGAAGGGGTAGGAATATTCCACCTCCTCTCCACAATGTCTCCAGGAAAATGAATCTTATGTACCAGGTAAAAAATACAACTGTTTGGTGCCTGGGGACTTCATGTTTATTTAAATACATTACATCTAGAGCACACACTGCACATCATTTATTCTGCTATTAACAAAGTGGAATGGGCTCCCCAAGTTGAAACTTCACTGTGATTACCTTAAAATTCTCAACAATAAATGATCTCTCAGGAACTCATTTATCAAGGGAACCAGTATGTACTGTGTGTGCTTTCCTTTACATCATTGTACTTGTTCCTTACTAGACTTTTCAATTTTATTCTATTTATACTATTAACAGGGCATTTGGATTGCGTCCCTTCTGTAGGTGGGTTGGACAGCAAAATGCTCATCTTTATGATGACTTAAGCTTTTAATTTGGTATATAATTAACTTAAGGCTCATACCATTGACTGATTCTTTCAAGAGAGATGTAAGAACACGGACAATAGCAGGTCTTAATATGGAGGCTCAGTAGTTAGCACTGATAACTTGTAGAGCTCAGTTATGGGTTCTAATCCCTTGGCTACACCTGAATGGAGTTGCATATTTACTGTAAAGTTTTCCATACACACGTGGCTGCTGTGTAGTGTATTCCAACAGATTCCAAATAGCACATGCATACTAGAGATGGCCGAACTTCATAAAGTTTGGTCCATTTTCGAACTTTCAAACTTCAGTAAAAGTTCGAAAGTTTGAATCCGGACCCATTAAAGTAAATTAAAGTTTACAGCTAAAATAGCAATGGTAACTTACTGTAAATGGCTGTGGCACCTGGGAAATGGTCTGGGGAACATGTCACTGTCACCAAAACTTGTTAAAACACTTCTTAAACATGAGCTGGCAATTGTCGGGTTTTGCGCAAGGTACATTCGAGGGCTACAGCCAATTCGAGGGTTACTGAATGATACTTTCGAGGGTTACTGAATGTTACTTTTGAGGGTTACCGAATGATACTTTCGAGGGTTAGAGGAAATAGAATCATAAATTCGAGGGTTACCGAAATCGAATGATACTTTTGAGGGTTACCAAACGATATTTTCCAGGGTTAGCAAAAACGATCCACACATTCCCCTTCTGGGGCATCTTTGGAAGTTTTCAATAATGCGAAACTGGGGTTTGAGGTGGTAGCTAGAAATAAATATAGATATTTATTTTTAAGGCTGGACATGCCCTTTAAGCTGCAGCAACCAAATGGATAGAATGGGCAAATTTTGCACCACCTATGAAATGTGTATATTAGCATTCTTACAATGTTAAACTATTTGGAGCATGCCTGGATGTAATGAGCACATTTAAAGGAACACTAAACCCATAAAAACAACTATTTGCCATTCGTTTCTATTATTCACAGGGAGGTGAGAACGCTTATTCTCACCTTCCTGTGAATAATATTACGCTTGGGGGACCTGGAACTTACCTTACCGCTGCTCGCAGACGCTTCTTCACTGAACAGCTGTTCTCTCCCGATCGCACGCCCTATCTTTTATATTGGCGCACATGCGCCTAAGATAGGGCGCGTGGTCGGGACAGAGCGGCTGTCAGTGAAGGAGCGACTGCGAGCGGAGCGAAGGTAAGTTCCAGGTCCCCCGAGCGTCCTATTATTCACAGGGAGGTGAGAATAAGCGTTCTCACCTCCCTGTAAATAATACAAACGAATGGCAAATAGTTGGTTTTCTGAATTATGGGAGTTTAGTGTCCCTTTAATATACAGCCTACATGAGTAAAGTGCTCATCGCTATACAATACAAAGCAATACTATAGGAAAACACAACGTGATAGTATCGGTTTTCTATTTTCATTAACAAGATTATCCCAAAATGAAGTTAAATCTATTTGGATTCTATCAGCTTAATCGGACCTGAAAATAATAAAAAGCACAGGCAGAACGGCAATTTAAGGTTAACACGAGAATATTTCATTATGTGTGGTAAAATGAAAACATCAAGAAAATAAACAGCTTGGCCCTGGTTTTATATCAGCTAATTATTTGAATGGAATTTAGCATTAACTTGTTTTATGTTCATTATAAAGCAGGTTGGCATTAGACCAAAACATCCATTGATCCCTAAAATCCATTCAATGATTCAGACAGGAATGTGCATGCCTGCTTAATGGAACACACTGGAACTGTTTATGGAAACAGAAATATGTAAAATCTGCTATTTGGCATCATGAAAAATATTATGCGTAGGTTAAACTTACAAGGAGAATGAATCGGACTGGAATTGAAGATCTTATGAACTGTGTAGGGATTTTAACAGATGCTGGTAAGCTGTTTTTATTTGTTAAAGGGAAATAGTAAAAGGGAAATTGTAAAAGAGAACAAAACTTAAATCTTAAATTGTGGGAAAGATAAGGCAACGATTTGGGGTTCTGGATTGCTGCCTTGGACTCTGAAATGTAAAAATGACATCATCTGCATTATAGAAATACGTTCACATTGGATGCCAGAAAACAAAATTTGCATCAGTTAAGCCCCAGAGTTTGATAAAATACACCCACAAGCCCAAAAGATGGCACTTCCGTCATTCAGATCACATTTAGCAGTATGCATGCCTGAAATGAAGCTGGCCCCTTTCCTTTCTGATATCAGGTCACATGGTGTCACCATTTTGTGTTCATCTCATGCGTTTCAATATAGGGCCAACATAGGAAACACAAGCACAGGTTTAAAATTGCATGCAATCCATCAAAAACAAATTCCCCAAAATCACAATGCTTTGCTTGTGCCTTATGCTTAAGAATTTTTATATTTATCCAGGATATTATACATTTATCCAGGATATTATACATGTCCTGTCAATGAATCACTTGCCATTTAAATTAATTTCGTATTAAAGGACATGTCCTCCCTTAAAACAAAAAACTGGTGACTTGTCAGTTATCTGTCTACAACCCCAACTGCTGGCTTAAAACAATACATAACCAGGACCATTTTATCTATTGTTAAAAATATGCCTTCTAATTCTGTATTGTTACAGTAGTCCCATACAGTAATAACCATACTGGATTTGCCTATTACTGTATGGGATTAATGTATGGGAATTCTGCTGTCCATTTAAAGGGCAACTAAAGCCTCAAAACAATACGGAATCAGACTCGAGTCAATCGTGTTTTACTCATTTTCTAGGTAAAAATAGGTACCTTGACTTATACTCGGATCGACTTATATTCAAGTATATATGGTATATCAATCCAACCCCCATAATGTTGTGGGGGGTTGGGCACACTGAATCAAGAGTAGGTAGACAAAACAATATTTATAAAGTTATAAGGGCTTTTTTATTAAATTGATTTTGCAAACATTTCCATTATTTTTTCAAGTGCCATTAATGATAAATCTTCCAAACAGAATTGCATCCAAATCCTTAATTCTGTTTTATTGCATTAGTTTTTATTTGAGTTCACAATTATTTCGCTTTTACGGAGTCTGAGGCTTTGTAAAGGGAGTTATAATTATTACACATTTTGCGAATCAGAAACAATTGTTATTAGGGAAGACACTTTAATCTGTTATTAAATATGTACATATTTTTAAATTACTACCAGAATATTTTTTAGTACTGAGCTGGTTATTTTAAAAGTAGGCTTTAAAATTACAGTATAAAACAGATGTCATATAAAATAGTAAAAAAATACGCTGAAAAATATTATAAATTATATTAAACAAGCCCTTACATTTAAAAAAAAAATAAAATGATGCATTTGATTTATTATGGCAAAAAAAAGGGAAATCATTGTCACATATGATAAGAATTTGATCAATTTAAAAAGTACTGGAATGAGCTCCATTACCTTAATAACTGGAAGGTTAATAACTGGAGACATACTTTGAACCTTCATCTTGAGTATAAAAAAATGATAATCATCCAGAGTGCCCCAATCTCCTGGGATTCCCAGAGTATATCCACTACCGGGAGTGGAAATAATGGTACAGCGTGTAATAGAATTCCATTGAATTTATGTTACGGTGAGAGAGGAGAAGGTAACCAAAACATAGAATAAATATTAACATTTTTCTAAACTCTACTTACCAACACTGGAATTAATAAATGTATGTATGTATGTATGTGTGTGTGTGTGTGTGTGTGTGTGTGTGTGTGTGTGTGTGTGTGTATGTATGTATGTATGTACAGTATATGGGTGTGTACCTTGTCCCTAAAGGTTCGTACACACCTAACCATGTTCACCTGAGCGCGGAGCCCCGATCGACCCCTGAGCCAGATGAACACCAACGACGGATCGCCAAATTACCCCAGACCGAGCGCATACATACGCGCGGCTATTGGCTGTTTCGGCCATTCGGCCTTGGTGTTCATTGGGTTTGGTGTTCGTTTGGGGTTCGGTGCACGGGTGAACATTGCTAGGTGTGTACGAACCTTAAGTGTAGGTAGTGAAACTATTTCTGATTTTTATTAAGCACATTTGCTATTTAATGCCCAGAGCTACCACTGCAAGTTACTTAAAATAATAGGGATAGGCAAACTCAATATTGGCTCTCCTTCGCCTTTGCAGCTGCACCCACCAGCAATGGATATACGAATGCCCCAATGCGTGAGAAGATCTGGAAACCCTTAAACTCTGCCGGCGAGATGATCGGAAGTTCTAGACGCCACAGAAGATAGAAAAATAAGGAACGGAGACTTCTGGGCAATTTCCATGGCAACTCACAGGTTTTTACAGCTTTCTACGAGCTGACAAACCTAGAATGTATCGTTCGCTAACCCTCGAATGTAGCTTTTGATTTTTGATAATCCTCAAATTTGTCGGTCGTTTTCGGTAACCCTCAAATGTATGGATCGTTTTCGGTAACCGTCGAAAGTGTTGTTCGCTACTCCTTGAAAGTAGCATTCGTTTTTGATAATCCTCAAAAGTATCATTCGATTTCGGTAACCCTCGAATTTATGGTTCTTTTTCCACTAACCCTCGAAAGTATCGTTCGGTAACCCTCGAATTGGCCGTAACCCACGAATGTAGCTTGCGCAAAACCCGACAATTACCCGCTTGTGTTTAAGAAGTGTTTTAACAAGTTTTGGTGACAGTGACATGTTCCCCAGACCATTTCCCATGTGCCACAGCCATTTACAGTAAGTTACTTATCACTGTTAGTTTAGCTGTAAATCACCCAGACTTTTTGAACTATCACTCCCCATTGACTTTAATGGGTCCGAATAACTGAAGTTCGAAAGTTTGAAAACGGACCGAACTTTATGAAGTTCGGCCATCTCTAGTTAACATACTGCAGTTAAATAGAAGTGAATTAGAAAGAAAGATAGATAGAAGAGGAATCGTTATGCATGATCACATTATGGTTTGGTCAAGTAGTGAGGTGTTTCTGAGCACAGCACTGCCTGTGGTTTGCCATACCTTCTCGGGCCAGTGCAGTTCTTATCATAAACCAAAGAGGCCCAAGCAGCTTCTGGAGAAGAGTAGTTTATACTATACCATATATGAAATGCGTTAAGCTCGCTTATTGCACCTTCCCAAGTTTTGGATCATGACATTGCTTTTAAATTATATTGATAATAACATAAAGATATAAACCTTTTCTTGGGGTTTTACCTTGTGTTTGTTCTCTCCACATTGTATTCAAGGCTGTAAAAGTCGAACATCCACCTTAAGGAAAAAAGGAATGTAAGTACAACAAACTTTATTGCTACAAAAATGGTTTGACAGATCGCTCAATATGTTTAGTGCTTTATTAATAGAGAAGAACGAATCTGGTACGATTCAAACCCAATTGAATCTTATTTTTTTAAATTTACAAACAGAATTTTTGATCTTAAGGTTCATGCACACGTGCAATCACGGTTGCCGACCCGCGACGCATAATGTGTATGAACAGCCATTTCGGCAGGGAATTGTTGCCTGACCGGTCGGGCGGTTCTTTGAATGAGTGGCCGTTTTGACCGAGAAAGCACGGCACATCACGATTATTTTCCGAAACAGCCGTTCATACACATCTTGCGTCGTGGGTTGACACTCGCGATCGCTCGTGTGTACAAACCTCCACGAATCAGGTTTGTTTTCGAACACTGGAATCTGCATTTATAAAACATGAAATGCGATAATATACCGTGTCCTTTTTTGGTAGCAACAAAGTTTGTTTTACTTGTCCATGTTTCTGTTTTATTACAGTCTGTGTTTTGCCTTTGCGCACCCCAGATCCCATTGGTTACGGCGCTGCCAGCAGCAGTTTGATGAATGTGTGTCGCTAGATTGATGAAAGCTGCAAAATATTTACTTTCCATAGAAATGCCAAAATGCATTTTTCATATGGCCCATTAACTTAATTGGTAATGCAAAGTTAAAAAAGAAAACAAATCCTCCAAGAACATATTGTACCAAGTTAATATTCCCTCTGCTTAGAATAACAGTTCTAGTGTGTAGATATCTTTTTAAAGGCCGAGATGATAATAGATGATAACAATGAACAGACACGTGGAACCCTGAGAACGGATGATCTGTCCTTAAATGTGTATTTGCTGTTACTGCAAGACTGTAAGTCAAGTCAGGCACTCTATTTCCCATATACCGGGAGGATTCAGCACTTTTAAAAGGCCGGAGCTGTAAATGGAATGTGCGTTTTCATTAAATATGAATATAGATTCAAAAGGAAAACTTTTCTGCTTACAAAGCTGCAACGTAGAAATGACCAAACAGACAAATACACAAAGATGATGGAGTTTTACATGTTTTCGAATTTTCACTTAAGCAGACATTACAAGGCAACTAAAGGCAAAATAGAAAAGTTTGCCGGAGGAGAAGACAGCAATCTCCCATTCTAGGTCACTGGATTATTCTTGTTAAGATTGGCTGGGTTTTGGAATTCTGTGGGGCTTATTCAATAAGGGTGCAACATTTTGACTGTGCTGTTAATCTGCAGTGACCAATCAGGTAGCAGATCAGTAAAAAGGTAACATCTGATTGGTGGCTACAAAGTTTATATATATTTAAAAAAATACTTTTTATAGAGTGTGTGCGTGTCCGTGTCAGAGATGGGGAGTGGCACAGACGGGGGGAAAGTGGAGATCTCTCAGACGTCTGCTGTGGCCATCTTTGAAGCATTCCAAAAGATAATATGTCTCTTACCTCTCTCTAAAAGGTTTTTTTAATGTTAATTTCCCCAGCAAAGTGCCCCTTTAATATTCCTACTCTTTAGGCTAATACATTTTTTAAAAATTATTTTTAATGTAGGGATTTCCTGAGAATTTAAAATTACTTTAAAGGGCAACTCAGCCCTCATTATGACATCTTTAAGATAGAATGGCCTCTTTAATATATGTTGATATATCATACTTATATCAACAGCAGAAAAAGAAACGACACAGCATCCACCGGGATATATACAAGAGGAATCCGGACACACAAATGAATTAATTCACAGCTTTATTTCTGTACGGATGACGCGTTTCAGACCACACGGTCCTTAATCATAGGCAAACAAACAGTGTATCGACACACCCCTATATACTCCCCTATTGCGTAACTCCCACATGATTTCCCACATTAATGACGTGAATAGCCTAACATGTTAACCCTCGTTAAGCATAAAAAAGTATATAATTAAAAACATTATTGCAATTGAAAAGTGCTTCTGTGTACATTAGCCAAATAGTAAGAATCTTATAAAAAGTGAAGCATGCAACAATGCAATCAGTTGCAATAATGTTTTTAATGATTAAGGACCATGTGGTCTGAAATAAAGCTGTGAATTCATTCATTCGTGTGTCCGGATTCCTCTTGTATATATCCCGGTGGATGCAGTGTTGTTTCTTTTCCTGGTGTATTTGTGGAGTTTGGTCTGGGGCAACGGACCTGGGGCACCTTGCACCCGGGTCATCAAGAGGCACGGGTAAGCACCTGATACATATTCTATAATTCTGAAATTTGGAGTGTCTTATTTGCTATTTGGAGGAGCGAAGGGTCTGGGGTTTTACACACCCCGACCATTATAATGAATAAGTAAGCATTATACGCATCACATTCATGGGATGGGATTTTCTACTGTTTCGATTATCATACTTTGTCCTCTGGAATCATTACTGTATGTGTTCTATGCTTCTGGATGCCTCATGGAAACTGAGCAATTTAGTGAACTGTACTGAGCCTGTACTGAGCCTGGGCATTCTCAGAAGAGGCAGCTAGGGGATTAACATTCAGTCATTGGCTGTGATGTCAACTGTCAAATCCATAACTGACAGTTACTAACTCGAAGAAACAGGAAGCAGAAACAGGGGAAACAGGACATTGTTACAGGAATCAAAGAACTGAGGGTTGCACTCCAAAAAATGAATCAATTTATTGTGAACCACACATCACATGTAACACAACGTTTCGGGGGGGATACCCCCGAAACGTTGTGTTATGTGTGATGTGTGGTTCACAATAAATTGATTTATTTTTTGGAGTGCGACCCTCAGTTCTTTGATTCCTGAAATACTGCTGGTTCCTAAGGGAAGAACCCACGAGGTGTCTGCACCCACACGTTGGACAGAGTGCACCTCCACCTCACCAATGCTTGCCTATTGAAACAGGACATTGTGCAGGATTTCAGGTTAGCCTTATATATTTCAGATTTCAAACTATTACCGTTTAGGGTTTTGGGGGTGATTTACCTGTATGTAAGTTTTCATTTGAGGGCTGGACTTGCCCTTTAGGGTTCCATAAGTGTTGAGGAATACTGGGGGAGATTCAATATGGCCCAAATCCATCTAAAACCCATGTTAACCCGACAAAATTTCGGGTTAACATGGGTTTTAGATGGATTTTAGAGCACAGCACCATTTCCAAATGTTTTTGGAAATAGCACTGTGCTATCGATTCAAAACCCCTACCGTTAAATTTTGCGCTACTTGGTAGCACGAAACTTAATGCTACTGTGTGGGAGGCTTTAAAGTCACGTTACTTACCTTAGCTCAATCCCGCGTTGCAATACCTGACGTAATCAGCCATTGAAAAAGCTCAAGTGTTAGAGCGAAACGCGTTTGGAGCTTGTCGCTCCCCCCTTACCAGCATTTGTGCCTTCAACCTCTTAGTTCCTTGTCTCCTCCTTGGCAACATGTGGTGACTATACTTTGAATCTGACTATTCCGTGCACGGATCTCTCTACATGACTGATTAAGGGGACTTACCACTGATGATAAGTATACTGTTCCAGTGTATATGTATATATTTGTATATTGTTGAGGCTAGGACACATTTTATTCTGGTTATAAGATCTGTAAGGGGGATGAAGGGCGTGGGAGCACCCCAGTTAGGGGTCCTGTGCTGTTTGTTAATAAATAGGATATTTTGCACTATATCTCCTCTTTCCGTCTTTTTTTTGCTATATAATTGTCTTTTGAAGAGTGTGCCCTTTACTAATTATTTAGCTAGGTGTGCATCTGTTTAACCTGTTGTTGAGAGGAGCAGAGAATAACAGTAAAATTAACCACAAATTTTTCTTTAATAAAAGGTTTTCTTATTTCTAAAAGGTACAGTATATCTTTAAGAATTTCTTAAAGGGCAAGTAAACCATCTGTTTTACATCAACCATTTTTTCGTTATAAAATTTTTTGGCACAAACTATAGAAAATGTTGTATTTTCCTTAACCATAACCCAGTTTTAGATTGTGCTTCTAATTTCAATGATGTTGGGAGATGGTTAAGGTAAGATAAGGGTTTATAAAATTAAATATAGCAGTTTGGATCCCTGTTAGGTGAAAAAACAGCTTGAACTAAGATGCTCTTCACATTCTATTGTCCTTTAAGAAAAAAATAATTAAAGAATTGTTTAAATGTAAAGAACAAAGTTTAAAGAAATCTTTGAAATCATCTTCAACTGGAAGAACCTGAAGATGTATTTATGTGTTCAAATGCAACTGTATACTGTGTTTGGAGAATATGCCGGGTTATAGACCTATGCACTGAGGTTGAGGATGGAGAAAGAGAAAAATATTTTATCTAGAATGGACACCATAGAGAAATTGTATAGCTGTTAAAGCTAAAAAAAGACCTGTCCATCAACATAGCAGTGTTCTTGATTCCTTTTTGTTGACCAAACAAAGACAGACAAAAAGCCTGCAAAACCATTTTCATTTTTCTTTCGAAGAGGGAAATGTTTCTTCTACTCCAAAAATAGCCATTTGATTTCTCTAATGATAAACATCCTTTATGTTTCTATGGCTAACTGTTAGGTGAGCTCTCTATTATTTAAAACCCTTGACCTAAGATGGTTCCAAAAATCTGTAACTTCAGAAAGTTTGCCCTGCTTAAAAAAATACGTCAGAGTAAACAAACTCCAACGGGCTCAAGCATTTTTACTTATTGGCAGTAATTTTTGTTTTTTCAATCACACCAAATTGTTGCCATTTTATCTTCCAACCACTCAATCCAATCAGATTATTGATCAGTAATCTGTTTGCCTAAAAAATAGGTCTACAATTAAACTGTAACTCAGCCTAAAGGCTCGTACACGATGGCCATACCAGACAATATTTAGCAATGTATGACCATTGTATGTCAATGAATGTCATTCCTTAATCCACCGAGTTGGACTACAGATCAAACTGAAATACAAGTACAATTTTTGTTGGGTATGTCGTTGATTGTCTGAAGGATTGACCGTGTGTACACACCTCAAATGTAACATATTGTTGTCTAAATTTAGATTTGGGGACAGACGTCAGTACAGCTGAATTAATAAACAACATTATTCTACCAACAATATTCTAAACTTTGCCCCTTTCACTTTTCAATTTTTTTTTTATACACATTTTGAAGAGTATATCCACCCACAAACATTTTTTTTCTGTAGTGTAGGGCACCCTAGCCCACCCCCAACCGCCATATTTGTTTAGTTAAAAATCAGCAGAACGTCGGTCCCCAGGCCCATGCCAGAACTATAAGCAGGGAGCCAGACCAGCAGCTGCGTCTGTGATTGGCTGAGAGGCATGAAATCACAGGATTCTGGAAAATCCCGAAGATCCGAAAATCCGAAACTGGAACGAATTCTCGGTAGTTTTTGAATATAAAATATAAATATAAATATAAATAGCCTTGAACGTTCAAAAATTCTCAAAAATACAATCTGAGCCCATTTTCGAGTTTCCAATCGTTTGATCCTGATTCGGACGGATAATTCAGATTTCGGAACCGAGGAGTTTCGTGTTGGATTTGGGTTTGTGTCGGACCCAGATCCCATCTCTATCACAGATACGGCCGCTAGCATTGCAGAATCCTGGGGGAACAAGCGATGTAAGTAGAGTTTTGCTGCTTTTTTAATTAAACAAACATGGTGGTTGGGGGTAGGCTAGGGTTCCCCTGTTCATACCAAAACCTCAATAAGGACAAGAAAATAGCAGGCATCCTGATGACTCACAGACAGCTCCTACTCTTCACTTTCCTGGACTTTGAACAAACACTGCAGGAGAACCATAAGCAACAGAGATGTAAGGTAAGGATTTTTGAACACTACAAAGTCAGGCCAGTAGTGGGTTAAATTATAGTTTTGGGGATGGACAAGCCCTTTAAGATCTCCAGTTGCTGCCTCAGTGTGTTGTCTGGGTTTAAAGCAGTAAGTAATACAGTGTCTCTGGAAAATTCTTCTTAATTTCACTGACCTGCAAGAAAATCTTGGTAGTGTTGGTGGCTGTACCGTAATATGAAGACAGGGGACCCATCTGTTTCACAGGGGCAGCCCCTATCAATATCATGATTTGCTTATGCAAAGTTTAATTCAAGTTTGCAAGGTTGGGGGAGTTTCTATTTTAGGTTGTGTTCATCGAGTACTAGATGTCTAGTCAACAGAGACAGAGAAAGATCTGTTAGAGGGTTAAGAAAACAACCACACCGCAGCTTGATTTCGGATGCCCAGAGAATATAGAATCTGCATAAGAAGAGAGTGGTCCACAGTATCAAAGGCAGCCGATAGGTCAAGAGAATGAGGACCGAGAACTGTCCTTTGGCTTTGGCAGCTTGTAGGTCATTTGAGAATTTGCAGAGGGCCGTTTCAGTTGAATGACCTTGTTGGAATCCTGATTGTAACGGGTCCAATAAGGTATTATCATGGAGGTATTAAGTAATGCGTGTAGAGACAAGATGTTCCAGGAGTTTTGATGCAAACGGTAAAAGTGAGACAGGGCGGTAGTTTGAGAGACAGGTAGGGTCCAGAGAGGGTTTTTTAAGAAGAGGTTTGACACAAGCATGTTTAAAGGCAGCAGGAAAAATCCCAGAGGTCAGGGAGGAATTAAAAATGTGAGTAAGAGCGGGGGAAAGGATTTTAGCACAGTGTCTGAGTGGGAAGGAGGCCATGGGATCAAGGGTACACATTGTAAGCGGTGAGGACAACAGAATGGTGGTCGAAGAGGTCGAAGACTTCTGAATGGGTGACAGGGGTGAAAGATTCCAAGACTGCAGGTGGTGGGGCAGGCAAAAGAAGGCGAGAGTTGTCTTGGGGTGTGGGAATTATCTTATTTTATTTCTAAAGTAGTCTGCAAAATTCTGAGGAGCGTTAATGGAATGAAGTGTGTCCATAGAGGAGGGCGGCAAGAAATTTTAAACAGCGAAAATAGACGATGTGGGTTATTTTTGTTATTGTTTATAATTGTGCTGGGAGTGTTGAGCTGCTGAAAGAGCCAAATTAAGACATGACAACATGAGCTTGCAATGGTTAAAGTCCACCTGACTGCGTGATTTTTTCCACAGCTGCTCAGCTGCACGAGTACAGCGGCATTGGAACTTGGTATCTGAATTGAGCCAAGGACAGGGATTAGCGGGGTGACTTTGTAAGTTTGTAGGGGGGCAAAGGAGTCATTAGTAGTGGATAAGATAAAGTTATATGAATGTACTAGGGAATCAGGGTTGGAGTCAGACATGAGGACAGCGTGGCTGGAACTGAGAGAGGAGGATAGAGCTGGAAGGTCTATTGCTCGGGTGTTGCGAACAAGGACAGTAGATGGAGTGTCAGAGAAAGCGAGAGGGCTAGAATTGCTTAGCATTGTCAATGTGACAATTAAAGTCACCTAGAATTATAGCCGGACAGTCGGAGGAAAGAAAGATACAGAGCCAGGTTTCAAACTCTGTAAGGAAAGTGGCTGGGGCTGAGGCAGAAGGGGGTCTGTATACGAATGCTACTTGTAGACATAAGGGGTGAAAATTGGACAGCATGGACTTTAAATGAGGAAAAAGCCACAGAGAACAGAAGAGAAACAACGTTAAATCGGCAGATAGGGGAAAGGAGAAGACCTATCTCTCCACACCGTCCTGAAGAACAAGGTCAATGAGAGAAAGATAGATCACCATGCATAATCAAAGCTTAGACTGCAGCATCATGGTGGGAGATCCGTAAGAACCAAGAGATGAGAACCAGGCGTTAGAACAGAACAGGTTATGAATAAAGGTGTGTTTGTTAACAAGAGAGCGTGTATTAAGGAGTCCACAGGAAAAAGGAAGAAGCGAAGGTGAAAGAGTAGGGACAGTTATAATATTAGAAAGATTAGAGCCTCTAAAGGAATAAGTAGGAGGGGTAGAAGCACGAGGAGGATGGCAGATGGAAATGTTGCAGGGTCCAGGGTTAGGAGCAATATCCCCAGCAGCAAGAAGGAGAATAATAGACAGGGAGTTGAGGTGGATAAGGATTTGTACGTCCATATAGTCCAACCTTTATACCCTACCATAATGTCTGTCTAACAGTTACATAGTAACATAGTATTGGAGGTTGTATAAAGACATACATCCATCTAGTCCAACCTTTATACCCTACCCAATTGTGTATAACAGTGACTTAGTAAAACTAGTATTGACGGTTGTATAAAGAAATAGTCCCATTAATCCAACCTTTATACCCTACCCATATTGTCTGTCTAACAGTTACATAGTAACATAGTATTGGAGGTTGTAAAAGACTACGTCATCTAATCCAACCTTATACCCTACCCATATTGTCTGTCTAACAGTTACATGAAACATAGTATGGAGGTTGTATAAAGACATATATCCATCTAGTCTCCAACCTTTACCCTACCCATAATGCCGTATAACAGTTACATAGTAACATAGTATGGAAGGTTGTATAAGACATACATCCATTAGTCCAACCTTATACCCTACCCATAATGTCTGTCTAACAGTTACATAATAACATAGTATTGGAGGTTTTATAAAGACATACGTCCATCAATCCAACCTTTATATCCTACCAATTTGTTGTCTAACAGTTACAATAGTACATAGTATTGGAGGTTGTAAAAGACTAACGTCCATCGGGTCCAACCTTTATACCCTACCCATAATGTCTGTCTAACAGTTACATAATAACATAGTATTGGAGGTTTTATAAAGACATACGTCCATCTAATCCAACCTTTATATCCTACCCATATTGTCTGTCTAACAGTTACATAGTAACATAGTATTGGAGGTTGTATAAAGACATACGTCCATCTAGTCCAACCTTTATACCCTACCATAATGTCTGTATAACAGTTACATAGTAACATCGTATTGGAGGTTGTATAAGACATACATCCATCTAGTCAACCTTTATACCCTACCCATAATGTCTGTATAACAGTTACATAGTAACATAGTATAGAGGTTGTATAAAGACATACTCCATCTAGTCCAACCTTGATACCCTACCATAATGTCTGTATAACAGTTACATAGACATAGTATTGGAGGTTGTAAAACATACGTCCCATCTAAGCCAAACCTTTATACCCTACCCATAATGTCTGTATAACAGTTACATAGTAACATAGTATAGGAGGTTGTATAAAGACATACATCCATCTAGTCCAACCTTGATACCCTACCATAATGTCTGTATAACAGTTACATAGTAACATAGTATTGTGAGGTTTATCAGACATACGTCCATCTAATCCAACCTTTATACCCTACCACATATTGTCGTGTATAACAGTTACAATAACATAGTATGGAAGGTTGTATAAAGACATATATCCATCTAGTCCAACCTTTATACCCTACCCATAATGCCTGTATAACAGTTACTAGTAACATAGTATGGAAGGTTGTATAAAGACATACATCCATCTAGTCCAACCTTTATACCCTACCCATAATGTCCGTCTAACAGTTGCATAGTGACATAGTATTAGAGGTTGTATAAAACCATAGAGCCTACTCATTAACCTACCTAGCAGTTATCTTTCTAATTTTAGTAAGATCTCTCCAGTCAATTGATTTTCCCACCCTTACCCTGAGGCAAAGTTGCGGGATTTACCGTAGGTTAAAATGATGTAATTAAAACATGACGTCTTTTTCCCCTGTCAGCACCCGTTTTAGCCGCTCAATCTCAAGCTCTGTTTTGAAGAATTGTAGCCTAAAATAAATGAGCTTTTCTTTCCTTCTCTTATCTTACTTTATCCTGTTTCCTGTTATTTCTATTGACTTTGTTACTACAGTGAAATTTAAAAACATTCACAGAACTTGATTACATTATCAATAAAGAATAATATACCAAGCCCTTTCTCCTGTATTTCTTGCATCAAATAAAAATACAGGCTACATGGACACGAAAAGCATTTATTTAAAAAAAAAAATAATATTCATTAAATGTGACAGACCCGTAAATGAACATGCTACTAGAACAGCAAACAGAGGGGAACATCTAAATCAAAATGGAAATCAAATAGAATTCTATACAGTTAGTTTCCATCAAAACAGAATTCACTTATAACTAAAAAAACATATTATATTTAGAAATGATCATTTACTTCGACGCAGGTCTCCTAAGTTTTGTTCTGTTTTAAGAGTTACAGATCTCAGAGAAAAACCCGAAGGTATGAAAACTCGAAAACGGAACGTACTTTCAAGGGTTTGGACCGCATCTTCGAGGGTTACCGAATGTGCAAGATTTTTTGGGTAACCCTCGAAAACAATCTTGAATGTTCGTTAGCCCTCGAAAATAAGTTTAGAAATTGCTTTTGAGTTTCTGTTCGTATATTCGAGGGTTATCAAACATTAAATAACCTCGTACATTCGTCAACCCGATATCGAAACGATCTGCCCGGTTTCAGACAGAACATTCGGATTTCTGACCCGGATGGACCCGGATCCCATCTCTCTTTAAGAGATGGGATCTCATTAAGTTCCCAATTTTAAACATTCACAAGTTTCCCAATGCGAAAGTGAAGACTACTGCACATGCTCCAACCAGAAACACAGAGGAAGGGAGGAGCCACAGCTCTTTGTTTATCTGGCTGGGAGTCGAACTCAAGGAGCAGTTTTACATTCTCCTAACAATGCAGCATTAGAGAAAAGCTTTTTAGGATCTCTAGTTACAAGTAGTTTTGTTAAAGGAGAAGTTCAGTGGAAATACAAATGCTTTTCAGAAAAAAGAGCAGTATTTTTCATCCCAATGACCTTAATCTGCCAATCCAGCATTTTGTGTATAAATAAATGCAACAGAAATACTGACTTCCTGTTTGCAGGACCCCTAGTAGAGACCGTTATGGTCTTGCACTTGACCCAGCGCCTGGGTTGATTCAGTTGCTCAGTAGAGATCTGAGCATCTTTGGCCCATCCAACAGCTAATCAGTAGAAATTACTGTTAGGAAAATTCCAAGGATGTGGTGCATACTGGGAAGAAGAACCGGTAGACTCTAAAATGTCAGCTCACTAATTTCAACAGCAGAGAACAGCAAAGGGTATGAAATCAACTGATTTTTCACAATGGGAGAGAATATGTAGAATAACTAAGAAGGCATTACACAAACTAACAATTTAACAAATATTGATCATTTCCACTGAACTGTCCCTTTAACATCCATTAGCAGGAAACGCGACATTCTACACAGCCTACAGTATTCTACAGTATTTAAGAGGCTGTGATATAAGGTAGCTGGTTGTTTTAGCAATAATTTGGTTTCTATATTAAACGATTGTATCTTATTTTTTGCTATTAACAAGCGAAAAGCAGAACCGCGGGATCATTTCACTGTAATCTTAGACTAAAATACAAGTCCAAACGTTCTTTCTTCCTGTTCTCCCACAGGCTTCATAATAATCTAGCAATAGAAGGCAGGCGAGTGTGCCTGCCATGTGTCAAGATTAGAACCTTTTTATATAGACAGAGTGCACAGCATTTCACTAAGATAGAGGGTGGAAAAAAAGTTTCATCTCCATTGGGAAATTGAAGCAATAGAAAGAGTCACTGCCCTGAGGCTGAACAGAAAAAAGGCAGCACTTAAGGTAAAAGTGTTCAGGTCTGATTAATACTAACAATAGGCTTTAAAACCTCTAACACAAGAAAAACAACAGGCACATTGAGGCTGATGCAATAAGAGGTGCAAGGAGTTTGCTTGTGCTATTAATTTTGTGCTATTCATTTGTAGCAGCCAATCAGATGTATGCTTTTTACTGGGTTGCTGCAGTTACATTGCAGTTGGTTGGTGCAGATTAATAGCACAAGCCTCTTTTATTGCATTACTGCATGGTGTTTTTATATTGCCAACCCTACACATGTAGAACATTATATTAAGAGGGAGAACATTGTCTGTATCTATAAAGTCATATGAGTGCAATTTTGTTGTCTCATGGTGTGAACATAGATGGATGGGATTTCCCTGTGGCGTTTGCCCCCTCAGGCACATGTGATGCCAATGGGGTTAATTGACATGTGTGACAGGTATACTGCAGTCATAATGTAAGTTTATGGGCCACATTCCTCCTTTTTTCAAGATTCATCACCAAACCTCTCATGGGTCACATGCCTAAGGCAGAACATTTACTATATAAAGCATCTATCTGGGATTTCTGGGCTCCAAAATAGTTAAGTCTGGCATGCGATAAATGCAAATTTTTAGTCCCTAGACAGTTTTAATAGTATTTTTTTTTGGCTCCTCCCACAGTCATTGTCAATGACTATTCTCCCATCTCCCATCTCTGTCACTGGAGAACATATGTAAATGTAGGAAGGGGAGGGGCCAGAAAGCAGAGAAAGCAGGAGTACAGTTCTCCTTTAAATGATCAAACTGTGATTTATAATGCAAAATTTCAATGGCCAATATTTACAAACAAATTTACCAGTATTTCGTTCATCTCTTTATTAATGACATTACATTTCCATTTATTGGATTTTAATGCTTGGCCCTATGGAAACAACTTGGAAAACTTGCATTTAGTGCATTAAGACCTTTAGTGCATCTGGGGGCCGTACACTGTGGCATTATTCAGTCTCGCTTTTCTTAAGCAAACTCCTCCTTTATATTAAATTATTTATCTATGGTTTAACATTTTTAGATAAAGTGGGTCAAGTCAACATGGAATGGGGACCAAGTGTACTTTATTTTAAATGAGATTTTTTCTTTTAATAACTTAATCAGCTGTTACCAACCCTACTGGCCTTAATTATTTGTGAATTATTATTGGCTTTAATCATGTTTATGTTGAAGTTTTGCTAACCTAGCTAGGGACATTTATTCCTACCTACAGTTTTTGCTTTAATTAACTTCCACTCCTTCTCCCTGAAATGAATGAAAAATATTATTACAAATCTTATTTCATGTCAGGGATGTAATTTCCCTGCCAGACTCTAGACAATATTTGTAACAATGTTTTTCATTGACGTTAGACAGGGTGAACGTGCAAAATGTGTTAAGGGCTAGGCCACACTAGCGCAATTTTTGTACGCTTGCGCTTGCGTTTTCACATGCGATCGCGCATGTTTTTTTTTCTAACATTGAAATTGTGGCAACGCACCAAAATCGGGCGATTTCAGGTGCGTTGCCATTGCGCATCTGTTTGCAATACGCAATCACATGCGATCACCATTTTAATGCGCAATCGCATGCGATTTCCTATCTCAAAAGGAAAAATCGTGATCGCATGTAAATCACCTGCAATTGTGTGAGAGCTTCCGGTGCGATGCAGTGTGGCCGTGCCCTTAAGCTGAGTGCTATGCATAAAAACAAAACAGGACATAGGAATATTGACTCCTACCAAATGACTAGAGATGGCCGAAACTCACTAGTTTCATTCCGTTTTCGGAATTCCAGATCTCGGGAAAATCCCAAAGATCTGAAAATCCGAAACCGGAACAAATTTTCAATAATTTTCTAAAAGTACGGGACTATTTTCGAAGATTTTTGAATGTTCAAGGCTATTTTAGAAAATTTTAGAAAAAAGCCTCGAACGTTCGATTTTCGAAAATACGATTGAAAACTCGAAAATGGTCTCCGATCGTATTTTCGATAGTTTTCGAACGTTTGAGGCTATTTTCTAAAATTATCGAAAATATCTTCTGAAGTCCCGAAATCCGGAGGATGGTCCGGATTCGGACGGATGTCTTGGATTTCGGAACCGAGGGGTTCCATGTCATATCCGGGTTCTCTAATGACAAATTTATGTGTTTTTTTTTTTTTTTTTAGTGCTAAGTGTTCCTTTAAATAGTTAAAGGTAATCTTTAAACATAGGCATCTTACTTTCTAAGCCATTTAAAATTTGATAAAAAGAATGGTTTTATAGATAGATAATACATGGCTTTCTTTTTACAATAGACTGAGCAGCAGTTCTTAAGAATGGGCATCAAACACACCTGTCAGCTCCTTTTTGGCTGCTCTAGTTTATAGAAGAGAAATGTTTTTTAGATGTTCTGTTAGAGCTAACGGGTCACCGATTGGATCCAAGGTCTCGTTGCTTATTCAGTCCGCTCTGACAGGTTCAAAAAAAGATAAGAATTTCATCCTCCAATGCACTGATGGTTTGCGTGAAAATGTTGTATCATGATTTGCTTTGTAAGCTGTTTATGCTGCAAGATAAAGTAATTGATCTAGTGGAAAGCAGGACTGTCTGTCAAAAAAAGCTGAATACAAAATTCTGACAGTCTGGTCTAAATTGAGGGATTGAACATTTTCAGGACTTTTATTACCTTCTCGTAACTATAGGTCCTGGCTTCCTTGAGCGGTGCGAAATGACGGGTTCTGTTCCTTTGGCAGGTTTGCAGAAGTTTTGGCATTGGAAAATCGTTATGGACCATTCATTGAAACTTCAAAAGTTTTGTTTGTCAAAATTTGTTCATGAAACTTATAATTTTGCCAGGAAGCAATTTACACAGTTACATAGTAATTCAGATTGAATAAAGGCATATGTCCATCAAGTCCAACCTATTTATCCTCATTTTTAACCCTACCTAACAGTTTGATCCAGAGGAAGGCAAAAAAACCCACCTGAAAATGGGAGTGGGTTGGGGGGGGGGGGGGGGAGGGGGAAATTTCTTCCTTACTCCAAATGGCAATCAGAAAGTCTCCCTGTACCAACCAGAACTACAGTATGTGTATTAATACCAGTAATTCTCAATATTGTATAGTATCCCTGTACCAACCAGAACTACAGTATATGTATTAATTCCAATAATTTTCAATATTATATAGTATCCCTGTACCAACCAGAACTACAGTATATGTATTAATACCAGTAATTCTCAATATTATATAGTATCCCTGTACCAACCAGAATTACAGTATATGTATTAATACCAGTAATTCTTAATGTTATATAGTATCCCTGTACCAACCAAAACCACAGTATATGTGTTAATATCAATAATTCTTAATATTATATAGTATCCCTGTACCAACCAGAACTACAGTATATGTATTATTACCACTAATTCTCAATATTACATAGTATCCCTGTACCAACCAGAACTACAGTATATGTATTAATACCAGTAATTCTCAATATTATATAGTATCCCCTGTACCAACCAGAACTACAGTATATGTATTATCTGTTGTATTCAATTAGATCAACTGGACTTGAAGTTTATGCTTGTGAAGTTTCTCATTCATCCAGGTCATGGTATATCTGTTGTATTCAATTAGATCAACTGGACTTGAAATGTAGTTCTTGAAGACGTTTCGCTAGTCATCCGACTGGCTTTCTCAATTCAGAATGACTTGTACAAGAATCTGTGGCAATTATGTACCCTGGAAAATCCCAATTAGCATATCACAGCCAAGTGTTAAGGGCGTCATTGGATAGTAGAGGTGTTATAGGAACGCCCAGAGTAAGGTGTCAAAACAGCATTGTACATGGCAGACAGTTGGTGTCAAACCCCCCCACCTCTATTTAGGCTTGGTTTCTTTATTTTCACATAAATGGCCTCCTTAACAACTCTCTTGAACCAGTCACGTTCCTTTACCAATATGTTAACATCACAATCTTCAAAGGTTTGTCCTTTATCCTTAAGATGCAGGTACACGGCTGAGTCTTGACACGAGGAATTGGCTCTTCTGTGCTGGGCCATACGTTGATGCAGTTGCTGTTTGGTCTCCCCCACATACAGAATACCAGTTCTCAATATTATATAGTATTCCTGTACCAACCTGAACTACAGTATATATATTAATACCAGTAATTCTGAATATTATATAGTATCCCTGTACCAACCGGAACTACAGTATATGTATTAAAACTAGTATTTCTCAATATTATATAGTATCCCCGTACCAACCAGAACTGCAGTATATGTATTAATACCAGTAATTCTGTATATTATATATTATCCCTGCACCAACCAGAACTACAGTTTATGTATTAATAACAGTAATTCTTAATATTATAAAGTATCCCTGTACCAACCAGAACTACAGTATATGTATTAATACCAGTAATTCTTAATATTATATAGTATCCCCGTACCAACCTAAACTACAGTATATGTATTAATACTAGTAATTCTCAATATTATATAGTATCCCCATACCAACCAGAACTGCAGTATATGTATTAATACCAGTAATTTTTAATATTATATAGTATTCCTGTACCAACCAGAACTACAGTATATGTATTAATACCATTAATTCTCAATATTATACAGTATCCCTGTACCAACCAGAACTACAGTAAATGTATTAATACCAGTAATTCTCAATATTATATGGCATCCCTGTACCAACCAGAACTACAGTATATGTATTAATACCAGTAATTCTTAATGTTATATAGTATCCCTGTACCAACCAGAACTACAGTGTATGTATTAATACCAGTAATTTTCAATATTATATAGTATCCCTGTACCAACCAGATCTACAGGATATGTATTAATACCTGTAATTCTCAATTTTCTCAATATTCCCAAAATTGGCCGCTCAAGGATTGCCCAACGGCTCACAATCCCGCAGCCGGACGTTCAGGGGTTCCATAGCTTGAACTGGGACCCCCCTCCCCGGCACTTAGAAGTGCCCTTGTGGACCTTTGGGCTTAAGGGGTCCCGCAGCCCGAACCGGGACTCCCCTCTCCGGCACTTATAAGTGCCCTTGAGGCACTGACAAGTGCCTTTGTTGGGGGTCCTGCATCTCGAAACCAGGACCCCCGCTGTTCCTTTTCAGGTGTCGGCATCTTCTTGTCAGCGACACCAACTCCACTGATGTCGCTAACATCGGGCAATGTCACTGTGGCCGCCAGCTGTGACATCAGCTGTGATGACTTCGGAGCGTCACAGAGGTTTGCAGCTTATTATATAGGCTTGCAGAAGGACCAAATACAATTGTGATTGGTTAAAATTTCAATGCTTGCAATCATATGATCACACATTAACCAATCATAGAGATGGACTCAAAACTGGGTTCGAGTTTGGTTTTGTGTCTATCTCTAATAAATACCAGTAATTCTAGTTTTGGAAACTTATCCATTCCACTTTTAAAGCTATTCAATAAACTTGCCATTACCACATCTGCTGAATGACAGTTCCACAATTTTCCTGTTCTCACCATTCTTTTATTATATAGCCTATTAAAGGGAATGTCCACCCCAAATAAAAAAAAATTAATATATTATGCAGGACTCCACAAAACCAAGGTTCCATTTTATTAAAATCTAATAATTCTGCTCCCAGCTAGAGAAATCATACGTCTGAATTCGTGATCCACCGACCGCTTCCTGTTTCCCCCCCTCCCTCTCCACTGCAGCTGCTGTGTTCCTTTTGTGTTCCCGAGCAGCCGCAGTGGAGGCTCGTCCGGGAATGGCAGTCAGTGATTGGCCGAGACTGACTGCCTTACCCGGAAGTGCCGGAGAGCCATGGTGGTGTATCGAGGAGCTTGTCCGATTTCTCTGACTGGGAGCAGAATTATTAGATTTTAATAACACAGAACCTAGATTTTGGGGGGGTCCTGCCTCATATATTATTTTTTTTTATAAGGGGTGGACATTCCTTTTGTATATTATATAATATATTAATATATTTGTATAAGGTTATCATATCCCCATGCAAACTTTGCTTATCCAATGTAAACAGCCCTAACTTGTCTAATCTGCCTGCGTAATCAAGTCCCTCCATTCCCTTTATTAATTTAGTTACCCTAGGTTTTGGACTAAATTTCAGTGAATCCTTATTTGCCAGAAAGATGCCCAATGACCATACACTGTTCAATTGATTGAATTAGCAAAAATCTTCTAAAACGTTCTAACTTGCTGTTTAAAGGATAAGTACACCCTCTGCCCAACTTGCTGTTAGTGGGTAGATGTTTCTTTATGAAAAAATGTGTTGGTGTTTATTTCTCCCTATACCCCACCCCTACCCTGCCTGCAGTGGTGAAACGTTGCTTTTTTGCTTCTGTGCTGAACTTCCTTGAGCAGGACCTCAACCACGCGATTCTGCAAGCAGTGTCAGTCAGTTAGTCTCACTATCCCGCTCATTTTGCTGCACACGCGGTTAGGTTTGCGCGCATGCGCCGCTGACGTCATCACCATTTTGGATGACAATCACCATCACCATTTTGGGTGACAACGTATCCTTTAGAAACCCATCCTCTTGGATCTCTAATGCATATGGAATGTAATCATAAAAGGTTCATTATAACAATGGTTGCACATGACTTAAAGGGACTGGCATTCCCTATTTTGTTTCTCTGTTTATTTGCAGTGGTCCAGCCGGAATATTGCATTGTCCTTCTATTTTGCTTTTTCCAGTAAGGTTGTATGCATTAGGCTGGGTAAACACAAGCAGATTTTTCAGCACAAATGTCCGATATATATATATATATATATATGTATCAGTCGGTCAGGCTGAAAAATTTGAGGTTATGTTGCCGTTGCCCGTTCACCTGGATCAGACGAACGGACAATCAGACATGATGGAAAATTACCGGCGATTCTGCCTTCTCCTACGGACTGCACGATTGCTTGCAACAAACTATCGGCTGCTACAACATTCACAGCGATCGACAATGATTCATGCCGACCGCTCGCTAGTGGCAAACAGAGATGGTATCCGGGTTCGACACAAACCCGGATCTAACACGGAACCCCTGGCTTCCGAAATCCGAAAGATCTGTCCAGATCTGGTTGGATCCTCCAGATTTCGGAACTTCGGAATGTATTTAGACAATTTTTGGAAGTACAGGGCTATTTTTGATAATTATCGAAACGAAACTACTAAGTTTCGTCCATCTCTAGTGGCAAACAGTCGGTCACGATGAAAAATCCAGCCATGTGTACCCATCCTTAGGGGTGATAGACGAAGCTCTAAATTTCAGCCCAATCAATTACCCAGGCCGATATTATGGCCAGGTCTGAAACAATCGATTGTTTTTGAAAAAAATTTCAGCAAAAATCAAAATATACTGCCAGACATGTGAATAAATCCCTGCTGATGGCACTGTCTTCAAAAGGCCACCTGACTTGTTGTCTTTTTTCATCCCCAACTACTATATAGACATCCCCTCCCCCACATTGCAGGGAGAAAGTAGAGTGAAGATAAGTTTGTGAATTGAATTGTAATTTGGCCATTCTATGGGCTATTTACCAACACAGCAGTGAACTGACTGTACTTACAGTCTGGGGAGGGAAGCGTCTCTATAATGGAACCTTTATTCCACGCTGTGCTATTCCATTCATAGGATTGGTAGTAGAACTACTGGAATATCTGTAATAACAATATAGATCACAGCAGAGATTAAAGGATTCTGTCGCTGTAGGAGGTTGAAAATTCCCAATTTTTCTCAGCGAAAATGGACAGAAATGAAAATGCTTCAAACAGCTACAGACCACTGGATGATGAATGGGGGTTTAAATTATACGGACAATGGTTTTCACAGCTTTTGTTTTCCTAAAATAAGGAGCTGCCATATCTATTTTATTTAACACGCCCATGTATCCTCACGGACCACCCCGCTCTGTACATTATTCCCATTGCTCCAAATTAATGAGCCCCACATGTTGGTTTGGTAAATCTCATTGTGGTTTTAGAAATCTCTCTCTCTTACTCTCTGTAAGATTTTCTAAATGTTTTTTTTAACCTGACAAACCTCCATGGCAGCTCCTTCTCACCCAACCCTATGATTAAATAAAAATGTAGCTAAAAAGCACAACCCATGGTTAAAGGAAAACATATAAATGAGTTTCTACACAATGTTGTTGAGATGAGATGATGTTGAGTGCATACCTCCCAACACCAGGGGGACTGGGTGTCAAGGGCAAGTCCTAATCTCCATCCAACCACAGCCCTGGACTGGCCAGCCAGTCCAGGGCTGGTTTATTTCATACAACCTTTACATTTGAAGCATGTGACCACCAATGAACAAGCATCTGATGCATGGCAATGCCAGACCACATATGTGTGTGGTTATTTTAATTGGGCATCGATCTGATGGTTTGGAACACCAATCATCTAGTACGGCCGTTCGTCTGACACTTTTGCATTGGTGGTCATTTGAGCATGTGCAACGATGAATAAGTGTCCAGGACACACTAGCAAACGAGGGATGCAGAGCAAGAAACCTGCTGGGTTAAAAGATGTTTCACAATGTAGCTGATTTGAAATAGAGATGTTTAAAGGAGAACTAAAGTCTCCAGACAACATTGTCCCAATAGACAGAGCACATTCACAAACATACAACAAGCTGTGTCTCACCTCTCCCTTTGCTGTGGCCATTGGGTGATTTATGAAAACAACCTGTGAGTACTAGGGGTCAGCTCCCACAATCCACCTTAGCTGGGTAAACCCCCATCTAAGTGTCTGTGTACAGGCACATGCTCTGTAGTGCTCAACAGATCAAAACAAGGAAGTTGCAGCCTTGCTTCCTAGAAGCTGACAGCCAATCACAGTACATCACAGAGATCCTCCCTCTCCATGACACAGAACAGAGATTTCAGTTGTTTGTTTTCAAACACATTCAATGCTCCTGTCCTAACAATGATTTAATACTTTACTTTTCATACAAAAATAAGTAATCTTTACAGTGTATTTCATAGATAGCATGGATGTAAGAAATGGAATACTAACATTTCAGCAAAAATAAAAGAAATAAATGTAAGTCTGGGGAATAGAACCTGCAACTTGTACATTTACTCTGTCTTGCTCAAAACAGAGCTCTTACCTCTAGGCTAATGGAGATAATTAGTAGATAGCTGGTACATGTAGAATCTTTTACTATGAACATAATGGAAACTATGGGGATTAGAACTTGCAACCTTCTGGACTGTGTGTTTCTATAACTGGCATCTTACAAGGTGAGCCATGACTGAGTAAGCTGAACACTTTGGTACATTTAGGAGCCTCGTCTTTTGCTGGGGTCATAACAGAAACAAACAAAAAAAAGAAGTCTGGGGTATTGGACTTGTGACCTTCTGAATTGTGTATTTTGAAACCTGGAGCCTTACCCGATGCGCCACCACTAAACAAGCAAAGTACTCCAGTACATTTGGAAGCTTTTTTTTTTGCTAAACAATTCCTAAAGAAAATGGAATATGGAAGTTCCTGATAAGACTTTGAAAGCTGCTTGTTACCCTACAGTTTATTTTCCAGAAAGTCACACTGAATGGTTAATAGATTATGGTAACAATCAGCTTTCAAAGTCTTTTTAGGGACTTCCATATTGGTGTATAAACATCTGTATAGAAAACACTCTATCCATAGAGACAGTGAATACTGGGGTCAGGGGGCGTGGTTCTTTGATGACTTCATGAGCTGTGGGTTGTACTGGCAACAATATGGAAGCCTTCTTATTTACAGAATCTATTTCTTACATGTACTAAATGCAACTTACTAGAGAAGAATCTTGCAATGTATAGGTGTTCTGGGGAGAAAAACTTTCACATTAGGTTTTAAAAATTTTAAGTTTAGTTCTCCTTTAAAACTGCCGAGTTTCAGTAAACCTTGATAGTAGCCTTGAGTATACTGTAACCCATAAAAGTAGCCGAGCGTATACATTAACCCTCGAAAGTAGCCTTGAGTATACGTTAACACTAGAAAGTAGCCTTGAGTACACTGTAACCTTTGAAAGTAGTCTTGAGTATATGGTAACATTGTAAAGTAGCCTTGAGTATATAGTAACCCTCGAAAGTAGCCTTGAGTATATGGTTACCCTTGAAAGTACACAATTTTAGCACGGTTTTCAGGTTGCTGAATTTTTGAGTGACTGTTTCCTGTCTGGTTTGCTGCAACTCAACTATAAATATACTAAGACTCTGGACTCACCATCTGAGAGAATATTTTCAAAACCTTTATTTCTTTGCCCTTGAAAGTAGCCTTTAGTATACGTTACCCTCGAAATTACCCTTGAGTATATGGTAACCCTTGAAAGTAGCCTTGTGTATACGGTAACCCTTGAAATTAGCCTTCAGTATACAGTAAACCTTGATAGTAGCCTAGAGTATACAGTAGCCCATAAAAGAAGCCTTGAGTATACGTTAACCCTCAAAAGTAGCCTTGAGCATACGGTAACCCTCGAAAGTAGCCTTGAGTATATGGTAACCTTTGAAAGTAGCCTTGAGTATACTGTAACCTTTGAAAGTAGCCTCGAGTATATGGTAACATTCTAAAGTAGCCTTGAGTATATGGTGACCCTCGAAAGTAGCCGTGAGTACACGGTAACCCTTGAAATTAGCCTTGAGTATACAGTAACCCTTGAAAGTAGCCTTGAGTATACAGTAACCCTTGAAAGTAGCCTTGAGTATATAGTAACCCTTGAAAGTATCCTTGAGCATATGGTGACCCTCGAAAATGGCCTTGAGTATACGGTAACCCTTGAAAGTAGCCTAGAGTATACCGTAACCCTTGAAAGAGACTAGAGTATACCGTAACCCTTGAAAGTAGCCTAAGAGTATACCGTAACCCTTGAAAGCAGCCTAGAGTATCCGTAACCCTTGAAAGTAGCCTAGAGTATACCGTAACCCTTGAAAGTAGCCTTTAGTATAGGTTAACCCTAGAAAGTAGCATTGAGTATATGGTTACCCTCAGAAGTAGCTTAGTATTTTGGGTAACCCTCAAAAGAAGTGGCGAATGTATTGTATCGAGGGTTACTGAATATACGAGGCTACTTTCAAGGGTTACCAAAATAAGCCTCATATATTCGGTGACTCTAAGTAAGTAGATCCTTACTATTGAGGGTTATCGAAAAGTTCTGCGATTCAAAAGTTTCCGATCAGTTCCGAATGGATGCGAATGAAACTACAAATGCGGGAGTTCAGATTCGGACCCGAATTCCATCTCTAACTTGAAAAGATAGAATCCATTCAGGCCTCTTTATATTTTAGCTTTAATTCCCCTTTAAGTTTGACTTTCCTTTCCATTCTGGTTATTTCAAACAAGCCATTTGTTTTATTATCTCTCCAATCTGCTTGTTTACATGACAATATTGCTACTCTAACGGGCAAAATAGGAACCTGCGTCACCGTCCATTACAGGTAACAATAATATTGGCAAAACCTTTTCACTTTCTAGAGACATTAAACAGAATATCCTGTTGGAGAGAATAGATGTCAGCAGGAGAGGTTGATAGGAGGGTGCACATTCCATTCCATCTTTCAACGCCCATCTCTCTGCTTGAGTGCCTTCCCAAAAAGCTTTTAATGACCGATCTACATTAAAAAGATTTTATTTAGTTAACCGTAAGCGTTTTTAGTATGAATAGAATTGATTGTGATTTCTGACACGGGACTTGGAAGATCACAAACAACGTATTGATCTTCGAATTAAAACTGTCTTCATTCTGGTAATGGAAGGTCCTGCCCTGTTTTTTTTATATTTATCTATATGGCATTTGCTTTGGCGTCTGCTACTGTTGATCCATAGAGTTATTATTAGATGAAATGAGAAAAAGAGAGAACCTAAAGGTCTCTGAATGGAAGTAATGCGCTATTAGGCATCTCGGGGACGATACTAGTGGGTGTGATTTGCTCTGGGAAATGATTTACTGCCGATGACTTGCAGTTGCATGATGTATGGGCAGTTTGTGCCTGGCATGGATAATGACCAGTAGGGCTCTCGTAGGGCGAGGCAGTAGAACAATAAAGCTATGGTGTTTTATCTACGCTGGAGCAACAATTGTGGTAATGATGTTTTTCTTTAACCTTTCCTGTATATATAAACGCTTTATTATTTTGTGCTTTGTGGAATTTACGCAAAGAGCAAGAACAATAGGAAACTGGTCCTTGTCATTCTTTATACTGAAATATGGGACAAATACATGATAATAGAACAGTTTAGACACGTGGGGGCTGATGGTGGAAAAGTTTGCCTGTGCTATTAATTTGCTGCAACCAACCAGATGTTTGATTTTTACTGGGTTACTGCAGTTAGAAAACATCTGATTGGTTGCTTCGGATTAATAGCATGGGCCATTATTTGCACTTCTTATGGTATCAGTCCCATAAGCTGTAGAAATATATTGAGTACACAAAAGAACAATACATATCCGGTAAATTATAGCTTTATAAATGGCTCTTAGCTTTGTCACATAGGAAGATTAGAGGGAAAGAGTTGTCCATCTACTGGCTACCTCGATACCCTTGAATTAAAAACACCAGTGACTCTATAGCAGGAATTCTCAAATGGTGTGCCTACAGATGTTTGAAAACTACAACTCCCAGCATTCCTTGTTTTCCTTCTGTAGTTGTGGGATGCTGGGAATTGTAGTTTTCAAACATACAGGCACATCGTTTGATAATCCCTGCTCTATAGTACCCAAAAAAGTGAAGTATTATAAATAAGGATGCAGGAACCCTCTGGGGTTCGCGGAAATGTCCCAGGTTCAGATGCAGAATTTCAATGTCTATGATCTAAATTTCTGAAGTTTTAACAGACAAAATTTTGATGGTGGAATCAGTTGTTTATACCCGAATCCAGGATCAAGTTAAACTCTCATGTATCCCAATAATTAATGATACACATAATGCAATAAATCACTTCTATTATATATAATATAAGGATATGGGAATCCACCTTTAAGTTAGCTATGAATGAAACCGATGAAAATGAATGAATGAAAATGAATGAATGAGTTTTACAGAATGAGTCAGAATGGAAAATCCATTTCAAGTCCAACTTTATTGGATCAAACTATCACATAGTTAAGCCCCACAAACTCCATTTTCTTTTTTCCTTAAACCTTTCCAAAGATGCACTTTAAGAGGCTCAGATATTCTACTTACAAAACCATGATCCCTCGCAGGCAGGGCCACAACTCCTCTGCTGTTGCTGCAAACTGGTTAATTAGTGCACAACAGCAGAGGAGCCTTGTTCTGTAATGGGCAAACGCCATTGGCCGTGACATCACCAGTTGCCAGGAAGAAGAAAGGAGCCGCGACGAGGGATCGTGGTTTATTGTGGTTTTATAAGTAGAATATCTAAACTGAGGAGCATCTTTAAAAGGTTTAAGAAAAAAAAAGTGTTTGTGGGGTTGAACTATGTGAGGTAACATTTTTCTTAGGAGGGTTGGCCGGGTTGGGTTGACCTGTACCATCCTAAGCCTCCAGGCCTTCTTTGGCTCCAGGTCCCATAGCAACCACAAGACCTGAAAAAAAGAATTTGGTCAGAGGTGAAATAATACCCTTATATTTTATAACAGGGGTGTTCACATATCTATTATATTTACAGTAGAAGCTGTATGATTGGAAGCCTTTTACACGGATATTGCAAGAGGAATGACAGATTGATAAGTACTAGGGATATGAATGTTAGTTTTCTGACATTAAATCGGTATCTTGCTTCATCTTCTTGGATATAATCATTACCGGACAGACCTAGATCCTTTATATCCCAGCTGGAGGGGCTTTCCTGAACCTTGTTATTATAGAAAATAGACAACGGATATGAGACTGACAATCACACTGGGTATTATACTTTAAATGGCAGCACAAGAATAACCTTTACTGGAGACCCATGGAACAGGGATCAGGGATATGTCACACAAACCAAAGATATCAGATACAATCACACCTCACACCAATCACAACATTGATGTTAAAATTAGAACTAGTCCACCCAAATAAAACCATTTGCTTTTCCTTCTTTTAAAATAAACTAATACGTACAAAACAAGCAAAGTCTAGCAGGCAATTCACCAACGGGCACATCGCTCCTTTCTGGAGTAAAGTCCGACCGTCACTGACCAATGTTATAACGGTTATCGTGACTCCTTTGATGCGCTGTGTAACTGCCGCAAGCAATGATATATGCCGAAAGCAGCAGATAGCTGGAGTTAAAAGAGCCGAAGTAGATACCGCCACTTACTGATGTACCGAGAGCCGCTATCGCCATATAACGTCGCCGGCAAGTTGCACCAGGTTGTCGATAGCGGCTCTCGGTGCATCGCCCTGCATATATTTAATAACAGTCAATGTCTTAACTATTCGCTTTAAACGCATTGGTTGTAGATTTATTAGTAATAAAGTTCCTACAATTGGATTTAAATTGGAAAGAAAAAGAGAAAACAGAAAATACACCAACAATAATATGGACCCGAAGCAGTTTTTTAACTTTTTGGGGGTTTTCTGAACCACAGAACTGTTTTCAATAATTAGGGAACGATCGAGAATATTTGAATTTAAAAATAGAAAATTTTAGATATTTTTAGAAATATCTCAAATATACTACAAAAGTACTACAAAGAATGCAAGACCGGGAAGCGTACAGTACGAAGTTACTGGCCTGTGTTTTTTTTTAAAGATTTTGGGCATTTTGGTGTTCCCCAGGCCATTTCCCAGGTCCCTGAGGCAGTTACAGTTACCATTGCTATTTGTACCTTTATTTTAGCAGCTCTCATCGACTTCAATGTGTCTGATAGCGGATTCTAGAATTTTCGTATTTTTTTGCAAATCTGGGAATCTGCAAGTGGAATGGATTTCAGTGAGTTCAGCCATCTCTTATCAACATTCAACTCTGTGCTGTTTACCCTATAGTGACTATACTATACGTATCTAAACCTATATATATATATATGAGGGCCCTCATTGTGGAGGCATTGAAGACTCGGGTAGGAGTGCGAGCATGAACGGGGAAGTATACAGTATATAGCATCATAGCATCTTTTAACATTTTAGTACATTTCTTTTTTTGAATATTGATTAATCCCCCCCAAAAAGCACTGGCCAGACAATGTGAACTTTAAAAGCAAATACATTTGTGCAGATTAAATTGCATTAAGTGGTGACAGTCCAAGATCAAGCAGCACCAATAGAAATTCACGGGTCAAGTAAAGAAATGACAGATGTCTGGAGAAAATGAATTGGATATGAAATGAACTGGGAAGCACCGCAGGAGGCCTCTCAACTGTCTTCAGGAGACATCAAGACATTGACTGATCTGCTCTCCCAGGGTGGAGAGTACAGTTTCAATTGTCATGCATTTTGTATCACAGCAGTGTTATTGAACGTTAATTCCTTTAGCTCATTCACATTAACACACTTTAGGTGAAAGTACATGTCATGTCAATGGCCCAGAAGGACAGGGGATATTGTGATTCTACAGTATCCTCTATTGAAAATTGCTACAATGAATTCCTTGTTCAATGGGAAGACTACCTAAGGTGTTGTAATCATTCATAGTTGATGACAACTAATACTTATTGTCCGAATAACGGGTTTCTTGAGACCTAGAGCAGAATAAATGCCTGTACACATGTTAGATTATTGTAGGTCAAATGGCCGTTGCATTGGCCAACAATTTAATATGTGTGCTGGCTCTTACTAAGATTGTTTACTGATCTACTCTGGTGATGTCAGGGGCAATTCTTTTGATCTAGAAGATGCTCTCCTCAATATCGAAACAGAACAAGAATCTTGGCCACTGCGGAACAGCCTGTTTGTTCAAGATAATTATTTTGGAAACAATTGTACCAAAACACAATTATTTGACCTGTGTGTTTAGCTTTAGTCTAAAGGTTCATACATAGGTGTGATCATGGTGGCCGACCTGAAAAGCATGATGTGTATGCATGTCCATTTCGGCCAATGATCGCTCTGCACGGACAATTCGTATGACTAAATGGCTGTTCAGTCGGGGCTCGTTGATGATCCACCCAACAAATTGGCAAAGAGCACCGACAAAACATCCGTTTCAGACAACGAAGTATCCATACACAGAATTGGCGGGGAAAATGGGCATGCATACACATTGTGCATCACAGCCTGGCCACTGCAATCGCATGGGTGTATGAGCCTTAAAGGGCATGTCCACCCTTCTAAAAACATTTTTATATGTTATAGGGCTTCCTCCCCCAGACCCAACCGCATTATTTTTATGGCCAGGAACTCCCCCGATCTTTACTTACCTTCCCTCTATCCTCCACCACACTTCCCGGCCTTCTGCTTGCATGAAACTGCAAGCAGGGGGCTGGACCGGCAGCCAAGTCTGTGATTGGCTGAGAGGCAGCCAATCACAGACGCAGCTGCCAGCTGTTCAGAATGGCGGAGGATAGAGGGAAGGTAAATAAAGATTGGGTGAGTTTCTGGCCATAATAATAATGGGGTTGGGGCTGGGGGAGGGAGCCCCACAATATATAAAAAGGGTTTTGTGCTAGGGGAAGGGAGAGCTAAATGGGAGGGAGAGGGAGGGAAAAGGAGGGGGGGGGGCTGCAGTGCGCATGGCAACATTCTCCTGGAAGAGAGACAGGAGACAGAGTCCTATATGGAAATTATAGTTTTGTGGGTAAACATGCCCTTTAAAGGTACATACAAACACAAACATCTCTGCATGGTCCCGACTACTGCCTGCTTGGCAAACATCTGTCATGTATGGACGATTGGTTGGGTGTCATGGATGATCCTGCAGGATGAGGCCAGACCCCAGAGCGGAGCAACAAACAAAGCCCGACCGAATGAAAAACTTGCATGATTATCGCCTGAGACGTGTCGGGCCGTGTACACACTAGTGCTGTGTATGTGTAACAAAAGGTCTAAAATCTTGGTTTTAATTGGAATGTTATCTTCAAAGTTAGTGGTTTTAATGTTTATTTCTAGAGATATACTGTACTGGAGTTTCAACCCAAACCAGATTTCAGATTGAAATTACCACTTCAAAATATATTTGGTCAAAACCATCAATACTTTTTTGCCCCGAAAAAACTGAAATTACAGCCATGAAAACCAGATTTCCGTTTCGATGGTAGAAATTCCGTATATAAACCTGGGTTTGCTCTAGGAATCCGTTACCTAATAATCCTGGGTCTGGCCCGTAGACTGTGAGAAATGGAAGCATGCAATACGATGCGTGTTTGATATAGATTGCAGAGATGTTTTATAACAGAGACAAACATGATTTATAGCAAAGTCCATTAAAGATTTTATGGAAGAAAGATTTTATCTATTTTCATTTAATATCTCCTCCTTTTCCCCAAATTGATTTAGATTTGATTCTGAATTAATCTTGCGATTGTGGGCTCTGTTACATTAACATAGACTTTATGGCAGAATAAGGTATTTTACTATCTCGTGACAATAAAAAAGTCAGGATGTTTTATTTTCATTTAAATCTAGTTTTAACAGAGGATTGGTTCTGTTCAGCTCACGGGTAGAACAAACTGAAGAGGGATAACATTAAGCCAAATAATATTATTGATAAAAGGACTTGGTTTGCTACACATGTAATGTAGAATAGTCTGCAATATATTTCCTAGCCCCAATATCTGGTTGTGAAAACAATGATGGCTAGCCTGTTATAGGGCAATTCCACTGTTTACCCCACCCCTCCCTATAAACTGAATAAATGCACTCGGGGTATACAATTGTGCTATGTATGGGCGCTTTGTCGGGTGAAACGGCTTTTCAGTTGGGGCTTGTTGGTAATTGGTAGAAATAGCAGTTGTGGTTGTGGGCAGATAACTGACAAGTCACGTTTTGTTTGTTTTAAGTAGAGATAGATGAAACTGACGGGTTTTGTTCCGTTTTTGGGGTTCTCGGATCTGAAAATCTTAAAACGGAACTTAAATTCGGAGTGCATTTTTGATTTATCGTGGCTATTTTCGCAAATGAGTTTCCGACCATATTTTCGAGTATTATCGAACATTCAAGGCTATTTTTTTAAGTCCTGAAATCCGAACGATCCGCCCGGTTTCAGATGGAACATTCGGAACCGAAGGGTAATGTGTCGTATCCGGGTCCAAGCCTGAACCTGGATCCCATCACTAGTTTTAAAGGGCATGTCCACCTCTCAAACTCAAATTTTATTAACTTACATTCCTGCTCCTTGTAGTTCTCCTGCTTTGCCTCTTCAAAGTTCAGGAAACTGCTGGGTAGGAGCTGTCAGTGGCTAATCTGGTGCCTCTTTCCTTGCAAACCTCAGCAAGGTTTGAGGCATCCTCAGTAGTGCCCTTTCCCCCCTCTCCCTCCCTCCCTCCCTCCCGATCCCTCCATGGCTGGCAGTGTTCTAACCATAACTGTTTTTGCCAGAATGCAGGGGATACCCTCCCACCCACAACCGCTCTATTCATAAGTGTAAAAGCTTGTTCCTGCACTGTTCTACACTGAAGGAAGTCACGGCTGTGATTGGCTGCCTCTCAGCCAATCACAGCCACGGCTGCCGGTCCGGCCCACTGCTTGCAGTTCCGGCGGGCAGGGGAGCAGGACCAGAACAGTGCAGGATCGTGGAGGTATAAGTAAAGATTGTAGGCACTTTTATACTTATGAATAGAGCGGTTGGGGGTGGAGGGTGTCCCCTGCATGGTGGACATGCCCTTTAAGGTTGGACATGCACTTTAACACATCTGTTAGTCATTGTATATCGCTCCTTTCCCATTAACCACTTACATGTAAATGTATCAATACAGATTATAAATTTGATAATTTGATAACAATAAATGGCTTCATCTAGCACAGACCTGGGCAAAGTAAGGCCCGGGGGCCACATGCAGCCCTTTGGCTTCCCCTGACTTGCCCCTCAATACTAGACCTGAACCCCAAAAATCACAACATTATTTAACTGTCTCAGGCTGGATAATGGGTTTATTTTTATTAAGTTTATTTTTATAGAAAAATGTTGACCTGGTCACTTGATTCATTGAATTTGATGGAATGGATCTATTAAAATAGATATATTAATGTAATCTTTCTATAAAATCCAGCTTTGCAATTTCTTTAATGAGGACTGAGTATTGGTCCGGCCCTTCACAACAATCCAAGTTTTAAATGCGGCCCCCTGTGAAATTTAATTGCCCACCCCTGATCTAGCATCACTGGAATCCATTAAATGATAAGCCTTGTATTAGAACGTATTACGAATTAGAACACCATTTGGAAACCACACTTTCAGACCCCCCTTTACGTTATCCCTTTATTTGGTAGCAGGATTCTTTGGATGCCCATAAACTACAAACTCACCTTCTGACATTCCTGCAACTTCTAGGAGTTACTCTGCATATTAAAGAATAAGTAGGCTGTAAAATCAAGTAAAGTTTAGTTGGAAGCTGCAGCTTAAAAAAAACTGTTGCCATTGTTTTTTTTCCTATGGCCCTCCAGAGCCTACCTCTGCAGCTTTCAAGTTGCTGACATCTTGCTTGAGCCTAGCTTAAAGGACAATTAAACTCACCATCCCTCCGCTCCTCTTCTTAGGTCTGTACCTTTTACCCAGGGTGAGGACCTGAACCGCTAGGTCATCACCCCTGGGTTCGCGAAAGTTAAAGCACAGCATTACTGAAACGCTGCTCTGGCAAGCTGCTCCCCCTTCTCTCGTCGGCGACGAGGCCAATAGGAAGGCACGCTCGCAACGGAGTGTGCCTTCCTATTGGCCTCGTCGCCGACGAGAGAAGGGGGAGCAGCTTGCCAGAGCAGCGTTTCAGTAATGCTGTGCTTTAACTTTCGCGAACCCAGGGGTGATGACCTAGCGGTTCAGGTCCTCACCCTGGGTAAAAGGTACAGACCTAAGAAGAGGAGCGGAGGGAAGGTGAGTTTAATTGTCCTTTAATGTTTAGCTCCACTCCTCCGAGATCTGTAGCTTCCTCCTGCTTCTTCAGCCTTAAATGGTAAGGCAGGTTCGTTCCGTGCGTGCATGACATTACAGCACACGCAACATGACAGTGCATGTATGGATGTGTGCGAGTGATGTCATCTTGCTGTGCACGCAAGAGGGCAATATGGACCAAGACCATGATTCATTTTTGGTGAGTGAACTAGGTGAAAGGGGTCGTGATGTGAAATGGAATATCCATATTAGATCAAACACCAACATATTTAGTTAACATTTAATATTCTCATTATTGTGCTGATATTAAGAGACTCAATCATTCTACAGCCATCAGTAGTGATGAGTCCAAGTTTCCAATTAGGTTTCATGAGGAACTGGGGGTTTCTTGAAAATTCACAGATCTGACAAAACTTTTGGAATTTACATAAAATATTAAAAATTCCACTCCGATTTACTTCAATTGTGTTTTAGGGCATGAATTAAATTAAAATACTTTTTTTTGTTGGTCTGCCTATTTCTTTAGATATCCAATCTAAAACATCTTCAATTTCATCTGTCAATCAAGTGCCTTATTATCATAAATTATTCTTTGGTGAGCAGTTTCGCTGTAGCTGGAATGTGAGTTTTCACAATTAGAATGCTGTGTGCAGGTTTGACAGTTGATTTGTGGGGGAATAGTCAGGTCAGATGGAAGTGGGAGTGGTTAGTAGAGGGAGATGGGATACTGCTCCTGAGCAAAACATGTGCTGGGTTGAAGGAATGCAGTAATATACCTCAGAGTAAGTGCTACTTACAATTATTTATTAATAGATTAAGATGAGAAAAGGTCATTTTTTAAATAGTGCCCCTTTAAAGTTTTTGGTTCAGTGGTGTGTTCCACATAGCCGCTGATCATGCTGGTGAAATGAAACTTGCTGTTTTTGTTCATCAAGTCTTAACTTGTAGTCTTGTTTGCTGCAGGAGTTCTAATAGTTTTTTTATGTACCTATTGAATTTATATAACATTATTATGCACAACCAGAGACAAAAGCTTTTTTACATAATTAAATTTGTGTTTTTGGTAACCCTTTAACTGACCTCAGCAATAGAGATGGGCTAGAACCGGACCCGGACTTTAGATAATTATCGAATGTTTGAACGTTCGAGGCATGTGAATATGCGAGTAAAATGTCTATTATACCAATACGCTAGTAAATATGGAATTCTCGCATCTGCGAGTAAAATGTCTTTTATACCTATACGCGAGTAAATATCGAATCCGTGAGTAAAATGTCTATTATACCTATACGCAAGTAAATATCGAATATCGAATCCATGAGTAAAATGTCTATTATACCAATATGCCAGTAAATATGGAATTCTCGCATCCGCGAGTAAAATGTCTATTATACCTATACGCGAGTAAATATCGAATATCGAATCCGTGAGTAAAATGTCTATTATACCTATACGCGAGTAAATATCGAATATCGAATCAACGAGTAAAATGTCTATTATACCTATACGCGAGTAAATATCGAATATCGAATCAACGAGTAAAATGTCTATTATACCTATACGCGAGTAAATATCGAATATCGAATCAACGAGTAAAATGTCTATTATACCTATACGCGAGTAAATATCGAATATCGAATCAACGAGTAAAATGTCTATTATACCTATACGCGAGTAAATATCGAATATCGAATCAACGAGTAAAATGTCTATTATACCTATACGCGAGTAAATATCGAATATCGAATCAACGAGTAAAATGTCTATTATACCTATATGCGAGTAAATATCGAATTCTCGAATCCACGAGTAAAATGTCTATTTTACCAATACGCAAGTAAATATCGAATATCGAATCCACGAGTAAAATGTCTATTATACCAATACGCGAGTAAATATCGAACTCTCGAATTCACGAGTAAAATGTCTATTATACCAATACGTGAGTAAATATCGGCTATCGAATCCGCGAGTAAAATGTCTATTATACCAATACTCAAGTAAATATCGAATATCGAATCCGCGAGTAAAATGTCTAATATACCTATACGCAAGTAAATATCGAATTCTCGAATCCGCGAGTAAAATGTCTATTATACCAATACTCGAGTAAATATCGAATATCGAATCCACAAGTAAAATGTCTATTATACCAATAAGTGAGTAAATATCGAATTCTCGAATCCGCGAGTAAAATGTCTATTATACCAATACGCGAGTAAATATCGACTATCGAATCTGTGAGTAAAATGTTATTATACCAATACGTGACTAAATACCGAATTCTCGAATCCGCGAGTAAAATATCTATTATAACTATACGCGAGAAAATACCGAATTATCGAATCCGCAAGTAAAATGTCTATTATACCTATACGCAAGTAAATATAGAATTCTTGAATCCGTGAGTAAAATGTCTATTATACCAATACGTGAGTAAATATCGAATGAACGAATTCCGTGAGTCGTTCATGGGCTAATTATCGAATGTTCGAATGCGAGAGCTCGAAAGTAGCACGCGTGAGAGTAAAATGAAGTTTTCGAAAGCCCTGAATATTGGAACATGTTCCCCAGACCATTTCCCAGGTCCCACAGCCATTTACATTAAGTTACCATTGATATTTTAATTGTATTTCATTCGAACTTTTCGAACTATTTGACTCCCATTGACTTTAATGGGTCCGTTTTCGAACTTTCAAACTTTCCATACAGTTCGGCAGTTCGAAAACGTACCGAACTTTCGAAAGTTCAGCCATCTCTACTCAACAATGGACCTTTAGCAGTTAGTAGAGTGCAGTTGTAATCAGTACATAGAACAAGGCTACATCCACATCTCTTCATTCATTTGCATATTTTATTCTTAATTCCAAGAGTGCATGGCAGCATCACGCACCAGTAATTATGTAGTACAAACAATTACTATTGCTGTGTAGAGCTTTTAATTAATTAGCACTTTAACTGCAACTTTTAAATTTGATTGTAACAGTGATGGTATGTAAGAAGGAAAGAGCCATGAAATTGCCCTTGCACAGTATGGTATTTACTGCATAATTAAATTGTCTGTAATTGTCTTAGAAATTAGATAGAATATCTCATTTTAAATTATAGGAATGCCGTTTTATTTAATGTAAGAAAACATAACCCGTAGCCGGTTTGCAGCTATTTATTCTTCTTTTTGAAGTTTGTTTATTTATTACAAGCTGAGGTCAAAAAGAAAAGAATAAACACTTAGTATTTTAGTATTTGCCAAAGTGTGAAGGTGTACTGGTTTAACTAGAATAGCCAAGATAGAGAGTCCAAATAGAAATCCAGTGTCAGGTGATTGTGCATGGATGAGTTTGTTTTATTTCCATTTTCTTTAAAGAATCGACACACACACACACAGACATCCCGAGCAGGGTGGGGAGAAGGGGGCGGGGCTGACTGACGAGACGTCAATGATGTCACAAAGGGTGTGGAGCTAGGGCGGGCAGACGTCAATGACGTCACAAAGGGTGTGGGGTTTTGGGCAGGCCACTACATTGGGCGTAATTTATGTCACAGAAGAGGGGTGGTTAGGGGGACCATGTAGTAAATTACGTCACAGAAGAGGCATGCCGAAGAAAAGAAGGCGTTCCAGAGGCGGAGCTGCCATGTAAGTTCGGGTCGCGGGACGCGCGCACACCAGCGAGACCACCCCAAAATCTGGTAGACTCCTGTGACTCCCGGGAGGGGTGGGATGCCTGCACACACACACACACACACACGGTGCATCACCCCTGCTCATTCTTCCCCTGCAGGTAACTTCCAGGTTATGATCCTGGTGGCTCACTCGCTTCTATGCGGTGCGTTTGTGATTCGTCCATGGTGCGTCCATGCACACCAACTGTAGGGTAATATATAAAATGGCAAATCAGAAACAGTGAGACTACACATGAAAGCATAACCAATGGGAAGTCAGTGTGACAGCACATACAAGTTTAAAGGAGAATTAAAGTTTAAAGGGCATGTCCAGCCTTAAAATAACATTTTATATCTATGTTCAGCTAACCCCCAAATCTCATTTTCGCATTATTGAAAAGTTCCAAAGATGCCCCTAAAGGGACTTACCTGATCCAGTCCCTCTCTGGTCTGTTGTGCTACTCTCTCTGCTTCCTAGTCGGGCTGTCAGTCAAAGGTGCAACGTTAATGTCACACCCAATGACATAACAGCTGTGAGCAGGAAGCCCCTCACTGCTGCTATTCTTGCTCAACGCAAGCTTGCAACAGCAGCGTTACGGCGTTATCAGCGAATTTCGGGACATTTTTTCCCATAGACTATAAGAGTAACAATCCTCAAATGTGGATATTTCAAAACAGTTTGTTTCATGGTCATAAATACAAATGGTGATACCCCCAAACCCCCACACAGACACAGGTACACCCACCTACTGACCTACCTTTCCTTTCCCATGGAAGCCATACTTAAAGGGTAACTATAGTCAAAAAACAAATTTTGATCAATCATCAATGAAAGTTAGTTATATAGTCATACATGCAAAAACACATACCCCCAACCTCATATGGGTACCCACACCTACTGACCTACCCTTCTATTCCTGTGGCAGCCATATTTAAAGGGTAAATAAAGTAAAAAAAACTAATTTTGATATATCCTCAATAAAAGTTAGTTTTATGGATGTAAACAAAAAAAAAAGACACTCCTCTCAACCAGACCCAGGTACACACACCTACTGGTGTACTTATCCATTATGGTGACAGCCATACTTAAAGGGTAACTAAAGTAAAAAAAAACTAATTTAGAGGTATCCTCAATAAAAGACAGTTATATGGTTGTAAACACAAAAAAGGCATACCCCCTCAACCAGACCCAGGTACACACACCTACTGATTTACTTATCCATTACTGTGGCAGCCATACTTAAAGGATAACTAAAGTAAAAAAAACAAATTTTCACCAATCATCAAAAAAGTTAGTTTTTTTAACCCCCAACCCGACACAGGTACATACACCTACTGATCTACTTATCCATTACGGTGGCAGCCATACATAAAGGGTAACTAAAGTCAAAAAAACTAATTTTGATCAATCATCAATGAAAGTTAGTTTTATGGTTGTAAACATAAGAAAGACATTCCTCACAACCAGACCCAGGTACACACACCTAGTGACCTACCCCTCCATTACTGTTTGCAGTCCTACCTAAAGGGTAACTAAAGTAAAAAAAACTAATTTTGACCAATCATTAAAAAAGTTTTTTTTTTTTTAACCCCTAACCTGACACAGGTACACACACCTACTGATCTACTTATACATTACTGTGGCAGCCATACTTAAAGGGTAACTAAAGTCAGAAAAACTAATTTTGATCAATAATCAAAAAAATTTGTTTTTTAACTTCCAACCTGGTCCAGGTACACATGCTTACTCATAGAGGCATAGGTACACACACCTACTGACCTACCCCTCCATTACTGTTTGCAGCTCTACCTAAAGGGTAACTAAAGTAAAAAAAACTAATTTTGACCAATCATTAAAAAAGTTTGTTTTTTTTAACCCCTAACCTGACACAGGTACACACACCTACTGATCTACTTATACATTACTGTGGCAGCCATACTTAAAGGGTAGCTAAGATTAAAAAAAAACTAATTTGACCAATCATCAAAAAAGTTTTGTTTTTTAACTTCCAACCTGGTCTAGGTACACATGCCTACTCACCTACCCTTCCATTTTTTTAATGGCAGCCATATTTAAAGGATAACTATAGTAAAAAAAAAACAATTTTGACTAATCATCAACAACTGGGTTTTTTTAGCCCCCAACCTTACCCAGGTACATACTACTGACCTACCCTTCCATTACTGTGGCAGCCATACTTAAAGGGTAACTAAAGTCAAAAAAACTAATTTTGACCAATCATCAAAAAAGTTTTTTTTAAACTTCCAATCTGGCAAAGGTACATACACCAACTGAGGTACCCATTCATTCATGTGGCAATCATATTTAAAGGGTAAGTATAGTAAAAAAAAACAAACACATTTTTACCAATCATCAAAAAAGTTAGTCTTTTATCCCCCAACCTGACACGAGTACACACACCAACTGACCTGCCTTTAATTCATGTGACAGCCATATTTAAAGGGTAAGTAAAAAAACAACAATGTCCTGATCATTGGCATTATTGAGTTTTGAAATCTGCAGCACAAACACACACATTCCATTCCAAAATGCAGTCTTTCAAGCCAAATTCAAAGTTTATACTTAAACTTTCTCCCTTTCTTATTATACATATTGTTATTATACATATTATTATTAGACATATTATACTTATTATTATTATAATAACAATTATTATTATTATTATTATTATTATTGTTAAAATGTCTTTTATGGGTTCTACATATAGAATCCATAAAAGGCATCAGCTCTAAACATTATGTCACTCCACTGCCCCTTGTGGCCAAAGAACAGAGTTCCATTGAATAACCAACTTAATACAAGTAGTTCAGTGGTTAACAGAAGTTTTCTAGCTTTGCTATCGATTCAGTAAGTTTGGATGTGCATACGCAGGACAGTAACATTCTATATGACCGATGCTAGGTGTTTTTCACCTGTATTAATAGGGAATTTGTTCCATGCTAGAGCCTCTTTGATTGTTTCACTTTACAGTGATGTTTACTCAAGTGTGCCAGCAATTCCCATTATCAATGAATGGACAGCGATTTGAGACCATTCCTAGTGTTTTTCACCCTTAGAATAACTTGCTACATGCTCCATTGTCCTGTCTATAGAAGAATGTGGCTTTCAGAAATGTCAGTGCATTTGCACAAAGTGTTCCTCCTGCCCTCTCTGTTCTAGCTTTCACAGCTGAGTACATAGAGTAAAGAGTCCCTGCTATAATGGTAAAATGTCCCGATACTGATTATGTTATTTAGCCATAGTCTGAATCTTCCGCGTTCAGCTGTTTAAATCTACAAAAGAATATTTCTAGGCTGCTGCCTTACTGATGCAACATGCTGGGTTTTTAACAAGAAAACAATTATTTGTGCCTAGTGCACAAGAGTTAAGACTCCCGACAATCGTTGGTAGCGGAACACAAACAAGGAATGCTGGGAGTTGTCATTTTTAAATTATCCAGGGGATTACTGGTTGGATAGCTATGTTTTATTTCTTCTTAGGACAGTCCAATTCCTTGGTTCTGCCTTTATAGCTAAAAAAAGAACATTTCTGATCAATTTATTGTAACTAGAGATGGACATAAAACCAAACTCGAACCCAAGTTTCAGCCGAAGCTCATGAGTTCGGACGAACTCGAACTATCCGAATGGGTTTGAACTAGGTCATATTTCCAGACTCGTGGCTGTATTTTCGATAAATATCGTAAATTCGATAATTATCAAATTTACAGGCCGTTCTCTAACCCTAGAATGTATCGTCCGTAACCCTTAAAAGTATCGTTCATTTTCGATAACCCTTGAATGTACGGTTGCCTGCTCGTGTTTAAGAAGTGTTTTAACAAGTTTTGGTGACAGTGACATGTTCCCCAGACCATTTCCCAGGTGCCACAGCCATTTACAGTAAGTTACCATTGTTAGTTTAGCTGTAAATCATCCGGACTTTTCCAACTATCACTCCCCCATTGACTTCAATGGGTCCGAATTTGAACTTTCTAACTTTTACTGAACTCTATGAAGTTCTGCCATCTCTAGTAAGTATGTACAGTTCAACATTATAAACTTAGCAAGGTTTAGGATTTTGGGGGGGTCTTCTGCTAACAGACAAAATTTGTTGGAGGGGTGGACATGCCCTTTAAGTTTTGCACTACTATAATCACCAAATGTAACATGGTTTTAATTGGGGTGCAAAATCCCCGCAACATATTCCAACTTACCTGCCCTGGTTCCCCACAATGTATTAACTGTCACAAATGACTTCATTCATCTTGCATCGCACTGTAAGACAAAGAAGCTTCACCATTTTGTTTTTGACAAAGGGGCGGGTAACGGAACGTTAGTTTCATATTTTGTAGAATGAGAACCACATTTCCATCTCCTTCTTTCTCTCTTGTTCCTCAGAAGGTAAATTCTTTTTAAAAACAAATTAAAAACGAACACACAACAAGCGCAGACAACATCATTTCCATTCAAGAGCTGCGGGGAATATTTTTTTCTTCCCTATTTAAACGCTTGATTTGCCTGCACAGACTAAAACAATTTATTCAAAGTTGCGCTTCCTACCCTCCTATGTTCTCTCCTTTTCAGAATGAGCAATCACATTGAATATGAACATACATCTCCACGGAGCAGACACAAGTCATAGAGGAGGGGAAGATGATTAGAAAACATTTAGCCACATCATCAACAATATTCCGACTGTTCTGCTTTCAGTTTATTTTTGATGTGAAAACAATAGATTGAAGCTTCCTATACAGCAAATCATGTACAAAGAAGAAGTCACTGTACTTGGAAAAATGTTAACAATAGAGAAAACAAACTGACGTCTACCTCTCCAGGGAAGTTACATAGACTCCTGGCCAAGGGTCACCAGATCAATGGGAAAAAAAGCAACCAAACTACTTGTATATTTAAAAGCAGCAAGACTGAGTGAGCACAGTTTAAATGCTCTCAGTATGCAATCAATGCGGGTCCTGCTAGTAGGGATTTGATAGAGAGTCATCTAATCAGCTCTCTAGACGGCTACTTGTCTTTGGTGAGTTTCTGTTAGTTTCTGTGTCTGTAAACTTGGCCAATAAATATCATAAACACAACAGAGCAGATCTATGTTTTCTTATGTACGTTTGTAACACTTCTAAATTTTTGTTAAGGGTTGCGTCAAATTCTCCAATATAAAAATCTAGACTTACCTTCCCCACCCCAGAAAATGCCAAGAACACAATAGATACATATCTGCCCAACATTGCTGAGGTACGATATTCGGCAAATATTCAACAAAATAAAGTGCTAAATGTATAAGTTGGGGTTGGGAGCAGGTAACGGATATGTGGCCATTTTTTTTTTTTAAAGGGCATGTCCACCCATAAAATGAAACTTTACATACAGCTGCAGCACCCACCTCAACCCCACTTCCATTTTACTTTCCTCCCCCATAGATGCACCTAAAAAAGACCCGGTTCCTTGCTGCTCTGCTGCACTTCACCGCACTGCTTCCTGCTGTCAGTCAAAAGTGCGCCTTGGACGTCACATCCAAAAGCTGACAACCCCAACCAGGAAGCCAGGTGGCAAGGGGGGTCTTGTAAGTATTTTCGGGGCATCTTTGGGGAAGGTGAGTAAAATCTAGGTTGGACCTTCTGAATGTAAGGTGTTGTCAGATGATTAGGTGAAGTAAATCCATATATCACACTGTAGGTATTATTTCTTATTATTCTTATTGTACAAGTCAATCTGAATTGAGAGATCCAGTCGGATGACTAGCAAAACGTCTTCAAGAACTAAACTTTAAGTCAAGTTGATCTAATTGAATACAACAGATATACCATGACCTGGATCAATGAGAACATTCACAAGCATTATTATCTGGAGTTTGTTTTACTACTTTTTTTTCTGTTACTCGGGGAGCTGGCAACATTTTCTGTCCAATGAAAGACCAATGTGACCATGACCAGCTGTGCAGTGTCTACTAAATATAGAATCGGGTCTCCATTAATTGAATTCAATCTATCTCCTGGGCACACTGCTTTTTGAAAACAATGATTTTATTTCAATGTTTCAACGCCACACAGGACGTCTTTATCACAGGATATCCTGTGTGGCATTGAAACATGGAATTAAAAACGTTATTTTCAAAAATAATTGTGCCCAGGAGATAGATTGAATTAAATTTGAATTGTTATTAACACATGGTATTTGGGAGCCCTTTGCCCTGGATATGTTAAATAAACCAGATGCGTGTGGCTGTCCTTCAACTTAGTGTCTCCATTAATTGTAAATAATGTGCAGTCACCTGACGTCACCTCTACATTTTCTTTAAATGTTTTACAAAAGTTCATCTTTGTCGCTTCATTTTCTACATTTAACAAAATCGGATGCAATTATTTCAAGTCATCAGCCTATTTATTAACGATACATCAGCTGTAATAGGATGTATTGCTAATTATAATTTGTTTCATGTAACAATATGGTTATTAAGCGCAATTAGTGCTGCTTGTTCATAAATACAGCTAAAGAGCAGCGTGTTGATATGGATACGGAATTAAATAGTCATTGTTGTTTGACATTACCATTGATTGCATACATTTTATCAGGGATTGTTCTCGCTTTACATTAATGCTTATTTCAGCTAATTAGTGTCACCATATACAAGGCCACATTCTTTTAAAGCACATTTAAATAAGTTTATTTTATTTGTGGGTATGTATTAGGGTAGCCCAACATATTAGGAGTCAGTTTAATAATTGTTTTAAATGTTTTATTTTCTGCCAACCAGGGCCTTATTCAATTAGAAGAGCAACATTCTGGCCGTGTTTTTAATTTGCAGCCAATCAGATGATGTTTTCTATCTGTAGTAGGCAATCTGATTGGTTGAGGCAAATTAAAAGCACAGGCAAAGTTTTGCACCTCTTATACGCCAATTTTTTTCCTTATTGGCATTCCAGAGATATCTTTCTTTATGGACACATGCTTGTTCACTCATTATTAAAAAGTATGTCACCCCCAAAACAAAAAAAAATGACATCTTATAGAACACCTCACAAAACCTAGACCTCGCTAGGTAAAATCACCCACATTGGCTACTAAATATACTTACGAGCCCTCATTCCCTCAGATGCCTTCTGCTGCTGTTCTGTGCCCTTTCTGTGACAGATCCACATCAGGAATTGGTTGAAAAATGATTTCTAGGCTTTGGGGGTGTTCAACAAGATGTGAAATTTTTGTTTTGGGGTGACATACTTTTTAACACCGAGAGGAATTACTAAACTTATTTGGGGTTTACAGATTTGAAACCAAACCTACTTTTAGATTAAAGTTCCCATTTCTGCTGTTAAAATTTGTTGGTTAAAATTGCAAACTAACAGGGTTATCAATTTAAGTTCTATCATTAAAATGGTGCTAATTTTGCCCCAACCAATTTATTTAACATTTGAAAGCTAACGTCTGATTGGTTGGGGCAAAATAGCACCATTTTAAAATAAGAACTTTCATTAATCTCCCTAAACATTTTTAGGAATTTTTCAGTAGTTTCCAGATTTCAGCCCAAAATTTGGATGGTTGAAAATGTAGAAGATTGTGGCCACAACATACTTTTCATAATGGTCTGGGGAACAGTAACATAACCAGAACTGGTGGAAAAAAACCTATATAATCTATATTGGAGGTTTGCAAAATTTCTTAAAACTTGATTATATATATATATATGAGAAATACTGAATTCCTGAACTCTCGATTCCATGTATATGAGTCAGAAGAGATAATTAGCGAATGTAGAATATGGAAGCTCTAAAGTACTGTAGTGTGTGTCGGAGGGAAGTTTTGGTGATAGTGACAAGTTCCCCAGACCATTTCCCAGGTCCCAGAGCCATTTTACAGTAAGTTACCATGCTATTTACACCTCAAACTTTTTGGATTTTTTGCTTCCCATTGACATTTTTGGATTTTTTTTTTTGAAATTCGGCCATTTTATTTAACTCTGTTCATTGGAGCCAAACAATGTAAATTAATATTTCCCAAAAGAAAATCACCATGAAAATGCGCAAAACTTATCTATATATAACCTGTAACTTATTGAACGCAGGATTAATTAAGTTTTGATCATTAGCGACAGAAACCGACACAAAAATGTTCACAACATGTACAATAAGGTGAAAAATACAAAGGGAAATTTTATCTGTTACCACAATTCAAAGACATGTGAGATTCTGTGTTAGTGAAGAACATCTCATTTGAAAGAGGCTTTTATAGGTGGGAACATCATGATGTGGACCCTCGCTGCTCAGTCATTAAATCAATATTAACATTTCTCGTAAAACTCCTTGTAGTCTGCCAACATACCATCCAAACCAGATTCCAGGCACAATAACGTGATCTCGAGTCTTTGTAGTGAGGTTACATTCTGCACTTCAGAAATAATTATGAAAATAACAAGAAGCGAGGAAAGTAGTAACGCACACACTTTAAACTTGTGAGTTTAAGGTTCATTAATTTGACAGTTCCCGTTAAAGCTCATATACTCTTAAATGCCATAAAGTTTACAATGGCTGGGTAGTTCGTACTTTGACCATTACTGATTGTGAACCCTGGTTTATATTGCAGTGTATAAACAGAATTTTAGCACCTAAATTGATATGCTACGATAATACAAGCCTCGTGTTCACAAATAACTCTCTCTCTGTTCTCTGTTTGCATTGATTGTCCCATGGTCTTTGCTATACATACTCTAATTAAAAATGAACAGGATGAGGGTAATTGTTTTTTTATATTATTTAATTTGGCTTGAAAGACAATTAACTGTTTATTCTAGTTTTCTTCTTATCTTTACTCACCCATGTTTTGAATTGTATCTCTTCCCACAAGTTAGAACAGGTGTGCCCAATTGGCCCACATAGCATCTGTCATGCCAGTAGGCGTAGACCCCACCCCGACACAGCCGGACGTTGGTGGGCATCACTGAGCTAGAGACACAAAACTCAGTACATGACAGGCACGTCATACCTGACCACAATAACGAAGTGCTGTAAATCCCTAGCAAGATTACTGCATCACAGGTAAGAAGACCGGTTTTATGCCTCCATTCAATAGGCGTAAAGTTTTGTGCAAAACTTAGCCTACATTAATTAGGCTACATATTTGGAAATGGCACAGCAACGCTAAATTAGTGAAAACCCACGCTAACCCAATACTAATTCAGGATATCAGGAGTTTTTCACTAATTTGGCCCTGTAGCGTCCAATTTAGCATTGGCCCAAAATCAAAGCCAAAATCAAAGCCCATCTAACATTTTCTTAATGAAATGCACCGGATCTGAGGAGTAAATAAGTTTGATGAGATTATTTTTCAGTAACGTAAAGTAGACAACTATATTACAGTACCAACAAAAGTCCAATCTCATGTATCGCAGAATAACAGCCAATCCCAAGTCCACAAAACTACTGGCTCTGATCTCAAGATCTCTCTGCCAAGGCTAAAAATTATACTAAACCCCATATTCAATATAGTATATAAATCTGATAGCAGCCACTGGCCATCCGCAAAATCTCCATAACTAACTGCCAGTTATATAGCGGATGGCAGAATTCCAATGGTTGTCTATCCTCTGCTATATATCTGTCATGTGCATACTCACCTCACTAACCTAAATTATTCAGAAATCTTGCCTTTCATCCTAGGACGCCCCTATAATACTTACATAGGTGGAGAGGTTTCTCCACCCTATTCAAATGAGGCATATCGTGGGTATCCCATTAAGTAATCACCTATCCTGGTTACTTATATATTAGTCTTCTAATTATGCTGATTTCTTGTCGGTGCACTCATGATTAATGTTTGATATTGAATTTTAATGCATATCTTATAAAGAATTTAATGTTTTAATTTTATTTGTAGTCTCTGGACTGTGTGTGATAACGCTATAGGGGGATACTTTCTCTTTCTTCCCTTATATTTCATCTTTCTACTCAGCCTTAGCAGAAAGTAGGAGACAAAGTATAAGTAATTTGCAGGACTTAAGTCTGGCTCCTTTAAGTTAAAAAATTAACTCTCCTGTTTGACAGTTTTAAAATATCTACCAATATTAGGAAATATGACCCAATGTCGTCTGCACATAAAAGCTTCGAAAGCAGAAACAGCAAAACCTAATAACATGTTATCCCTCATTAGAAAAGGCATAACCAGAAGGTAAGAAACTTTAAGTGCAGATGAATTATGTATAAATGGCCAAGAATATTGTTGTAATTTTGAAATTGGTACAGAAAATAGATTACTGTAGCATAATACTAATAACATGTTGGTTAGAAGAAATGGTGCTGTTTTTTATTGGAAATAACACCTTGGAAATGTTATGATAACTCTGCATACATTACGTTACATTCTTAAAAGAGTCATTATTAATGCAGAATATTAATCAGGTTTATAGATAAATAGAAGAATAATCAGGTGAACATTGGATACTGAACATGGTCCAGTTACTAATTATTAAAAGAGATGGCTGAAACTGCTAGGTTTGTTTTGTTTTCTGGTATTTGGATCTCAGGAAAATCCTGAAGATCTGAAAATAGAACTTACAATCTTCGGAGAGCATTTTAGATTTTTACTGAAAGTTTAAGGTTATTTTCTAAAAACAGCCTCAACTATTTTCAAGTTCCGATGGTATTTTCAAGGATTATCGAAGTTCGAGGCTGTTCGTAATAAACTTGTCCCGAATTCCAAAGGATCCGGGGGAGTGGTTACGTGTCGATCCATTTAGTTTGTGGATGTCAGTAGGGTTTGAGATAGGATTTAATATGGTTGTTGGCTCCATTTTAAGGGATATTAAGGGGTAATGCCCCCCCTCCCCCCCCCACACACACACACAATTTCTTTTCCCAGAGAGAACCCAAAAAATCTAATCCCCCCAGCAGACAAGGCCAGAAACATAGAGTTAGCTGGGTGGACATGGTCTGCTCTGAAAGACTCCAAATAAAGGAGGTGGGGTCAGAAAACAGATATCTGTATGTTGTATTACGGGTGGGGATTTGAAGTTTTATGGGTTATTTCCAGTCCAAGCTATAAAGGAGGTCTTCCTACTGTTATATTCCCCATAACCTGGTGCAGTGAAGAGTGCCCTAATTTGCACCAATGTATGGCCCAGCAAAGAAGGAGACAATTCCTCACAGGACAGTTCATGCATAATAGAAGAAAATGACATGTTGGAAGATTTTAAGAGTATAAGTTAATCCCTTGGAAAAGAAACAGAATTGGTTCAAGGTTTCAAGAAAATAAATAAACCAACTGTCTGCCATGTACAATTCTGTTTTGACACTACCTGAGCAGTTTTGATAACACCTCTTAGCCACAATGCATTACCACCTTGCATTCAGAAGGTCCCTAAACACTTGGCTGTGATATGCTAATTGGGACTTTCCAGGGTACTTATATTGCCAACAGTTCTTGTACAAGTCTTCTGAATTGGGAAAGCCAGTCGGATGCCATTAGCCATTAGTCAGGAACTAAACCAGTCCAGTTGATCTAACTCAATACAACGATATAATGTAGCCATACTTTAATACACATGTGTGTGGAGCACGGAAGCTTAGTATACACAGTACAGCCTTTTGGAACCATGGCCCACTGTACTGCTACAGACAGTTACTTCAAGGTGAAAGTGATTCTATATATGTGCAGTAAGTGTCACACTGTCCACAAGTTTATTTAATGTTTTACAAGAAAATAAGTTATTAAGGGCATCTGCTCTGATCCAAAGCGATTTTTGTTTGTAAAAACAACAACAGTGGTTGCCATTAAGAAAGAAAGTAGTAGTGTCGTCTTTCTAGCAATGTACATCATACAGACCAGCAGGTTGTGGCAATTTGCAAAAACAACAACCTTGCAATCTTTACTGAAGTAAGATATTCAGCCAGCACTGTGACTTCCTTTTCCAGCATCCTTTTGTTATCAGCTCACACATACACAGGTGAAAGGGAAGCAGACAGAGCAGGGTGACTATCTCCCTTCAGAAACAATAGGGAGGTAGGTATTGTGAGGTCGGGGGTGAATGGTAACTGTAAAATCGTGTAGCGGATGTGGAGATGAAGGTTGGTTGGCCTTAGGAAGTAGTATTATAGCCCACACCAGATATCCTCTATAGTGACTTTATCAAGGCACCTGAGGAAGGGGGAAGACCCCCGAAATGTAGTGTGCCAGCAACATCACAATAATAACAAAAAAATCACAACTTGAAAGAATGCGTTTCTCTACCATTTTACAATTGACCTTATCAAGACATTTTCTTATTAACTTGCACTGGATGTAGAGTAACTACAAAGAAGTTAGTTTTATCCCATTGAAGCAGGTTTTTATCAATAACTTTAGGGGGTTTACTTCTAAACAGTGTATGTGATGTTTGTAGTAAAATCTCTTGTTTTCTTAAAACAGCTACAAAGGATTGAATGTGAAATGAGAAAAATCCATCACCTTTCAAGCGGATTACATCTGTTCAATCAAGGTCTTCAATAATCACCAGGCGAAAACTACTTCAAAGAGAAGGGAACAGTTAAAGTCGCTGGTGTGAACTACCTGCTTTTATGGTCGGATGAATTGCACTGAATTTTACAAACAGAACAAGGTCACTATTTTAATGAGAAAACAACACGTTATGGTTTGAACACAAAGTATTGGAATGTTGCATTCAAGGGGGCATAACATTACATTTTGCATGGAAACGTAACATACTATCCAATGCAGGTTACCTTACTGCGCCCCCTTATGGAGAAAGCTAATAGGTAACATAGTATCAATGCAGGTTACTTACTGTACCCCCTATGGGAAAAGGTAATAGGTAACATAGTATTGCAGTCCAGGTTACTTTAATGCGCCCCCTATGGAGAAAGGTAATAGGTAACATAGTATTGCAGTCCAGGTTACTATGCGCCCCCTATGGAGAAAGGTAATAGGTAACATAGTATTGCAACCAGGTTACCTTACTGCGCCCCCTATGGAGAAAGGTAATAGGTAACATAGTTTGCAGTGCAGGTTACCTTACTGCGCCCCTATGGAGAAAGGTAATAGGTAAGGAGTGCTGGTTGTAGGGCTTTTATGCCCCGATCCAATAATAACGTGAAATAACTTGAAGTTTCAAAAAGTTTTGGAAAAGGTGCAGGATCCACAAATGAGTGTTATATCCACATTAATCCGATTATATCAGGTAGTTTGGGTTTTCTACTCATGTTGGTTTTAGTGCCCTATATTGCGTCACCCACTGTGTTTTTTTTTATTTTGAGGGACTAAAACCAAGTGTTACCAAACTAGACGATATGATGAGCTCAGTTGATCGCCAATTAGAAAATATGTATGACTGTATAAAACAAGAAATTTTGCAAGAAATATTATGGTTGGTGACTGCACCATATTAGAGTTAAACCTTTGCTGCCCTGTAATAACATTTTTTTCTCTCTTGTAGGGAGATTCCATATCACTATTAGAAGTCTAGAACCCAAGTTTAATCAGGTTAATGTGGGGTTTAGAGTTGTCTTAGGGCACGGGGCTATTTCATATTGTTTTAGAAAAGGGCAGCTCTCCCGATACAATTCCCCTAAAACTAAAGGTATGTCCGCAGAAATGTAAGTATGTTTCTAACTGATTTACTGAAGAACAGGGGGTAAATGGACTATCTTACCTCCCGTTCTTCAGTAAATCTTCAGGAGAGGAGGAGACAGTTACCCATGTATATTGCCTTGTGGGATTGAGGAAAGTTATGCGCTGCGCTATTTGCGATATTGGATCTCCCTTTAAATATTTCCCTTTTACAGTTCTTTTCGGTGTTTGAAAGTGACTTAATGAGCAAAATTGCTATTTCTACTGCCACAAAAGCCATCTACCATCTTTATATTGTTTCTTGGGTATCTTTTGTGTTGTTTTTAGATGTGATAAAAGCCTCTGACATTTTGAGCAGGTTTCAATTAATGGTGAAATGTGGTGAACTTCACTTTAACATTACCTCTTAGTTTTTTAATTGGGAAGTATCAAACACAGTGATGTGTCCAGGCTTCAAACCAAACTGGTTTTAATGCAAAACTGCAGTTAAAAATTGTTCCAATGTTCCAATTGGGTTTGATTAAAGGAAAACTATAGTGTGTATAAAGTTTTTTAAAAAAAACAGTTAAACTGAAAATACTTGGGACAGGGATATAGCATGGTAATTCCTACCTCCCAATATTGTTTCTGTGAGGAGCACCAGCACCCCAAAAAATGATTCTGCCAGTCTTCCTCCTGGCTTCAGCACTAGTTCAATAAAGGAATAGTCCAGGACTAACTGGCAAATGAAAACTGTATTGTGCTGTAACTCCTTAAAGCTATGATATAGTGAGGTAGGGATAATTAATCCGACCTCCCTGCCCAGGTATTTACATTTTTTAACAGTTAATTTATCCTGTTTAAAAGTTTACCTTTAAAATCTCCGGGTTACAAAGAATTTTGATACATTTTGCAGAACAAAACTCGTTAGTTTTATTCATCATACACAAACGATTGCACTATTGTTCAGAACATTAGGGCTGTATTTACAAAGGCTCGGTATTGCTAGTTTGCATCTGCGCCTATAACAATCATAACTGCGATTGTACATTTGCAATCACAGGTGTAACATAACGATCGCCGTCAGACAAACAATTATGATTGCAAACATAATTGCACCATCGCCATACAATACATTGTTTACGATTTCCCAAACTGCGGATTTATGAGTATGGCCCTAGGTGTACAGTAAGCTAAAATCCCTCTGGTACTACAATGTGGATCTAGATGTTCTGGAACTTACCAGGCTATCAGACTCCTATAAAGAGCTCATGAGGTGTACATACCTTTAGCTAGTACCATAAAAACCATAAAAATCAGAAAACCCAAGAAAATGAATGTACTGTAACCTAGAGTATGTTTATTTTCCACAAGAGCTCTTTCATTGTACACATTTCAGGTTTAATGAGGGAAACACAAAGAATAATAGCCCGATTACTAAACTGTTCCCATAACATTGGAAACTCACAATTGCTATCAATTTAATTAACTTTAGTCGAGCAGAAAAATGCTTTCTTGTATTTAAAATTTGTTTTGCTTTGGGTTTCTTGGCCATCTATGAGAAAAGTTCACTCTTGGCTTGGTCTGTGGTCTTCCCTAATGATCTGTGCCTTACTCGTTGGAATTTTCAGCTTAAATTTTGAAATCTCATTCCCCAATGTTCCATTGAAGGAATGGGCTTTGTTTCTTGTTATGATTTAACTAATAAAACAATACGAGGGGGCCAGAAACATTATTTCAAAAAGACAGAAAAGAATGTTCATGCCTGTCATATATTTCTTCTAAGGTTGTTTTTAAGGTTACCACACAGCTTGTGAAAGAAATCTAAATCAAAAAAAAATTCAGTTTAGGCATGCTATCTTTATTTTTATTGAGTCTGTGCTTTCATGTGTAAAAATTGTCAGTATCAGAGAAGGGAGGTAGCATTATTCATGTAGGAGGAGGTTCTTACCAGGGCTAGAGACTGTTTTTAACCATGGGCTATCTTTGCCCATATGTAGTAGGAACGCAAGAGGGCAGGTAAGATGGTGAGGATTCTATTTTCATGGCAAGTGTCTTTCAATAGTAAGCCATTAAATGCATACATACATACGCTACACTACATAAAAGGGTTTTACAGCTAGGGGATGAAGAAAACGTTAGTTTGGGGGTGGAGATATGCTTTAAAGGGTCATATACTCACTCAAACAACTTTACTTATCTGAAACTACAATGTGAGAGAAGTAAAATGGTGTTACGCGCATATTTATCTGTGCTTGCTTTGTCATTAATTATTAATGTTTAGTGAGTGCTCCTAATTGCCCCCACCCTCCCTTACTCACTGCCTTTTGTAGTGTTTGCGACACTTATACGTTCTGCCACGCCTCACCATGGACACTGCTCTGCACACCATCTCCCCCTCCCTTCCTTCTTTTTGCTGATTCTCCTAATAGTTGCAGAAAATGTTCTGGAAGGCAGCCAAAGATCCTATTAAGAGGTCAGAAATGGGACATGCTGCTTCTGGAGTGACAGTTTGAAGTGGTGGGATCTTGCTATATATAATATATAGTAGATTAGATACCCATTAAAATACACTTAGGGGCCAATTGACCCAGAGTTGCAGGACAAATATATGGACTTAAAATTTCGCTAACCGGTTTGATACTCCATATTAACGTGGATGTGTGGGTTACGCAAAAATTACTCGCGCATCCGAGGCTCGCGATTCAATAACGCTAATAGCTGCCATTAAAATCCCGTAGTGGGTAAATCCCTAACGGGTTTTACCAACATATTCGCAAATGCATTATTGAATCACGAAAGGAGCATTTACCCAGAGCGATAGTGTTTCTGGGTAAATGAGCCTGTCCATTATTGGCCTTACTCCAAGGTATATTGGGTACACACATGATCATCTGTAATTTACTGACCATTTACAAGTCCATTTGTTTGTACAACATGGAACCCTTGGTTCTGAAATCTGAATGATCCGTCCGAATCTGAATGGATCGTCCGGATTTTGGGAATTCAGAACCTATTTTCTATAATTATCGAATGTTTGAGGATTATCAAAAATAGCCTTGAAAATTAGATAATCCCCGAAAATATGCTCGTAAACTCGAAATTAGTATTTTCGAGGATTATCAAACGTTCGTAATAAACGAAAATTTTTCCGTTATCGGATTTTCAGATCTTCGGTTTTTCCCGGATCCAGGAATCCGAAAATGGAACGAAACTGGTGAGTTTTCTATCTCCTTTATGCATTCCTAAGGCCATACTTTGTGAAATGTACCTTGTATATTGTAATTTCTCTAAAAACTGAAGAGTAAAAAATGCATTATAGCAATGTTATGTATAATTTACATCCTATTTAAGACACTGTATAAAGTATTCTCATTACTCTATGCAGTTTGTATATGACTTAAATGATTCTTATCTTTTCCTGTTTCCTTCTTTAACTCCCCTTTCAATAAGTACCATTGTCTACATAAACAATACAACAGAGCGCAATTGATACATTTGGGTCCATGCAGGGAATCAATTCATACAACATAAAAACACAAAGCTTATAATTAAACCTATGTATTTGCCTCGATTCTAATACAACCACAATAATGATCCATTTGCAACCATTGACATTCTGCTTACCTCATCTTAATGATCTCATGTTATTGCCTCTCTTTTTCACAGATGAATTATTTCGAACCATCCTTGAGAATTCTCTATATCTGTAGCTGTCTTCACTGTTTCCTTAATGCAGTGTCTTGTTTTTATTAGTGATGAATCCCAGTTTCTAAACTAACCTGGTTTTCGAAAATCCATGGATCCAATGGATTTTTAAGAATTTCAAAACCTGGAACTTTTCATTGAGAATTCCTTTTGAAAATTTCTATGAAAAATGTATTTTTTAAAAATGCTATTGAAAATTCTAAAAATTCGGATTCAACCAGATTTCTGAAACCTTTATTTTATTTCTAGTCTAATGATTAAATATATATATATATAATATATATATATATTATATATATTATATATATATATATATATATACTAGCAAAATTGGGCCCGTTGGTGCACATGGAAATGATGTGTGTGTATGTTTTTGCTATGTGTGGATATAGTGGATATAGAATCTTACACAGTATATTTTAAACTGTTACTCAGACAGACACCATCTTCCAGAGGAACCAAATAGGATAAAACTTATAAGTATTCACCACGGCAAGTGGTGATGGCCTCATATATATAACAGAAGGTACCTCACACCATCATGTTATTGTAATAGCTTTACCCTAATAATCTAATGTATAAACACATTTCTCATTCAAAGTTAACCTAAAGAAATGGATTTATCCTTATACAGCTCTAATTGAAAAAAAGTTGCTTCAGAGCAATTTTAAACTGATAGCTGCTTTTTATTTCAGTATTACAGTAAATCCTTGATAACCTGCCTTGCTTTACTGTTAAGCAAAAGGCTAAGGACTTGCAAGCGAGCACTCATCTCAACCATTAATAGTGGCTGCCAATTCAAATTGTTCTAGCCAATCAGTCCACTCCCCAGTTACCCAATCAAATGGATCAGATTTAAAAATAGCTTTGGCAATTGGGCCTGGTAGAGCACTGAGTGTTATTGGGGAATTTCATCTGCAGGTACAAGGACAGGAGGATTTAAATCAATACATCAGTAGCAGCCTCCATAGCTTAATACAGAGAACAAATATACAAAGAAAACAGGGAGAATAAATGGTATTACCAGCACCGCTACCACCAATTTGTACCAGATCACTGCTTTATGGAAGGATTATGGGTAGCGTGGCACACAGTGGGTTACTCTGGTGGTCTGGCACAAAGCAGACAGTGCACATAAACAGGTTCCCCACATAACATATGCAGTAATTAGGGGTCCCTGTCTATGGTGCACCACTTTGAATATTGACCAGGCCTGTATATTGTGTGTCTTGTAAGTTGGTGTACACTTATCTGTTGCCTCAGAGTTGTATCCAATAAGGTAAATTGTCTGTCCCAATATCTGTCCTCCCAACAGGTGGTAACAGGATCTTATACACAGGGTCTTATACACAGGGTCTTGTACACAGGATCGTGTACACAGGGTCTTATACAAGGGTCTTGTATTGCAGTCAATATCACTCCAAAGCACACACCACAATCCACTTTTACTTTCTCTCCCTACATAGAGAGCAGGGATGTCTTGTATTTATTACTCACTGACAACACCTGCAGGCGGAGGAGGTATATAAGGAGCCTTGGTGTTTCGTCCATTACAATACACATCACATCCTGTGTAGCAGACAGAAACTTTTTTTGGATATTCTCCTTTCATTGGAGCAGACACAGGGGAATGGTTTAAGCTGCCATTTGACCATTCCATTTTAAATAGGGATCTCAGCTCTGTAAGTAAATTTATGATTTTGTATATTTTGTCTGTTACCTAATATAAGTCATGCTAAATTTTATATACATTACTGATGGTCATTGTAACAGTGAGACTAGTACACAGTACAGTACACACATACAATATAGCATCATAAAGTAATGGAGCACTCCTGGGACTAATGAAACCACATTTATTAAAACAATAACTGTTACGCATTTCAGCCCGTCAGGCCATCTTCAGGATGCATAATTTTTGGTTGGGGGCACCCGGGCAGTACCTCGGCAAGGCGTGAGTGCGACCCCCACTACGAATTATATATATATATATATATATATATAATATAATATATATATTTTATAATTATTATATAGATTATTTATAGCGCCAACATCATCCGTAGCACTTACAATTACATGTATACTTCACATCAGGCCCTGCTCCAAAGAGCTTACAATCTAAGCACATTTATTTAACATGTACAACTCTATTATTGTCTTATATTGTTTTGGGGGAAAACGAAGTGCCCGGAGGAAACCCACGCAAGCACGGGAGAACATACAAACTCCTTGCAGATGTGTCCAAGGGTGGATTCGAACTCAGAGATATTTTGGCCCAATTGACCGGCGGCTGGTGTAAAATTTGGCCAATTGGATTGAAGTATCAGCAAAGATTTTACCGCAAAGATTTTGGCTAAATTTTTTTGCAATTTTTTTTTTTTATGTATGACGACAAACAATAGTTTTAGTGATCAGTTGAAGAGATGTTAAAATTTAACATTGGATGCCATGCTTTATATTTCACTATTGAAGGGTTTCTCAAAGGTGTGTCGGGGAACACTGGGGACTTCTAAGAGACAGAGGTGTGTCAGAAATTTGTGAGTGGAAATATTTTCACCATTAAACTTACATTTTTGTTATTTTGTACATTATGATAATATACATAATACCGATATAATATACATTATGATACGATTTCAACAAAGTCATGTAGAGTAGATTTACACTAAATTGAATTGAAACAATCAACTGTACAGTGCTATCAATTTCAACTTTAAATCCAACATTTGCATTGCCAATTGTGCCATGATTGAAAAAGTTTGAGAACCTCTGAACTATTGTATGTTGTTGTGTGACCTGCAAAGGTGTAATTATGTCAAAATAAAAGAACCATCATTTTGTCTTCTTACGGAATTTTGTTGTAAAGAATGCTGGGCGGTCACACTAAGTTTCCCCAAGGAAATTGCAGTATTCTGAAAGTGTTCTTTATTCTGACCTAACTTCATGGGTGGCTGATATATATATATATATATTTTTGTAAGCTTTTTTGAAGCAACACAGGAAGTCAGGGAGGATAAATATTCACACCTGATTCTGTAATACAGATGATGTTTTGTTTGATGGGGGTGTGAGAAAGACATAAATCTTAAAATTATTCATTCTGGTTGGATACTTAGTTGGATAATTAGAAGACTAGAAAATAGAACTTATGAATAAAGTATTTAATAAGAGAGGGAAACAGTGTAGATTATATGGGTTGTTTTCAAAAATTCCAAACAGTGGAGATGATCCAAATAGAGACAAACGAGACAGGGTTTCTAAAGGCTCATGCACACGTGCGATCGCCGACCTGCGGGCACAATGTGTATGAACGCCTGTTTTGACTATCTGTTTTTTTATAATCCTGCAGTGTATGGGCATATAGGTTCAGACACAGCTCATTGCCCGATCTGCCAGGAAGATCATCAACGAGCCCTGATCTGCAATTTATTTATCTGGTCATTTGTCTTAAATTGTATATTTCAAAGCTCTGTAATGCCAAACTCGGGCGATTAAATAAAGCATTAGGATTGACAAGTGGGATTTACTGTTAAATTCCTTGAAAAATCACCAGTTAATTTCTTATCATCAGTAATGGGCCATCAGTTCCCATTAGTAGAGTGATGATGTTTGTGACGGTTTTAAATTAGGTTCCACTCCCAAAGCCACATACAAAGAAATATTTGACAGTGGACAAATTATCTTATGTTGAAGTAACTAAATGTTTTGTCCCTTATCTGACAAAAAAAATTCCACTCAAGACCCAAAATTGTTATAGTAATTTACACACCTTAGTCCCTGAAGCCATTGTTCATAATTTTTGCCGTGCCCAGTCCTCATCTATTCTGTAAACTAAGAGAGTTTTTACAAAGGAAGAGAGCAAGACAGAGACTTGCCCGAATGCAGAGTCAGACATTGGACATTATTTGCAGCAGGGAAAGGTATGATTATGGGCTATGAAAAGTAAATATATAAACATTGGGATTTTGGAGGGTGGGGAAAGTAAGTATCGATGCCCATTGATATTCACAAAACGTGTGTTTATGTTAACATTTTCACTGTTGAAGCTTCAGATAAAAAAAATTAAAAAAGCAAAATCAAAATTTTGTTTTTGTAATTTTTCTGTGATTTCAAGATTCAAAAATAAAAACTGACCAGGTGTCATAATCTCCAGGATATCTTCCCTTTCGAACCTTAAATTCGGTCATAAATCTTGAATGCAGCAATAACCCTCAAATGTATAGCATTTGCTAACCCTCAATTTAGCAATAACCCTCAAATTTATCCATAACCCTCAAATGCGGTGTTTGGTCACCCTCGAATTTGTCTATGAACCTCGATGTGGCAATCAATTTCGGTAACCCTGAAATTCAATGCAGAGCCCGTCAATTGCCCGATCGTGAGAAAAGTTAGTGTTTAAACAAGTTTTGGTGATAAGTATGTGTTGAAATAGATAGTATAGTATTTGAGGTTGAATAAAGACATATGCCATCCAGTCCAACCCATCTAGCAATATCCTCATTTCCTGCCTAACTGTTGATCCAGAGCAAGGCAAAAAAAAACACCAAATTTATGAAGGGGGAAAAAATTTGGAAATTTCCGCTGATCAACTCTACTTTATGAATCAATACCAGTAACTTGCAACATTCCTTGTTTTCAAAACAATCCAGCCTTTTTTTTAAAACTAATCAATGAACCTGCCATAACAATGTCCACTGGAAGACAGTTCCATAGCTTTACCATTCTCACAGTGAAAAACCCTTTACGAACTTGAAGCCTTAACCTTCTTTCTTCAAGTCTTAAGGGATGTTCACGTGTCCTCTGACTTGCTCTATTGGTGAACAGTGCCCAGATAGTCTTATGTATGGCCTTTTTTTAAAACTAATCAATGAACCTGCCATAACAACGTCCACTGCAAGACAGTTCCATAGCTTTACCATTCTCACAGTGAAAAACCCTTTACGAACTTGAAGCCTAAACCTTCTTCTTCAAGTCTTAAGGGATGTTCACGTGTCCTCTGACTTGCTCTATTGGTGAACAGTGCCCAGATAGCTTATTGTATGGCCCGTTAAAGTATTTATACACAGTAACATATCCCCACGCAAGCCTTTCTCCAGCATACATAATTGCAACTTATCCAGTCTCTCTTCCTTTCAAGCTCTCCCAGTCCACATATTAATTTAGTTGGCCTTCTCTGAACCCTTTCCATTTCAAAGATGTCCTCTTTTGTACAGGATTCCAAAATTGCACTGCATTCCAAATGAGGCCTTACCAAGCTTTGTAAAGAGGGAGAATAACATTTTCCTCCCTTGAATCCACACCTCTCTTTATACAAGACAATACCCATGCTGGCTCTGGCTGTTGCCGCCTGGCACTGCTTGCTTCCTTTAAGTTTGTTATCCACCAAAACTCCAAGATCCCTTTCCAATAGGGATTCACATAACACAGAGCCCATTTATAGAATAAGCAGCACAAGGATTTTTAAGTCCAAAATGTATTACCTTACATTTATCAACATTGAATCTCATCTGCCACTTAGCAGCCCAATGTGACAATCTATCTAGATCCCCTTTGCAACAATTGCACATCCCTTGAAGTTTTTATTGGTCGACAAAGTTTGTGTCATCAGCAAACACAGAAACCTTGCTGACAATACCACTTCCAAATCATTAATAAATAGATTAAATAGAAGCGGCACCAACACAGAACCCGTGGCACTCAGATGAAGCCCCATTAACAACTACTCTGAATCCTATTCATTAACCAATTTTCTATCCATGTACAAAATGCCTCCCCAGACCAACAGACCTTAGCTTATACATTAGTCACCTATGGGTGTTCCCCAGACCATTTCCCAGGTCCCAGAGCCATGTACAGAAAGTTACCATTGCTATTTTAACTGTATTTTATCAGAACGTTTCTGAGAACTATTTTTACCCATTGACTTTAATGGGTCAGTTTTCAAACTACAGAACTTCTACTAAAGTTCTAAAACGAATGGAACTGAAGTTCAAAAGTTCTAAAATGAACAAAACTTTAACCCCTACTACCCCTTCGTGCCCCCCCCCCCCCCCCCATGTGCAGAAGAAAGCAATTTGTGTAGGAAAACTGTCCTAGGTAAGGCAACAACTGCCTGTTTCAAAATGTCGCAGATCTGGCAATTTATGATAATTCAACCATGGAAATTTGCGGAACAAGAAACAACACCTGCATTGACACCACTATTAACAAATAAATAGGTAAAATACCATGAGAAATGTGCTTTGTTCCAAATGAACATGCAAGGGCAATTTTAGGGTTGGGGTTATATGTGCCTAGAATCCCCCATCTCAGATAGTTCTGATACCTTACATCAGAGAGAAAGTAGAATTGTGTCAATGTGATAGGGCTTAAACAATTAGAGCCAAGAAACAGGCATGAAAGTGTTAGTTTTTTGGGGATGGGGTGTGAAAATTATCACATAGACAGAGGCCACATAGTTTAAAGGGAAACTTTATATACATATATTACCATTAAATACATACCTATCAATATTATATGGACTTGGGACTCCTTGGTCAATTCTAATATTCTTTTATCTTTTCAAAAAAGGAGGAACATTATTCATGCAGCAAAAGTCTAGGGGAAAATAAATAGTTAAAGGTATATTTTAACGTATTAGTGGGTTTTAATAAACACAAAAGCCTTACCCTGGAAAAAGGACAAGGATGGATAATATAAAGTCTGTTGAAATTAATAAAGATGGCAAATCAAACCCAGCCCATAGAAAGAAGGGATCTGCACAACGTCACTGAATGAGGAAGCTCATTGGACATGGACCTTATTGTCTGGGGGACAAAAGAGCGTGAGCCTGGCTACATCTCAGCTCAAAGGAGTGGTGAGTTTGGTTTGTTCCATGTAGTAACAATTGTTTATTGTTGTTATGGTCCACAAAAGTTCAGTCCATGTTTGTTTGGATGTTGTTCTTCGAATGTTAGTTACCGCCAAAGCGACTGGATGTCTTCACTAAGATGTCTGTGGGCTACTTAAACTTTCTGCACCGTCCTCCCAGTGCTGTTGTTCAGTTTGTTCTGTCTGACTTCTGGCTCCAGTTTTGTCTGATTCTCTGTTCCTATCACTTGTTGTTTTTTTTCCAGTTCCTGACGTCCTCATCCTGCCCTTGGGCTTTGTGTGGTCCCTCTTCTGTCCTACACTTTGTTCCTGATTCTACCATCTGTGTTCCTGTTGGCTCTCTCCCTTCTGACAATGTGGGTTTCCTCCTTCCGGGTCTCTTATTCCGCTCTGGGGCCACACACTGGCACTCCCAAGCAGCTTTACAATTGTACTTGTGGGGTGCGCACATCTGTCCATCTATTCTTAGAGACAACGGACTACCAGGGTGTTCACTTTTAATGGACCCACTGAGGCCATTGGTAACTGAATCCTCTCACTTGGAACACCTGTGATTATGACTGCTTACCTATTGCGGAATGGTTGTTCTTTCCCATAGGTCTGAAGAACTCGGTTGAGTGGACGCTGCTATTCATTGATCAGCATTTCCTTTAAGCTTTCTTTAAGGATTATATTTATTATAGATTTTTATTTTTGCTATACGGCTGACCAGCTCGATTATCAACTCATTGTCTGTACATACATGCAGGATTTTTATGTAATTTTCCATTTTATAAATATTAAAATATCTCGGTTTATTCTGATATATATTGAGCCTTGGCTTCTATACAAGTTGTATTTTTTATATTGGATCATAGAGGAGGCGCTTTTCCGTGTGTCCTAGGCGGGGACACATAGGTCGCTGTAAGCTGGAAACCCGTGTATATCTTGATGGTGTGGCTATAGTGTTCTACCACATGATAACCCTTATAGGAACCCTCCCTTGGAAACTTCAGCGCCCTTGGACATGTGCACACATTTTAGCAAAATTGCAAAATTAAATAATGCAAAATTAAATTAAGAAATGCTGTGCACAAGACAAAAACACATTGTACAATTCACAAAACTGTGATTTTTGGTACATTTCAGGTTTGTGGCTAGAGATGGACTAGAAACTCAACTCGAACCCGAGTTCAAGCCGAACTTATGCAAGTTCGAACGGACTCAGACTTTTTGAATTATCTCGGACCTGGATTTCTCGCCGAATTTTTGAACTTTCGATAATATTTGAATTCAAAAAGCGAACGATCTTCGAAATGTTCAAATCGTTTATGGGATAATTATCGAACAATCGATTTGCTGGAAGACTCGAAAGTTATTCCTGCGAGTGACGATAATAATTCGATTATTTGAAAGTCCTGGATATTTGGAACATGTTATCTTTCTTCCCCGACCCGTTTCCCCAGGTCCAACAGCCCAATTTACATTAAAAATTACCATGATATTAGTTAATTGTCAATTTCACTATAGCAACTTTTTGAACCATTGACTCCAATTTGACTTGAATGGGTCCGTATCCAACTTTCAAAACCTCTTTTCGGAACTTTCCATATAGTTACAATCTCGTTAGGATGTGGCAAATGAACAAAGACTGTACAAACCGGAAGTACCGTGTAAAATGTGAGCTACCCCACTCACAAATAAAACGCTAAGATCTGCATCGATTAAGAACAAAATATAAAATAAAAGAAGAGAAGAAACTCCCTGCGCAAGCACACCATGAGGCCTCCCTTATTCCATATATAGAAGTTGATATTGAAACAATATGTTTCTTGAAGTTCCTTGCCAAAGTAGCATTGTGTTTCCGTGCGCATTTTATTGTTTTCACCCAAAGCACTTCCTAGGGTCGTGATTTGCTTCCCTGTCCCACGCCAGCCCCAAATCCACCCATTTTGATTCCATCACTTCCTCCCACTGGCCTAAATGTCTGGGAATCCATATCCCAGTCTGGCAAACCTTGATCTCGCTGCCGTTCAGCCTACTCATTCCTATCCACGCCTGTTTTCCCGCGCACAGGGCCCCCCTTTCTCTCGCTCTGCCCTTAGCGGCTTTTGGGGGACTTTGTTGGCTGCCGTCCCCCGACCCCTTGACCAGTCCTTTTTTTCAGTGCCCTCCCTTCCCCCGCCCGTGCCCATCACGGCACACGTTTTTTGTCCTCTGCCCTGTCCCTGCCCACGCTGTGTGTCCCCCCATGTGTAGTTCCCTATTTCCGCGGTGTCCCGCTGTACAAGAATAACGTCCGTCCTCGACCCCGTCCCCGCGGCCGCCCGTCCCTACCCCGCCCACAAGCCAACCAATCACGCCCTTCCCACTCGATGGCTACCTCTCTTTACACACCGCTGCCCCCTGCTTCTCTTCACCGGCCGAAGACAGTTGCTTGCCACCCGCCCTGGTTTTTTAATCCTGCCCAAACCACATTGCTAGTTCTTTTGTCCCTTTTCAGGCCCCTCTTCCTTCCCTCGCCAGACGGTCCCCCGCCTGCGCTCGGCGCGCATCTTGCTTGCACGAGGACACGGGCCGTGACGCCTCGGCCAGGCCGCGCGGTGCGAGTCCTCGCGCCGCGGCTCCCATGCCCAGGCCCACTCCTGCCAGAACCCTTGCGCCGCATGATCCAGGTCGCCTCTCCCTTCCTACCCTGTCTCTTCCCTTTATTGCTCTCCCTCCCATTCCTCACGGCTCCCACGCACCAGGAATACCCACCACGACTTCCGTTCTTCCCACAATACTCTCTCCTGGTCCTTCTCCCTCCTCCCCTCTTTTACCTTTCGTCTCTTTTCCCCTCTCCCCCCCTTTCCAGTCCTTTCCTTTCTGTTCTCTTGTCCGTCTCACTTTCTCTGTTTCTTGTTTGTTTTTTCCGCGACGTAGCTCCTTTCCCCCCCTTTGTTTTTTTTCCGTTCTTTTCCCCTTTCCCCCCCTCCGCATTCGGGCGCCAGGTCTTCTTCTCTCGCTTTCTTTCTGTGGTCTCGTTTTGTGAGCTCCGCTTGCGCGCGTCGTTCTTCCCTTTCACCTTTAGTCGGTTTTGTTCCTTCCCCCGGCTTCAGCCTTCAGACCCCATCCCCCCCAACAGCCTGCTATTTTCTATCAGCTCACTAGTACCTTCCTTGCAGCGCCCCCCCCTCAGACTGCCCTACCCTAGTTCCCGACCGTTCCAGCTTTCTTTGCGCCGCTGTTCATCTTTTTTTTTGTGGATCATCCTGTACTTTTCCGTCCCCTTTTTTTTCCTTTTTCTATCGATCTGCCCGATCGTCGTGTGGGGTTGAGGTACCTGCCACATGCAGACTCGCTCTCCCCCCTCTTAGCGAGACCTCCCATTTTCCCTCCCCAGAGTGTTTCCTCCCTTTTTACGGCCACCACCCACACGAAGCTGGTGCACTCTAGGACCTTTACCTGGGCCACGCACACCCGTCGCTGGTTTTACTCCTCCGGTCGGCACCACCCTGAGTTCTTTTGCCCTTGCCACCACATCACACCACTCCTCGAAGCACGTGGACAAGCCTTTCTTGCCATAGCCCTACCCTACATCCTACTCCCTGCGTTTGTCCCACCCTTCACCAGCGCTTATCCCCGCGCGCTCACCGCTTCACACCCCCTCAGACGTGTCTTTCAGCCGTTTTCGTGAGAGCTTTTTATGTTCGCCAGTGGTCCTTGCTGTTCCAATCCCCTCCCATGGTGCACCTCCACGAACATGCAATACTCAACCTACAACAACACCCTCCACATTCAACTTCACACACCCCCCTCACCCACACCCTGCCCCTGTTACACACCCCGCGCGTAGTTCTTGCTGCCCTATAACGGAGGGATATAGTCAATATTGGAAGTAGGCGTTCAGCTAACTTCATAACATCTCCTTCCCACTACCTTTTGGTATCCATTTGCCACTTTTTTGGAGAGACAATGTACAGATGTGGAGGAACTGACAGATACCCGTATCGAGTTGGGGAAAATAAAACTAGTCAGTTTTTTTTACCTGTGTAGACACTTGCACCCCCCTCATACCAGTCTGTGGTGGGCACTTTGGATACAGTCTGTGTTACAATCACAACAACTGAATATATCCTACAGTCTGGTGGACACGTAATATTTTTAGCATCCTATCTATGATTACTTCGCTCTACCCCTCGATCATCACATTTCCTCTCGATGAAAGTTTTCGAACTTTAGTAAATTTCAGTAAAAGTTTCGCCCCACTGAAGTTTGAATTCAGACACATCTAAAGTCAAATGGGCGGGACCCCGTGATAGTTCGAAACAGTGGCCATGAACTTTAGAGCTAAACTCACAATTCGGTAAAATTACGGTAACTGTCTGTTTGGGCACTACCTGGGGAAATGGTCTGGGAGACATGTCTCTAGAACTAAAACCTGTTTAAACACACTTCTAAACACAAGCAGTGTTTTGAGCAAGCTAACATCCTAGGGGTTACAGCCAATTTGGCAGGGTTTAAACCGAAAACGATACTTCAGGGTTTAGCGGACAAGAACAATAAACGAGAAGTTAACAATTTCGTACCAGGATACTTTGAGGATACCGAAGATGAATTGATCATGCGAGGGTTAGGAACGATACATTATAGGTTTGGCGACCGGCCCGTGTAAATTTGACCAATTATAGTATTTTTGATAATGAAGCTAAAAATCAGCCGTGAGTCTGCAAAGTCCAAGTCAAAAAATCTGGGTCGGGATAGGTCAAGAAGTTGAGTCCATACGGACTTGTTTAAGTTTGGGTGGCCTCGAACTGGGTTCAAAGCTTAGTCAAGGGAGGTGAAATAGCATTTCTGTTTGCCCCCAACTAGTATCAGTATAGAAGGAGAAACCTCATTATCTTGAGTCAGAGACAATGTGGTTAATCTCATTAGCCCTCCTCCCTCCTTATAGAGACTGATTATTATCTACAAACGGTGCCTAGGTCTATAAAAACTAGTATTAAAAGGCCTTCATAAAGATTAAACAGCCACTCAGAATGACCTCGTATTCCTGACATCAGCAGCACATGGCGAAACCTGTTGTGAATAGAAGGGGTTGGACTGTTGGGATAAAAACCAATCAAACTGTCGTAAAAGAGTAAAGCCTCGTATACACGTCAGATCATTCTCCGTTACCGATTTGCCTTGATGAACGACCCATTGTGGACATTCGTAGGGCGAAAATTAAGGATTTTTAACGATCTTTTCAGCTTTTAGCTGAAAAAGGAAACTAGAATGTTCAGAAAGCTTGCCATTGACGATCGTAGTAGCCATAAAGGTATCACCTTATACCACTTTTGTTATTTTATTTTATTTCAAAAGGGTACACCTATAAACACTTTGACGGGCTAAACACGGTACACCACCTTTCCCTGCATTTATTGTACGGAACATCAGTACATCTTGAAGATGTTTGTGGATTGACAGCCATTGCTACCATGGAAAGGATACCGATTAGTTTTTTTAAATTCATCATGCCCTTCAACACAAAAGTTCTATCTGTACCAACCTGGAGAGCTATTGACCGTGAAACAGCTTCTTGTGACATTGCCCTAGGGATCCATTTGTTTTGTTCTTGTCACACTGTTCACCAGTTTTCTCAAAAGTCTTTACCATCCCCAATGGTCAAAGCCCATCAACATTTTTCCCCCTCTTTCTTCCTTTATTGTTCAGTAGTCATATCTTACAATGTCATCTAAAAAACCGTTGCATGGACAGGCCTGATCTTGCTTTTATACAGATTCATCAGTACATCGGAAGATGTTTCTAAGTCCGTCATCCTGTGGTGTGTATATCTATAGTCATTCTTTTTCTTGACTCATCTTTTGTTGTTAAAATCTGAACTTTCCCGTAGTCAACACCTGTGGTTTCTGTCTAGTCAGCTGTAATTAAACCTCAAATGTTTTTAGCAAATTTTATTTTTTAAAGGAAGCCGGTAAAGTGGTTTAAAATCAGATTAAAGAAAAAAAAAACACAAGTGACACACCTCCAAAGTAAATTTTTACGTGATGCTCTGGAGACCTCTTTAAAGATAGCTGCTCCTTGTGTGTTGACAGTACCCCCCTCCAGTTACACTACCCACTGAAGGCTTTACTGTAGGCATGCAAGAAGAAGGGGGAAGAAGAGACGGATCCGAACCTGGTTATGAGGCGGGATTTCCAGATCCACAAATCGCGACTTCTGGAAATTTTCTGGAACTCCTTCTTTTCATGTTATCCAAACGCCGCCTAGAAGTTAGAAGATTACAGAACATCTGAGGATTTTCTTTAAATTTCAATTTTTTTCTCGAATTTTTGAAAATGATCCAATCACATGTACCAAATTTTACCAATGACAGCCCCATTGTATCATTCCCAACCCCTTGTTTGGTACTGTTAGCCATGGCAATGAGAATTCTGAGGTTTCCAAGACGTAAGAAGAAGGTTTGCAACTGGTGAACAGAAGAAAAAAAAGCCCCTTAATCCTCGAACGCAGATCCAAATATTCGAAAATTCTGTACTATTGCAAATTCCGCGAAATCTGGAAAAACAATCGGCATGCCAAAAACAAACACAAAAAAAAAAAACCACACAACACAAAACAAAAAAACAAAAACCCCCCCCCCTCGCCCCCCCCCCCACAAAAAAAAAAAAAAAAACACAAAAAAAATCAGGAAGCACATGAGTTTCCAGTACTGGACAGTGTTTTTTAAGAAAGATTTTGGGCATTGATCAGTGTTCCTCAGACCATTTCCCATGTGCCTGAGTGATCAACAGCATTGATCATTGCTATTTATACCATTAAATGCAGCGGAATTTTCGATTTTTTTAACTTCCATTGACTGTAATGGGTCCGCTTGACAAATTTTTGGTCTTTTTTTGAAAATTGTGACTTTTGCGCGCTGGAAGGATTTTTGCAATGGGGGAGGAGTGGGGAGCTGTAGGAGATGTCATCTTTGAAGCGGTCTCACTTGTGAAGTGAGAACAGGAGGCTGGAGGTGTGTCTCCGACCAACTGGAAAATTAAACATACATGGTTTCTTTTATATCTTGTTATAAGCCCCTTACTGCCGCCTTAAAAAATATATTTAACTGTATATTCTGAAAGAAAGAAAAATCAATTAAACAAGGACTACAACGTCAATTGGCCAATAATAAATATTTTATGTCTCAGATATATTATTGTTTTCTTTGTTGTTTGTCCTTTTGGTTTAAAATATTTTGATGTAAAACTGGAAAACAGGAAATTCCATTCAGTGTGTATCTAACGCCATAACGGTTTGTGAGGTGTCGCTGTGATCCGCTGGGGGAAAATGACTTATTGGAAAGGCCGAGCCGAATAATTTAAAAAAGATGAAGTAGGTTAACCGTTAGATAACTAATCTATTTAAATTTTCAAATCAGTGGTGCTTTGCAGAACATAAGATGCTGCTGAAATTAATCTTCCAGTATTTAAATTAAAGAATGATTTGTACCCCAAGTATATTAGGTGAATGTAAAGGCAGAAAACGGTGGTAATTCAGTAATTATTAGTCTAACACCCGTAGGGCCCCCTGTCAACCACATGGCTCAAGAATGCTAGGAGCCCACTCGGGATGTTATCAGACTTGCAGAATCTGCTCAAATGCTCTTTTACATTTGTGGATATTAAACAACCTCGGAATATAATAGTAAGAAAAGTGTTTATCTCCACAGGGGATCACCCCCCCCGCCCCCCCCCCGCCCCCCCCCACCCACCCCCCCCCCCCCCCGGTACCAGCCCTGGTGTGTAGTTAACTGCTATTTGTAGGGTTTTGTCAAGGGAAATAGATGGTGTATTTCTGTACAAATGGGTTATGGGGGTTGGTATATTAATCAAGGTTTGGGGCTGGGAGTGTCAACATCAGGGTCACGGGGAGTAACTTCCAAATTCTTAGATTGGTTTTAGAAACATCTGATGACATAAAAACTAAGCTAGCGACCACCTTTTGTCTTTGATGTCTTCAAATTCCAAAAATATTCAGTAATACTTTTACCTAATGGCCTAAACAATCAACTCTTTCTAGGAAGTCATATCTTAAGGTATGATGTAGATCTTACGGTAGGAGGAAAAATCACAGTGCAGGAGTTTATCTGTTGTATTCAAATTAATTCAAATGGACTTGAAGTTTAGTTATTGAAGAAGTTTCGCTAGGTCATTCCGACTGGCTTTCTCAATTCAGAATGACTGAAACTTAAAATTCAGTCCAGTTTGGTTAAAATTGCAAACTAACAGGGTTATTCAATTTAAGTTCTTATCATTTAAAATGGTGCTAATTTTGCCCCAACCAATTTATTTAACATTTGAAAGCTAACGTCTGATTGGTTGGGGCAAAATTAGCACCATTTTTAAAATAATGAACTTTTCATTAAATCTCCCTAAACATTTTTAAGGAATTTTTCAGTAGTTTCCAGATTTCAGGCCCAAAATTTGGATGGTTGAAAATGTAGAATGATTGTGGCCACAACATACTTTTCATAATGGTCTGGGGAACATGTACAAATAACCAGAACTTGGGGAAAAAACCTATATAATCTATATTGGAGGTTTGCAAAATTTCTTAAACCTTGATTATATATATATATATGAGAAATACTGAATTCCTGAACTCTCGATTCCATGTATATGAGTCAGAATATGAGATAATTAGCGAATGTAGAATATGGAAGCTCTAAAGTACTGTAGTGTGTGTCGGAGGGAAGTTTTGGTGATAGTGACAAGTTCCCCAGACCATTTCCCAGGTCCCAGAGCCATTTTACAGTAAGTTACCATTGCTATTTACACCTCAAACTTTTTGGATTTTTTGCTTCCCATTGACATTTTTGGATTTTTTTTTTTGAAATTCGGCCATTTTATTTTAACTCTGTTCATTGGAGCCAAACAATGTAAATTAATATTTCCCAAAAGAAAATCACCATGAAAATGCGCAAAACTTATCTATATATAACCTGTAACTTATTGAACAGCAGGATTAATTAAGTTTTGATCATTAGCGACAGAAACCGACACAAAAATGTTCACAACATGTACAATAAGGTGAAAAATACAAAGGGAAATTTTATCTGTTACCACAATTCAAAGACATGTGAGATTCTGTGTTAGTGAAGAACATCTCATTTGAAAGAGGCTTTTATAGGTTGGGAACATCATGATGTGGACCCTCGCTGCTCAGTCCATTAAATCAATATTAACATTTCTCGTAAAACTCCTCTGTAGTCTGCCAACATACCATCCAAACCAGATTCCAGGCACAATAACGTGATCTCGAGTCTTTGTAGTGAGGTTACATTCTGCACTTCAGAAATATATTATGAAAATACCAAGAAGCGAGGAAAGTAGTAACGCACACACTTTAAACTTGTGAGTTTAAGAGTTCATTAAATTTGACAGTTCCCGTTAAAGCTCATATACTCTTAAATGCCATAAAGTTTACAATTGGCTGGGTAGTTCGTACTTTGTACAATTACTGTATTGTGAACCCTGGTTTATATTGCAGCTGTATAAACAGAATTTTAGCACCTAAATTGATATGCTACGATAATACAAGCCTCTGTGTTTCACAAATAACTCTCTCTCTGTTCTCTGTTTGCATTGATTGTCCCATGGTCTTTGCTATACATACTCTAATTAAAAATGAACAGGATGATGGGTAATTGTTTTCTAATATTATTAATTTGGCTTGAAAGACAATTAACTGTTTATTCTAGTTTTCTTCTTATCTTTTACTCCACCCATGTTTTGAATTGTATCTCTTCCCACAAGTTAGAACAGGTGTGCCCAATCTGGCCCACACTAGCACTCTGTCATGCCAGTAGGCGTAGACCCCACCCCGACACAGCCGGGACGTTGGTTGGGCATCACTGAGCTAGAGACACAAAACTCAGTACATGACAGGCACGTCATACCTGACCACAATAACGAAGTGCTGTAAATCCCTATGCAAGACTTACTGCATCACAGGTAAGAAGACCGGTTTATGCCTCCATTCAATAGGCGTAAAGTTTTGTGCAAAACTTAGCCTACATTAATTAGGCTACATATTTGGAAATGGCACAGCCAACGCTAAATTAGTGAAAACCCACGCTAACCCAATACTAATTCAGGATATCAGGAGTTTTTCACTAATTTGGCCCTGTAGCGTCCAATTTAGCATTGGCCCAAAATCAAAGCCAAAATCAAAGCCCATCTAACATTTTCTTAATGAAATGCACCTGGATCTGAGGAGTAAATAAGTTTTGATGAGATTATTTTTCAGATAACAGTAAAGTAGACAACTATATTTACAGTACCAACAAAAGTCCAATCTCATGTATCGCAGAATAACAGCCAATCCCAAGTCCAACAAACTACTGGCTCTGATCTCAAGATCTCTCTGCCAAGGCTGAAAAATTATACTAAACCCCATATTCAATATAGTATATAAATCTGATAGCAGCCACTGGCCATCCGCAAAATCTCCATATACTAACTGCCAGTTATATAGCGGATGGCAGACTTCCAATGGGATTGTCTATCCTCTGCTATATATCTGTCATGTGCATACTCACCTCACTAACCTAAATTATTCAGAAATCTTGCCTTTCATCTATAGGACGCCCCTATAGATACTTACATAGGTGGAGAGGTTTCTCCCACCCTTATTCAAATGAGGCATATCTGTGGTATCCCATTAAGTAATCACCTATCCTGGTTACTTATATATTAGTCTTCTAATTATGCTGATTTCTCTGTCGGTGCACTCATGATTTTAATGTTTGATATTGAATTTTAATGCATATCTTATAAAGAATTTATATGTTTTAATTTTATTTGTAGTCTCTGGACTGTTGTGTGATAACGCTATAGGGGGATACTTTCTCTTTCTTCCCTTATATTTCATCTTTCTACTCAGCCTTAGCAGAAAGTAGGAGACAAAGTATAAGTAATTTTGCAGGACTTAAGTCTGGCTCCTTTAAGTTAAAAAAATTAACTCTCCTGTTTGACAGTTTTAAAATATCTACCAATATTAGGAAATATGACCCAATGTCTGTCTGCACATAAAAGCTTCGAAAGCAGAAACAGCAAAACCTAATAACATGTTATCTCTCATTAGAAAAGGCATAACCAGAAGGTAAGAAACTTTAATGTGCAGATGAATTATGTATAAATGGCCAAGAATATTTTGTTGTAATTTTGAAATTGGTACAGCAGAAAATAGATTACTGTAGCATAATACTAATTAACATGTTGGTTATGAAGAAATGGTGCTGTTTTTTATTGGAAATAATACACCTTGGAAATGTTATGATAACTCTGCATACATTACGTTACATTCTTAAAAGAGTCATTATTAATGCAGAATATTAATCAGGTTTATAGATAAATAGAAGAATATATCAGGTGAACTATTGGATACTGAACATGGTCCAGTTACTAATTATTAAAAGAGATGGCTGAAACTGCTAGGTTTTGTTCTGTTTTCTGGTATTTGGATCTCAGGAAAATCCTGAAGATCTGAAAATAGAACTTACAATCTTCGGAGAGCATTTTAGATTTTTACTGAAAGTTTAAGGTTATTTTCTAAAACAGCCTCAAACTATTTTCAAGTTTCCGATGGTATTTTCAAGGATTATCGAATGTTCGAGGCTGTTCGTATATAACCTTGTCCCGAATTCCAAAGGATCCGGGGGAGTGGTTACGTGTCGATCCATTTAGTTTTGTGATGTCAGTAGGGTTTGAGATAGGATTTAATATGGCTTGTTGGCTCCATTTTTAAGGGATATTAAAGGGGTAATGCCCCCCCTCCCCCCCCCCACACACACACACAATTTCTTTTCCCAGAGAGAACCCAAAAAATCTATATCCCCACCAGCAGACAAGGCCAGAACATAGAGTTAGCTAGGGTGAGACATGGTCTGCTCTGAAAGACTCCAAATAAAGGAGGTGGGGTCAGAAAACAGATATCTGTATGTTGTATTCCAAGGGTGGGGATTTGAAGTTTTATGGGTTATTTCCAGTCCAAGCTATCAAAGGAGGTCATTCCTACTGTTTATATTCCCCATAACCTGGTGCAGTGAAGAGTGCCCTAATTTGCACCAATGTATGGCCCAGCAAAGAAGAGACAATTCCTCACAGGACAGTTCATGCATAATAGAAGAAAATGACATGTTGGAAGATTTTAAGAGTATAATGTTAATCCCTTGGAAAAGAAACAGAATTGGTTCAAGGTTTCAAGAAAATAAATAAACCAACTGTCTGCCATGTACAATTCTGTTTTGACACCTTACCCTGAGCAGTTTTGATAACACCTCTTAGCCACAATGCATTCACACCTTGCATTCAGAAGGTCCCTAACACTTGGCTGTGATATGCTAATTGGGACTTTCCAGGGTACTTATATTGCCAACAGATTCTTGTACAAGTCATTCTGAATTGGGAAAGCCAGTCGGATGCCATTAGCCATTAGTCAGGAACTAAACCAGTCCAGTTGATCTAACTCAATACAACAGATATAATGTAGCCATACTTTAATACACATGTGTGTGGAGCACGGAAGCTTAGTATACTACAGTACAGCCTTTTGGAACCATGGCCCACTGTACTGCTACAGACAGTTACTTCAAGGTGAAAGCTGATTCTATATATGTGCAGTAAGTGTCACACTGTCCTACAAGTTTGTATTATCATGTTTTTACAAGAAAATAAGTTATTAAAGGGCATCTGCTCTGATCCAAAGCGATTTTTGTTTGTAAAAACAACAACAGTGGTTGCCATTAAGAAAGAAAGTAGTAGTGTCGTCTTTCTAGCAATGTACATCATACAGACCAGCAGGTTGTGGCAATTTGCAAAAACAACAACCTTGCAATTCTTACTGAAGTAAGATATTCAGCCAGCACTGTGACTTCCTTTTCCAGCATCCTTTTTGTTATCAGCTCACACATACACAGGTGAAATGGGACAGACAGAGCAGGGTGACTATCTCCCTTCAGAAACAATAGGGAGGTAGGTATTGTGAGGTCAGGGGGTGAATAAGGTAACTGTAAAATCGTGTAGCGGATGTGGAGATGAAGGTTGGTTGGCCTTAGGAAGTAGTATTATAGCCCACACCAAGTATCCTCTATAGTGACTTTATCAAGGCACCTGAGGAAGGGGGAAGACCCCCGAAATGTAGTGCATGCCAGCACATCACAATAATAACAAAAAAAATCACAACTTGAAAGAATGCGTTTCTCTACCATTTTACAATTGACCTTATCAAGAACATTTTCTTATTAACTTGCACTGGATGTAGAGTAACTACAAAGAAGTTAGTTTTATCCCATTGAAGCAGGTTTATATCAATAACTTTAGGGGGTTTACTTTCTAAACAGTGTATGTGATGTTTGTAGTAAAATCTCTTGATTTTCTTAAAAGCAGCTACAAAGGATTGAATGTGAAATGAGAAAAATCCATCACCTTTCAAGCGGATTACATCTGTTCAATCAAGGTTCTTCAATAATCACCAGGCGAAAACTACTTCAAAGAGAAGGGAACAGTTAAAGTCGCTGGTGTGAACTTACCTGCTTTTATGGTCGGATGAATTGCACTGAATTTTACAAACAGAACAAGGTCACTATTTTAATGAGAAAACAACACGTTATGGTTCTGAACACAAATGTATTGGAATGTTGCATTCAAGGGGGCATAAACTTACATTTTGTCATGGAAACGTAACATACTATTCCAATGCAGGTTACCTTACTGCGCCCCCTTATGGAGAAAGCTAATAGGTAACATAGTATTCCAATGCAGGTTACCTTACTGTACCCCCTATGGAGAAAGGTAATAGGTAACATAGTATTGCAGTCCAGGTTACTTTACTGCGCCCCCTATGGAGAAAGGTAATAGGTAACATAGTATTGCAAACCAGGTTACCTTACTGCGCCCCCTATGGAGAAAGGTAATAGGTAACATAGTATTGCAGTGCAGGTTACCTTACTGCGCCCCCTATGGAGAAAGGTAATAGGTAAGGAGTGCTGGTTTGTAGGGCTTTTATGCCCCGATCCAATAATAACGTGAAATAACTTGAAGTTTTCAAAAAGTTTTGGAAATGGTGCAGGATCCACAAAATGAGTGTTATATCCACATTAATCCGATTATATCAGGTAGTTTGGGTTTTCTACTCATGTTGGTTTTAGTGCCCTATATTGCGTCACCCACTGTGTTTTTTTTATTTTGAGGGACTAAAACCAAGTGTTACCAAACTAGACGATATGATGAGCTCAGTTGATCGCCAATTAGAAAATATGTATGACTGTATAAAACAAGAAATTTTGCAAGAAATATTATGGTTTGGTGACTGCACCATATTAAGAGTTAAACCTTTGCTGCCCTGTAATAACTATTTTTTTCTCTCTTGTAGGGAGATTCCATATCACTATTAGAAGTCTAGAACCCAAGTTTATATCAGGTTAATGTGGGGTTTAGAGTTGTCTTAGGGCACGGGGCTATTTCCATATTGTTTTAGAAAAGGGCAGCTCTCCCGATACAATTCCCCTAAAACTAAAGGTATGTCCAGCAGAAATGTAAGTATGTTTCTAACTGATTTACTGAAGAACAGGGGGTAAATGGACTATCTCTTACCTCCCGTTCTTCAGTAAATCTTCCAGGAGAGGAGGAGACAGTTACCCATGTATATTGCCTTGTGGGATTGAGGAAAGTTATGCGCTGCGCTATTTGCGATATTGGATCTCCCTTTAAATATTTCCCTTTTACAGTTCTTTTCGGTGTTTGAAAGTGACTTAATGAGCAAAATTGCTAATTTCTACTGCACAAATAGCCATCTACCATCTTATTATTGTTTCTTGGGTATCTTTTTGTGTTGTTTTTAGATGTGATAAAAGCCTCTGACATTTTGAGCAGGTTTCAATTAATGGTGAAATGTGGTGAACTTCACTTTAAACATTACCTCTTAGTTTTAAATTGGGAAGTATCAAACACAGTGATGTGTCCAGGCTTCAAACCAAACTGGTTTTAATGCAAAACTGCAGTTAAAAATTGTTCCAATGTTCCAATTGGGTTTGATTAAAGGAAAACTATAGTGTGTATAAAGTTTTTTAAAAAAAACAGTTAAACTGAAAATACTTGGGACAGGGATATAGGACTGGTAATTCCTACCTCCCAATATTGTTTCTGTGAGGAGCACCAGCACCCCAAAAAATGATTCTGCCAGTCTTCCTCCTGGCTTCAGCACTATGTTCAATAAAGGAATAGTCCAGGACTAACTTGGCAAATGAAAACTGTATGTGCTGTAACTCCTTAAAGCTATGATATAGTGAGGTAGGGATAATTAATCCGACCTCCCTGCCCCAGGTACTTTACATTTTTTAACAGTTAATTTTATCCTGTTTAAAAGTTTATCCTTTAAAATCTCCGGGTTACAAAGAATTTTGATACATTTTTGCAGAACAAAACTCGTTAGTTTTATTCATCTATACACAAACGATTGCACTATTGTTCAATGAACATTAGGGCTGTATTTACAAAGGCTCGGTATTGCTAGTTTGCATTTCTGCGCCTATAACAATCATAACTGCGATTGTACATTTGCAATCACAGGTGTAACATAACGATCGCCGTCAGACAAACAATTATGATTGCAAACATAATTGCACCATCGCCATACAATACATTGTTTACGATTTCCCAAACTGCGGATTTATGAGTATGGCCCTAGGTGTACAGTAAGCTAAAATCCCTCTGGTACTACAATGTGGATCTAGATGTTCTGGAACTTACCAGGCTATCAGACTCCTATAAAGAGCTCACTGAGGTGTACATACCTTTAGCTAGTACCATAAAAACCATAAAAATATCAGAAAACCCAAGAAAATGAATGTACTGTAACCTAGAGTATGTTTATTTTCCACAAGAGCTCTTTCATTGTACACATTTCAGGTTTAATGAGTTGAAACACAAAAGAATAATTAGCCCGATTACTAAACTGTTCCCATAACATTGGAAACTCACAATTGCTATCAATTTAATTAACTTTAGTCGAGCAGAAAAATGCTTTCTTGTATTTAAATTTTTGTTTTGCTTTGGGTTTCTTGGCCATCTATGAGAAAAGTTCACTCTTTGGCTTGGTCTGTGGTCTTCCCTAATGATCTGTGCCTTACTCTGTTGGAATTTTCAGCTTAAATTGTGAAATCTCATTCCCCAATGTTCCATTGAAGGAATGGGCTTTGTTTCTTGTTATGATTTAACTAATAAAACAATACGAGGGGGCCAGACACATTATTTCAAAAAGACAGAAAAGAATGTTTCATTGCCTGTCATATATTTCTTCTAAGGTTGTTTTTTAAGGTTACCACACAGCTTGTGAAAGAAATCTAAATCAAAAAAAAATTCAGTTTAGGCATGCTATCTTTATTTTTAATTGAGTCTGTGCTTTCATGTGTAAATATTGTCAGTATCAGAGAAGGGAGTAGCATTATTCATGTAGGAGGAGGTTCTTACCAGGGCTAGAGACTGTTTTTACCATGGGCTATCTTTGCCCATATGTTAGTAGGAACGCAAGAGGGCAGGTAAGATGGTGAAGGATTCTATTTTCAATGGCAAGTGTCTTTCAATAGTAAGCCCATTAAATGCATACATACACTACGCTACACTACATAAAAGGGTTTTACAGCTAGGGGATGAAGAAAACGTTAGTTTGGGGGGTGGAGATATGCTTTAAAGGGTCACTATACTCACTCAAACAACTTTACATTATCTGAAACTACAATGTGAGAGAAGTAAAATGGTGTTACGCGCATATTTATCTGTGCTTGCTTTGTCATTTAATTATTAATGTTTAGTGAGTGCTCCTAATTGCCCCCACCCTCCCTTACTCACTGCCTTCTTGTAGTGTTTGCGACACTTATACGTTCTGCACAGCCTCACCATGGACACTGCTCTGCTTACACATCTCCCCCTCCCTTCCTTCTTTTCTCTGCTGATTCTCCTAATAGTTGCAGAAAATGTTCTGGAAGGCAGCCAAAGATCCTATTAAGAGGTCAGAAATGGGACATGCTGCTTCTGGAGTGACAGTTTTGAAGTGGTGGGATCTTGCTATATATAATATATAGTAGATTAGATACCCATTAAAGTATACACTTAGGGGCCAATTGACCCAGAGTTGCAGGACAAATATATGGACTTAAAATTTCGCTAACCGGTTTGATACTCCATATTAACGTCGGATTGTGTGGGTTACGCAAAAATTACTCGCGCATCCGAGGCTCGCGATTCAATAACGCTAATAGCTGCCATTAAAATCCCGTAGTGGGTAAATCCCTAACCGGGTTTTACCAACATATTCGCAAATGCATTATTGAATCACGAAAGGAGCATTTACCCAGAGCGATAGTGTTTCTGGGTAAATGAGCCTGTCCATTATTTGGCCTTACTCCAAGGTATATTGGGTACACACATGATCATCTGTAATTTACTGACCATTTACAAGTCCATTTGTTTGTACAACATGGAACCCCTTGGTTCTGAAATCTGAATGATCCGTCCGAATCTGAATGGATCGTCCGGATTTTGGGAATTCAGAACCTATTTTCTATAATTATCGAATGTTTGAGGATTATCAAAAATAGCCTTGAAAATTAGATAATCCCCGAAAATATGCTCGTAAACTCGAAATTAGTATTTTCGAGGATTATCAAACGTTCGATAATAAACGAAAATTCTTTCCGTTATCGGATTTTCAGATCTTCGGTATTTTCCCGAGATCCAGGAATCCGAAAATGGAACGAAACTGGTGAGTTTTCTATCTCTACTTTATGCATTCCTAAGGCCATACTTTGTGAAATGTACCTTGTATATTGTAATTTCTCTAAAAACTGAAGAGTAAACAATGCACTTATAGCAATGTTATGTATAATTTACATCCTATTTAAGACACTGTATAAAGTATTCTCATTACTCTATGCAGTTTGTATATGACTTAAATGATTCTTATCTTTTCCTGTTTCCTTCTTTAACTCCCCTTTCAATAATGTACCATTGTCTACATAAACAATACAACAGAGCGCAATTGATACATTTGGGTCCATGCAGGGAATCAATTCATACAACATAATAAACACAAAGCTTAATAATTAAACCTATGCTATTTGCCTCGATTCTAAATACAACCACAATAATGATCCATTTGCAACCATTGACATTCTGCTTACCTCATCTTTAATGATCTCATGTTATTGCCTCTCTTTTTCACAGATGAATTATTTCGAACCATCCTTGAGAATTCTCTATATACTGTAGCTGTCTTCACTGTCTTCCTTAAATTGCAGTGTCTTGTTTTTATTAGTGATGAATCCCAGTTTCTAAACTAACCTGGTTTTCGAAAATCCATGGATCCAATGGATTTTTAAGAAATTTCAAAACCTGGAACTTTTCATTGAGAATTCCTTTTGAAAATTTCTATTGAAAAATGTTATTTTTTAAAAAATGCTATTGAAAATTCTAAAAATTCGGATTCAACCAGATTTCTGAAACCTTTATTTTAATTTCTAGTCTAATGATTAATATATATATATATATATATATATATATATATACTTAGCAAATTGGGCCCGTTGGTGCACAATGGAAATGATGTGTGTGTATGTTTTGCTATGTGTGGATATAGTGGATATAGAATCTTTACACAGGTATATTTTAAACTGTTACTCAGACAGACACCATCTTCCAGAGGAACCAAATAGGATAAAACTTATAAGTATTCACCACGGCAAGTGGTGATGGCCTCATATATTATAACAGAAGGTACCTCACACCATCATGTTATTGTAATAGCTTTACCCTAATAATCTAATGTATAAACATACATTTCTCATTCAAAGTTAACCTAAAGAAATGGATTTATCCTTTATACAGCTCTAATTGAAAAAAAGTTGCTTCAGAGCAATTTTTAATAACTGATAGCTGCTTTTTATTTCAGTATTACAGTAAATCCTTGCTATACCTGCCTTGCTTTACTGTTAAGCAAAAGGCTAAGGACTTGCAAGCGAGCACCTTCATCTCAACCATTAATAGTGGCTGCCAATTCAAATTGTTCTAGCCAATCAGTCCACTCCCTAGTTACCCAATCAAATGGATCAGATTTAAAAATAGCTTTGGCAATTGGGCCTGGTAGAGCCACTGAGTGTTATTGGGGAATTTCATCTGCAGGTACAAGGACAGGAGGATTTAAATCAATACTATCAGTAGCAGCCTCCATAGCTTAATACAGAGAACAAATATACAAAGAAAACAGGGAGAATAAATGGTATTACCAGCACCGCTACCACCAATTTGTACCAGATCACTGCTTTATGGAAGGATTATGGGTAGCGTGGCACACAGTGGGTTACTCTGGTGGTCTGGCACAAAGCAGACAGTGCACATAAACAGGTTCCCCACATAACATATGCAGTAATTAGGGGCGTCCCTGTCTATGGTGCACCACTTTGAATATTGACCAGGCCTGTATATTGTGTGTCCTTGTAAGTTGGTGTACACTTATCTGTTGCCTCAGAGTTTGTATCCAATAAGGTAAATTGTCTGTCCAATAATCTGTCCTCCCAACAGGTGGTAACAGGATCTTATACACAGGGTCTTATACACAGGGTCTTGTACACAGGATCGTGTACACAGGGTCTTATACACAGGGTCTTGTATTGCAGTCAATATCACTCCAAAGCACACACCACAATCCACTTTTACTTTCTCTCCTCCTACCATAGAGAGCAGGGATGTCTTGTATTTTATTACTCACTGACAACACCTGCAGGCTGGAGGAGGTATATAAGGAGCCTTGGTGTTTCTGTCCATTACAATACACATCACATCCTGTGTAGCAGACAGAAACTTTTTTTGGATTATTCTTCCTTTCATATGGAGCAGACACAGGGGAATGGTTTAAGCTGCCATTTGACCATTCCATTTTAAAATAGGGATCTCAGCTCTGTAAGTAAATTTATGTATTTTGTATATTTTGTCTTGTACCTAATATAAGTCAGTGCTAAATTTTATATACATTTACTGATGGTCATTGTAACAGTGAGACTAGTACACAGTACAGTACACACATACAATATAGCATCATAAAGTAATGGAGCACTCCTGGGACTAATGAAACCACATTTATTAAAACAATAACTGTCTACGCATTTCAGCCCGTCCAGGCCATCTTCAGGATGCATAATTTTTGGTTGGGGGCACCCGGGCAGTACCTCGGCAAGGCGTGAGTGCGACCCCCCAACGAATTCTATATATAATATATATATATATATAATATATATATATATTTATAATTATTATTATAGATTATTTATATAGCGCCAACATCATCCGTAGCACTTTACAATTACATGTATACATTCACATCAGGCCCTGCTCCAAAGAGCTTACAATCTAAGCACATTTATTTAACATGTACAACTGATTAGTTTGTCTTTATTATTGTGGGGGAAAACGAAGTGCCCGGAGGAAACCCACGCAAGCACGGGAGAACATACAAACTCCTTGCAGATGTGTCCAAGGGTGGATTCGAACTCAGAGATATTTTGGCCCAATTGACCGGCTGGTGTAAAATTTTGGCCAATTGGATTGAAGTATCAGCAAAGATTTTTACCGCAAAGATTTTGGCTAAATTTTTTTGCAAATTTTTTTTTTATGTATGACAGACAAACAATAGTTTTAGTGATCAGTTGAAGAGATGTTAAAATTTAACATTGGATGCCATGCTTTATATTTCACTATTGAAGGGTTTCTCAAAGGTGTGTCGGGGAACACTGGTGTGACTTCTAAGAGACAGAGGTGTGTCAGAAATTTTGTAGTGGAAATATTTTCACCATTATAACTTACATTTTTGTTATTTTGTACATTATGATAAATAATACATAATACCGTATATAATATACATTATGATACGATTTCAACAAAGTCAATGTAGAGTAGATTTACACTAAATTGAATTGAATACAATATACACTGTACAGTGCATACAATTTCAACTTTAAATCCAACATTTGCATTGCCAATTGTGCCATGATTGAAAAAAGTTTGAGAACCTCTGAACTATTGTATGTTGTTGTGTGACCTGCAAAGGTGTAATTATGTCAAAATAAAAGAACCATCATTTTGTCTTCTTACTGGAATTGTTGTAAAGAATGCTGGGCGGTCACACTAAGTTTCCCCAAGGAAATTGCAGTATTCTGAAAGTGTTCTTTATTCTGACCTAACTTCATGGGTGGCTGATATATATATATATATATTTTTGTAAGCTTTTTGTAAGCAACACAGGAAGCATCAGGTGAGGATAAATATTCACACCTGATTCTTGTAATACAGATGATGTTTTGTTTGATGGGCGGTTGTGAGAAAGACATAAATCTTAAAATTATTCATTCTGGTTGGATACTTAGTTGGATAATTAGAAGACTAGATAAATAGAACTTATGAATACAGTATTTAATAAGAGAGGGAAACAGTGTAGATTATATGGGTTGTTTTCAAAAATTCCAAACAAGTGGAGATGATCCAAAATAGAGACAAACGAGACAGGGTTTCTAAAGGCTCATGCACACGTGCGATCGCCGACCTGCGGCGCACAATGTGTATGAACGCCTGTTTTGACTATCTGTTTTTTATAATCCTGCAGTGTATGGGCATATAGGTTCAGACACAGCTCATTGCCCGATCTGCCAGGAAGATCATCAACGAGCCCTGATCTGCAATTTATTTTATCTGGTCATTTGTCTTAAATTTGTATTATTCAAAGCTCTGTAATGCCAAACTCTGGGCGATTTAAATAAAGCATTAGGATTGACAAGTGGGATTTACTGTTAAATTCCTTGAAAAATCACCAGTTAATTTCTTATCATCAGTAATGGGCCATCAGTTCCCCATTAGTAGAGTGATGATGTTTGTGACGGTTTTAAATTAGGTTCCACTCCCAAAGTCCACATACAAAGCAAATATTTGACAGTGGACAAATTATCTTATTGTTGAAGTAACTAAATGTTTTGTCCCTTATCTGACAAAAAAAATTCCACTCAAGACCCAAAATTGTTATAGTAATTTACACACCTTAGTCCCTGAAGCCATTGTTCATAATTTTTCTGCCGTGCCCCAGTCCTCATCTATTCTGTAAACTAAGAGAGTTTTTACAAAGGAAGAGAGCAAGACAGAGACTTGCCCGAATGCAGAGTCAGACATTGGACATTATTTGCAGCAGGGAAAGGTATGATTATGGGCTATGAAAAGTAAATATAATAACATTGGGATTTTGGAGGGTGGGGAAAGTAAGTATCGATGCCCATTGATATTTCACAAAACGTGTGTTTATGTTAACATTTTCACTGTTGAAGCTTCAGATAAAAAAAATTAAAAAAGCAAAATCAAAATTTTGTTTTTGTAATTTTTCTGTGATTTCAAGATTCAAAAAATAAAAACTGACCAGGTGTCAATAATCTCCAGGATATCTTCCCTTTCGAACCTTAAATTCGGTCATAAATCTTGAATGCAGCAATAACCCTCAAATGTATAGCATTTGCTAACCCTCAAATTTAGCAATAACCCTCAAATTTATCCATAACCCTCAAATGCGGTGTTTGGTCACCCTCGAATTTGTCTATGAACCTCGATGTGGCAATCAATTTCGGTAACCCTGAAAATTCAATGCAGAAGCCCGTCAATTGCCCGATCGTGAGAAAAGTTAGTGTTTAAACAAGTTTTGGTGATAAGTATGTGTTGAAATAGCATAGTATAGTATTTGAGGTTGAATAAAGACATATGTCCATCCAGTCCAACCCATCTAGCAATATCCTCATTTCCTGCCTAACTGTTGATCCAGAGCAAGGCAAAAAAAAACACCAAATTTATGAAGGGGGAAAAAATTTGGAAATTTCCCTGGATCAACTCTACTTTATGAATCAATACCAGTAACTTGCAACATTCCTTGTTTTCAGAAACACATCCAGCCTTTTTTTAAAACTAATCAATGAACCTGCCATAACAATGTCCACTGGAAGACAGTTCCATAGCTTTACCATTCTCACAGTGAAAAACCCTTTACGAACTTGAAGCCTTAACCTTCTTTCTTCAAGTCTTAAGGGATGTTCACGTGTCCTCTGACTTGCTCTATTGGTGAACAGTGCCCAGATAGCTTATTGTATGGCCTTTTTTTAAAACTAATCAATGAACCTGCCATAACAACGTCCACTGCAAGACAGTTCCATAGCTTTACCATTCTCACAGTGAAAAACCCTTTACGAACTTGAAGCCTAAACCTTCTTTCTTCAAGTCTTAAGGGATGTTCACGTGTCCTCTGACTTGCTCTATTGGTGAACAGTGCCCAGATAGCTTATTGTATGGCCCGTTAAAGTATTTATACACAGTAATCATATCCCCACGCAAGCTTTTCTCCAGCATACATAATTGCAACTTATCCAGTCTCTCTTCCTTTTCAAGCTCTCCCAGTCCACATATTAATTTAGTTGGCCTTCTCTGAACCCTTTCCATTTCAAAGATGTCCTTTTTGTACACAGGATTCCAAAATTGCACTGCATATTCCAAATGAGGCCTTACCAATGCTTTGTAAAGAGGGAGAATAACATTTTCCTCCCTTGAATCCACACCTCTCTTTATACAAGACAATACCATGCTGGCTCTGGCTGTTGCCGCCTGGCACTGCTTGCTTCCTTTAAGTTTGTTATCCACCAAAACTCCAAGATCCCTTTCCAATAGGGATTCACATAACACAGAGCCATTTATAGAATAAGCAGCACAAGGATTTTTAAGTCCAAAATGTATTACCTTACATTTATCAACATTGAATCTCATCTGCCACTTAGCAGCCCAATGTGACAATCTATCTAGATCCCCTTTGCAACAATTGCACATCCTCTGAAGTTTTTATTGGTCGACAAAGTTTTGTGTCATCAGCAAACACAGAAACCTTGCTGACAATACCCACTTCCAAATCATTAATAAATAGATTAAATAGAAGCGGCACCAACACAGAACCCTGTGGCACTCAGATGAAGCCCCATTAACAACTACTCTGAATCCTATTCATTAACCAATTTTCTATCCATGTACAAATGTGCCTCCCCAGACCAACAGACCTTAGCTTATACATTAGTCACCTATGGGTGTTCCCCAGACCATTTCCCAGGTCCCAGAGCCATGTACAGAAAGTTACCATTGCTATTTTAACTGTATTTTATCAGAACGTTTCTGAGAACTATTTTTACCCATTGACTTTAATGGGTCAGTTTTCAAACTACAGAACTTCTACTAAAGTTCTAAAACGAATGGAACTGAAGTTCAAAAGTTCTAAAATGAACAAAACTTTAACCCCTACTACCCCTTCCTGCCCCCCCCCCCCCCCCCATGTGCAGAAAGCAAATTTGTGTAGGAAAACTGTCCTAGGTAAGGCAACAACTGCCTGTTTCAAAATGTCGCAGATCTGGCAATTTTATGATAAATTCAACACATGGAAATTTGCGGAACAAGAAACAACACCTGCATTGACACCACTATTAACAAATAAATAGGTAAAATACCATGAGAAATGTGCTTTGTTCCAAATGAACATGCAAGGGCAATTTTAGGAGTTGGGGTTATATGTGCCTAGAATCCCCCATCTCAGATAGTTCTGATACCTTACATCAGAGAAAAGTAGAATTGTGTCAATGTGATAGGGGCTTAAAACAATTAGAGCCAAGAAACAGGCATGAAAGTGTTAGTTTTTTGGGGATGGGTGTGAAAATTATCACATAGACAGAGGCCACATAGTTTAAAGGGAAACTTTATATACATATATTACCATTAAATACATACCTATCACAATATTATATGGACTTGGGACTCCTTGGTCAATTCTAATATTCTTTTATCTTTTCAAAAAAAGGAGGAACATTATTCATGCAGCAAAAAGTCTAGGGGAAAATAAAATAGTAAAGGTATATTTTAACGTATTAGTGGGTTTTAATAACAAAAGCCTTACCCTGGAAAAAGGACAAGGATGGACTAAATAAAGTCTGTTGAAATTAATAAAGATGGGCAAATCAAACCCAGCCCATAAGAAAGAAGGGATCTGGCACAACGTCACTGAATGAGGAAGCTCATTGGACCATGGACCTTATTGTCTGGGGGACAAAAGGAGCGTGAGCCTGGCTACTCTCATCTCAGCAAACGGAGTGGTGATGTTTGGTTGTTCCATGTAGTAACAATTGTTTATTGTTGTTATGGTCCACAAAAGTTCAGTCCAATGTTTGTTTGGATGTTTGTTCTTCGAATGTTAGTTACGCCAACGCGACTGGATGTCTTCACTAAGATGCTGTGGGCCTACTTAAACTTTCTGCACCGTCCTCCCAGTGCTGTTTGTTCAGTTTGTTCTGTCTGACTTCTGGCTCCAGTTTTGTCCTGATTCCTGTTCCTATCACTTGTTGTTTTTTCCAGTTCCTGACAGTCCTCATCCTGCCCTTGGGCTTTGTCTGTGGTCCCATCTTCTGTCCTACACTTTGTTCCTGACTTCTACCTATCTGTGTTCCTGTTGGCTCTCTCTCTTCTGACATTGTGGGTTTCCTCCTTCCCGGGTCTTCCGCTCTGGGGCCACAACCTGGCACTCCCAAGCAGCTTTACAATTGTACTTGTGGTGTGCGCACATCCTGCATCTATTCTTAGAGACAACAGGACTACCAGGGTGTTCACTTGTTAATGGACCCACTGAGGCCATTGGTAACTGAATCCTCTCACTTGGAACACCTGTGATTATGACTGCTTACCTATTGCGGAATTGGTTTGTTCTTTCCCATAGGTCTGAGAACTCTGTCCTGAGTGGACGCTGCTATTCATTGATCAGCATTTCCTTTAAGCGTTCTTTAAGGATTATATTTATTATAGATTTTTATTTTTGCTATACGGCTGACCAGCTCTGATTATCTACTCATTGTCTGTACATACATGCAGGATTTTTATGTAATTTTCCATTTTATAATATTAAAATATCTCGGTTTATTCTGATATATATTGAGCCTTTGGCTTCTATACAAGTTGCTATTTTTTATATTTGGATCATAGAGGAGGCGCTTTTTCCGTGTGTCCTAGGCGGGGACACATAGGTGCTGTAAAGCTGGGAACCCGTGTATATCTTGATTGGTGTGGCTATAGTGTTCTACCAATGATAACCCTTATAGGAATCCCTCCCTTGGAAATTCAGCGCCCTTGACATGTGCACACATTTTAGCAAAAATTGCAAAATTAAATAATGCAAAATTAAATTATAGAAATGCTGTGCACATGACAAACACATTGTACAATTCACAAAAACTGTGATTTTTGGTACATTTCAGGTTGTGGCTAGAGATGGACTAGAACTCAAACTCGAACCCGAGTTCAAGCCGAACTTATCAAGTTCGAACGGACTCAGACTTCTTGAATTATCTCGGACCTGGATTTCTCGGAATTTTGAACTTTCGATAATTATTGAATTCAAAAAGCGAACGATCTTCGAAATGTTCAAATCGTTTATGGGATAATTATCGAAAATCGAATGCGAGAGATCGAAAGTACTGCGAGTGAGAATAAAATCGATTTTTTGAAAGTCCTGGATATTGGAACATGTTCCCCGACCGTTTCCCAGGTCCCACAGCCATTTACATTAAATTACCATTGATATTTTAATTGTATTTCATTAGAACTTTTTGAACTATTTGACTCCAATTGACTTTAATGGGTCCGTTATCCAACTTTCAAACTTTCGAACTTTCCATATAGTTTACACACCTCTAGATGTGGCCTAACAAGACGTGTAAAACCGGAATACAGGTTAAATGAGGCTCCCACTCACAAAATTCATAGCTAGATCTGCATCGATTAAGAAATGAAACCAATAAAAGAAGAGAAGAATCCCTGCAGCAGCAAACATGGGCCTTATTCTTTATATAGAATGTGATATGAAAAATATGTTTTCTGAAGTACTTAGAAAGTAATTGGTTTACAAGTGAGATTTTATATTTTCAAAAAGCAGCTCCATTAAGGGTCTGTTTGCTTACACTGTACAAGCAGAAAAATAACCCATTTTGATTAAACTACATTCCTCCTGGCCATAAATTCTGGGATCCATCCCAGTCTGGCATCCTTGATCTAGATGAAAGTTAAATAATAATTCATATACCACTGTTTAACGAGAAGGGGACATTTTCTATTACTGCAATTAGAGGCTTTTGATTTTCATGCCGTACACAGAAAATGTAATTGCAGAAAATCATTTCCCCCGCACAGTCCTTATGAAGCTTTTTGTAATATGACATGCCTAGAAGCTGTGGTGTAAACTGTTATTAAATTAGAGGTGTAAATAATAAGTAATTAACAGCTGAGGCAAGAAAAGTCCCCAGCAAGATAAAAGCATTAAACAAGGAAAACTATATTTCTAAGCTGAATGCTTCTATTAAAGGACTTCTTTGATTGAACTAATGTTTTTTTTTATACCTGAAAAAATCTGTAGTTTTTCCTCAATTTTCCAAATCATCTCCCGCATGGGTACCCAACGCACTGCGCAATAGAGGGATCTTGCTTCCCGAGGGAACTGTCGGAATAGGCGGAGAGAGGAGCAGGTCCAAATAGAGCAGCCCAGTTAAAAATGAAAGTGCCACTACTGCGAAATGCAAGCTATAGTAGGTCGAATGTACATTTAAATTTACAATCGTAATATTCAAATTTTCGAGAGCAATTTTAGGTGAAAAGTTCAGAGTTTCGAAAATTTTCAAAAATCCGCTGGATCCACAATTTTCTGAAACAGCCAGTTCCCCACCAAAAACCAGATTTTATCACTAAGTTTTAAACTGATGCAAAGTATTTTTTTGTTTGATAAATATTTTTCTGTAACTAAAATAAAAATAAAAAAAAATAAATTGCGTTGTTTTAAATTTTTATCAATAGTTAAAGATTTCTTTAAAGAAGTTAAGTTTTCCATAGAGAACCTGTAGGGAAAAGGTAGATAAACACTGGTCTAGTTGTCTGTAGGCTTAGATCGATACACTTCTGAACTGTGGCAGTTATTCTTGTAGTTTTATGTGCATTGTGTTTTAGTGGGTACGATGGAGATATCCCCCCTGGAGCTGTTTAAATTTTTGAATCCAAAGTTCATTTATATCAATGTTTGAAGCAGAACCAGACCCTTTTCTAATTCTTTCTTCTGAAAAGATGTATTGTCGTAATACAAGATACCTGAAAATTATCTTTCAATCCAAGATGCGGTGCAATATGAGGTCTAAAACTTTTCTCCATGTTTTTCCTTTTTAGGAACCAATCAGATGGGAGCTTTTAACTGGGTTACAGCAGTTAGATATTATCTGATTGTTGCTGCAGATAAATAGCATTAAAAGCCTTTTATTGCATCAGCCCTTCATTTTTCTTTTTTTTACAAATTCAGATATTATAAAATAGGCTAAGATTCACAACATCAGTTTGTATTTCCGTGCGTTCTCAGCAGTTCATTGCTGTTCAAACCCTAAATGTTGATCCACGAAAATGTAAATATACTTAAAAATAAAAAAACATCCAATAAATTCAAAACAAATAAAAAAAATGCATTTACAAAAAGTGTTTTATTTGCACTATAAGGTATAGTAATATTGGAAGTAGGAGTTGGTATTCCTACCTCCCAATACTTTTGGTATCCATTTGCATTTTTTGGGAGCATATGTACCAGTCTGTGTGGGAAATTACAGATACCCGTCTCTGTGGGAAATAAAATAGATCAGTTTGTGTAGACACTTGCATATACCAGTCTGTGTGGGCACTTATGTATACCAGTCTGTGTATACAATTATATTTACCAGTCTGTGTGGACACTTATATTTTTAGCATCTATCTATCTATCTATCTATCTATCTATCTATCTATCTATCTAGATGAAAGTTTTCGAACTTTTAAACTTCAGTAAAAGTTCGAAAGTTTGAATTCAGACCCATTAAAGTCAATGGGGGAGTGATAGTTCGAAAAGTCCGGATGATTTATAGCTAAACTCACAATGGTAACTTACTGTAAATGTCTGTGGCACCTGGGAAATGGTCTGGGGAACATGTCTCTATAACTAAAACCTGTTTAAACACTTCTTAAACACAAGCAGTGTTTTGAGCAAGCTACATTCGAGGGTTACAGCCAATTTGAGGGTTACCGAACGATACTTTCGAGGGTTAGCGGAAATAGAACCATAAATTCGAGGGTTACCAATTTCGTACGATACTTTGAGGATTACCGAAGATGAATGATACATTCGAGGGTTTAGGAACGATACATTATAAGGTTTGGCGACCGGCCCGTAAATTTGACAATTATAGTATTTTTGATAATTATCGAAAATACAGCCGTGAGTCTGGAAAGTCCAAGTCCAAAAATCTGGGTCTGGGATAGTTCAAGAAGTCTGAGTCCATACGGACTTGTTAAGTTTGGCTCGAACTTGGGTTCAAATCTCTAGTCCAGGTAGGTGAAATAGCCTTTCTGTTTGCCAACTAGTATCAGGTATAGAAGAGAACCTCATTATCTTGATTCAAGAGACAATGTGGTTAATCTCATTAGCCCTCCCATCCTATAGAGACCTGATTATTATCTCCAAGGTGTAGGTCTATAAAAACTAGTATACAAAGGCCTTCATCAAGATTAAACAAGCCAATCAGAACTGACCTAGTATTCCTGACATCAGCAGTCACATGGGAAACCTGTTGTGAATAGAAGGGGTTGGAATGTTGGGATAAACAACCAATCAACCTGTCTGTAAAAAGAGTAAAGCCTCGTATACACGTCAGATCATTTTCGTACGATTTGCCTGATGAACGACCCATTGTGCGACATTCGTGGGAAAATTAAGCTTTAACGATCTTTTCAGCTTTTAGCTGAAAAAGGAACTAGAATGTTCAGAAAGCTTGCCATGACTATCTTAGTTAGCCAATAAAGGTATCACCTTTATACCACTTTTGTTATTTTATTTTATTTCAAAAGGGTTACCCTATAAACACTTTGACTGGCTAACACGGTACACCACCTTTCCCTGCATTTATTTGTACGGACACATCAGTACATCTGAAGATTTTTGTGTGATTGATCAGCCATTGCTACCATGGAAAGGCTACCGGATTAGTTTTAAATTCCTCATTGCCCTTCAACACAAAAGTTCCTATCTTCGTACCACCCTTGGAGAGCTACTGACCGTGAAACAGCTTCTTGTGACATTGCCCTAGGGATCCATTTGTTTTGTTCTTTTCACACTGTTCACAGTTTTCTCAAAAGTCTTTACCATCCCCAATGTTCAAAGACATCAACATTTTTTCCCCCTTCTTTCTTCTTTATTGTTCAGTATTCATATCCTTACAATGTCATCTAAAAATACCGTAGCCTGGACAGGCCTGATCTTTGATTTTATACAGATTCATCAGTACATCTGAAGATGTTTTCTAAGCCTTTCATCCTCTTGTTGTTTATATCTATAGTCATATCTTTTTCTTGACTCATCTTTTGTTGTTAAAATCTGAACTTTTCCCTGTAGTCAAAACCTGTGTTTTCTTTCTATTCAATCTGTAATTAAACCTCAAATGTTTTTAGCAAATTTATTTTTAAAGGAGCCGTTAAAGTGTTTAAAATAAGATTTAAAGAAAAAAACACAAGTGACACACCTCCAAAGTAAATTTTTACTTGCATGCTCTGTGAGACCTCTTTAAAGATAGCTGCTCCTTGTGTGTTTGACAGCTAACCCCCCTCCAGTACACTACACACTGAAGGCTTTACTGTAGGCATGCAAGAAGAAGGGGGAGAAGAGACGGATCCGAACCTGGTTCTGAGGCGGGATTTCCAAGATCCACAAATCGCGGACTTTTCTGGAAATTTTCTGGAACTCCTCTTTTCATGTTATTCCAAACCGCGCCTAGAAGTTAAGAAGATTACAGAACATCTGAGGATTTTCTAAATTTCCATTTTTTCTCGAATTTTTGAAAATGATCCAATCACATGTACCAAATTTACCAATGACAGCCAATTGTATCATTCCCAACCCCCTGTTTGTTACCTGTTAGCCATGGCAATGAGAATTCTGAGGTTCCAAGACTTAATAAGAAGTTTGCAACTTTGAACAGAAAAAAAGCAATTAATCCTCGAACGCAGATCCAAATATTCGAAAATTCTGTAATATTTGAAAATTCAGAGAAATCTGGAAAATACAATGCGGAATGCCAAAACAGGAAGCACATGAAGTTTCCAGTACTGGACAGTGTTTTTTTAAGAAAGATTTTGGGCATTGATCCGTGTTCCTCAGACCATTTCCCATGTGCCTGAGTGATCAACAGCATGTTATCATTGCTATTTATACCATAAATGCAGGCGGAATTTTCGATTTTTTTTTTAACTTCCATTGACTTTCATGGGTCCGCTTGCAAATTTTTGTTCTTTTTTTGAAAATTTGTGACTTTGCGAGTGGAAGGGATTTTTGCAATGGGGAGGAGTGGGGAGCTGTAGGAGTGTCCATCTTTGAAGAGGTCTCACTTGTGTAAGTGAGAACAGGAGGCTGGAGGTGTGTCTCCTACCAACCTGGAAATTAAACATACATGTTTTCTTTTATATCTTGTTATAAGCCCCTTACTGCCGCCTTAAAAAATATATTTAACTGTATACTTCTGAAAGAAAATCCATTAAACCAGGACTACAACGTCCAATTGGCAATAATAAATATTTTATGTCTCAGAATATATTATTGTTTTCTTTGTTGTTTGTCCTTTTGGTTAAAATATATTTTATGTAAAAATGAAAACATGTAAATTCCATTCAGTGTTTATCTAACGCCATAACGGTTTTGTGAGGTGTGACCGCTGAGGGAAAATGACTTATTGGAAAGGCCGAATAATTTAAAAAAGATGAAGTCTAGGTTAACCGTAGCATAACTCATCTATTTAAATTTTCAAATCAGTGGTGCTTTGCAGAACATAGAATGCTGCTGAAATTCATCTTTCCAGTAATTTAATTAAAGAAATGATTTGTACCCAAGTATATTAGGTGAAATGTAAAGGCAGATAACAGGTGGATAATTAGTAATTATTTAAATTAGGGCTGTCAAACACATGGCTTCAAGCTGCTAGGAGCCCACTCTGGGCTGTTATCAGACTTGCATGAATCATGCTCAAATTGCTATTTTACATTTGTGGATACTAAACAACCTATGAATCTACATAGGTAAGAAAATGTCTTATCTCCACAGGGGGAGGTACCAGCCCTGGTGTAGTTTACCTGCTATTTGTAGGGGTTTTGTCCAGGGAAATAGATGGTGTATTTCTGTAACAAATGGGTTATGGGGTGTTGGAGATATTATATCAATGTTTGGAATGCTGGGAGTGTCACACATCAGGGTCACGGGTAAGTAACTTACAAATTCTTAGATTGGTTTTAGAAACATCTGTATGACATAAAACTAAGCTAGCGACCACCCTTTCTGTCTTTGATTGTCTTCAATTTCAAAAATATTCAGTACTACTACCTAATGGCCCTAAACAATCAACTCTTTCTAGAAGTCATATCTTAAGGTATGATGTAGATCTTACGGTAGGAGGAAAATCCACAGTGATGATTTATCTGTTGTATTCAATTAATTCAACTGGACTTGAAGTTTAGTTCTTGAAGACGTTTCGCTAGTCATCCGACTGGCTTTCTCAATTCAGAATGACTTGAACTAAACTTCAAGTCCAGTTGAATTAATTGAATACAACAGATATACCATAACCTGGATGAATGAGAACCTTCACAAGCACAGTGATGATTGTTATATACCTAAAACCTAACCATACCTGTTACGGCCCACATTGAGGGAAGATTCGAGCTAAGGGAAAGATCATGTCTGCTATTCACTGCACAGATTCTCCGATTATCATTCTGGAACAAAGCCAAAAGTGGATTTTGTAAGCAGGTATTACCCCTAGTTACTGGCCCTTTAAATAATGATATGGAATAGGTTTGTTAAAAAAGATGGATGTTACAGAAAAGGAATTTACCTTTAAATCTGCAGGTTGAAGGAGAACTTCTTTCTGGCAGTAACTGACAAGTTAAATAAAGTTCCTTAGTGTAAAATAACACCTATTAGTATAAAATACTGGTAGCAAAAAATAAATTGCCCAGTAGTATCAACTATTTTCAAGAATTTTCTAAAAACAGTTCTAAAATTTTTTAGCAAGAGCTACAGCAGATCCATAAAATCCGCTTTGGGACTGGGTTCGGGTCCATTAATACTATATATGTCCTCTGTCTGTCTATCTATCTATCTATCTATCTATCTATCTATTATCTATCATCAATCTACAATCTAATCTATCTATCTATCTGTCTGTCTGTCTGCATGCCTGTCTGCCTGCCTGTCTGTCTGTCTGTCTATCTCTCTCTCTCTCTCTCTCTCTCTCTCTATCTATCTATCTATCTATCTATCATCTATCTATCTATCTATCTATCTATCTATCTATCTATCTATCTATCTATCTATCTATCTATCTATCTATCATCTATCTATCTATCTATCTATCTATCTATTATCTATCATCAATATATCTATCTATCTATCTATCTATCTATTATCTATCATCAATCTACAAACTAATTTATCTATCTATTATCCATCCATCTACCCATCCATCCATCCATCCAACAGACCACAGAGCACTCATAGGACTTGTGCAAAAAACGTAAACTTTTTTCATGTGCAACTAACAGATAGCGATTCATCTATTTATGTTTATTTTCCATTGACCGTTACTAGTTCACAGAAGCCATATGTATTTACAGTAGATGTAGCTTTCCTTTAAATGAATCGTTCCTAGAAAGTAGAGGGCAGGCTGTTGTTTCATGTTAACTCCTGCTGGGCACTGATATCATTAGTTATAATTGAATCATGTTTTACCTCCTTCTTGTGTATTAAATTTCCCATACTTTCCCCCATGCACAGGTAAATACAAGTGACAGCTTCTATCATATGATGCACTTTCTTATTAACCATATCCCAATCCTGAGCCTAATGTGAGAAGTCACCTCTTGTTAGGGAGATTTAAACTTCAAAGTTTGGCTTCATCTGTATCATCAATCACAATCCTGATTCTTATTAAGATCACCAGAGCTAAGACATCAACGGTGACTCATTCAAAAAAGATAAAAGTAAGATAACAAATTGTGCAGAAAAGCATCTTAGTCTAGCCATACACAGGCCCATGGTTTGCTGATCAGATTTACAATTGGTGGAAATGATTGTAAATCAGATTGGTTGAACCAATGGTATTTCCCCACCTTGCACTGCCAATCTTTTTATAAGATATCACTGATCGTCTTTTGGAAACACTGAAAAATGTCTTCGATATTCCGATCAATTCAATCAAATTTGTGGAATTGATTGAAATATTGATGCTGTGTATGCTTTAAAGCTAGCCATAACTGGTCCATGGTTTCACAATAAGATTGGCAGAAACTATTGTAAATCTAATCTCACCTTGCGCTTCTCAGCTGCTGTAGATTTTAGCTTGAAAACGACGGTGTTTAGTTTGATGACAAGGTTATTACAACTTTCCTATGGAAACACACCACTCTCATAGATTATAGTATAGACTCCAATTGAGATGGATGAACATCCTGAAGTTCAGTTCATTTCCGAACTTCAGTAAAAGTTCGTAAGTTTGGAAACCCATTACAGTCAATAGGAGAAAATAGTTTGAAATGTTTGGATTAATTACAAATAAAATAGCAATGGTAGCGATTTATTCGAGGGTTACCAAACGATACATTTGAGTGTTCCTGAACGATATATTCGAGGGTTACCGAAATCAAACGGTACTTTCGAGGGTTACTGAAATCAAAGGCTACATTAAAGGGTCACCAAACTGAAGAATATATTCGAGGGTTACCAAATTTGAACCTTACATTTGAGGGTTAGCGATTAGAGAATAAAGTCCACAAGTTTGGAAAACACAAACTGATTCGAAGTTTGGATAGTTCGGATAGAGTTCAGATACAGTAGTTCCAGAACTTATAAAGTCTGGCCGAACTCATATTCAGATTTGGGTCCATCACTAGACACCATCAAAGGGAGGGCCAAAAAATTACCACTGACAGCATGTCCTTTATATAATTATAATCTCTAACGAACACCAGAAATAAGCTATTAAAGTGCAAAAAATATTGTTTTATTTATGCAATGCACTTTATATATACTGTAGGAAAACACCAATAATTTACAAAACCACATATATCTAAAACCCTAGTCACACACAGCTCATTTTGACCACATTCACATTACACATAAACAATGATTTGTAGATAAAGGACCGAACATAAAGGGCAATATTAGGGGCCATATACAATAGCCTGAGGTATCGGAAACTTCCTATATCTTGGGTTATCATTAATGTATGAACATGTCTATAAATTAACAGCAACACAATACCATGCAGTAGTAGACAACGCAGTGGTATTGTATAGGCCAGCATAGAATAATGATCACGATTGTAAAATTACGTGCAAAAATCAAGATTTTACCATCGCGATTATGGTAGTTAAAGTGTCAGTACCTGACCCAAGGGGGACCTGCAACTGGAGGGACCATGGGGTCCATGAGTGGAAGGGACCAGGGGGGCTGCAAAGGGGAGGAGACACAGGGCAGATTGACTGACAGGTTTTAGAGCAGGAAGCAGGAAGTGCAGGGGACCTGGTGATGCAGCTGCCATATCACACACAAAAATGTAAATATCTTCAAAAATATGCAAAATAAAAAATGGAAATAAATTGCAAAAATTCTCAGGAGAGCAATTCCTATCAATTTACCTGCGATATCCCACCCAAAAATGTAAATATCTTCAAAAATATGCAAAATAAACAATGGAAATAAATTGCAAAAATTCTCAGGAGAGCAATTCCTATCAATTTACCTCAATTTACCTAAAGTTATTTTTGGACCACAGTTCCCCTTTAAGCAGCCCTTGCTCTACTCGACTTCCCACGTTACCTCCACATTCTTTTGACATTAGCCCAAACCACCCGGCAGAAAATTCACTTTAAAGACAAAAATAAATTTAATGACTGAACGTTGAAGCTGTCTAATGTATGACGATTACATAGGGGCATATTTATAAACGTTCGTTAACTTTTTGCTGCCGATATTCCTGCCATTTTCGCAAAAATCGCGTTTTCTGTGATTTATTATTGGACGGAATACAGCAGCGAAAAGTTAATGAATCGTTAACTTTTTGCGCCTATCAGAACAGTTACCACCGCTTCTATTTATAAAGCACAAAAAACTGTTACGCATCGCTAATCTCGCCCGTTTTACTTTGCCACCTTGAAGGTGCTCGAACCAGGACCCCCCCCCCGGCCCTTGTAAGGGCCCTTGCGGCACTGAGAAGTGCATGGCTCTTAGAGAGTAGCTCTTAAAAAATCCTTTGGGCGACGTCTTCTTTCTACCAGCCCCGGAGACACCAGCTCCGCTGAGGCCGCCGACCCCAGAGAGGTAACCCTGCAGCCACCAGGGTACCCCCGGCAGGGGCCGGGGACCTCAACGAGACCGATGTTGCCGGCGTCTTGATCCATCACGACACCAACCCCACTGAGGCCGCCGATGCCAGGCAGGCTCACCGAGGGCAGGGTGGGCGTATTCCCACCCCTGAAGCGGAGGCACCAGGAAGGGATTTTAGGTCCCTTCACAATGATATTGTACTTAAAATTACCGCCGGACATCGCGGGCGCAATACATATCACGGTGATGGCACTATTTTTGCGGCCGTGATGTGTGGCGGTAACTTTTGGGCCCTATTTTCGGCCCTTTATAAATATGTCCCATAGTGTATGGCAATTAGCATTGCTATTTCTGTGTAGATTTACCCCTGTGTTATATAAAATATATTCCTGCACACAAAGATCAAATTAATCAAGTTTAGTTTATCCTCAATTCCCTACTGTTAATCCACTGGGACAAAAACCATTTTTAATGACTTCCAATATAACTTAAGGTGGGGAAAAAAGAATTACCCTTGACTTTAAATATAGAAAGCCATTATTTTCCCTACATCAGCATTACAGTATATTTAGTTCCAAAACTCTCGTTATATAACCACTTTCTGTTCCATAAACACGTTTACCACTTTAGAGCATACTGTATCTATACAATTATGTTTAATTGCAGTTTCCTTATTGTCTACGTAAACAATTCTTTACATTTAAGCTTTAAGATTAAGTCCACATCTTCATTTCTGTCATGTACCAATAGGAGAAATAAAATTTAATAACAAACTGAATTCAGGTGATTCTTCATGTGATGGTTTTAATTATAGCTACAAATGGATAAAATTGTGGTAACATTTTTTATCCAGTACAATTTTCTGGATCTGAATCTAGGAATTAAGGAAGCACCAATCAACAGTTTGTTGAGTCTGTGTAACCAAAATCTGGTTAGAGGAATCCATAAGCCTTATATTTCCCTTGGTTCTTCAGAGGACATTTTACTCGCGGATTCGATGCTCGCGCCTAGATACCATGGACATTTTACTCGCGGATTCGATGCTCGAGTATAGGTTTTAATGGACACTTTACTCATGGATTCGATGCTCGCGTATAGGTATAATAGCCATTTTACTCGCATATCCAAACGGTTGAACATTCGTTATTTATCAAAAGTCCAAAAATATTGAAAATCCGGGTCTGGGATAGTTTGAGAAGTTCGAATTCGCTCGAATTCGAATAGTTTGGCTCGAACTCGGGTTCGAGTTCTAGTCCATCTCTATTAGCCACTAATGAAGATAAGAAAAAGCACAATAAAACAGCAAAACAAAAAGCAATGCCTCAACTAAAGCCAACTATCAGTTGGTGTATGGGTGTTCAGGCAGGCTGTATGGCAGTTTGGATGGGCATCGGATCATCATCAACAACGCCCGACCGAATGTCTAAACATCAAATGATAATTGTATCAGTATACAGAGCTTAAAGGTTATCTCAACTGGGAAAACTACATTTGCTATTCAGTTTTATTGAAGAACAGCAGGCAAAGGCGCATAGAATACAGAGTCAAACAGTTGGGACCTGTTAGAGGATGTGGCAGAGGAGCAAGAAGCGAGAGATTGGGTAAGTTCTATAACTTCGTTCCCGGACCCTGAATGTTTTTTTGAAGATCACAAGGTAAGACACAGCTCCTTTACCTCCTGTTCTTCAATAAAACTGAATAGCAAAAAGTGGTTTTCCCAGTGGAGAAACCCTTTAAGGTAAGGACAAGTTGATTCTACCTGTTCATAAAAAATCTCTGTGGCCATAAAATCCATATTGTTGTTCTATGGCCACCTTTATGCTGGCCACACACTACAAAACTTACTTCTCAATGTTTGAATGATGTTCCTAAAACCAGCTGACCAGATCATTTTGTGATCATTATTACGGTTGCAATATCAATGGTAATAACAATCGTAAGCAGAATCTGGGTGAAAATTTTGCGCAATTGAAACCTTGCTCCCCTTGACACTACCAGGGTTATTCAATAAAAGTTCTTATTGTTTAAAATGGAGCTAATTATGCCCCAACCAATCACTTGTTAGCTTTCAAATGTTAGATAAGATCTGATTGGTTGGGGCAAAATTAGCACCATTTAAAATGATAAGAACTTTTATTGAATCTCCCTGTACATTTGTTCAATATTAATCTCTGAATGAACCTCTATGCAGTGTAATGTCAAGTTTAAGTATAAATAGGAAACATACATAAGACCCCTCCCTATCCCCATGGTCGAATAATAATAAAATTACCTTAGCTGGGGCTTTGCAAACAAATCTAGGGACAATTAGTATAAGGTTAAAAAAAATGTATGTTTAATGTCCAAGTTAAAAAGGTAGGAGGCTGCTAGGGTTGAGAAGTCTCCATATCCAACAATGGAGGTTAGGATTTGATAGGCGGGGCCTTTCTCACTACGTAAACAGTTTAAGTACATCTTTTCTTTTCAGAAAAAACAAATTGGAACAACGCACAAGGTAATTGGCTCTAAGGGTTTTGACTTTTGAAGTGTAAAACAAAACTTCAAAGGATTCAAGGTTATGACTCTGAGAGGTGACAGTTAAGGTTGGTGTTCTAGTGAAAAGCCAAAGTTTTAATGCCCAGATTTAGAGATTATGACAGCTTGATTATTATCGACTGACTGAACATGGAAAAGGAGATAACCCACATCCTAGGCTTTTACCATATACTGAGAATAACTGCCGACAGCTCTCATACTGGGTGGTACAGTCATTACGTGTGGAGCATTTTGTTGAATCGAGTATTGCTCATCTTTTTCAAAGTGATGGCAAAAAAATAAAACTTTCCTTTCTTTTAAAAAGTTGATACATAATGAAGTTATTCCGATAGAAAAGGGATCCGTGCCTTCACTGTCCAGTAGATGTTGGGAAGCCTTGGGAAATTTAAAAAAGGATGACATTTTGATGGATGTACTGTAGCTGTGGTTGGCAAATCTATACAAGGGAATCTCTGAAAGGAACTAAACTCCAAAATTTAGGTAAATCATCAACAAACTTAAGACCGTGGAGAAGCTCAAGAACGTCCAAACTCTTCAATGACCTCACAGGGTTTCTCTTTCCATGACAGCTCTGCAATTAGGCTCTGCAATTACCTTACTTCCGGCTTTGGGGAATGATTCCCTATAAGATCAGGCAATTTGGGGGTGTATAGAACGCAATCTCCTGATCTGTTTCAGAGAAAACCAATGGTTTCCATTAAGTGGAGAGGGAGGGCACTTGAATAGAACAGAGCAAAATCAAAGGCCTGTTAATTTAATTTTAAACAAGAAGTACAATTAAATAGGATTGATACCTCCTATTTCATGTTTGTGCTTCCATTACCCAATATCACCGAATTTAGTATCAAAGTACAGACTGCAATATTGAAATAATTTAATTAGGTCTTGTATGTTGGGCAATCCTCTGAAGTCTGGAACCTGATAACTCCAATCCAGTGGAGGCCTTTACAAATCAGCCAACTTCAGATGCATTTGTGTAAGGAACATTGTGGAAGTAACAAAAAACATTGCTAATTCACCAATATAATTATTTGAAAAAGTCCCATGAGTGAACTCTAGAACGATAGATAGATAGATAGATAGATAGATAGATAGATAGATAGATAGATGATATATAGATAGATAGATAGATAAATAGATAGAGAGATAGAGAGAGAGAGAGAGAGAGAGAGAGACAGACAGATAGATAGACAATAGACAGACAGACAGACAGACAGACAGACAGACAGATAGATAGATAGATAGATAGATAGATAGATAGATAGATTATATTTAAAGTTTAATTAACATGAAAAACTCATGTAATTTAAGTTTTACAAATATAATTACCAAAGCTCTACAAAAAATCCATTTGTTCCTATTTTGTTTTTAACACTCGCCTCACAAGCAGACACAAAATGTATTTATTGATTTTTCTTGAAAGTTATTTTACTCTCTCCTGCTGTTAGTACTGTATTAGCAAATCTGCTGTTTTCATTCTTTTAAAACCTTGAATTCTGAGATTAAAAAAAAAATCACAAATGCAAAGGAATAAAAACTAAATTGAAATGTATTTTGCTCAGCATGTCACACAGCATTAAACTGTTTGCTGATTCCCTGGTGATATTAACTCAAAAATAAGAGAATTACATATATGTGTATTATATAAGTATTATATTAATGTGCTTGTGAAGGTTCTCATTCATCCAGGTCATAGTATATCTGTTGTATTCAATTATATAAACTGGACTTGAAGTTTAGTTCTTGAAGTCGTTTTGCTAGTCATCCGACTGGCTTTCTCAATTCAGAATGACTTGTACAAGAATCTGTTGGAAATTATGTACCCTGGAAAATCTCAATTAGCATATCACAGCCAGGTGTTGAGGGCGTGATCGCATAGACCAAAGATCAGTAGACCAAAACATCAAATTTTACAAAACAACAAACTGGCTTTCTTGGACTGCTTGGTAGAAGTCAGGGAGAATGGTAAACTGGAAGTAGAGGTTTACAGAAAACCAACCCACACAGACCAGTATTTGATGTTGGACTTCCACCACCCTTTAGATCACAAGCTGGTGGAATCAGAACCCTGCAACACAGAACAGAGAACATCCCCACTAGCACATAGGCGAAGGCTAAAGAATTGAAACATCTCAGAGGAACCCTTAAAACATGTGGATATCCAGACTGGGCCTTTGTCAAAAGAAGTAGAAGGAAAGAAAAGAACACGAATACCAACAGTGAAGGGGAAAAGCAAGACAGGAGAAAGAACATGGTCATCCCATATGTAGCAGAGGTCTCTGAGAAATTAAGAAGAATTTTTAAAAAACACCATATCCCTGTCTGCTTTAAACCAAACAACACACTGAGGCAGCAATTGGTACATCCGAAAGACCCAATACCGAAACACAAGAAAACAACATCATATACGCAGTGCAGTGCAGTGAAGAATGCTCTGATTTGTATGTGGGGGAGACCAAACAGCAACTGCATCAATGTATGGCCCAGCACAGAAGAGACAATTCCTCGGGTCAGGACTCAGCCGTGTACCTGCATCTTAAGGATAAAGGACATACCTTTGAAGATTGTAATGTTAACATATTGGCAAAGGAACGTGACTGGTTCAAGAGAGGTGTTAAGGAGGCCATTTATGTGAAAATAAAGAAACCAAGCCTAAATAGAGGTGGGGGGTTCAAAACCAACTGTCTGCCATGTACAATGCTGTTTTGACACCTTACTCTGGGCGTTCCTATAACACCTCTTAGCCACTATGCGATCACGCCCTTAACACCTGGCTGTGATATGATAATTGGGATTTTCCAGGGTACATAATTGCCAACAGATTCTTGTACAAGTCATTCTGAATTAAGAAAGCCAGTCGGGTGACTAGCGAAACGTCTTCAAGAACTAAACTTCAAGTCCAGTTGATCTAATTGAATACAACAGATATATAACATTAATGGCATTATTCTTCACATTTATAAAATGTATAGAATAAAACAATTCATGAAACTTTTCATACAGGTTCATACAGGAGTTTCATTGGCATAGCATCCCACTGTGGAGTAACTATCAGGTGATAAGCACTGTCTTTAATACAGAAATCCCAGGACACTAGCCTGGCAGATGCTACATTGCTGGTAGCAGTGATATTAGAAGGCTTTAACAAATTAGTTTTTAAAGTGTAGTTGTCTTTTAAAAAGCAGACATAAAACAAAATGTTAACTATATAACTATACCTACACAATTATACTATTGCTTTTAGATTTAAAGGGCATGTCCACCCCGAAATTTAACTTTTGATATGCGGTAGGGTATGCTCCCCCAGCCCCAACCGCATTAATATAATTGTTAGAAAGTCCCCTGATTCTTACTTACCTGCCCTCTCTCCTCCGCCGCAGTGTTCCGGCCCTCTGCTTGCATGGAATTGCAAGCAGGGGGCGGGACCGGCAGCCGCGTCCGTGATTGGCTGAGAGGCAGCCAATCACGGTCGTGGCTGCCAGGAGTTCTAAACAGCGGAGGAGAGAGGGAAGGTAAGTAAGTATCGGGGGACTTTCTAACAATTATATTAATGGGGTTGGGGCTGGGGGAGCATGCCCTACCGCATATCAAAAGTTAAATTTAAATTTAAATTTAAAAGGGTTTAATGTTAGGGGGAGGGAGAGAAAAACGGGAGGGAGAGGGAGGGAGAGGGAGGGCTGCACTGAGCATGCCTCAACCTTGACGAGGTTGAGGAAGTCTCAGACACAGCATGAGTCACACACTGCTCCTACAGAGCAGTTTCCTGGACTTTGGAGGGGCACAGCAGGGGAACTATTTTGAGCAGTAATGTAAGGTAAGGATTGTTTTAAACTACTTGATGTGGCCAGTAAGGGGTTAAATTTTAGTTTTGGGGGTGGACATGCCCTTTAAAGGACAATTAACATTTGGGTAAGTAAAGATTAATACCCTAAAATTCCCAAAAGTTAATATTTTTCAATATATTTTTAAGTTTATTATTTCTTTCACTTAAAGGACAACTCCATTGTAAAAATTAAACTTTTAAAATTAAAAAGCATCTGGGGCAGGGAATTAGGATTAATTATATCTACCTCCCAATGCTATTTCACCAAGGAAGCCTGGCAGAAGCAGTTTTCTTTGTGTTGGTTTGCCTCAAAGAAATTATATTAGGAGGTAGGAATTACCAATTCTACCTCCCTGTCCCAAGTAATTTTCAGTTTAATGTTTTTTTTCAAAAACTTTATATCAAGGCAATGCTATAGCGTTCCGCTAACTGTCAAAATTTATGTTAAACACACGATACGCAATATATTATTGGGTTTGCATAGGTTTTGCACCAAGTTTGCTGTGGCTGCCCTATTTCAAAAACTTTTTAGAGATAGTGGTGCCTATGCTACCATGTAGCGCAAAACCTGACGTATTTAAAGCAGAAGCGAAAAGGGATTTACTGCATTGCGGGAACTCAAAAAGGTAAGATGCTCATTTTTGCTTTTCATTTTCACTTTGTCAAATAGTTACATTTTCTTAGCATCTATGAACATTTTTTAATATTTGTTTTCTTTTGACATCCCAAGCACTGGGAATGAATCACTTTTTAGGGCCATAACTTATCCTGAATGTTGGAATGATGAGTTCAAACCACATAGATAAATATTTCTGATCACTGTTTAAAAACAACAAAAAAAGTCTTTTGTAGGATTTCCATGCCAAAATATTTGCTTTGAAATTCTACCTAGTACTGTATTTAATTGAACTCGGCCAACACAGGCAGAAGCTTTATGGAAAAAAAATGTTTTAAAGTTAATCTCTTCAAAGGGTAAATTCTTGTTTCATGTTCTAGAATGTGGTTGATTGTAGCAAAGCTCAACAGTCCAACTCACATTTTTTTTAATATTGTGCGTGATTCTTGCTTGTAATTGCCAAGCGATTGTGTATTACATTCTTTAATGGGTTCATATTTTTACTGAAAACCCTGTAAATTAGTGCACACCCTTAGGGTTTTAACCACAACCTGGCTGTATGTATAAATGGGCTACTTCTGTGGCTCTAGATGTTTACAAATACATACAGTAGAAGAATTTCTAAAGGGCAACTATGAAGTCAAGTGGTCTAACACAATTTTATCTAGATTTTGTTTTATATTATATGTGTTTATAATGCTTTAAAGGGCATGTCCACCCCCAAAACTATAATATAACCCACTACTGGCCCCACTTTGTAGTTTAAAATAAATTTTAAAGGTTTGTTGGTGGGTTGGGGTTAGCTACCTTAAAGTTCGTTTTGGGGGTGGACATTCCCTTTAAAGCGTATTGAAACTGGAAAAATAAATTCTTTCCAACCATCACTGTTCCATTTTTTGTTGATATATCCCCTATTTCTTTAAATATTGAATAGGAAGCTACTTCAGCTGTTTCAGCTGTCAATCAAGTGCCGTACTATCATAAACTATTCTGCTGTGTGCAGTTAGTGGTGACAGTTTGTATGTGTAAAATGTATTGTGGGAAATTCCCTCTCTCAGTGCTGGTGATTACTGAGCATGCTTGCCCTCACAGAGTGTGACTATGCCATATAGTCTACCTCCATGGGTGACTATTAGAGATGTCCGAACTTCGAAAAATCCGGTCCGCGCGAGGATCCGCGGATTTTCGAAAAAATCCGTAAATTCGAAAATCCGCGAGCGGACCCGTTAAAACGTATTAAAATGAAAGTTCGGCAAAATCCGCATTAAAAGTGGTCTAAATAGCCTTGGTAATGTTAACTTAATCACTCAGGGACCTGGGTAATGTCCTTAGAAACACGTATCAATGCCTACAATACCTAAAAATTACAGTCCGCTAGCGAGAACAGTATTTTTCGAAAATACGATGATTTCCGTAAAAACGAGGATTTCCGTAAAAACGAGGATCTCCGTAAAACCGAGGATTTCCGTGAGTCCGCGAATCTCCGTAAAAACGAGGATTTCCGTAAAAACGAGGATTCCCGTAAAAACGAGGATTCCCGTAAAAACGAGGATTTTCGTAAAAACGAGGATTCCCGTAAAAACGAGGATTTTCGTAAAAACGAGGAACCGGAACTTCCTGCCTATCAAAATGGCCAGTGCTGCAAGGCAACTATATGCCCTGAACTACCTCCTGCTCAGGGGGTATGATGATTTCCCCCCTGGCACCCATCATGTGCGGCGCCGGAGGCGCAGAATAATGGAGGGGCTACAGCGCCGCATCCTGCGACGCTTCGGATACCAGACCACTGTCTCTACCCTCCAGTGGTCAGACCTCAAGAGGCAGAGGCCTCAATATGTGGCTGCCGTTCGGCAAATGATAGAAGGCAAGTATACTTTTTATTATATTACTGTATTATAATACGTAGTAAAATATTTTAATTCACTTCTGACAAAAACATATTTATATATATATATGTTTTTAAAAACATCAATAATCCTTAAATTTGGCTTGAGAGAGAGAGATCCAAGTTCTTTGTATTTCTCATTCACTGGTTATTATTACATTATTATTATTCTTGTATTATTCAATATCAGCCCTATTTAAAGGGTAAGTAAAGTCAAAAAATAAATCACTGAAAAGTGACTTTATTTAACATAACACCTATAAATTTAAAATGATACCCACACATAGACACACTTGGTGGCCCACCCTTCCATTTCCATGGCAGCCTTATTTAAAGGCTAAGTAAAGTTAAAAATGAAATCGATCATTAAAAATTGATTTCTTTTTATCTTATAAATGCACACTGATACCCACACATAGACACAGTTAAACACACTTTACTGACCCACCCTTTTAGTTACATGGCAGCCCTATTTGAAGGGAAAGTAAAGTCAAAAATAAAATGTTGATCAATTATTAAAAATTGATTTATACACTCCAAAATTAAAAATGTTGTGTTACCCACAAAATCTATACAGATACAAGTACACACAGCTACTGATGCTCCCCTACACCCAACCAACTTTTCCCTTTCCGTGGCTACAATACACACAATAAAAATATAAGTACTTAGCCAGAATAAGGTATGAAATCATTGCCATAGAAATATGATTGACTTTTAAAGAAACTAAATATTGCCTTATTTAATCTGTATTTTCAAGCAGAATTCAAAGTATATAATTAAATATTTCCTTTAGATATATCATTCATTATGTATTTTTTTATTTTAATTTGCAGGGGAATCTTCCTCGGATACCCCACCCCCACCACCGTCCCCGCCAGAGGAAGAATGTAAGTGCAGCCTATTGAAAAAAAAACATTTTTCTAAATCTTTCATTTGTCCAAGGCCACATTACAGCGCACACGAGCCCTCCAGAAACAAGCGCGTGTTTCCGGTGCGCTCATGTGTATTGCCATGTGAGTGCAGTACGATAGCATAATTGTGCAAAAATTGAGGATCACATTAATTGTGCCACACTATTGTGTGCTTTTTAACACGTTGATATGTCCAAGCCCTTTATCCAAATGTTTGCATAATTTTTGACAACTTCTCCGAGAATTGTTTTAGTAAATGTATTTGAACATTTAATGACAGTGAGAGTTAAAATAAATTTCCTTTTTTTTTTAGCACTACCACCAACTAGCCCTCAGGCTACGGGCAGCCCATTGCCCCCTCCGGGCAGTCCCTTGCCCCCTCCGGGCTCACCATCGCCCCCACCGGGCAGTCCACCGCCCCAAGAAGAGGAGGAACCGGGGACCAGCCAGACACGTAAGTGCATCCTAAGCAATTTTTTAATCTTTTTATTGACCTTGATTGTCAGCAAATAATTAGTGAAATTATCATTGATAATTAATTGAATTTTATTATTTCACTGATAAAAATTTTCGAAAATAAAAAAGGAAACAAATCTATTAATTTGGCTTGAGAGACAGAGCTTCTCATTTCTCATTCCCATTTATTGTCCCCAACTCCCCATTGTTTGGGCTGTATCTTGTCCCTCAGTTTTTAAGCTTAAGTCACGAAATTCGGTCCAAACGTCCAAAATTATCCAAGAAATGTTCACTACATAGCCTTTTAGGAAATGTTCTTATAATATATTACTAATGGATTGGACGGTGATTGTTGAAATAAAACATTTTTTTTTCTAGAAGCAGGACCAGCCTCTACAGGCCCTCCACCCTCTCCACCCCCTCCACCCTCTCCAGCCCCTCCAGGCCCTCCACCCTCTCCAGCCCCTCCAGCACCTCCTGCCTCTCCAGTCACTCTGGCGGCCATGCTTGAGAATCGTAAGTAAATCATATGCAACGTTAATGAAATGTTATATACAAGACTATTAATATCTGTATTTTCCCAGTGTAAAATCCACGCTACATGATGCAACATTGGGTACTGTGGGTTTGACAATGCTTTTATGGGGGCTGCACCACTTCCAAAAAATTTTGTATGTAGCACAGTCCTAGTGATACAAAACCAAGAATGTTCTGATACAATTTAGCAATAAACGTAATGTTTTAAGCCAGCATTACCTCCTGCTGTTTATCAGTGATCCCCCATGATGCAATAATATCGCTTTAAGTGGAAGTTCAGTGATAATATATATACTTTTAAGGAAAAAAGAGCAGTATTTATCCATCCCAATTACCTTAATCTGCCCATTCAGCAATCAGCATTGTGTCTGTGTATAAATAAATGCAACGGAAATACTGACTTCCTGTTTGCAGGACCCCTAATAGAGACCGTTATGGTCTTGCCCTTGACCCAGTCCCTGGGTTGATTCAGTTGGTCAGTAGAGATCTGAGCATGTGTAACCCATCCAACAGCCAATCAGTAGAAATCACTGTTACCATAACTAGGTATGCATAATATAAACTAAGAATTTTAGAAATAATGATATCTTATACTGAGCTTTCCTTTTTATGACATACCGCAACATTATAGCATTGCAGTACCATGTATGTGTAAGTAGTTATCAGGTGCAAAATTGCATCTACCGCATGGTGCTTTAGGAAATGTGCTCGAACATCTTCACCACAATTCTCTCAATATCTTCCTCCACAGAACTACAGAGCATGCGGCGGGAGATGCGCCACATGGTGCGGCGCCTGGACCGCCGCCTAGACCGCCGCCTGACCAGACTGGAGAGGAGGGCACCCCAGTAACCCCCTTTTTTTTTGTTTGTTTATTTTTTGTACATAGTTTTTTTTTTTAAATTTCATATATATATATATATATATATAAAAACAGTTCTGAAAAAAAAAATGTTTTTGGGCTTTATTTTTCGATATATCAAATTATTCAGATAGATTCATAATCAATTTTTATTTGAAAAATTACAATACACATATCTATTTAGCTAGCTATATGTCTGGTACTTATAATTGTATATAACTTACCATTAATGCCATTACACACACCACATTGGCCACATTCCCCTATATAGTAGTTTGCACACAACAAGGCAAAGAAGGCGATGGGGGTACTGGTTTACATAATGTCCACTGTGGTTTGCCACCATTGTTGTGGGGCCAGGCAGGCTTGGCCCCACTGGACATACCCCTCACCCCATTGGCTACTCTCCCTCAGAGTATGCATCGTGCTATGGGAAAGCAGGTGAAAGGGTAAGGCTTCGAGGAACAGCACCATTGTGTTACAGCAGGCCCACTGCAGTTTGCCACCATTGTTGAAGAGCCAGGCAAGCTTGGCCCCACTGGACATACCCCTCACCCATTGGCTACTCTCCCTCAAGGTATGCATCGTGCTAGGGAAAGCAGGTGAAAGGGTAATGCTTCGTAGAACAGCACCATTGTGTTACACAGGCCCACTGCAGTTTGCCACCATTGTTGGGGGCCACAGGCTTGCCCACTGGACATACCCCTCACCCCATTGGCTACTCTCCCTCAGAGTATGCATCGTGCTAGGGAAAGCAGGTGAAAGGGCAATGCTTCGTAGGAACAGCACCATTGAGTTACAGCAGGCACACTGCAGTTTCCACCATTGTTGAAGAGCCAGGCAGGCTTGGCCCCACTGGACATACCCCTCACCCCATTGGCTACTCTCCCTCAAGATATGCATCGTGCAAGGGAAAGCAGGTGAAAGGGTAAGGCTTCTTAGGAACAGCAATTGAGTTACAGCAGGCCCACTGCAGTTTGCCACCATTGTTGTGGGGCCAGGCAGGCTTGGCCCCACTGGACATACCCCCCACCCCATTGGCTACTCTCCCTCAGAGTATGCATCGTGCTAGGGAAAGCAGGTGAAAGGGTAAGGCTTCGTAGGAACAGCACCATTGTGTTACAGCAGGCCCACTGCAGTTTGCCACCATTGTTGAAGAGCCAGGCAAGCTTGGCCCCACTGGACATACCCTCACCCATTGGCTACTCTCCCTCAAGGTATGCATCGTGCTAGGGAAGCAGGTGAAAGGGTAATGCTTCGTAGGAACAGCACCATTGTGTTAGAGCAGGCCCACTGCAGTTTTGCCACCATGTTGTTGGGCACAGGCTTCCCCATTGGACATACCCCTCACCCCATTGGCTACTCTCCCTCAGAGTATGCATCGTGCAAGGGAAAGCAGGTGAAAGGGTAATGCTTCGTAGGAACACACCATTGAAGTACAGCACGCACACTGCAGTTTGCCACCATTGTTGAAGAGCCAGGCAGGCTTGGCCCACTGGACATACCCCTCACCCCTTGGCTACTCTCCCTCAAGATATGCATCTGTCAAGGGAAAGCAGGTGAAAGGGTAAGGCTTCGTAGGAACACACCATTGTGTTACACAGCAGCCCACTGCAGTTTGCCACCATTGTTGTGGGCCAGGCAGGCTTGGCCCCACTGGACATACCCCTCACCCATTGCCTACTCTCCCTCAGAGTATGCATCGTGCAAGGGAAAGCGTGAAAGGTAATGCTTCGTAGGAACAGCACCATTGAGTTACAGCAGGCACACTGCAGTTTGCCACCATTGTGAAGAGCAGGCAGGCCTGGCCCCACTGGACTGGATACTGCTCTCGGGCCAGGCAGATTGACCAGAGTGAAAACATTAGCCACAGAGTAGCTGTTGCGGCTGTATGAGATGGTCAGAGTAGGTGACACACAAGGTGCCTCATGGAGAGAGAACGAAGATCAAATATGGAGTACTGCTCTCGGCCAGGCAGGATTGACCCAGAGCTGAAAACATTAGCCACAGAGTAGCTGTTGCGGCTGTATGAGATGGTCAGAGTAGGTGACACCACAAGGTGCCTCATGGAGAGAGAACGAAGATCAAATATGGAGTACTGCTCTCGGGCCAGGCAGGATTGCCCAGAGCTGAAAACATTAGCCACAGAGTAGCTGTTGCGGCTGTATGGGATGTCAGAGTAGGTGACACCACAAAGGTGCCTCATGAGAGAGAACGAAGATCAAATATGGAGTACTGCTCTCGGGCCAGGCAGGATTGACCCAGAGCTGAAAACATTAGCCACAAGTAGCTGTTGCGGCTGTATGAGATGGTCAGAGTAGGTGACACCACAAAGGTGCCTCATGGAGAGAGAACGAAGATCAAATATGGAGTACTGCTCTCGGCCAGGCAGGATTGACCCAGAGCTGAAAACATTAGCCACAGAGTAGCTGTTGCGGCTGTATGAGATGGTCAGAGTAGGTGACACCGCAAAGGTGCCTCATGGAGAGAGAACGAAGATCAATATGGAGTACTGCTCTCGGGCCAAGTAGGATCGACCCAATCTTAGAAAAATTAGCCACAAAGTAGCTGTTGTCGCAGAGCATTTGTTATTTCATAACCTGAATGCAGTAGAGCAAGGTAGGACAATATATATATATATATATATATAAAAACAGTTCTGAAAAAAAAAATGTTTTTGGGCTTTATTTTTCGATATATCAAATTATTCAGATAGATTCATAATCAATTTTTATTTGAAAAATTACAATACACATATCTATTTAGCTAGCTATATGTCTGGTACTTATAATTGTATATAACTTACCATTAATGCCATTACACACACCACATTGGCCACATTCCCCTATATAGTAGTTTGCACACAACAAGGCAAAGAAGGCGATGGGGGTACTGGTTTACATAATGTCCACTGTGGTTTGCCACCATTGTTGTGGGGCCAGGCAGGCTTGGCCCCACTGGACATACCCCTCACCCCATTGGCTACTCTCCCTCAGAGTATGCATCGTGCTAGGGAAAGCAGGTGAAAGGGTAAGGCTTCGTAGGAACAGCACCATTGTGTTACAGCAGGCCCACTGCAGTTTGCCACCATTGTTGAAGAGCCAGGCAAGCTTGGCCCCACTGGACATACCCCTCACCCATTGGCTACTCTCCCTCAAGGTATGCATCGTGCTAGGGAAAGCAGGTGAAAGGGTAATGCTTCGTAGGAACAGCACCATTGTGTTACAGCAGGCCCACTGCAGTTTGCCACCATTGTTGTGGGGCCAGGCAGGCTTGGCCCCACTGGACATACCCCTCACCCCATTGCCTACTCTCCCTCAGAGTATGCATCGTGCAAGGGAAAGCAGGTGAAAGGGTAATGCTTCGTAGGAACAGCACCATTGAGTTACAGCAGGCACACTGCAGTTTGCCACCATTGTTGAAGAGCCAGGCAGGCTTGGCCCCACTGGACATACCCCTCACCCCATTGGCTACTCTCCCTCAAGATATGCATCGTGCAAGGGAAAGCAGGTGAAAGGGTAAGGCTTCGTAGGAACAGCACCATTGTGTTACAGCAGGCCCACTGCAGTTTGCCACCATTGTTGTGGGGCCCAGGCAGGCTTGGCCCACATGGACCCTCACCCCATTGGCTACTCTCCCTCAGAGTATGCATCGTGCAAGGGAAAGCAGGTGAAAGGGCAATGCTTCGTAGGAACAGCACCATTGAGTTACAGCAGGCACACTGCAGTTTGCCACCATTGTTGAAGAGCCAGGCAGGCTTGGCCCCACTGGACATACCCCTCACCCCATTGGCTACTCTCCCTCAGAGTATGCATCGTGCTAGGGAAAGCAGGTGAAAGGGTAAGGCTTCGTAGGAACAGCACCATTGTGTTACAGCAGGCCCACTGCAGTTTGCCACCATTGTTGAAGAGCCAGGCAAGCTTGGCCCCACTGGACATACCCCTCACCCATTGGCTACTCTCCCTCAAGGTATGCATCGTGCTAGGGAAAGCAGGTGAAAGGGTAATGCTTCGTAGGAACAGCACCATTGAGTTACAGCAAGGCACACTGCAGTTTGCCACCATGTTGAAGAGCCAGGCAGGCCTGGCCCCACTGGACATGGAGTACTGCTCTCGGGCCAGCAGGATTGACCCAGAGCTGAAAACATTAGCCACAGAGTAGCTGTTGCGGCTGTATGAGATGGTCAGAGTAGGTGACACCACAAAGGTGCCTCATGGAGAGAGAACGAAGATCAATATGGAGTACTGCTCTCGGGCCAGGCAGGATTGACCCAGAGCTGAAAACCTTAGCCACAGAGTAGCTGTTGCGGCTGTATGAGATGGTCAGAGTAGGTGACACCACAAAGGTGCCTCATGGAGAGAGAACGAAGATCAATATGGAGTACTGCTTCGGGCCAGGCAGGATTGACCCAGAGCTGAAAACATTAGCCACAGAGTAGCTGTTGCGGCTGTATGAGATGGTCAGAGTAGGTGACACCACAAAGGTGCCTCATGGAGAGAGAACGAAGATCAAATAGGGAGTACTGCTCTCGGGCCAGGCAGGATTGACCCAGAGTGAAAACATTAGCCACAGGTAGCTGTTGCGGCTGTATGAGATGGTCAGAGTAGGTGACACCACAAAGGTGCCTCATGGAGAGAGAACGAAGATAAATATGGAGTACTGCTCTCGGGCCAGGCAGGATGACCCAGAGCTGAAAACATTAGCCACAGAGTAGCTGTTGCGGCTGTATGAGATGGTCAGAGTAGGTGACACCGGCCAAAGGTGCCTCATGGAGAGAGAACGAAGATCAAATATGGAGTACTGCTCTCGGGCCAAGTAGGATCGACCCAATCTTAGAAAAATTAGCCACAAAGTAGCTGTTGTCGCAGAGCATTTGTTATTTCATAACCTGAATGCAGTAGAGCAAGGTAGGACCATATATGGCCCTGCCAATAAGAAAAATTAGCCATTTGCCAGCTAAGCTGGCATCAGCTCAGCCTCTAGGTGGAAAATGAGGCGGAAGGAGCAGTATGGGTGGCCAGGGGCAGGAGGCCTTCAGTCACGGGCATCAGCAATAGGGGTGCTGTATTGAGATGTGATCCACGCCTCATTCATCTTGATGAATGTAAGGCGGTCCACATTCTCAGTGGAGAGACGGGTCCTCCTCTCCGTTACAACACCCCCTGCTGCGCTGAAGGTCCTCTCCGAAAGAACACTGGATGACGGGCATGAAAGGACCTCGATGGCATACTGTGCCAACTCGGGCCAGATATCAAGCCTCGCCACCCAGTAGTCCAGTGGATCCTCAGTCTCTGATGTGGCTACACCGGCCCTGGATCCCATGTAGTCGGTGACCTGGCGACTGAGGTGTTGCCTGGTGGAGTTGCCAGTGGATGTGCCTGGCAACTGTGGCTGGAAGAACAGCCTGAAGTTGGCCGCGAGGCCGCCTCCAGTACTGCTGCTCCTCCTGTCAGGCACAGGGGGACGTGAGCCCTGTTGATCCCCAACATCAGGTGCTGTAGGCCTGCCAGCACCTGGGAAGGCAGAACAGAGGCAACGTAGCAGTGTTGCCTCATAGTGCTGCATTCTACCTTCCCTCTGAGATGCGGGGATAATCTCCGACACTTTACCCTTATAGCGGGGATCTATAAGGGTGGCCACCCAGTACTGCTCCTTCTCTTTGATGGCCTTAATCCTGGGGTCCTTGCGAAGGCATTGCAGCATGAAAGAGCCCATGCGCCGCAAACTGCCTGCCGCAGAGGACCCCATGTCCTCGATGTCACTGAGGACAGTAGTGTCGGGCTCAACCTCTCCCCAACCACGAATGACATATGGTACTTGGGAGGGTTGAGATGTCCCCCTAGAGGAATGCCCCATTTCCCCTTGGTCCAGGTCACCTAAATCCCCCTCCTCATCATCGGACGGCTGCTCTGCACCGTGATGTTCGGGCTCGGAAAGCATCACGGTGTCGGCGTCCTCCTCTTCCAGTGCCTGCTGCTCGACAGTGAGTGCCCTGTCGAGTATGCCGCGCAGAGTGTGCTCAAGGAGGAACACCAGTGGGATGGTATCCGCAATGGTGGCATCATTGCGGCTTACCATCCTGGTGGCCTCCTCAAATGGCGCGAGCACACGGCAGGCATCTCTAATCAGCAGCCACTGCCTGGGTAACAGCAAACCCAGGTCCCCAGAGCCTGATCTTGCCTCGTACTCGTACAAGTAGTCTATGATGGCTCGCCTCTGCTGGAGCAGCCTCAGCAGCATCATAAGACTAGAGTTCCAGCGGGTGGGGGTGTCACAAATCAGGCGGTTCTGCGGCAGACCATTCTGCTGCTGAAACTCGGCCAGACGAGCTGTGGCCGTGTATGACCGCCTGAAGTGACTGGACACCCTCCTAGCCATCCTCAGTACCTCCTGGAGACCAGGGTACTTGGTGAGGAACCGCTGGACGACCAGGTTGAGAACGTGTGCCAGGCAAGGAACATGTGTGACTCTGCCCATGCGAAGGGCAGACAGGATATTGGTGGCATTGTCACACACGACCTTGCCTATTGAGAGGTGGTGTGGGGTCAGCCACCTCTCAACCTGCCCTTGCAGTGCTGCCAGCAACTCGGCCCCGGTGTGGCTCCTATCACCGAGGCACACAAGCTGCAACACTGCATGGCACCGTCTCGCCTGGCACGAAGCATAGGCTCTGGGGGGGCACGGAGCTGTCCGGGAAGAGGGCTCACCGGATGAGGAGGGGGGGGTGGAGACTGGCGTATCACCAATGCGTGGTGGTACCACCATCTCCCCACTTGCGCTCCGTGCCGCGTCTCTGCCGGCTAGCAGAGTGACCCATTGGGCGGTAAATGACACATACCGCCCCTGGCCGTGCTTGCTGGACCACGCGTCCATAGTAATGTGGACACACTTGCCCACACTGTGGTCCAGCGAAGCAGATATATTGCCCTGCAGATGGTCGTGCAGGGCTGGTACTGCCTTCTGGGCAAAGTACCTACGGCCAGGGACCTGCCACTGTGGTGTGCCAATGGCCACAAACTCCCTGAACGCTGCACTGTCTACCAGGCTGAAAGGTAGCAGCTGCACCGCCAGGAGTTTGGCTAAGCCGGCAGTGAGACGCTGGGCTTGGGGGTGACTGGGGGACAGTTTCTGCCTCCGCTCCAACAACTGGGGAAGAGAGACCTGCCTTTTAGCTGACGCTCCAGCAGCAGTGTCAAGAGGCCTCTTAACACCGCGTGCTGGGGCCAAAGGCTGCCTCTCCTCCCTAACTTCCACCGAGGAAGCAGCTGATGGGGCCGGAGGGGGAGGAGGAGGAACGGTGGCTACCTGGGCACGAGGTAGGGAACGTGTGGGTGCCTGCACGTTCCCTGTCCGCTGCTCCCACCGGGCAAAGTGGTGCAGAATCATATGCCTCCTCATAGAGGAGGTGCCCAAATGTGATGTGGTCTTCCCACGGCTAACACGTTGCAGGCACAACTTGCACACTGCAACTGTGCTGTCACCTGGAGCCAGTGAGAAGAACTCCCACACCGCTGAGCCACCGACACGACTCGGAGCAGAGGTCACCTGCTGCTGTGGGGCACTGGCACCAGATCTCATTGGTGCCGTACCTCCACGTGCACCACTAGGTGCACTGCCTCTGCCCCGGCCCCTGCCCCCAGTCCTGCCTCTGGGTTCAGGATCGTGCTCATGCTCTGAGGGACATCCCTCAGAGACACTATCCTCCTCCTCTCTCACAGAGGGCACCCATGGACGATCGGTGACCTCATCGTCCACTTCCACCTCCTCAATACTGGAGGCTGCATCACTAACAGCAGCAGCATCTGGAACCTCACCCCCTGCATTAGTTCCCTGGCTGCTCACAGACTGCTGCGTGACATCGTCAGCCTCCTGTCCCCCTGTGCACTGAGCACTTTCCTCCGCCTCGGGCGACAGGAAAGATTGTGCATCAGTGCACAGCTCCTCCTCAAGCACACTAGCCCCACACATAGTGTGCGAAAACATATCCTGAGACTCCTCCTCCGGATCCCCGAAGGTACGGGCCATGTGGGCAACGAACTCCTGATAGAGCGGATCAGGTTCCATGCCCACAGTAGGAGCCTCAGGTGAGGAAGGAGTAGGCACAATATCTACAGTAGCAGCTCGGCTGCTCTGTGCCTGTGAGGAGGTGGATGAGGAAGGCTGGGTAATCCACTCTACTACCCGCCTTCCTTGATCAGAAGGGATAGCCCTAGCCCGGCTACCCCTAAAAATATCGGGCACGGTAACCCGGCTGCCCTGCGAAGGGCCAGGTAGCTCCTGGCCAGAGCCTTCAGTAGGCTCTCCTCTGCCTCTCCCTCTCCCTCTCCCTCCACGTGCAGAAGCACCCCTGCTCCTGGGTCTCCCTCTTGCCCTGCCAGGCATTTCCCTCTCCCAAATTATCCCCCCAAAAATTAATATATATATATATATACACACACACACACACACACACAAACACAAAAGACAAAGCAACAAAACAACACAGAAGCAAACAAATAAACACAAAGCTTTTTTTTTTTTTTTCTTTTTTTTTTTACACTAAAAGCACAAATAGGACACAGACACAACTGACAGCAAACAGCAGATCAGACAGCAAAAGCTGCTGATTGCTGCTAAAGGCAGCACTGTCAGCTACACAAAACACACAGACACTGACACACAGATACAGAAAGACAAACAAAAAAACAGGACACCTAGACCTCTAAAAGGTCTAACACAAAATTTGTCCAAAGGACTTACAGGGGGGTTAGTCCTTAAAAGGACTTTTGGGTCTCACAAAGTTAGTCCTTAAAAGGACTGTTGGGTCCCAAGATGTGTGAATACAGGGGTGGGTAACAACAAGTGCTAAACCACCACACTGAAATCCACACACAGAAAGCTCAAAAAGCTCAAAAAGCGCAAAAATCTCTCTCCAACTCCTACACTGTCAGGTCTCCACTAAACACACTCCAACACACTGACAAAATGTCGCCTGTGAAGCAGCCTTTTATACCCAGGGGGCTGGCAATAATCATGTTAGCTGCCATTGGCTAATTTGGGTCATGTGGCTTGCTCCGTCTTGAAAATAAGCCCCAAAAATTCGAATTTACAAGAATGTCTCGTTTTTCCGAAAATTCTCGTAATTACGAGAATCCTCGTAATTACGAGGATCTTCGCGTTTTCCGGGCCCCGGAAGATCGCGGATTCTCGTAATTACGGAGATACTCGTATTTTCGAAAATTTTCGTAAAAAAAAAAATCCGCGGTTCGGAAGTTCGGAAGGCGGAAAATCCGGAAAATCCGGAATAATCCGCCGTTCGCGGACGTGATAAATCCGCGGCGGATCCAGGTTCGGGTCCGCGAACCGGCCATCTCTAGTGACTATTATTGCTGGGCAGTACTAAGGGACAGATGAGTGTATACTATAAATGTGGCAAACCTAGATTTGATATTTGGCTTTGTTTATTGTTTACACCTGTATATATTGTATGTTAAATGTTTTTAACTATCCATTTGAAGCTTCCCCAGAAATGAATTGTCATATTAAATAAAGGGATCTATTAACTCACTAATCAGAGTGCTGCAGATTCTTTTTCTTTTGTATTGATATTATGGCTGACACATTATCTGTACAGCACCCCCCCCTCCATTAATTTGGGTTAACTTGTGCCATACCACTATTTTTTGCTTTTATTGGATATGCACATCGAGAAATGCCATCTTACAGAACTAGCCTTAAAGGGCATGTCCACCCCCAAAACTATAATCCCCCCAACTACTGGCCCCATCATGTAGTGTAGTTTAATCCTTACCTCACATCCCAGCTCCATATGGTTCTCCTGTAGTCCCCCCCCCAAAGTCCCAAAAACTGCCCACCAGGAGGATAGCAGGACTCTGCCTCCTACCTGGCCTCCGGGAGAAGTTTGGCATGCGAACTGCAGCCCTTCTACCCCTCCCTCTCCATCCCTCTCCCTCCCTCTAAGGATTCCCTCCCCCTAGCGTAAATCCCTCTAGCTATAGGATTCCCCGTCCCCCCAGCCCCAACCGCTATATTTATATGCTTAGAAAGCTCCCCAAACTTTACTTACCTTCCCTCTTTCCCCCGCCGAAATGAACACCCGGCAGCCGCGTCCATGATTGGCTGCCGCTCAGCCAATCACAGACGCAACACGCGACTGCCGGTCCTGCCCCTCTGCTTGCATTTTCTCGCAAGCAGAGGGCCGACAGTGCGGCGGAGGAAACAGGGAAGGTAAGTAAAGTTTGGGGAGCTTTCTAAAAATATAAATATAGCGGTTGGGGCTGGGGGGACAGGGGCAATCATATAGCAAAATTTTGTTTTTAGGGTGGACATACCCTTTAATTAAAAAGAGACGTGGAATTTTTAAACAATATATTTCCAAGAAGCATTCCTTAGTTTCCATTTATCTTTCTTACTAACTGCATTAGGTGCATTGAGCTCAATAAACCAGGGACCACCCTGCCTCACAAAAGCCCAAACATCACTTTGATGCAGGAGAATCAGCACAGTTTAATATCACAGACTACATGATACAGTTTATATCTTTTATAGAGTCTTGTCTTTTAAGCGTCTGCCAAAACTCTTCCACATTTTACGTACTTAGAGCAGATGATTGCTCTTAATCACATTAATATGCTGAACAGTGTGTTATAAAATAAGTTTTGCTAAATGCCTAAGAAAGTAAAAATTTAATGCAGAATGCGAGTCTCTAAATAAATAAACTATTATTTCACGGTATTACATCCTGCATGACTGTTAAATGGAATATACAGACATTCCTGAAAAACTCAATTACTCCTGGAACAATGCCTTCTTATAGCAGAAGGTAGCTTGCAGTCTCATGCTATATGAATGGCATTGCCCACAAAATCTAAGAAATAAGTAGTCATTTCTTACTCAGGTCTCCCAGAGTAAGGGGCGGAGATATGCAAATTTCTCCTCTATGTCCTATGGCTAAAGCATGTCTTATTAACATGCATTACAGCTTATGGTACAGAGCCATTCATCTGACCTGCAGACATGACATGTTTTGATCTTGTTAGATCTCGTCAGTGCAAGATTCTGCTTCATGGCTCTACAAATACTCCTTTTATTCATTTTACTTCTTAGAGAAAAGGATGCCATGCATGTGGTGCTTGAACTCATAAGACATAGTTAGCCATTATGCCACTGTATCTAATAGTGATGGCCCAGTTCGCGAATCCGAACCCGGATCCGCGGCGGATTTACCTCGTTTGCAAACGGCGGATATCGCGGATTTTCCGGTTTTCCGCCTTCCAAACTTTTCTGAACCGTGTTTTCGAAAATTTGGGAAAATACAAGAAATCCTCATAAATTCAAAATTTTGCGGATTTTTGGACAGAGCAGCCCACATTTTCAGGTCCGTATTTTCGAAAAATCCTCGTATTTTCGAAGAATCCACGTATTTTCGAAGAATCCTCATATTTTCGAAGAATCCTCGTATTTTCGAAGAACGGATTTTGCCGAATTTTCATTTTAATAGGTTTTAATGGGTTTCTAATTTTCTAATTTTCTAATTTTTTCGGACATCTCTAGTCTCCAACAAGAAATGAATACTTAAAGGGAAGTTGATTTTTTTATGCTCTGCCTTAAATAGTAAAGTATTTATTGGATTTTGTTATGAAAATTCAGTTTATATCTTTTTACTTTTAAAAAATGAATGACTGTTTTCTTTCAGAAATCTGTACATCTAGGGAGTGGTCCCGATTCGAAACCAAACAAAGTTTTTTTAATTTTCAATATTTCGAGTTTTAGAATTTTCAAATGGAATTTTGAATTTAAAAAATCTAATTTTCAATGTGATTACTGAATTTTTGATATTCTGATTTTTACATTTTCTATGATTTCAACATTTGGAATTTTCAAAAATTCCACCGGATCCATGTATTTTCGATACTGTCAATTTCTAAAAGTAAATCAATTCTAATCTTGATAGAGAAGGACTATACTGAGGTAAGCGCTAGTATAGTACACAGTCACAGAAAATACATACAGGGTTATTCAATAAAAGTTCTTATCGTTTAAAATGGTGCTAATTTTGCCCCAACCAATCAGATGTTAGCTTTCAAATGTTTCATAAGTTCTGATTGGTTGGGGCAAAATTAGCACCATTTTAAACGATAAGAACTTTTATTGAATTTCCCTGATAGAAAGTAAGAATAGTTGTGTTTAAAAATATAAGCTAAAAGCTTCATAGTCTACTGCAGTGTTTCTCAACCAGCAGACCCCTATGGTTCCCTGAAAGGTTGCTAGGGGTTCCTCAAGAGATAGTGATAAGAATTTTACCCTTGTGATGAATTTCAATGTATTTTTTTTAATATGGATACATTTATTGATATATGTGTATTGATGTATCTGTATTTATGTAGGTGTTCCCGACACATGAAAATTGGATTATTTTTACCTTTGATTGGGCTTTGCTATAAGCATAAGGAGTCTTAATTGCAATCAGGGCCGTTTCTAGGCATTCCGTTCGAACAACAGGAAATTTCCGTTGGTCCTTATCGACTACCTTTACTTTAGTAAAGGGAACCGATATGATTCTACCGGGTATGGCCGCACGACCGAGCGATCCCCCTACCACGTAGGGGGATCGGTCGGGTATGTGTATGCGGTTCCCACAGCATGTGTGCCAACAGATACCAATGTGATCTTTCGGTACACATCCTGTACAAATCGCATGTATACAATCACCTTAAAGCTAGGTACACACTTTTTGTAAGATGACAGACAGGATCGGGACTGCGTGTTTCCCTCGGTTGCAGCCGACTCCCCTATAGGGAGTCTACTGCGGTCCCGAATGTTCGGCGGCCGCACGCTCATTCGGGAAAGTTAGGTACAGACAGTACCGATAAAGATCTGGGCTTTATCGGTACTGTGTGTACCTAGCTTAATCCAAGAGGTGGTTGGGGGAAGTTTCAGTTGGGAAGGGAGCACCAGGGGAGACTTGCTTAGGGCACCAAAATAGCCTAAACCATTCAGTTGGGAAGGGAGCACCAGGGGAGACTTGCTAAGGGCACTAAAATGGCCTAAACCATTCAGTTGGGAAGGGAGCACCAGGGGAGACTTGCTTAGGGCACCAAAATGGCCTAAACCATTCAGTTGGGAAGGGAGCACCAGGGGAGACTTGCTAAGGGCACCAAAATGGCCTAAACCAGCCCTAATTGCAGTGTGTAATAGTATTAGGAATATTGTGTTTTTTACAGTGCATTCGAGTTACCCAATTTCCTATGAAGGCCTTCAGAATCACCACGTTTATGTGAAACAATGCTCCATATGGGGCAGTTAAATTTATGAACAGTGTCTCACCAAGGATTATAATAGATTTCTCTTCGGGAAACATCTTACCTACCCTGAGAGTTAAGCCTAGTTTTATCACTAAACACCAATTTTCTAGCTGTGTTTGTTCACTTCACTTTCATGTTTCTAGATTGCTTTATTCTATTCATTCTTTGAATTATTCAGCGTATCCCATGTTCAGTCCCTGACAGTTGTTAACATTTTTCATCTACCTTGGAAGAAGCCAGTTGTATCATATTTGCATTAATGTAGCCTTCTTACTTTGTGCTCAGAAAAGTTCTATGGGCATTGGTTATTTGGTCAACCAGGCATTTAAAACCATGCCATATGCTAAATTTTCTAATCCTGCTAAGAGAGGTGCGCAAATAATGTCTTTAATGTTGATCTGTTCCCTATTTCTTTAGATATCCAATCTGAAACATCTTACATTTCAGCTGTCAATCAAGTGCCTTCGTATCACAATATTGTCTGTTATGTATAGTTTTGCTGTAGCTAGAAAGGTGACAGTTGGTATGTGAACTGCATGGTGGGAAATTCCCTCTCTCAATGTTGCCTCATAGTGATTACTGAGCATGCTTGCCCTCACAGAGAGTTTGGCAGGGGGCTGGAGGACTCTGGGACAGAGCTTGAGCAAATCAAGTACTGGATTGAAGTCATACAGCAACACAAACACATCATAGTGCTGCTTACATGTATTCATTAATACAATTCCTAAAGAAGTTTCAAAAATCCAATTTTAACCAATTTTCTAATATTCGATCGGACTTTCAAATTTCTAATATTGATTTTAGATTTATCGAAGGTAAGTTCTGAGTTTCGAAAATTCCTTCAGATCCCCCTCACCACCACCACCACCATCTGGATCCATCCTCTGAGGCCATGGCACCTAGCGTGAAATCCTCTGCCCAACCCTAACCGCTGTATTATTTTTTTTACAAAATGCCCCAATAGTTACTTACGGACCCTTCTCTCCCGCGTCTAAGCCAATCACAGACGCGGATGGCGGACCAGCCCCTGCTTGCAACTTCCGCAAGCAGGGAGCTGAATAGAAGACGGCGCAGGAGAGAAGGGGCTTTAAGTAACTATCAGGGCATATTTAAAAAAATATATTATGGCAGTTGGGTGTGGGCAGCTTCTACCTACCTTATAGAAAAAGATAGATTTCAGGGTGGACTCCTTTAATGCAGGAGTCGGAAGCAGCTATCTGGAGGCTGGATACCATGGTACTACAGTACTGACACCTCTACGACTTATATACGGGGTGAAGAGTGTGGCCGTCCATGAAGATTGGTATGTACTCTGTTAATTTAAACGGACTTGTCTTCTCACAGAGAGTCCTGGTAGCTGGTATTATGATTCCCTTTTCTGGCTCATTTTCAGGGAGATTCAATAAAAGTTCTTATTGTTTAAAATAGTGTTAATTTTGCCCCAACCAATCAGATCTTATTTAACATTTGAAAGCTAACACTATTTTAAACGATAAGAACTTTTATTGAATAACCCTGTTTATGTTTTCCTGAGATGAAGCGCTCCTGTGAATCTCGCCACTGCTATAATACCTGGGACACCCATGTGTGGGGTTGGTATTGTGTTTACTGTTTGCATAGTATTGCACCTTTGTTGATTTGCACAGGGTTTGGTAAAGGGTGAGGGTATTTTTAGCCTAGTTATGTATAACCAATAACCTGTTTTATTATCCTGATATACCTTACATGGGTGTGTCTTTATTTGGGGTCTTATTTGGTAAAAATATTCCCGTTTGGTCTTTTAATAATACCTACTGTATTCTGTTAAAGTTCATTTACAGATGGATGGAACTTATAGAAAAACTCTTTTTGTCCTTCATTTAGAAAAAACTATTTATGTTCATTATAATTCTTTAACCTGTGTTTTTAGTGCACTAACAGATTTATGTTACAAAAGTACAGTTCTTGCAAATGTGCACCAAATATTTCTGTTATCTTTGGCTGGCATTTCACTACAGAATGTTGTCATAACATTTGTGTGTTTTTTCTAAATAAAGCAATTTTGGGAGGCCACCTACGTACAAATGATGAGGCAGGAGTTAGTGAATATGTTGGCTCACAAAATGTGGTGCCTCCCTTACCACATTATAAATTAAACATCCTGTCCCATGACTCTAGTTTGCAGAACCCCAAGATGTCACTGTTACTTTGACTGTACAAATACATCTAATACTGTTTTTTTCAGGATATGTGTACATTAGAGATGTAATGTGGGTTTGAGTAGAACCCAGTTTCAAATCGAATCTGCAGGTTTTCGAAGTACAGACGAAACTTTCGGAACTGCCGGTTTTCACGGAACCCAGATTTTTTGAATTTTCAATTTTTATCGAAAGTAGGCTATTATCGAAAATCGAATCCGAATTTTCGAATGTTTGAAATTTCCAAAAATTTTGAAAATTCGAAAATGGAACGAAAGTCAAAAATTTCAAACATCTCTAGTGTACATCTCACAACCTAGCTAGTCTAATGCAGTATGAACAAGATTATGATAATAATACCTTCAAATATACGAGTTTTAAGGAAAAGTCCACATTTTATCCTATTCAGAGTAGGGGTAATGTGATACATTCCAATCCTTAGTGGTGGGTGAACTTAGAAATTTACCTGACCAGGGAAGGTACAACAGTATCAGTAAACATGAGGATTTTAGCCCGTCTATGAAATGGGCCCTTAAGAATCTTTGAGATAACAATGAAATTGTCATACGACAATCGGATACAGGAGGTTCTGTGGTGGTCTTGAATAAATCATACTACGTTGATAATATTGTATCCCAGTTATCAGATTAAAGTACTTGTCGAACCCTACTTCTATGTATCAAATAAAATTACGATCCATCTTACCAATTATTGCTGGGATCAGTTCACTTAATGAAGGACTATCTGAGTATATGATCATTTTCTTAACCCTGTGGTTGTACAGTTTCCATCTTCTGTTAGAGATTCTGGGGATTATCTTAATAAATTTGCTGACATCTTATGGAATGATGAATACCTCTAGCTGACTGTAGATGTTATTAGCCTATATTCATGTATTCCACATGACTACAATCTATTGGTTTCTGGCTTTAGCAATACAATATTCTCCCTGAAGAACAAGTTGCTTGTTTTGGAAGCTTTGAAATAAATTTTGGAATTTAATTTTTTCATGTTCCAGGGCTCTTAATACATCCAGACACCCCAACCTCTATAGGGATTGGTGGGAGCGGCTCCATATTTATTTTATGGAGGTAGTAATCCCTTTAGCGATAAGATTGTATGCTATCATCGATACATAGGTGATCTCATCATTATTTGAAAGGGCCACCAAACGGAAATACTGGCATTTGTTGATTATCTCAATACTAATAATGTGGGTCTCTGTTTTACATACTTGTTTAGTAAGTTGGAATTAACTTTTTTGGACATATTGTTTAAATCTACTGACAATAAAATGTATGTATATAGTAAACCTACAACTAAAACACGCATTTGAGATATGACCGTAGCCACCCTAAACCTTTACTCAACAGCATACCAGTGAGTAAATTTATTCATATCAGGAGGATTTGTTTATGGTAATAAATTGGTTAGCCTTGATTGTAAGAGACCCTTATGCTCTAAAAATAGAAATAAGCATAAGGATGTTCAACAATACTCAGTACAGCCTGATAGTATTGTCATCTCACAACATAACATAAGTTAACATTTCTTTTAACTTTATTACTACGTTTAGTAAAGAGTCCACCCACATGCACAATGCTATTAAAGGCTATGTCCACCCCGAAAATAAATTTTTAATATTCTGCTCCCCCATGTCCCCCAGCCCCAACCGCATATTTTTTTTTTTCAGAAAGCCCCCCAAACTCTTACTTACCTCCCCTCGATCCTCCGCCGCACTGCCGGCCCTCTGCTTGCGAGAATGCAAGCAGAGGGCGACCCGGCAGTCGCGTCTGTGATGGCTGAGCAGCAGCCAATCACGGACGCGGCTGCCGGTCATTCAGTGCAGCGGAGGAAAGCGGAGAGGTAAGTAAGAGTTTGGGGAGCTTTTTAAAAAAAAAACATGCGGTTGGGGCTGGGGGACATGGGGAGCAGAATATTAAGGGGGTTTTTCGCTAGGGGGAGGGATGTAGAACGGGGGAGAGGAGAGAGGGAGGGGGAGGGAGGGGGGAGAGGGCTGCAGCACGCATGGCAGGAATCTCGGGAGGCCAGGTACAGGCAGTGTCCTATATGGACCTGCTAGCCTCCTGGTGGGCAGTTTTTGGAACTTTGGGGGGGGACTACAGGAGAACCAGATGGAGTTGGGATTTGAGGTAAGAGGATTAAACTACACTACATGATGGGGCCAGTAGTTGGGGGGATTATAGTTTTGGGGGTGGACATGCCCTTTAAGTCACAATAAAAGATACTTTTTATCCAGCGGTGAAGTCTACCATTACGCTTCTTTGTTATATTTTACCTTATGGTTTTGAAGTTCTGGATTCTCCTTGGAGAAGGACTCCCACACTGGAGATGTGGTTGAGGAACTCAGGTATAGTTCACCAGCTGTTTTACTATTTTTGTTACTTTTCCATTTGAAAATAGATATATAACATAAAAGTATCAGATACTTTATTCACTGGTTCTTTTGATACTTTTATATATTTTTATTCTCCTTATTTAGCACTTTAAAATGTTTGCACTGTAATACTGAGAAACTGTTGCACTATAAATGAAATTTATTGAATTGCAACTTATCACTTGATTTTGCACTTTTATTATAAAGTACCATTATGATATATATACAGAGTACTAGTTTGTTATAGTTTAACACAGATCACCATGAGTTAACGTGCTTATTGATGTCATCATTATAGAGGTGTGTCTAGAGTTTTAAATTCTGTTACACATGCACTGGTTATTGTATTTGGCTTGAAAAGGGCTCCTAGAATGGAACCAAAATGTTTCCTTCACTACTTTCATGATATACGCACTCACTGAACTCTCACTGCTTAATAACAAGTCCTTTATTATTCAATAACACCTTCAGAATCAAACCCTCAATCTAGGCTGTCATCAGGGTTCAATGAGGTCAATGAGTTTCAGCCATTTTGCGGGCATTAATGGGATGTGGCCTGATGATAGCCATAAGATGGCTGAAATGGTTTATACTGGTACATGCGAAACACTCATATACGCCTATATACTGTATATAAACAGTATATAGGTGTAAAATTAACCTTCTGTAGTATGTTTAAAAAAAAAAAAAGGGTTTTGTTATGGGGTTTAAAAAGAGTTTCAAGCATCTGTAAAACTTCCTGAGCTTCCCACCTGAGAACTTAAGGGCATGAACTTTGGATCCATTGTTTTCCTTTCCCCAAATTATTCTTCCACACTGAACTTTGTTGAACCCTGTGAAGTATTTATTCTTATCTCCCCTTTGTTTTCTTTTCTCAGAACTTTACATATTAAGTTCTTTGCATCTTGAGATTCATAACACCACATACTATATTAGCAGCCATACACTGAGTCCCAAATATTTTGATTCCCATGCTTATATGAGCCGAATGATTCCCCTAATCCTGCAGACTTAACTTTTCAGTTGGTTCCATGTGTAATTATTATCAGCTGGACTGGGAGATCTAATGATAAATACTGTAATGTATTAGTTGTGCTCCCTTCATTCTCTCCAGTGCAGTAGCTGTAAAGTGCAGTTCAGCAGATATAAAACACTTACTGAAAATTAGACTGGGTACACACAGGGAAATTATTTGTCCCGACCGAGCGTTCACTAATAGCAAACACTCGGTCAGGACCAATGATAGGCCCGGCAATAGTGGCTGCGGCCAACAGTTCACACCATCGGCCATGATTTATCAACAGGCCCGCTCACCCGTTTGTCCAATCCAGATGAACGGGCGACCGTCCAATACACACCAATCGGTCGATTGGCAGAAAATATCTTACCATGTGCACCCAGCCTTAGACATTCTTTTTAGGTTTAGACGACTGTGTACACAATGGCCAATATCTGATAGATCACTGCAACTGAGATTTTGGCTTTTTTTTTTTTTTTGCGAAATCAGATCAGATCTTTGCGGAAATGCACATAATTTCAACAGTCAAACTGAAATTCCACATGTCGAAACCACAGAAATTATCATTTTCATGGTCAAAATATTAAATGTTATGCGTAGTTCCAGCTGCAGAAATTTCCACTGTGGACCCGATACCTTCTTCCCAAATTGCATTTGGGTCAAAACTCTGGTTCAACCCTAGCCTAGATCACTATGTAATGCAATATATTATATATAATAATTCTAAACATTATGCGGCCCCTACTAGTATCACATAAAAAAGGGCCGTACAAGTGGTGGCTCTTTGGTTAGATCAACTTTTAATACTAAAAGAAAGGGAGCTGAAACATTCCTAGGTCAAATAAGTGAGCAAAGCTTATAGTTTCCTTTATCCCAAGACAGGCAGGGAATATACTATAAAAGAATATGTGACACCAAGTACGTAATATATATGTACTGTGGTGCCTATGTAAATTATTATATGCAGGGGAAACATCACGGCCAATAAAATTTCGCATTTCCCAACATAGGTCTAGAATAAAACATAAAGATAAGAAGCTTCTGGTATCCAAACACTTCATGGAAGCAGGCCATAGAGACAGTGATCAGAAATGTCTGGTGCTGGACATGGCCGCCACCCCTTGGAGGGAACTTTTAAAGAAAGACCATGGGGATCAACAGGTGAAATGCGATGCATACCTATGGCCTCAATAGGGATTATAACTTATATTGTATGAGAGTATGGTGTAGTCTATGTGAGTTTTCTTGTGCCAGAAGAGGTGGATCTAAAAATTGAGGATAATATATCCATGCAATTTGAACGATAGGAACATGTATAGCATGTATAATTTAGATTCATGATGTCATTTCCTGTCTTATGATTTAAAAAGGTGACAAGCTTTGTCATTTGTCCAGCCTGATGAAGGTGAATGTTTCTCTCCAAAATGTTGAAATTTTGGACCTATGAATTAGAGAATCAAATAAAACAAGAAAAAGCAAGGTAAACAAATCCTGTGTGTGGTTTTGGTCTGGAAAATTATATATATATGTGTATTTTATAGTGCCAGAAGTTTCAACATTAGCAGTCATGATTTTTTTCCAAGACAGTTTGTTCTAGAAAATAATATAAAAATCTGTTATTGTTCATCCTATTTATCTCTTTATAGACTGTATTGTCTTCTCCCAACTGTACCTTTATTATTTTGTACTGCACTGTTTATTTTTTATTTGAAACATTTTTCTTGGCAGTCTAGTGTTACTGAATCTCTTTTTATCAAATAAAACTTCTGCAATCTTCGTTTTAACTGTTTTCCCCCAAATGAACAATTCTTAATACTAAAAGTATTTTTAGTTCGAGGCAAAAAAAAAAAAATCAGTGTTTATTTGGTTTCCATTTAAGACTCAATTTTATTGCGGTTTTTTTTTTTTCTTTTTAGATTTGCGGAGTGGGAACCACATATACAAGGAACTGTTTGTTTACATGGAAAAGCTGACAAGAGGAAGTCACTTTTTATGGGGCCATTTCTATTTTTCTTCTTATGTCTAATTGTCTCTGAGCAAAATACAAACCTCAGGCCTCTATTGCCACCCACATTCCATAGAAATCCATTTACACCGTATAATTTTAATCTTCCTGTCAGATTGTAAATTGGGTCTTTATATTTTGCATATGATTGTTTTGAGGAAAGAGTACAAATGGCCTAATCCAAGTCTTGCTGTTTTACTATTTTAAAAATGTAGCTACACCTCTATTGTGAACGACACTACTGTCCTTCCAAATATTATTTTATCATATTCTGACCATTTTTCAGAATTTTACAGACAACAGATTTATGGTGATGTGTTAAAGTATTCTGAAAATGTGATTGGGTATAGCACTGGTCAACCATTTTGTGTCCTTAACAGCAAATTTATAATAGAGTGTTAAATTCCCATGCAGAAAAGGGCGTCATCATAATTTATAAAGTAGTTGTACCAATAAAAGTTAATACTGCCCCCAATTATCAACATGTCTCATATGGCAATAACTGGAAATAAATATGGACAAAGGGGATGGAGGCATGGCAGAGGTATGGCAGGCAATTGAGCAATGACATGGTAGCAAGGGCGCCAAGGGGCTGCTGGAAGAGTGTGTGCACCGAGAGTGGGGGTGCTTAAGGGTTAAAAAATGGGGACCCCTCTTCCCTGACACTTACAAGAGTTCTTACGAGGGCCTTTGTTGGGTGGTCTCTTTTATCTTGATGTAACTATCTATCTATTGATGTTACCATTATGTTAAACCATTTTGTTTCCAGCACAATTCCTCAGGCTTTGATGTTTAAACTAACTGGCTGATATTCAGCTATCATTGATCAGGTGCTATCCCAAACACAAAGAACAGTTTTTAAAAAGATATACAGATAAAATGAGACATGTTTCTATATTTGAAAGACCCTCACAAGGTCAACATTTAAATACTGACAAATGTAAAGTTCTATATACCGTACAAGCTAGTCAACACTGAATATACAGTCAATTCCAATAATGACATCATATCCAGCTGTTTAAAACATCATAAAAATTCCATTTTAACATTACTGCTGTTATGACTGACTTTTTGTATGAGTTATTTTTAAATGTTTCCCCTTGTAAAATCACTCAGTTGTGTTTCTTTGAAAGTAATAAAACAGAGACTTTTTGTGTAAAAGTCTTCTAAGGGTGGCGTTGCACTATAAAACAGGCCTTTTATTTTGGTAAAACAGCGACTGTCCCTATAAATACCAGGTAGCAAGTGATCCTCAACTGACCAACACCAGGTTTGGAGTGACGATCAAGCCATTTAGAACGTTTTTAACAGCAATTGTTCGGTTCCATCGGCTCACAACTGCATTAGCTGGAAGGAAAATATCTTGGCTAATGGCTCCAATTTAAATGGGAAGGGGTTCAATGGACTGTGGCCTCTAATTGACCAAATGATCACAAAATAGTGTATTTTTGCCTTTTACATGTATCATCTAACTATAATTCAACCCTTCCTATCAAATGAAGAAACAAAAATCCTAGTCCATGCCCTATTCATATCCCGCCTAGACTACTGCAACACACTCCTTTGTAGTTTACCAAACAACCACCTAGCACCGCTTCAATCCATCCTCAACTCTGCTGCCCGGCTCATTCATTTCTCTTCTTGCTTCTCTAATGCCTCTCCTCTCTGTCAGTCCCTCCACTGGTTGCAAAGGATCCAGTTCAAGCTGCTTACCCTATCCTTTAAAGCACTATCCAATACAGCCCCTCCATATATCTCAGAGCTGATCCACCGATATCGTCCCAGGCGCAACCTCCACTATGCAAATGATCATCTCCTCTCATCCACCCTGGTCACCTCTTCCCATGCCCGCATTCAGGACTTTGCTTGTTCTGCCCATCTGCTCTGGAACTCCCTTCCTCTGCCTGTCCATCACTCACCATCCCTTCAAACGAAACCTTAAAAAAACCCACCTCTTTAGGCAAGCATATAACCTGGTCTAGATATTACCCATCTGACTACCAAATATGATTCAACCCACCTTTCACGCTCCACTGCCAATCTGTTTACAGCCTACCGATTCCCGCAACCTTATGTCTCACCCCCATTTCCTGTAGACTGTAAGACTGTGGGCAGGTTCCTCTCTCTTATTGTATCACGGTATTGCTGTAAGAAACTCGTCATCACACTGTTTACTTATATTATGTATTACCTATGTAATATGTATGACTTTGTAAAACCTGTATTACCCTGTATGTAATGTATGACTATGTAATTGTAAAGAGCCTTGGAAGATGTTGGCGCTATATAAGTCCATAATAATAATAATAATAATAATAATAAACACTTAAGTCATTCAGCCAGTAGGTTGCCCAGACTAATGGCAAACAAATCTAATGGCAAAAAAAGTATTTTTTATTTAAAAGAATTTGTCACATAAAATTTTAATCCTCCAATGCCTTTACCATGGTATGTCTGTGTGCGATGATGGTGACAAAACGACTGTACCAATGGTTAAAGGATTGCTATCACAAAACAGCCATACTGTGCCTTTATAATTACTGCCCTTGGTCACCTCTTCCTAAATGGTTTTTAGCTTACAATGCTAGTTCCATTCCAGCAAATTACTAACACGCTAAGACGCTGCCTAGTAGCAATGAAAATGTATTAACACATAGAATACATTTAAGTAAGCAGACGCTAATTCACTGTTCCTTTAATTAACAAAATGAGCCTATAACCTTCCACAAATTTTCACAAAACCATTTATTTTATCTGTCTATTCTGTCTTAACCAATATATCTTCCTGGGCTTTTTAATTGAACTTTTATCTTCATTTTTAAAGAGTTTCGCCCTTTTGGCCAACACAAGTATGTCAGGAATTTTTTTTTTTCTTTTATCAGTGACCAATGTCAACTGTTCTTAAAGATCCCTGTTCAAAGGGAAAGCAAGTCCACAAGAAGTGATAAATCTCCCTACCGACACACCCCAGGACAAACTACACATAGAATGAATTAAAAAGAATGTAAGGGCTACACAAATCTTACAAAACAGATGTAGTTTCTCAGCACACAATTGCTTAATTGACTCAACATTGGGCTTGACACATGTAAACCCAAGGCTAATGACCTGTTATAGCAATTCAAGGGGAGGGGAAGTTGTTGTTCTGGACCAGTTGGAAAACCGCAGATTGTCCATCTTCCAGTAATATAAACATAATTATCGAATGCTTTATTAATGTCCATTACTCATCTCAATCCATCAATGCAATAAGTAGGTGCATGAAAAATGATTTTCCTCTTCTACCAGTGTTAATAAAGGATCATTATCTATAATTATCAATATCAATCCTTTATAGGTTATATGAGCGAATGTCTGAGTGAATTTCGTGTTTGTAATAACAAACAGTAGATATGCAATGATTTCTTCCCATATTCCCAGGCCAGACAGCCATGATCTCAACCTGGAACAGGGAGATAGAATTGATTATTCTTCAATGAGAAGCACCGGCATATAGAGATTTCCCCTGTCAGGTTAGTGTCTTAGGCCTTCCTGTGTTAAAGATGAGGAAACTTGGCAGAAGCAGAATTCTTGCTGGCACGCCTCACACAAATTGTCTTGGGAGACAGGAAGTACCAGTCCTATCCCCCTTCCCCAGGTACTTTTCATTTTAAAGGATAACTATAGTTTATCTTATTAACAATGGAAATCACCTGGGGCAGGTAGGTAGAATTGATTATTCCTACCTCAAAATATCATTGCATTAAGGAGCTACAGCACATACAGTTTTCATTTGCCAGGTTAGTCCTGGACTATTCCTTTATTAGATTGTACTGAAGCCAGGAGGAAGACTGGCAGTATCAGTTTTCTTTGGGCTGTTGCTCACAGAAACAATATTGGGAGGTAGAATTTATCAGTTCTATATCCCTGTCCCAATTACTATTTTTATAACTGTATTTCAAAAAAACTTTATACACATGACAGTTATCCTTTAATTTTTTTTTTTTTACTTTATATGCGTTACAGTTCTTTTTTAATCTCATAAATGCACTTCTTGGTGCTAGGGCTGTACCTTGTGCCAGACTTTGCTGATGTTCAAGTTTTGAAAAAAAAAGTGGAGCAAAAATGATATCGATTTATGAAACCCCCGCAGCCCTTACAACCTTGACAATGCTTGACTTAAAACCAGGTTAATTTGTGCCTGAAAATTTTATACAGATAAAAAAAGCATAAGCAGGCTGAAAGAAGCTTGAACAGTCTCTGCTGTATGCTTGCTAATGTTGGATAAGGCTGTCAATGTAACCTGTGTGGGAATTCAAAAACTTGTCATCTTGTTATGGTGCCACCATTAATGGCTTTAGAGATTCATCTTCCTTATGTGTTACTAAGAAAAAGTGCAGTATCCAAGCTGTGCAGGGTCATACAGTTAAAGGCAATGACATTATTTTAGTCCCATTTTGCCTCTGAGGCAAATCACAAGTAGTCCTTGTGTCATGTGTCTTGTTTTTTTAACTCTGTATAAACCTTTACCTCTAATTGAGAAGACCTTTTATCCCTTATATATGTTATATATATTTATTATATGTTCTAAAGACAGACTTATCTCACAGTTGTTTTACTTCCCTTCATTTCCATGATTTTGATAGCCGACTGCAATATGATTGAAAAATGAGGTTTGTCTGAGTATTGTGAGATTATGTTGGGAAAGTTGTGAGGTAAGTTTTGTTGTGTATGGCCAGTATTGTGATAGTTACTCTGATATGTCACAAGAGATTATATCATTATTTCATTCCTGTTGCTTTATTAGATACGCAAAAGGAATCTGTTTAAATGTTGGGGAAATTATAATTAATGTACCCCCGCATTGTAAATTATAAGGTCACAAAGGAGTTCCGTGACTATATATTAGCAAATGGCCTATATAATGGACACAAAGTTTTGTCACAGATGATGTGACCATCCCAAAAAAAATCTATAAACCAAAAAACAAATAAAATATTAAAACTAAATACCACAAAATCATAGAAACATTGCATAAACACTGTTGCTCCCTAATATGGGAATGTACTGTCCTTCTGTCTGTCCTTCTCTCTCTTTATAGCTTTATATAGCTTTATAGGTTAAGGTGACATGAGGTTAAAGGAGCTATAAGCTCCCCACAGAGTAAACTTGCCTCCCTTGCGTGCAGGTCTGAGAATAGACCCAGGCAATCCTGCCACAATGTGTGGTTCAAACTAAACAGCACTATTGGATAATCTGAGACCCTATTCAGGATCCAGATTAACATACTAGATTCATACTTATTAGTATTTACCATACCAAGGTCCAGATTTACAGTTGCCACGGGGTTAGGTCTTGGAAGCACAGGATACTAATTAGCTGTATAGGTTAAGGTGATGTGGGTGTTAAAGGAGCTAAAAGCTTCCCACAAAGTATAAAATGAAATAGAGCCTTCTTATAACAGAAGGTACCTCTCTCGCCTCATGTTATTATAATAGCATTGCCCTAATAATCTAACATATATACACGTTTTTCTACCTAACAGCTACATGCAAAAGATCATGCTTTATATCCTTTTTCCTACATACACATCACTTCCTGTGTAGCATACAGACTGTCACATGTTTTACAAACAGCACATCATTGGATGTTATACTGACATACCACTTCCAGTATTCATGTGGAGACCCCTTATCAGTCACTGGGGTGTGGTTTATGCTCCCATTTTGACTATCCCATATTAAAATAGGAATCTCAGCTCTGTAAGTAAGTTTATATATTTTGTGTACGTTTTATATTTTGTCTTGTACCTCATAAAAGTTAGTGCTATACTTTATACATTTATTGATGGTAATTTAAATGGTAATAGTGAGATAATACACACACACATATATATATACATCTTTCCTATATGTAATATCCTATACCCCCCATCTCATTGGTAGCTCCTAAAAACTCAAAGCAATCTTCTATGAAGATATAAATATATTTATATAATATAAAGAAAAAAGATATAAAGGATATAACTATCTGGTTTCTTTTACCAAATGGCATTTATTTCAGTCAATGCTCCATTAGCAGTACATTTGTTCAGTGTTGTGACATATTACTTGGAGTGAGATATAATTTAATATACAAGTGTTATACAGTGTTATTAGGAACGATTTGCTGCATCTGTGTTATGATTTGCAGAATATACCATATACAGATTTGTATATAATGCCAGCGGAATCTAAAGAAATATTAATTATCAGAACGAGGACAGACTGATATCACAACATACAGTACATGCCATAGTGGGGGATTAGGGGATGAAACACATAATAACTTTAACTGTATTAAATAAATATTAATATTTCCCATTAGTTTATGATGAAGCGTATGTATGTTTTTACATGTTTTTCATTTCATTTGAAAAGATGTTAAAAATAAGATGTTAAGGCTCATCACTGAGCTCCTGTGTGAAACCTTGCTGCCTAAGGGCACTGATGACATCATTCAGCTGTCAGGACACAGGCTCCATCTTTTTCCCAGCAGGGACTAGGACAGCAGAGGGTTTAGGTGATGTAATTTAAGCTAACAGAAACTGTAAACTTTGTTGTAGAGATATGAACTATGGTTCATTATAATAAGGGTAAATCTCCAGGCCTTTAATTAACCATAATATCCACAGTTCCACTTTAGCCTGCCGCTGTATAATATTTCCAGACATTCCACTATGAAGGAGTTCCTATACCTTAGAATTGTAATCAGTCACCGATTATTCTGATAACTGAGGATTGATTACTTTAATGTAAAGCTGAAATTTCATTAAATTGGTGTAGGGATTCCAAAATGATAATAACATTGATAAGAACATAAGACATTTTAGTTCATGTGGTGGGGTATTAGCTTGCAAAATGCTGGTAAATTTTCACAAAAAAAGTTTGTTGTCAAAAGATATGAAATTCTAATGGCAACATTTTGTCACTGATATTAAAAAAATGTCATGAAATCACAGGCTACAAAATGTGTCCATTTTTTGCTCGAGATATATCACGGTCAAAATTAGTAATTTAATTGGGAAGCCCAAATCTATTTAGCATTAGAGAGATTCCGATCCGAACCCAGTTCCCAATCAGATCTGCTACTAAGGTGTAGGGTCATTCTACTAGGGTCTGGCTCTGTAAAAATGTTAAAAGGTTAATTAAAGCCCAGTCAATTTGGGCAAAAAAAAATCCAACAACTGGCCTAGCGGTGGTGATGTAACCTATACTGGGGATAGAGGCAGAGGTAGAGGATATCGTGGTGGAGGAGGCAGAAGAGGAAGGATGGTGGTGGAGTAAAGAGGAGTATCAAGGCAGAGCAGATGAATCTGACTCCTCTGTCCTTGTTGAAACTCCCTCATCTGCAAGACTATTTAAAAATAATAATATGCCGGTAGAGGCAACTTTTGCAGGACTTTTTAATGCCTCAGTTCTATTTACGAACATTAACTAACATTAACAGTTAGATTAACTAACATTAGTAGTAGAGATTTGTACCCAGGTTGGAAATTAGAAATAAAATAATATCATTTATTGGCTAATTAAAATGATGAAAATGCAGGATTTCAAGACTTATTAATATTAATGTTAATATTATTATTAATGTTAATATTTCACATTAACATTAATAGGTTAAGACTAGCATTATGTTTGTGCTGTTGCGCTATCGGCAAGCAGAAGTGTTTTACACAAATATAACCTTGTTAAAAACAAAACCTTTCCTGACAATTATTTATGTGGTTTACAAAATGTGCAAATAAGTAACATCCTATATAATAAAAACCCTAATGTGCGTCCGTGAATCCTTGTGTGGCTTTTTGCTTCTGCGCATGCGCGAGAGGAGTCTCTCGGCTATGCATGATCATCCACAGTGAGATGAATCCAGCTCACGGACCCAGACAAGTACATCCTCTCCACTTTAAACTGTAGAGAGAAAGAGAGAGAGCACCTAGAAAGCAGCTGGAAATAGGAGTGCGGGGATAAAACGATTTGCAAGTATAAGAGACTCTGTCTAGCGCCCATTTATACAATGGGCTTAACTGTCTAGTTTTATTTAAAGGTTAAAAAATGGCTAAAACAATGATACTTGCCTTGGATGGCATTTTTAATGACCAACACACAATTGGGCCACATTCTTTCCAGATCAGACCACCTTCTACACTACTTGGAACCGGCCCCGCAGCTTTCTCTGTAGATTGCGCAACTTTATCTGAGGTGTGTTTTTGTTGCCATGGTACCCTTTTTATGGAGGTAAGCCACCATAAAATTTTTGAAAATCCGAAAAAAGGAGCAAAACTTGCTCCGTTTTGAACATCTATTTAGCATCTTTGAATCAGTTAATGAGGTGATGGAGGAGTTTGTATGCCCATAAAATGAATCATCTTCATCAATCATGTATGTTGGGTGTGGCACTAGGATTGTCAGTGTGAAGATAGATCCCGTTCTGTGAACGGCTTGTATTACCTAATGCTTGATAAAAAAACATCAGCATTCACTTATATACTGGCAGGGATCCAAGGAGATATGCCGATAGTCAACGCCGCAGTTGCTGAATCATTAAGCATCCCCTGATGCATCTGATTAAAGCAATTGATCAATACCATACTCCGAGAAACAGTGGTGTGGCTACGTTACAGACGACATCCTATAAATAAATAAATGCGATAATAGCATTTTGTTTTACTATAAAACTCATTCATAATTTAACATGAATATCATCCATTACAGCAAGTTGGGCGATAAAAGTGATTATGGTCAAAATAAAGAGTTGATTGAGGCCTGTGTTCTGGGAACCAACCAAAAACACTGAGATGGATGAGAAAAGAGCATTACTTATGGATTACAAATACCCCATATGTGTCTACTGTCTTCATCAAACTGTAACGTTAGGAATTTGTGTGTGTGCTTGTGTCTAGTTATTTCCACCCTAATAAAAGATTCATTATGTGCTTGTCTCGTAGGCTAAAAGAACATTTATCATTGAAGTCTGCCCAGAAATGGAAACGTAACACATAAAAAAACAAGGAGTAGGCATCTGGTTTCCAGCTTGTGTTTTCTGTCATTTAAAGCCTGTGGAGCCCTTTGTATTGGGAGCCTTTATGCCTATTGGTATTTCAGTTGCTATTTGTACCCTTCCCCTCTTTATGAATGTCATTGCCAATAAAACTCGGTGGGGAGTTTGAAATCAAGGTTCTGAATCGGAAACACGGCTGTTCATTGGTTAAAAAAAGTCTCTTTTGAGTTATTTCAGCACCATTGTCTGCGTACAGAATAGATCTCGATATGCCCCGGATGATTCATGTCTCTTGTAAGCAGTAGAAATGGCATGGGGGAATTACATCATACAACAATATAGTTTGACATGAAGCAGAGAGGTCTGATCTGAACTAGCAAACAAAAGGTTCTTAACTCCACTAATTGGTTATCCCAGGATAATCCGTGAAAACATAAATATTGATGGCAGATAAGATTTACTTGGCCCCCACCCTTAGTTAAAGGGTTTATCAGGACTGACCTGGGTGAATCACTTGCATGTGTCCAATGGCCTACATTGCTACTTTGAGTTACCAACAGGGATTTATTTGTGTAGACAGAAAAACAAAAGTTCTTTCTAGACAGATTTTTAACATGAGTATGAAACGTGTGTGCGTGGAGCTGAATCAGTATGAGAAACTACTGAATAATGTATTACGGTGACTGGGAAACAAGTCATGTCTAGTTTTAAATAAATGTTCTGATTGTTATGTTACATGTGTGTAGACATATTAGTTTGAAATGCAAAGGTAAGAAGGCAAAGGCAATAGTTTATTATTATTAGGCCACAGTGTATATATATATATATATCATATCTATTTGTGTATACTCCAAAAAAAATCCATTAACAGTACATTTATGGGCGGAATTAGTGCAAAACCAAATGCGCTTTTCACTAATTTAGCGTTGGCCACGCCATTTCCAAAGCTTTTTGGAAAAAGCACGAAGTAGTCTATGTAGAAAAGGCTGGGTTAAAATTTGTGCAAACCTTAATGCCTTTTCTATGTAGGCCTACGAGGCGATGTCAGGGGTCTTACCTGACCGGGATCCCGCAATTCTCGCAAGGGAGTTTAAAGCATTGTGGGATCGCAATTGGCCCGATGGCGCTATGTCTATTACTGCTTTTTCTTATTTCTACTGGCTGTTGTTATATTTTAGTCGATTAGGTTGAAATACATTTTAGCCGCGGCCTACTAATCTTGGATGGGTTTTCATTTCAATTGAAACATCTCAAACTTTATTTCACAATGGTTAAAACAGAGGCTTTCTTTAGCCTGAACGCTCTTAGGCAATGTACACAGATCAGATATGACGTTTCGGGTCACATGACCCTTTTTCAAATACTTTGAAAATACTTTTCAAATACTTTTTCCCATCCGAACAGGTCCCTCTTCCACTCACAAAGCTCTGCTTCAGCCAATGAATGACCTTGTACTTGTGGTGGAGCACAGGCAGTACAAGTTAGCTGGCCTAGGTGAGAAAAAAGTATAAATCCCGCACTGCAGATGTACAGGAGAATTAGACTCCTGCAGAAACTGATTTCTCTCTGGCTCCTCCCACAGACATTGTCACTAACAATTCTCCCATCTCTGAGATTGGAGAACGTATGTTAATGAATGATGGAGAGGAGCCAGAAAGCATACACACAAACAAATTTCCCATCAGACAGACCTCAGGAAAACATCTCAAACTATTTCACAATGGAAAACAGAGGCTTTCTTTAGCCTGAACGCTCTTAGGCCATGTACACAGATCAGATATGACTTCGGGTCACATGACCCTTTTTCGAATTTGAAAAAGGGTCATGGGACCCGAAACTCATATCTGATCTGTGTACATGCCTAAGAGCGTTCAGGCTAAAGAAAGCCTCTGTTTTAACCATGTGAAAAGTTTGAGATGTTTCAATTGAAATGAAAACCCATCCAAGATTAGTAGGCCGCGGCTAAAATGTATTCAACCTAATCGACTAAAATATAACAACAGCCAGTAGAAAATAAGAAAAAGCAGTAATAGACATAGCGCCATCGGGAATTGCGATCCCACAATGCTTTAAACTCCCTTGCGAGAATTGCGGGATCCCGGTCAGGTAAGACCCCTGACATCGCTCGTAACTACATAGAAAAGGCATTAAGGTTTGCACAAATTTTAACCCAGCCTTTTCTACATAGACTACTTCGTGCTTTTTCCAAAAAGCTTTGGAAATGGCGTGGCCAACGCTAAATTAGTGAAAAGCGCATTTTGTTTTGCACTAATTCCGCCCATAAATGTATGTTAATGGATTTTTTTTGGAGTATACACAAATAGATATGATATAATATATATATACACTGTGGCCTAATAATAATAATAAACTATTGCCTTGCCTTCTTACCTTTGCATTTCAAACTAATATGTCTACACACATGTAACATAACAATCAGAACATTTATTTAAAACTAGACATGACTTGTTTCCCAGTCACCGTAATACATTATTCAGTAGTTTCTCATACTGATTCAGCTCCACGCACAACCCGTTTCATACTCATGTTAAAAATCTGTCTAGAAAGAACTTTTGTTTTTCTGTCTACACATAAATCCCTGTTGGTAACTCAAAGTAGCAATGTAGGCCATTGGACACATGCAAGTGATTCACCCAGGTCAGTCCTGATAAACCCTTTAACTAAGGGTGGGGGCCAAGTAAATCTTATCTGCCATCAATATTATGTTTTCACGGATTATCCGGGATAACCAATTAGTGGAGTTAAGAACCTTTTGTTTGCTAGTTCAGATCAGACCTCTCTGCTTCATGTCAAACTAGTTGTATGATGTAATTCCCCCATGCCATTCTACTGCTTACAAGAGACATGAATCATCCCGGGCATATCGAGATCTATTCTGTACGCAGACAATGGTGCTGAAATAACTCAAAGAGACTTTTTTTAACCAATGAACAGCCGTGTTTCCGATTCAGAACCTTGATTTCAAACTCCCCACCGAGTTTTATTGGCAATGACATTCATAAAGAGGGGAAGGGTACAAATAGCAACTGAATACCAATAGGCATAAAGGCTCCCAATACAAAGGGCTCCAAGGCTTTAAATGACAGAAAAACACAGCTGGAAACCAGATGCCACTCCTTGTTTTTTTTATGTGTTACGTTCCATTTCTGGGCAGACTTCAATGATAAATGTTCTTTTAGCCTACGAGACAAGCACATAATGAACTTTTATTAGGGTGGAAATAAACTAGACACAGCCACACACAAATTCCTAACGTTACGTTGATGAAGACAGAGAACATATGGGGTATTTGTAATCCAAAGTAATGCTCTTTTCTCATCCATCTCAGTGTTTTTGGTTGGTTCCCAGAACACAGGCCTCAATCAAACTCTTATTTTGACCATAATCACTTTTATCGCCCAACTGCGTAATGGATGATATTCATGTAAATTATGAATGAGTTTTATAGTAAAACAAAATGCTATTATCGCATTTATTTATTTATAGGATGTCGTCTGTAACGTAGCCACACCACTGTTTCTCGGAGTATGGTATTGATCAATTGTTAATCAGATGCATCAGGGGATGCTTAATGATTCAGCAATGCGGCGTGATCATCGGCATATCTCCTGGATCCCTGCCAGTATATAAGTGAATGTGATGTTTTTTATCAAGCATTAGGTAATACAAGCCGTTCACAGAAAGGGATCTATCTTCACACTGACAATCCTAGTGCCAACCCAACATACATGATTGATGAAGAGATTCATTTTATGGGCATACAAACTCCTCCATCACCATTAACTGATTCAAAGATGCTAAATAGATGTTCAAAACGGAGCAAGTTTTGCTCCTTTTTTCGGATTTTCAAAAATTTTATGGTGGCTTACTCCAAAAAAGGTGTACCATGGAACAAAAACACACCTCAGATAAAGTTGCGCAATCTACAGAGAAAGCTGCGGGGCCGGTTCCAAGTAGTGTAGAAGGTGGTCTGATCTGGAAAGAATGTGGCCCAATTGTGTGTTGGTCATTAAAAATGCATCCAAGGCAAGTATATTGTTTTAGCCATTTTTTAACCTTTAAATAAAAAGACAGTTAAGCCCCATTGTAAAATGGGCGCTAGACAGAGTCTCTTATACTTGCAAATCGTTTTATCCCCGCACTCCTATTTCCAGCTGCTTTCTAGGTGCTCTCTCTCTTTCTCTCTACAGTTTAAAGTGGAGAGGATGTACTGTTGGGTCCGTGAGCTGGATTCATCTCTGTGGATGATCATGCATAGCCGAGAGACTCCTCTCGCGCTGCGCAGAAGCAAAAAGCCACACAAGGATTCACGGACGCACATTAGGGTTTTTATTATATAGGTGTTACTATTTGCACATTTTGTAAACCACATAATAATTGTCAGGAAGGTTTTGTTTAACAGTATAGTATACATAGTATATATTATGTAATAATTAACTTAACATACATTATAATACTATCACATAACAATATGTAATTCTAGTAACATAACATGCTAATTAATTAAATATATTAACATTAATATTAATAAGTCTTGAAATCCCGCATTTTCATCATTTTAATTAGCCAATAAATGATATTATTTTATTTCTAATTTCCAACCTGGGTACAAATCTCTACTACTAATGTTAGTTAATCTAACTGTTAATGTGTTAATGTTCGTAAAAGAACTGAGGCATTAAAAAGTCCTGCAAAAGTGCCTCTACCGGCATATTATTATTTTAAATAGTCTTGCAGATGAGGGAGTTTCAACAAGGACAGAGGAGTCAGATTCATCTGCTCTGCCTTGATACTCCTCTTTACTCCACCACCATCCTTCCTCTTCTGCCTCCTCCACCACGATATCCTCTACCTCTGCTCTATCCCCAGTATAGGTTACATCACCACCGCTAGGCCAGTTGTTGTATTTTTTTTGCCCAAATTGACGGGCTTTAATTAACCTTTTAACATTTTTACAGAGCCAGACCCTAGTAGAATGACCCTACACCCTAGTAGCAGACATCGATTGGGAACTGGGTTCGGATCGGAATCTCCTAATGCTAATAGATTTGGGCTTCCCAATTAAATTACTAATTTTGACCGTGATATATCTCGAGCAAAAAATGGACACATTTTGTAGCCTGTGATTTCATGACATTTTTTTAATATCAGTGACAAAATGTTGCCATTAGAATTTCATATCTTTTGACAACAAACTTTTTTGTGAAAATTTACCAGCATTTTGCAAGCTAATACCCCACCACATGAACTAAAATGTCTTATGTTCTTATCAATGTTATTATCATTTTGGAATCCCTACACCAATTTAATGAAATTTCAGCTTTACATTAAAGTATCAATCCTCAGTTATCAGAATAATCGGTGACTGATTACAATTCTAAGGTATAGGAACTCCTTCATAGTGGAATGTCTGGAAATATATACAGCGGCAGGCTAAAGTGGAACTGTGGATATTATGTAATTAAAGGCCTGGAGATTTACCCTTATTATAATGAACCATAGTTTATCTCTACAACAAAGTTTACAGTTTTGTTAGCTTAAATTACATCACCTAAACCCCTTGCTGTCCTAGTCCCTGCTGGGAAAAAGATGGAGCTGTGTCCTGACAGCTGAATGATGTCATCAGTGCCCTTAGGCAGCAAGGTTTCACACGGAGCTCAGTGATGAGCCTTAACATCTTATTTTTAACATCTTTTCAAATGAAATGAAAAAAAATGTAAAAACATACATACGTTCATCATAAACTAATGGGAAATATTAATATTTATTTAATACAGTTAAAGTTATTATGTGTTTCATCCCTAATCCCCCACTATGGCATGTACTGTATGTTGTGATATCAGTCTGTCCTCGTTCTGATAATTAATATTTCTTAGATTTCGCTGGCATTTATACAAATCTGTATATGGTGATATTCTGCAAATCATAACACAGATGCAGCAAATCGTTCCTAATAACACTGTATAACACTTGTATATTAAATTATATCTACTCCAAGTAATTGCACAAAACTGAACAAATGTACTGCTAATGGAGCATTGACTGAAATAAATGCCATTTGGTAAAAGAAACCAGATAGTTATATCCTATATTTTCTTATATATATAATAAATTTATATTCTCATAGAAGATTGCTTGTAGTTTTTAGGAGCTACCAATGAGATGGGGGGTATAGGATATTACATATAGGAAAGATGTATATATATATGTGTGTGTGTATTATCTCACTATTACCATTTAAATTACCATCAATAAATGTATAAGTATAGCACTAACTTTATGAGGTACAAGACAAAATATAAAACGTACACAAAATATATAAACTTACTTACAGAGCTGAGATTCCTATTTTAATATGGGATAGTCAAAATGGGAGCATAAACCACACCCAGTGACTGATAAGGGGTCTCCACATGAATACTGGAAGTGGTATGTCAGTTCAATCCAATGATGGGTGTTTGTAAAACATGTGACAGTCTGTATGCTACACAGGAAGTGATGTGTATGTAGGAAAAAGGATATAAAGCATGATCTTTTGCATGTAGCTGTTAGGTAGAAAAACGTGTATATAGTTAGATTATTAGGGCAATGCTATTTAATAACATGAGGCGAGAGAGGTACCTTCTGTTATAAGAAGGCTCATTTCATTTTATACTTGTGGGAAGCTTTTAGCTCCTTTAACACCCACATCACCTTAACCTATACAGCTAATTAGTATCCTGTGCTTCCAAGACCTAACCCCGTGGCAACTGTAAATCTGGACCTTGGTATGGTAAATAATAAAAGTATGAAACTAGTTTTAATCTGGATCCGAATAGGGTCTCAGATTATCCAATAGTGCTGTTTAGTTTGAACCACACATTGTGGCAGGATTGCCTGGGTCTATTCTCAGACCTGCACGCAAGGGAGGGAAGTTTACTGTGGGGAGCTTATAGCTCCTTTAACCTCATGCACCCTAACCTAAAAGCTATAAAAGTATAAAGAGAGAGAAGGACAGACAGAAGGACAGTACATTCCCATATTAGGGAGCAACAGTGTTTATGCAATGTTTCTATGATTTGTGGTATTTAGTTTTAATATTTATTTGTTTTTTGGTTTATAGATTTTTTTTGGGATGGTCACATCATCTGTGACAAAACTTTGTGTCCATTATATAGGCCATTTGCTAATATATAGTCACGGAACTCCTTTGTGACCTATAATTTACAATGCGGGGTACATTAATTAAATTTCCCCAACATTTAAACAGTTCCTTTTGCGTATCTAAAAAGCAACAGGAATGAAATAATGATATAATCTCTTGTGACATATCAGAGTAACTATCACAATACTGGCCATACAACAACAAACTTACCTCAAAACTTTCCCAACATAATCTCACAATACTCAGACAAACCTCATTTTTCAATCATATTGCAGTCGGCTATCAAAATCATGGAAATGAAGGGAAGTAAAACAAATGTGAGATAAGTCTGTCTTTAGAACATATAATAAATATATATAACATATATAAGGGTAAAAGGTTCTCAATTAGAGGTAAAGGTTTATACAGAGTTAAAAAAACAAGACACATGACACAAGGACTACTTGTGATTTGCCTCAGAGGCAAAATGGGACTAAAATAATGTCATTGCCTTTAACTGTATGACCCTGCACAGCTTGGATACTGCACTTTTTTTAGTAACACTAAGGAAGATGAATTCTCTAAGCATTAATGTGGCACCATAACAAGATGACAAGTTTTTGAATTCCAACACACGTTACATTGACAGCCTTATCCAACATTAGAAGCATAAGCAGAGACTGTTCAAGTTTTCAGCCTGCTTATGCTTTTTTTATCTGTATAAATTTTCAGGCACAAATTAACCTGGTTTTAAGTCAAGCATGTCAAGGTTGTAAGGCTGGGGGGTTTCATAAATCGATATCATTTGCTCCACTTTTTTTTTCAAAACTTGAACATCAGCAAAGTCTGGCACAAGGTACAGCCCTAGCACCAAGAAGTGCATTTATGAGATTAAAAAAGAACTGTAACGCATATAAAGTAAAAAAAAAAAAATTAAAGGATAACTGTCATGTGTATAAAGTTTTTTTGAAATACAGTTATAAAAATAGTAATTGGGACAGGGATAAGAACTGATAAATCTACCTCCAATATTGTTTCTGTGAGCAACAGCCCAAAGAAAACTGATACTGCCAGTCTTCCTCCTGGCTTCAGTACAATCAATAAAGGAATAGTCCAGGACTAACCTGGCAAATGAAAACTGTATGTGCTGTAGCTCCCTAATGCAATGATATTTTGAGGGAGGAATAATCAATTCTACCTACCTGCCCCAGGTGATTTCCATGTTAATAAGATAATCTAGTATCCTTTAAAATGAAAAGTACCTGGGGGAAGGGGGATAGGACTGGTACTTCTGTCTCCCAAGACAATTGTGGTGGAGGCGTGCCAGCAAGAATCTGCTTCTGCCAAGTTCCTCATCTTTAACACAGGAAGGCCTAAGACACTAACCTGACAGGGGAACTTCTATATGCCGGTGCTTCTCATTGAAGAATATCAATTCTATCCCCTGTTCCAGGTTGAGATCATGGCTGTCTGGCCTGGGAATATGGGAAGAAAATCATGCATATCTACTGTTTGTTATTACAAACACGAAATTCACTCAGACATTCGCTCATATAACCTATAAAGGATTGATATTGATAATAAGATAATGATCCTTTATTAACACTGGTAGAAGAGGAAAATCATTTTTCATGCACCTACTTATTGCATTGATGGATTGAGATGAGTAATGGACATTAATAAAGCATTCGATAATATGTATATTACTGGAAGATGGACAATCTGCGGGTTTCAAACTGGTCCAGAACAACAACTTCCCCCCTGAATTGTATAACAGGTATTAGCCGTGGTTTACATGTGTCAAGCCCAATGTTGAGTCAATTAAGCAATTGTGTGCTGAGAAACTACATCTGTTGTAAGATTTGTGTAGCCCTTACATTCTTTTTAATTCATTCTATGTGTAGTTGTCCTGGGGTGTGTGGTAGGGAGATTAACTTCTTGTGGACTTGCTTTCCCTTTGAACAGGGATCTTTAAGAACAGTTGACATTGGTCACTGATAAAGAAAAAAAAAAATTCCTGACATACTTGTGTGTGGCCAAAAGGGCGAAACTCTTTAAAAATGAAGAGAAAAGTTCAATTAAAAAGCCCAGGAAGATAATTGGTTAAGAAGAATAGACAGTAAAATAAATGGTTTTGTGAAAATTTGTGGAAGGTTATAGGCTCATTTTTAATTAAAGGAACAGTGAATTAGCGTCTGCTACTTAAATGTATTCTATGTGTTAATACTTTCATTGCTACTAGGCAGCGTCTTGGTGTTAGTAATTGCTGGAATGGAACTAGCATTGTAAGCTAAAAACCATTAGGAAGAGGTGACCAAGGGCAGGAATTATAAAGGACAGATTGGCTTGTTGTGATAGCAATCCTAACCATTGGTACAGTCGTTTTGTCACCATCATCGCCACAGACATACCATGGTAAAGGCATGGAGGTTAAAAATTTATGTGACAAATTCTTTAAAAAAATACTTTTTTTGCCATTAGATTTGTGCCATTAGTCTGGGCAACCTACTGGTGAATGACTTAAGTGTTTATATATATTTATTATTATTATTATGGACTTATATAGCGCCAACATCTCAAGGCTCTTTACAATTACATAGTCATACATTACATACAGGGTAATACAGGTTACAAAGTCATACATATTACATAGGTAATACATAATATAAGTAAACAGTGTGATGACGAGTTTCTTACAGCAATACCTGATACAATAAGAGAGAGGAACTGCCCACAGTCTTACAGTCTACAGGAAATGGGGGTGAGAAGACAGGTTTGGGAATCGGTAGCTGTAAACAGATTGGCCGTGGAGCGTGAAAGTGTGGGTTAAAGTTTGAGATTTTTAATGAAGCAAGTGCCGTCCCATCCGTACCTGTTCGTTGTGGAAGTGTTGCTGTGGAACCTTCGGACGTGCACGGCAAAGATCGGGTGAGATAGTGAGTGCCGGCGCTACTTCCTTGTTTGTCTGGACTTTTCATTTTAATTGGACATGTCAGTAAATTTTAGCCAGTTGCAAGACTGATCAGTCAATCCCAATGAATTTCCGATGGTACCACTTTTTGTTGATCGGTAAATGTATCAGTTGTATGTATATTGGCCTGTGTGCGTCAGGCCTTACATATCTGTCATGCTCCGTGCCTGTTCTATAGAACTTTCAAAGAAAAAAAGGCAGGTCTACTGTAATTTCAAAGGTTTAGAATTGCAGTTCAGGGACTGACTATAAAATTAGGATCTTCCTTAAATTATCTTCTATGGCTAAACAAAGAATATAACCGAACACTTCTTCCTGTCAAGGATTTCATTTGTTTCAATCAGAGGTTTTTATTGTCTCGTTCCACCCATTTCCCCCTTATTCTGACTATTCACTTATTTCTTTTTCATGAAGAAAGGTCATTGTTGCATCTACATATTCAACAGCCGCAGCAATCAGTAGCCCCATTCTCCAGCGGTCTCCGCTGCGAGACATTTCTAATTTGCAGTTGTGAAATAAGATGAAAATGAATGTGCAGATCAGCCGTGCAATTTTAAAGATTTAAAAAGAGGGGGGGGATCAATCTTGGACCCCTGTTGAAAGTAATCTATTATAATGATGAAAAAAATAATAATTTATCTAAGACAATTTATTTGCAATTCAAAGCATGTTCTACCCAGAAGGAAAAAAGATGAAAGGTATCACTTTCAGCCTTCAGTTAAGCTTTAATAAGACAAACTGGGAAGCTGCAGTCAATGTATTTTCTGTACTTAATTACAATAAATACTCTTTAGAAATGAGGTATGGCAGTAGATTTTGTACTTGAAATAGTATTTTTTTCTGTAGAATTCATTTTACATTTTGCATATGTTATGACATTGACTATAGGTATTTATGTAGCAATTTGCCATGCATGAGCTAATTGCATTATGTTAAAGAATCTATGCTTTGTTTCTTGCTGTTATAATCAATCACATGTTGCTTAAGGAATTATGTCCTAATTTGGGACCCTTACGCCTCTATCCAAGGAATATCGTTTTTTCTCTCAGCGTGTGTTCGGCTGACTTGAAATTCATCTAAAAATAAAAAAAGGGTAATGGGGACAGGAACAAGGACAATGAGTCAGTGTAGCAATAAGCGATATTGTGAAATGCGTTGTTCCCTGTGGTGAATAACAGAACATTAAAAGAAATGAGAGGTGGTGCTACAATACAGAAACAAGCACATGTCACAAAGGGAGAGTGAATAGGAGAGACGTAAACATAAAGGCAGGGAGGAGTCCTTGGGTTAGAACGGAAAGTCATACCAGAAGAAAAACAATATTTATATATGGCTATATTTATAGTATGGCTCATACTGAGTGGGATACAAGTTGGACCGTTCATAATATAAATGATGTCCATTGGAGGTCATAGTCAGTCATCAGCAGTAATTCCTCCTCTGGTTGCAATATAAAGCATTACAAACAGTCCCCTGCCTTGGGTAGTTACTAGGGGGGCTGCAACCCTACCCCATATGGGTTATGGAGAAAGGGTTGACCATGTGCTTATGTAAGGGCCTATTTTATTATGTAGAGATGGACTAGAACTGTAACTCGAACCTGTGTTCGAGCCGAACTATTCGAATTTGAATGAATTCGGACTTCTCGAACTATCCCGGACCCGGATTTTCGATATTTTCAGACTTTCGCTAAATATCGAATGTTCGACCGTTCGAATTTGCAAATAAAATGCCTATTATACTGATATGCGAGCATGGAATCCGCGAGTAAAATGTCCATGGTATCTAGGCACGAGCATTGAATCCGCGGGTAAAGTGTCCATTAAAGCCTATACGCGAGCATCGAATCCGCGAGTAAAGTGTCCATTAAAGCCTATACACGAGCATCGAATCCGCGAGTAAAATGTCCATGGTATCTAGGCATGAGCATCGAATCCGCGAGTAAAGTGTCCATTAAAGCCTATACGCGAGCATCGAATCCGCGAGTAAAATGCCCATGGTATCTAGGCGCACGCATCGAATCCGCGAGTAAAGTGTCCATTAAAGCCTGTACGTGAGCATCGAATCTGCGAGTAAAATGTCCATGGTATCTAGGCATGAGCATCGAATCCACGAGTAAAGTGTCCATTAAAGCCTATACGCGAGCATCGAATCCGCGAGTAAAATGTCCATGGTATCTAGGTGCGCGCATCGAATCCGCGAGTAAAGTGTCCATTAAAGCCTGTACACGAGCATCGAATCCGCGAGTAAAATGTCCATGGTATCTAGGCGCGAGCATCAAATCTGCGAGTAAAATGTCCATTAAAACCTATATGCGAGCATAGAATACGCAAGTAAAGTGTCCATTAAAACCTATATGCGAGTATCGAATCCGCAAGCAAAGTGTCCATGATACCTAGGCGCGAACATCGAATCCGCGAGTAAAGTGTCCATTTAAGCCTATATGCGAGCATCGAATCTGCGAGTAAAATGTCCATGGTATCTAGGCGCGAGCATCGAATCCACGAGTAAAGTGTCCATTAAAGTCTATACGCGAGCATCAAATCTGCGAGTAAAATGTCCATGGTATCTAGGCGCGAGTATCGAATCTGCAAGTAAAGTGTCCATTAAAACCTATACGCGAGCATCGAATCAGCAAGTAAAGTGTCCATTAAAACCTATACACGAGCATTGAATCCGTGAGTAAAATGTCCATGGTATCTAGGCGCGAGCATCGAATCCGTGAGTAAAATGTCCATTTAAACCTATACGCGAGCATCGAATCTGCAAGTAAAGTGTCCATTAAAACCTATACGCGAGCATTGAATCCGTGAGTAAAATGTCCATGGTATCTAGGCGCGAGCATCGAATCCGTGAGTAAAATGTCCATTTAAACCTATACGCGAGCATCGAATCTGCAAGTAAAGTGTCCAGTAAAACCTATACACGAGCATCAAATCCACAAGTGAAGTGTCCATTAAAACCTATACGCGAGCATCGAATCTGCAAGTAAAATGTCCATGGTATCTAGGCGCGAGCATTGAATCCACGAGTAAAGTGTCCATTAAAGTCAATACGCGAGCATCAAATCTGCGAGTAAAATGTCCAAAGTATCTAGGCGCGAGCATCGAATTTGCGAGTAAAGTGTCCATTAAAAACTATACGCGAGCATTGAATCTGCGGGTAAAGTGTCCATTAAAACCTATAAGCGAGCATCGAATCCGCAAGTAAAGTGTCCATTAAAACCTATATGTGAGCATTGAATCCGCGAGTAAAATGTCCATGGTATCTAGGCGCGAGCATCGAATCCGTGAGTAAAATGTCCATGAAAACCTATACATGAGCATCGAATCCGCAAGTAAAGTGTCCATTAAAACCTATACACGAGCATCGAATCCGCAAGTAAAGTGTCCATTAAAACCTATACACGAGCATCGAATCCGCAAGTAAAGTGTCCATTAAAACCTATACGCGAGCATCGAATCTGTGAGTAAAATGTCCATGGTATCTAGGCGCAAACATCGAATCTGCGAGTAAAATGTCCATTAAAACCTATACACGAGCATCGAATCCGCAAGTAAAGTGTCCATTAAAACCTATACACGAGCATCGAATCCGCAAGTGAAGTGTCCATTAAAACCTATACGCGAGCATCGAATCTGCAAGTAAAATGTCCATGATATCTAGGCATGAACATCGAATCTGCGAGTAAAGTGTCCATTAAAACCTATACGCGAGCATCGAATCCGCGAGTAAAATGTACATGATACCTAGGCGCAAACATCGAATGTTCGAACGCGAGAGCTCGAAAATATTGCGAGGGAGAGTAAATTTGATTTTCCGAATGTCCTGGATATTATGTTCCCCAGACCATTTCCCAGGTCCCACAGCCATTTACATAAAGTTACCATTGATATTTTATTTGTATTTCATTAGAAATTTTCGAACTATTTGACTCCCATTGACTTTAATCGGTCCGTTTTCATACTTTCCATATAGTTCAAAAGTTCGAAAACGGACCGACCGTTCGAAAGTTTGGCCATCTCTATTATTATGGCTCCCTCTTACTTAAAGTAAGATATTACTTAAAGTAATATAGGTTGTATAAAGGTTGTATAAAGACAAAGGTTCATCTAGTCCAACCTTTATACCCTACCCATAATGTCTGTCTAACAGTTACATAGTAACATAGTATTGGAGGTTGTATAAAGACATACACCCATCTAGTCCAACCTTTATACCCTACCCATAATGTCTGTCTAACAGTTACATAGTAACATAGTACTGGAGGTTGAATGGTCATACTTCCATTGAGTCCAACCTTTTTAGCCTTCCCATAAAAACTTACCAGAGGAAGGCGAAACTTCCTTTCTGACACCAAACGGTAATCAGAAAGGATCCTATACAGTAAACTTTCAATATTTTTTTCATTTTAGAAACTTATTCAGGCCTGTATTGAATCTATCCAATGAACCTGCCATTACCACCTTCAGTTATTTTAGACTATAAAACTTGCCATACACAATTGTTGTTTCTTTTTATTATTGATTGGTCAAATCTCAATTCTCGTTCTACCCATGGATTGATAGACTGCTTGCTTGTTGATGTTGAGCAGTTTACCAGAAGGTGATTAGAGCAGAAATTTTTCTGACAATCCCGCACATAACCGCATATCTGTTTTCACTCGGGAAGAATCAGTCAGTCTCACTATTGAGCAGCCATCTCCAGGGATATGATCAGCCTAAGCCCAACTACCATCATGGCTACAGCTAAAGGTGCTCATTTCAAAAGCTTTAATCATGACAAAACCGAAAAAGCTTAAGATTTCTACTCACAACACAATTTAGCCAGTGCAAATTAGGTGATTGCAGGTGATGGTAGGAAGAGAGAAGCAGTGCACTCATTGGATCCCTACATTAATGGCCTCCTATGTTTGGATCTGACTGAATTATTTATTAAATGATTCATTGGGTCGGCCCACCAACAATGCCCGACCATTGCTCATTTGTTACCAGTTGCGTGTACTTAAGAGCACAGTACTCCTGGATTGGGACATTAATGAAGTGATCTTAGCACAGCTCTGTACAATGCATTTCTGAATAATGTAGCGATTAAAAGGGGAATGTTGGAGGGCATCAATCTGCAACATTTTCCACAGATGATTTGATTTTCAGTATACAAGAAAACTGCTGCCTCCAACCTTTATCCCTCCAATCTGCCACAAAAAGAAAAAAAATGGCACCCCTACCACCTATTTTGTGTTTCTGTACAGATATTAACTGGCACATATAGAGCAGCGTAAAAAACTGGCTAACATCCAGAAGAACTGAGGCTGCCAAGACAAAGGACTGGCGTAATTAAGGGCCCTATTTGTAAACAAGCGGTATCGCAATTTAGTGCGGGTTATTGATAATGCACGACCGCAGCTGTAAATGTACGGGCGCGGTCGTACATTTATGCCGAACATTTTTAATTACCAAACATTCGGTCGTAGAATACCATGTGGTAGTAAACTACCGCAGTGGTATTCTATGGGGATTGTAAATCTACGATTGCGTTATTGTAGATTTGCGTTTGGCATCGGTAATTAATGATTAACAATCGCTAAACTGATCGGAAATTAGCGATTGTTTTAATGCTAAAAAGCAATAACCCGCCTTTACAAACAGGGCCCTAAAAGAGAGCATTGTCCCAATAGAGAGAGCACATTCACAAACATACAACAAGCTAATTCTCATCTCTCCCTTTGCTGTGGCTGCTGGGTGATTTGTGAAATTAACCTGTGGGTACTAAGGGTCTGCTCCCATAATTCACCACAGCTGGGTAAACCCTCAGCTAAGTGTACGTAGTACACTTCACATGCTCTGTAGTTCTCAACAGATCCAAACAAGAAAGTTGCAGCCTCGCTTTCTAGAAGCTGACAGTCAATCACACTACAGCCCAGGAATCCTATTCCAAACAGAGATACTATTTGAAACATTGGTACATGTAGAAACTCAGTGACCTTTTGGACTGAGTGTTTCCAAAACACATGCTTTACCAGTTGAGCCACAACTGCAGATGAAAATAACATAAAACTAGTAAAGATTTGCTGAATATTTTGTATTACCCCAGAAAGGATGTATGTTATTCACACTGGCTGGTAAATAAACTGCAGGGTAACAAGCAGCTTTCAAAGTCTTATCAGGAACTTCCATATTAGTGTGAAGACATCTGTATAGTATATACTAGATAGAGGCAGTGAGTACTGGGGTAAGGGGGCGCGGCTCTTTGATGACTACATGGGCTGTGGGTTGTACTGGCAACAACATGGAAACCTTCTTAGTTACAGAATCTGTTACTTTATTACTGACATGTACTGTACTAAATGCACCTTACTAGAGAAGAATCTTACAATGTATAGGTGTTCTGGGGAGAAAAGCTTTCACATTAGGATTTAAAAGTGTTGAGTTTAGTTCTCCTTTAATGGTGAATATCTTTAGAAACACCCAGGACCCAGGTATTTTCTGGTGGGTGGACATGAGATTCGGAATACCAGATGATTATGTGTGAATACCAATAAATAGTGTAGATTTTTAGTTCTTCTAATCATTTCCCAATCTGTGGTTCAAGCCATTTTACTGTGGAGAAAAGTCACAAATGCTTTACACCTCTTCCTTATACTTATTGCATAAGACAACATGGTTATTAAACGAAACCTTTCAGCCAACATCAGCCTTAGGACATAATCCCAACCCACCCATCCCCAAGTTTAAAAATATCCAGCACTGATATTTAAGATGTAAGATTTGCATGTTTATCCAAACGTTCTAGCTGCAATTAATCAAAGAAAAACATTTAAGCCATTGTGCCTGTAATAAGAATAATTTCATAAAATGTCATCATGTCCCGACCTAAACTCAAGTTTCTATGTCCCTGATTCTCTTTTAATTAACTTGGTTGTAACCTGAGGATTCTATCTGAATAGAAATGAAAACATGTTGGTAAAAGCCAGATATTCCATGTTATTTTTCAAATTACAGAGCAATTTCTTTGAAATGTGTATCTGAGTAATTTATTAGAACAGAATCGATACATTCTTAATATGTAATGTAATTACAAGGCAATTGGCTTGTGAATAGCTAATTACTACTACTTACATAAAATCGTAATAATTATTTTAAACGTGGTTAATATACACTGATCCCACTGTTCTCTGTTGTTACACAAAGAAGCATGCGGGTGGCTTGTTCCACTGCAAACTGTTGTCTACCTCCATATTTGTTGTTATTTTATATTCCTGGATCAAAATAATTAGAAGCTTGTGACGTTTTGCTGTAAAATCCCAGGTTTTGTTATTTATCGATTTTTCAATCACATTTTAGAATTTTCTAATATTTGATTTTATTTCGATCACAAGTTTACAGCTTTCAGAATTTGGAAAAATCTGTTGGATCTGCGGATTTTCTTGAAAAACGGCAAAAGCTAATAAAAACCAGGATCAATTGGAAAACCGAATTGCTATTTTAGGCTTGTGATATTCCTTAATGTGTTATTACCAACATTTCAGATTTAAATTTTCTGAATATGGAGATTCAAATTATTTCCTGTTTTATATTTTGGAAGAGTCCTAGGTTCTTTTAAAGAATATGAAAATTTAATCAACGAGCAAAATTTGAAATGCTAACTGCAACTCATCACCTTTTTTTCCTCTTTTTTATTCAGTGACATTATAATCATTCTGATTACACATTTTAAATCCCTGATTGAGACATTTTAAACAGATGATTGAATAACTTATTTTGTCAGATTCTGAAGATTTCAATCTTACACCATCATGCTGGTACAATTATTGTTAGAAACTAGTACTGTAGGGGATAGATCTATCCTCATCTTTTAACTCAGCAGTTGGGATGGACTAGAACTCGAGCCTGAGTTTGAGTCAGATTTTATGAGTTCGTATGAACTCTTCGATCTACAACTTTAGAACTTTTCAAACTCGCAGACTTTTTACAATAATTATCAAACTTTTGAGGATTATTACATTTTCAAATCAATAACCCTTGACTTTAGCACTCCATAACCCTCGAATGCGGTGTTTGCTAATCCTCGAATTCGGTTACAACCTTCGAATCTGGCGTTCGCTAACCCTCAAATTTAGCAATAACCCTCAAATGTGGTGCTTGCTTAACCTCAAATTCGTCGATAACCCTCGACTCTTGTGTTCACTAACCATTGAATACAGTGAACGATTTTGGTAACCCTCGAAAATTCAATGCGTAAGCTGGAAAATAGCCCGATCGTCAGGAAAGTTGTATTAAATAGGTTTGGTGATATATACATGTTCCCCAGCCCATTTCCCAGGTCCCAGAGCCATTTACAGTAAGTTACCATTGCTATTTTAACGGTATTATATCAGAACTTTTCAAACTATTTGTCCCCATTGACTTTAGTGGGTCCATTTTTATACCATCGAACTTTTAATTCAGGAAGTTCGGCCATCTCTACTCAACAGATGTTGCTTATTCCAGTCCCTGGATTGGGGATCTTTATTAGGGCTGTAAAAGGTGGACAGAAGAAAAATGACCCAATATTTGATCAAGTCTACATTTTGTAGCCAATGTTTGGCCAGTATAACACAGATATTTATATGTTGTTTAAACCACAAACATACTATTTGTCTCAAGGCTAAATTAATTGCATTTCTGCAGGCACAGTTTTCATAGCATTTCAGTTCATCTCCAGTAAAATAACTTCTTTTTTAAACCAATTAAGGTTAAAGAATTATCAATTTCCATGAAAATCCATGCAGTTACTTAATTTACTAATTTAAAGTAGGTTTAAATACATAGGTGCATCCTCCCTCCAAATTCTAAAACTGCAATAGTTGCAATTTTGGGGTTAAATTTGAAGTGAAGAGGGAAAGAAGATAAGAACATTTCGCTACATAACAAGTTAGTCTTACATCTGTCAGCTTTGTAACTATAGTTGTTTTGGCCTTCAGGGGTGATTTTACCTCTGTATAATTTTTCATTTGGTGGATAAACATGCCCTATAATATTAATAATAATTCATCAACCACAATAAATAAAAACAAATTACTATATACAGTACATATGTAAATATGATTTAATTCAGATTGTCTTGCAATTTAATTGCCCACAGAATACTAAAAAATAATAATAAGATGAATGACCAGTTAAAGGGCATGTTCACCAACACACAAACTTTAGCGATAGTGTACACAAACCCCAAACGCCAATTGCAATGCTCATTCTCCCCAGCACTCCTAAATCCAGATACTGTATCTTACGTAGAACTCTTCTGGTCCCTTGCTCAGCTCTGTTGCCTCCTTTACAGCTCGGTGGGCTCTAAGTGAGCTTGCACAGTTGTAAAGCAGTCAAGCAGTGCAGCCCTCATAAGTAATTAAAGGTGAAGTCTCCGCAATGGCCTTGACTAGCGGCTACAATGCGGAAGTACAGCATATAATGGTGATGGACCGGAGGAGTTCAAGGTAAGGTATCTGATCTCAAGAATGTTAGGGAGAAAGGAAAGTATTGTGAAAACTGAGTTGGGGGGGGGGAGTTATTAATCTTTAAGCAAAAGTTTGTGTGGGCATAAACTATGAAACAGGACACAATTGTAATGGTTATTCCAAAGCTAAAGGGATGATTCCATCATCGTTAACATGTGTTCTGCAATTCTGAGCGTTCCTGAGGATGACAAATGTACTAAAGTATTGGGAGTTGCCCCACGGCTGAAGGAAATGTGACAGTCTCGAACATTTTTCCTACACTTTATATAGGGACAACGCTCGGGTCTGTAGCCTAGTCTTATAGGACATGTATTTTGTTTCAGTAATTTAAGGGCCCAAAAGAAAAAGTCATTCACCGTTGGAAAAATGTTGGTGGTAAAATCGAACGGCGAGTATGTAGTGTGTGGGCACCATTATTCAGACTAAATAAACTAAATAAACCCAAAAGCTGAAAGCATCTTGGAAATTAACAACAGCTGGAGGGGCACAATCAGGACATCTTTGTGGTGAATAAACGAAATATTTCTGAATCTGTGATTTGTATTGTTGCCAAGGGTATTTTCTAATCGAAAAGTTTTCTCCGTGGCTAAAACCCAACAGCAAACGCCTTATTTGTCCTGCCCTAAAGCTTGCCCTGTAGGGGAAGGTTAAAAATACAGTAAGTTTAGAAATTTATAACAATAGCAATAGCAACAAAAATGAAATAAATTATCCAATGAATCTTAAAACAGCAATTTATGCAGGATAAGGGTCTCATTTAGTCACATAGCAGTTTGAAGTACCAAACAATGTCCAACCACTATTCCTGAGCACATTTTAGCATACAATTGCTCAGTCTAGATGCTAAATATATAATAACTTCCATGCCCAATTTGATTCTATTCCCCCTTAATAAACAATAGTCTATTGTGACATCCAGAAGAGTACTTGCAGGGGCACGCCCCCCCCCCCCCCCCCGAGAAAGGGGAGGAGGCCCCTGACCCCCTCCTCCCTCCGAGATGCCTCCAGTGATCAGCCGTTTTAAACAGCAGATCGCACATATGAATGAAACATATGTGCGATCAGCTGTTTAAAAGACCGGACCCGAACTTCTGGTTCAGTTCCCAGATGCCTCCACCTGATCGATGGAGGCATCTTGGGGGCATCTTGGGCGCAGGGTGGCGGGGCAGTAGTTACGCCACTGGTGACATCACCTGACAATCTGCTACTACCTTGTCCCTGGGGGCAGAGCATGCTCACTTAAGACTTAATGCTGGAAAAGACAGGAAGTACCTGTATAGACAGAAAGGGGGGTCTATCAATGCAGACAGAGACTGGTCACATGGTTATAAGCTGCTGAAAGCAGGAAGTGTTCAGGGATTATATTGCTAAACCTTTTAGCAATATATCAAAAGTTTTAACCAGAGATGTGATCCAGGGTTCATTAGGTATGATGGGAGGCTTTTATTTAACACTAACTTGTTTGGAGACCACAGTTACCCTTTAAATTGCTGTTTATTCAGTCAAGGTGTCACGAACTTACCTGCCGCTCCGGTCCCGCGCCGCACTGCACTTCCGGGTGGGCGGCGTCGACGTCATGACGTCACGCCGCCGACACGCCGGGCGGCGCGAAATTTGAAAAGCCGGTGTCCTCCTGGACCCGGTGCCCGATTGTAGCATTCCGCTACCTCCCTGGCTCCTGTACTTACCTGCCTTGGATCCTGCTTCCAGTTGCCTGCATCCAATACTTACCTTGCCTGGTTCCAGTGTCCTCACCTTGCCTGCATCCAGTGCCTGCATCCAATACTTACCTTGCCTGTTCCAGTGTCTCACCTGCCTGCATCCAGTTGCCTGCATCCATACTTACCTTGCCTGTATCCAGTACCTACCTGCCTGTGTCCAGTGTCTCACCTGCCTGCATCCAGTTGCCTGCATCCAATACCTACCTTGCCGGTTTCCAGTGTCTCACCTTGCCTCATCCAGTTGCCTGCATCCAATACTTACCTTGCCTGTATCCAGTACCTACCTTGCCGGTTTCCAGTGTCCCACCATGCCTGCATCCAGTGCCTGCATCCAGCATACACCTTCAGTTCCCAGCAGCCTTTGTATCCTGCACCTTCCGGACTGTCAGCCTCCTCCTAAAGCGTACTGTGAGTACACGGCCGTCGGCCATTTATTACAGTACAATCGGCCATGGAAACGCCTGAGGGGGCTATGCTGAATTGAGTAAAACTCTCCAGGCTTTGTCCAAACGCATGGACCTTTTTGAACACCATCAGGGCCGTTGGCCCAGTTTATGGATCCTTGCTGTCCGGCTACCCCCAGCTGCTGCCGCTGCTCCGTTCTACGCTACCCCCCTGCAACGTCCGGATCCGTGATCCATCTCTTCGGGAGACCCCGCATACCTCCACCCTCACGGTTTGATGGTGATGCCCAAGCCTGCCGTGGTTCGTTAATCAGTGCCGAATCCAATTCGAACTTCAACCATCGCATTTTGCATCGGATCGCGCTAAGGTTGGGTACATCATCGCCTTGTTGGAGGGCAATGCGCTGGCCTGGGCTTCTCCCCTATGGGAAAAAGACGATCATCTCGTCTATAATGTTACTGACTTCCTTAGTATGTTCCGCAAGGTCTTCGATGCTCCAGGAAGAACCTCTGCTGCGCTCCTCCCGTTTGATGCAGCTCCGCCAAGGGTCTCGTTCTTGGGTCAATATGCTATTGAATTTCGTACCCTCTGCGGAGACTTTTGGAATAATGAGGCACTTACGGCAGCCTTTTGGCAGGGACTCTCTGACCGCCGTCAAGACAATTGTATCCAGGGAATTACCTGTCCCATTGGAAGACTTGGTTCATTATGCATCCAGATCGATACCCGCTTCCGTGAACGGCAGCCAAGGTCTGCAGCCCGTTCCAGCCTTCCTAAGACCTTCCTAGGCCTACTCCGACCTTTCCGCAAGCCATATCTTCAGGTGAAGACCAATGCAAATTGGCGGCACTCATCTATCCCCCGAGGAAAAGTCACGCAGACGAACTAATGACTTTGTCTCTATTGTGCTGGGCAAGGACACTTTGTAAAAAATTGTCCCCAGAAGTCGGGAAACTTCAGGACCTAGAAGTTAAGGAGGAGCTACTTCTAGGTAACGTTAAGTCTCCTGCCAAATTTGAACCATTAAAACTCTTTCTACCCGCTGCTATCACTTGTAATGGTAAAATTTTCCTCCCAGGCCTTTGTCGATTCTGGTGCCGCGGGAAATTTCATTGACTCTACCTATGCAGCACAATTGGGGCTTCCTCTCCTTCACTTGCAGCAACCTCTTCGAGTCCTGGCTATTGACAATAATCCGTTGGCTTCAGAATTCATCTCCAAATCTACCTATGAAGTCCATCCGCATTGGCATATTTCACCAGGAACGTTTATCTTTCTTGTCATCCAAAGCCCTTCTGCTCCCCTAATCTTTGACTCCCATGGCTCAGATTACACAACCCCGTTATTGATTGTTCTCACAATGAACTCAAGTCTTGGAGCCTTTTCTGTTTCAAAAATTGCCTTTCTACTCATTGCACTACCATTACCTGTGAAATAAATCTGAGCAAAACCTCCCGGAGTGTTATCATGATTTTTCTGATGTGTTTTGTAAAAAGCGAGCTGAGAAGCTACCACCGCACCGTTCCTACGATTGCCCCATCGATCTTCTTTCTGGTACCATGCCTCCTCGGACGCACTACCCACCACTGTCTCCCTCAGAAACTCTAGCCATGAAAGAGTACATTACTGAACATTTGTCTAGGGGATTCATACGACCTTCCACTTCCCCTGCTGGCTGGGTTCTTTTTTGTTGAAAAAAAAGACGGCGGGTTACGACCCGGCATCGACTATCGTGGATTAAATAAAATCACTATAAGAATCGTTACCCACTCCCTCTCATCTCTGAACTGTTTGACCAGATAAAAGGAGCTAAAATTTTTACCAAACTGGATTTACGGGGGGCATACAATCTGATCCGTATACGCAAGGTGATGAGTGGAAGACCGCCTTTAACCACAGGGACGGTCACTACGAGTATCTCGTAATGCCCTTTGGCCTTTGTAATGCTCCAGCGGTGTTCCAAGAATTTGTTAATGACATCTTCCGGGATATGTTGGAATCTCGGTATAGTATATCTAGATGACATTTTAATCTTTTCTCATGATCTGCCCTCACACCGCCTCCATGTTAAACAGGTGTTACTACGTCTGAGAGAGAATAGCCTGTATGCCAAATTGGAAAAATGTCTGTTTGAGTGTTCACAAGTACCCTTCCTAGCTACATCGTATCTGCGCAAGGGTTCCAGATGGATCCTGTTAAAGTTTCAGCCGTCCAAGATTGGTCTCTTCCTATGGGAACCAAAGCTATTCAAAGGTTCATTGGGTTTGCCCATTACTACAGACAATTCATTCAAGGGTTCTCGTCAATATTTCCCAATATTAGCCCTCATCAGTAAAGGTGGTAAACCTCATTCATGGACCCCTGCAGCCCTCGAGGCCTTCAGACGACTCAAGGAAGCCTTTGTGTGTTGCACACACAGTTCTAGTACATCCAGATCCTAGTCTCCCCTTCTACATCGAAGTTGATGCATCAGACTTGGGCGCTGGAGCCGTCCTTTCCCAGAGGCAGGGCACAAAAGGAAACTCCATCCTTGTGCATATTTTTCCAAGAAGTTTCTACCCAACGAACGGAATTATGACGTTGGGAATAGGGAACTTCTTGCTTCAAACTGGCCCTCGAGGAGTGGCGTCATCTATTAGAAGGCACCTCTGTACCTATCACCATCCTTACCGACCATAAGAACCTTGAATACATCCAGAATCTCAAAAGGTTAAATCCCCGTCAAGCACGGTGGTCTTTATTCTTTTCCCGATTTAACTTTGTTATCACTTACCAACCTGGTTCCAAAAACAAAAAAGCTGATGCCCTTTCCAGATCATTTGTTGCCTCCGACTGTACTAATCAAGATAAGGGCTCTGTTATCCCAACCACTAAATCTTGGCCTCTATATCCCCTCAACTTTGTCCAAGATTCAAGCCTCACAAGATTCTGCTCCGTCCGACACACCTTCGGGCAAAAGTTTTGTTCCTGTTTCTCTTCGGAAAACTATCCTTCTGCATACTCACTGTTCCAAGCAAGCTGGGCATCCCGGTGTTAACAAAACGTTTAATATAATTGCCCGTTCCCTTGGTGGCCCAAAATGAGAAAGATATTAAAGATTATTCAAGTGTGTACTAGCTGTGCTCAATCCAAATCATCTAGAACCCTCCCCTGTGGTCTTCTTCAACCCCACCCCCCCCATTCCGTCCACCTTGGACCCATCTATCCATGGACTTTATTGTGGAACTTCCGCCTTCCAAGAAAACACGGTTATATGGGTAACTGTAGACCGCTTCAGCAAAATGGCCCATTTTGTACCCCTCCCTAAACTACCATCTTCAACGGAGTTAGCTCAACTATTTATTTCACATACTTCCGCTTTCATGGACTCCCTTCTGAAATAGTATCTGACAGAGGTACTCAATTTGTTTCCAAATTCTGGAGAGCACTTTGTAAGTCCATGAACATCAAGTTACAATTTTCTTCTCGGCTTACCACCCACATTCCAACGGGGCTACTGAACGCACTAACCAGTCTTTGGAACAATATCTTCGTTGTTACATTTCCTATACCCAAGATGATTGGGCTGACCTTCTGCCTTGGCTGAGTTTGCCCATACAATTCACCTCATGCTTCTACTGGGAAATCTCCTTTTTTGTGTGTCTTTGGGACTAATCCTAGATGTTTTCCGCAAGATTTTCTTGTACACAAGTACCTGCTGCCAACGACTCGCGGCCCAGATGACCGCTATCTGGCATGCTACTGAAATCAGCCTTCAGAAATCTGCTTTGGTGCAAAAAACTGCAGCAGATAGGAGACGTAGAGAACCCCCAGCGTATTCTGTCGGAGACAAGTATGGCTCTCTTCTGCTCATATTAACCTACGGGTTCCTTCCTCCAAACTGGGTCCCAAATTTATTGGTCCTTTTTCTATCCTGGAATTAGTCGGCCCGTGGCTGTTCGCCTTCAACTTCTTCCAGTATCGGATTTCTAACGTGTTTCTTCATATTTCTCTCATCAAACCAGTATGTTCTAATCAGTATTCCACATCCTTACTACCACCTCCCGTTCCGATTTCCGTTGATGGTCAGCAGGAGTTTGAGGTCGAGAAGATCTTGGACTCTAGTTCTGGAGGAGGTCTCTGCAGTATTTGGTCCACTGGAGGTTTTGGTCCGGAAGAAAGAGCTTGGATTAAACATTCTGATTTGCACGCTCCTCGTCTAGTTAAAGCTTTCCACAGGAACTTTCCAGGGAAACCTGGCCCGTTGGGTCCTGTGGCCCCCCCGAGGGGGGGGTACTGTCACGAACTTACCTGCCGCTCCGTTCCCGCGCCGCACTGCACTTCCGGGTGGGCGGCGCCGACGTCATGACGTCACGCCGCCGACACGCCGGGCGGCGCGAAATTTGAAAAGCCGTGTCCTCCTGGACCCGGTGCCCGATTGTAGCATTCCGCTACCTCCCTGGCTCCTGTACTTACCTGCCTTGGATCCTGCTTCCAGTTGCCTGCATCCAATACTTACCTTGCCTGGTTCCAGTGTCTCACCTTGCCTGCATCCAGTTGCCTGCATCCAATACTTACCTTGCCTGGTTCCAGTGTCTCACCTTGCCTGCATCCAGTGCCTGCATCCAATACTTACCTTGCCTGGTTCCAGTGTCTCACCTTGCCTGCATCCAGTTGCCTGCATCCATACTTACCTTGCCTGTATCCAGTACCTACCTTGCCTGTGTCCAGTGTCTCACCCTGCCTGCATCCAGTTGCCTGCATCCATACCTACCTTGCCGGTTTCCAGTGTCTCACCTTGCCTGCATCCAGTTGCCTGCATCCAATACTTACCTTGCCTGTATCCAGTACCTACCTTGCCGGTTTCCAGTGTCTCACCTTGCCTGCATCCAGTTGCCTGCATCCAGCATACAGCCTTCAGTTCCCAGCAGCCTTTGTATCCTGCACCTTCCGGACTGTCAGCCTCCTCCTAAAGCGTACTGTGAGTACACGGCCGTCGGCCATTTATTACACAAGGTTCTTCACACCGCATTGATGATTATGTCACGTAATAGTAATAAATAAAACTCTGTATTTAAACACGGATCCTTAGCATTTAAAATGACAGTATTGTGTTTTATAAGATGTATCTTTTTGAAGACTTCAATCACCATCTACAAACTGCACCATTGTAAAATGCTGAATAAATTGATTTACTGGAAATTATCTCTTCTTCCATTTATAGTACATTGTTATAGACAATCCCATACGATAGAAATGTGAAACCGTCAAAAATCCTTCTTCATGATATTAAATCTGTCACCATAAGAGAAGAAAAAGGATCTTGACAATTTGAAGAATTGAGGTATAAATTTGAGTTTTATTGCAGAGCTTTACCTACATAGGAGCAGTAGGATTGTTTGATGCTGACATTGTCTGTCCATTGCTCCTATTCTGTATAGAGTTATGAGACTAGAACTTTTTTTATTTGTTTTAAACTGCTTATAGAAATACAGCAAGGGACTCAATGAGGCAAAGCATAGTGGGGGTATTACAAGGTTATGGAGACTGCTTGTATCAGTTTTTAAGCTACTAGGGTATGTTTAACTAATGTCCCCTGGGTTGCCATATTAGTAGTGGTAGACAAGTATTGCCTGTGCTATTTGTCTGCAGCAACCAATGAGATCTGATCTTTTACTGCAATAGGCCAATACAAAGTTAACATTGGTTGATGGCAGGAGGTGAAATAGCACAGAGAAACATTTGCATTAGAAACATATCTCCTGACATTCTCAAATTGGTAGGAAACCTCCTTGGCTGTGACATTTATACACAAATTTAATGGTCCAGGATGGGGAACATCTAAAAATAAAACTAAGACTGTATTTAGATATTAAATAGATTTGATAATTGAACGTCAAATCTATATAAGATTTTACAAGTATATGGAAAGCATTATACTGAAAGCCATTCACAGGTAAATACCTGCAAGATCTGGTTGGGTTGACAGAATCTGACCAATATTTTGTCTGTGGCTTTAGAAAGACATTTTCAGGGAAATTCAATAAAAGTTCTTATCGTTAGAAAAGGTGCTAATTTTCCCCCGGCCAATCAGATCCTATTTAACATTTGAAAGCTAACATCTGATTGGTTGGGGCAAAATTACCACCATTTTAAATGAACTTTTATTGAATAACCCTGAAGAACTTTAACTGAATCTCTCTGTTTGCTTCTTTGAAAAATACCTTGATCAAAACACAAACGGCCTCATTTATCAAAAGCCCCAATCGTTACAAGCAGCGCTATTTGCCCTGATTCAATATAGCAATTGAGTCTCTCATTAAATCGACTTCTGTTTGTCTTACAATGTCTATAGATCAAACAAACAATTGTGGGTCTGCTAGAAATTTCGGAACGAAACATTTACAGTAAGGATCTGTATAAATGGAGAAGAGAAGTGATGTTGATAAAACTGGAGGGAAGGAGGGGTGGAGGTCTCTAGTGACTATTTACTAAAATAGGTCATATGTTTGTAAGGATGGATCCAAACATTCTCCACATTTAACTGTCCAGAAGTTTCTTTGTATTTTCCCAGAAACAAAGTTCCCTGACACTGTGTGTCTACTGGTTTGTAGATTACTGTCCACAGTTATTTGGCTTTATCTGCTCAGAAAAAGTCACTGAAATCTCCCTCAGTAAAGCCCCCCCATGCATGCAGTGGCTTAAGGAATCATTGGGCCGCCCAGCAAAACTATGGTGGGGCCCCTATCCGTGCTTCATCCACAGTGGTTTTATGGGAAGAGGATATATCTGTCATAGGAAAAAATAAAAAGATGGGGCCCCCTTGTCTCTCGGGTCTCCCTACCATTGATCCCTCTGCTCCTCTGGTAGTTAAGCCCCTCCATATATGGATTTTACGTTTTTTCAATCAATTGCTTGACAATGTCAGAACATTTTTTAGCAGACTGGCCCAGGTGGAAAATTTTCCGCCAACACCATCGTCAGGCCCCATCTCTGCAGATTTCAAGTGGAAATCTGCCAAACGATTGGAGGCTCACGGTGGGAGCTTTTTTTTCGAATCATCATATATCTGCCCGTGTATGGCTAGCTCTAGTTCAGATTCATATTAAACAATGTGAATCTGATCAGGTGATTTTTTTGGGCTATCAAGTAGAGATGGACTAGAACTCGAGCTCGAACCCGAGTTTGAGTCGAAATATTCGAGTTCGAATGGACTCGGACTTCTCAAACTATCCCGGACCCGAATTTTCAATACTTTCGATAATTATTGAATGTTAGAACGTTCGAGGCGTGCGAATCCGTGAGTAAAATGTCTATTATACTTATACGCAAGAAAATATCGAATTATCGAATCCGCAAGTAAAATGTCTATAATACCAATACGCAAGTAAATATCGAATTATCGAATCCGCAAGTAAAATGTATATTATACCAATACGCGAGTAAATATCGAATTATCGAATCCGTAAGTAAAATGTCTATTATACCTATACGCAAGTAAATATCGAATTATCGAATCCGCAAGTAAAATGTCTATTATACCTATACGCGAGTAAATATCGATTATCGAATCCGTGAGTAAAATGTCTATTATACCTATACGCGAGTAAATAGCAAATATCAAATCCGCAAGTAAAATGTCTATTATACCTATACGAGAGTAAATATTGAATATCGAATCCGCAAGTAAAATGTCTATTATACCTATACGAGAGTAAATATCGAATATCGAATATCGAATCCGCAAGTAAAATGTCTATTATACCAATACACGAGTAAATATCGAATCCGCAAGTAAAATGTCTATTATACCTATACGAGAGTAAATATCGAATATCGAATCCGCAAGTAAAATGTCTATTATACCAATACACGAGTAAATATCGAATTCACAAGTAAAATGTCTATTATACCTATATGCGAGTAAATATCGAATTATCCAATCAGCAAGTAAAATGTCTATTATACCTATACGAGAGTAAATATCGAATATCGAATCCGCAAGTAAAATGTCTGTTATACCAATACACGAGTAAATATCGAATCCGCAAGTAAAATGTCTATTATACCTATATGAGAGTAAATATCAAATATCGAATCCGCGAGTAAAATGTCTATTATACCTATACTCGAGTAAATATCGAATCCACGAGTAAAATGTCTATTATACCTATACACGAGTAAATATCGAATTATCAAATCCGCAAGTAAAATGTCTATTATACCTATATGAGAGTAAATATCGACTATCAAATTTGCGAGTAAAATGTCTATTATACCTATACGTGAGTAAATATCGAATCCACGAGTAAAATGACTATTATACCAATACAGGAGTAAATATCAAATTATCGAATCTGCAAGTACCGTATATACTCGAGTATAAACCGACCCGAGTATAAACCGAGGTACCCAATTTCAGCAAAAAATCCTAATAAAAGTTGTTGACCTCGAGTATAATACCGAGGTAGAAAACTTGGCATTCAAGATGTTTGGAAACTAACACTCCCAGCATGCTTTATGCTGGGAGTTGTAGTTTCCAACATCTTGAATGCAAGTGGGGTGGCATTCATAGATAGATAGGTAGATAGATAGAATGGTAGAGGATAGATAGATAGATAGATAGCAAGATTAGATAGATAGATATAGATAGATAGATAATAAGATAGAGTGGCAGAGATTAGATCGATAGATATAGTATAAGATAGCAGAGATAGAAGATAGATAGATATGATAGAGTGGCAGAGATTAGATAGATAGATAGATAGATAGATAATAGATAGAGTAGAATGGCAGAGATTATATATAGATAGATGATGATAGAGTGGCAGAGATAGATAGATAGATAGATTAGATAGAGTATGGCAGAGATTAGATAGATATATAGATAGAGTGCAGAGATTAGATAGATGATAGATATAATGGCAGATTATATAGTATTGACTCTATACTATGTAAAGCTCTACCTCTATACCTATGTAAAGCGACGCCCCCCCCCACCACCACCCCACCCCCCAAACCACCCCATGCATAATTAAATTGACACCTCTTATATGGGCTGGTAGAAGGAACCGGTTCTCTGGTAGGCTTTTCTGCAGTCTCCTCCATCATACGAGTCGGAAGGGTCCGGCACTGAAAGGGTCCAGGCTGATGACGTCAGCAGAGCGCGCGGGGACGTAAGTACGCACGTCCACGCGCTCTGCCTCTAACAGCTCCCGGTCTGCACTTACAGCCCTGCCTCTTCAGCTGCCGGTCTCACAGCTCCCGGACTCACAGCTCCTGGTCTCACAGCCCCCGGACTCACAGCTCCCGTCATCAAATTAAGGTACACACATTTTTTTTCAGGCAGATTTACCCAGTGACTCGAGTATAAACCGAGCCTAGGTTTTTAAGGTATTTTTTTTACCTTAAAAATTCGGTTTATACTCGAGTATATACGGTAAAATGTCTATTATACCTATATGCGAGTAAATATCGAATATCAAATCCGCAAGTAAAATGTCTATTATACCTATATGCGAGTAAATATCGAATATCGAATCCGCAAGTAAAATGTCTATTATACCTACCGTATATGCGAGTAAATATCAAATTCACAAGTAAAATGTCTATTATACCTATACGCGAGTAAATATCGAATATCGAATCCGCGAGTAAAATGTCTATTATACCAATACGTGAGTAAATATCGAATATCGAATCCGCAAGTAAAATGTCTATTATACCAATACGCAAGTAAATATCGACTATCGAATCCACGAGTAAAATGTCTATTATACCTATACGAGAGTAAATATAGAATATCGAATCGGCGAGTAAAATGTCTATTATACCTATACACGAGTAAATATCGAATATCGAATCTGCGAGTAAAATGTCTATTTACCTATACGAGAGTAAATATCGAATATCAAATCCGCGAGTAAAATGTCTATTATACCTATACGCGAGTAAATATCGAATTATCCAATCCGCAAGTAAAATGTCTATTATACCTATACGCGAGTAAATATCGAATTCTCGAATCTGGAAATCATTCACGAGATAATTATAGAATGTTTGAACACGAGAGCTCGAAAGTAGCGCGCGCGAGAGTAAAATTGAGTTTTCGAAAGTCCTTGATATATGGAACATGTTCCCCAGACCATTTCCCAGGTCCCACAGCCATTTACATTAAGTTACCATTGATATTTTATTTGTATTTCATTCGAACTTTTCAAACTATTTGACTCCCTTTGACTTTAATGGGTCCAATTTCAAACTTTCGAACTTTCCATATAGTTCGACAGTTCGAAAACAGACCGAACTTTTTAAAGTTCAGCATCTCTCACTATCAAGTGCACCAACGCTTCTAACCTCAACAGTTAGGGGTTTGAAATATATTTTCACAAATTCAGTTGCTCTGACTGTGTTGAATTAGAAACCTTATGAAATACCTGTTCTCAAATTCGTTTTGGAGCTGAAACAAGGTCAGAGTAAAGTCAGACAAATGCGTGGGTCATAGATCAGGAAAGTTAGGGCAGAAAACAATGGTCAAAAGTTCATGTAGAGTCTGACAACAGAAACATAAAACATTTACACACTCTAGGTTGGACACACTTACTTTTCAGGGTCAATTTTTCACTCCAAAGGAAGTGAATTTTCACTTCAAGAAGGCAAAATGGGTATCAGGTATGGACATCAGACAATGGGTTTGCATCCCTATAATTAATACCGCTCCGTATTTAAGTAAGAAGAGCAGAGAAAAGTAAGTAGAAGGAGCTTCAGGGGCCACTGGAGGTAAATATAACAATCTTGTGGGGAAGGTAAGTATAGATTTGTGCTAGTTGTGGATCATGAAAAAAATTTTCAAAGATTATTATGACTAGAGATATTTTATACGTTTTGAAATTTTCGGAAAGTTCGAAAGTTCGATTTTCATAATTGTCTACTTTGATTTCGATAATTGTCTTTTTCGACTTCGATTTTCGATAATTGTCTACTTTCGATTTTCGATAATTGTCTACTTTCGCTTTCGTATTTCGATAATGTCTACTTCGACTTCGATTTCGATAATTGTCTACTTTGACTGTTTCGTAATTGTCTACTTTCGATTTTGATAATATTTCTACTTTCGATTTCGATATTGTCTACTTTCGACTTTCGATTTTCGATAATTGTCTACTTTCGACTTTCGATTTTCGATAATTGTCTACTTTCGACTTTCGATTTTCGATAATTGTCTACTTTCGATTTTTGATAATTATCTACTTTCGATTTTCGATAATTGTCTACTTTCGACTTTCGATTTTTGATAATTGTCTACTTTCGATTTTCATCAATAATTGTCTACTTTCGTTTTCGATAATTGTCTACTTTCGACTTTCGATTTTCGATAATTGTCACTGTCTACTTCGATTTTCAATAATTGTCTACTTTTGATTTTCGATAATTGTCTACTTTCGACTTTCGATTTTCGATAATTGTCTACTTTCAATTTTTCGATAATTGTCTACTTTCAACTTTCGATTTTCGATAGTTGTCTACTTTCGATTTTCAATAATTGTCTACTTTTGATTTTCGATAATTGTCTACTTTCGATTTTCGTAATTGTTACTTTTCGATTTCGATAATTATCTACTTCGTTTTCGATAATTGTCTACTTTCGACTTTCGATTTTCGATAATTGTCTACTTTCGATTTTCGATAATTATCTACTTTCATTTCTTCCATATTGTCTACTTTCGACTTTCGATTTTTCGATAATGTCTACTTTCTTTGATTTTCGATAATTACTACTTTCGATTTTCGATAATTGTCTACTTTCGAATACTTGTCTTACATTCGATAATTGTCTACTTTCGATTTCGATTTTCAAATCTTGTTACTTTCGATTCTATTTCATTTTCGATAATTGTCTACTTTCGACTTTCAATTTCGATAATTGTCTACTTTCTAATTGTCTACTTTCGCTTTCGATTTTTCGATATGTCTATTTCGATTTTCAATAATTGTTACTTTTGATTTTCGATAATTGTCTATAACTTTCGACTTTCGATTTCGATAATGTCTACTTTCGATTTCGATAATTATCTATTTTCGATTTTTGATAATGTCTACTTTCAATAATTGTCTACTTTCGATAATTGTCTACTTTCGACTTTCGATTTTCGATAATTATCTACTTTCAATCTACTTGACAATTTCGGGTTCCGTGAAATTTGCGAGTTCCGAAAGTTTCGTCAGGACTTTTGAAACCCTCAGATTTGATTCGAAACTGGGTTCTAATTGAACCCACATTCTCTATATTATGACTAGTCAAAAACAGTATTACTTTAAGAGGGGAATGTCTAGATACGGAACATTCTTAAATACAAAGACTGGAAGAATTCCGCATATGAGGTTTTATTAATATAGTAGCTACTAATCATTTGGAATAAAGAAAATATCAAGTTATTGTATGTAGCTGCTCATACACTAGAACTTACCTACGTTCCCACAACAATCAATTGCAATTCTGGAGGAACTGCCTGAACCCTCTTTTTTTGCAGCCATCATGCGATCACAAAATAAATGGGCCGAGCAGGTCCGTTGCGATAACGTCGGAAGGTAAGAAACTGCCGGCACTCAAGATATAGATTAGAGGTTTGACTATAGGTCAGAGGGGAGTGGAGTGGGAGGGGAGAGTGGAGTTTTTTTTACAGTATAATTGGCCCATAATTATAACAAGATGTAAATAAAGGATTCAAAATAAATATCGGAGACAATTGAACATGGGCACTTAAACATTTGTTTTATAGTCAATTCATTTAACTGGAAGTGTCAGCTTCCATCACAGGGACACAGGGACATTAATGGAATCCTCTTGATATTCATGGAATTCATTTTTTGCCGTTACTTTTACAATTTCCTGACTCCCTCTGCCATTGTGTGACAGATACAGATTTTAAAATATCTCAGAACATATAAGATTTTCACCAGATAGAAAGATTTTATTTTCCAACAGAAAACCTCAAATGTGTTGTGTTTTGTTTCTATTGGTATAAGAAGGAGTATAAAGTAATCTGGGGCATATTCGGCATATGGAGAAGTAACAACCTCAAACTATTGGCCTGAAGGCTGTAGAGTTTAAGCATAACAAAGAGCTGACATATATGTATTCCTATGGGATTTAAGACTGTTCTTTACACTTTTGCTGAGAGCATTAAGCTTGACAAGCTTGGGAAAGCAGCAGTGAGGTCAGTTTTTTCTGATAAAGCTTCACTTTCTCTACTCTTCTGACCAGAATAATCTATTTTAGACATTTGGACGAGATAAAATCAGCACTAAATAAGAAATGACTGGATGGGGCTAATATATTTCATATGTGAAAAAACTAAGTGATTCATCATTGTTCTTTATAACTGAGTTACAAGTAATGTTGCTTGATATGGTTGCCAAGCTAATTAAGATGAATTCGTTTATTACATCATCATTTGTTGAACTACCAACACATTCAATTTACAATAAGATATTATATCGTGTTCTATGGGACAAAAGGCTGTCCAGTGAATTTACTGTATAGATGTATAATACTGGTGTAGTTTGTGTGTGTATTGTTATATACACAGTATACATATAGCCTGTTTATGGGGAGGTGCTGGGCTATTTTCCGGAGTTGAATTGAGACAGCCAATTTAATATCAGTTAGCGTGACTTTAACTCCATCTTAGCGCTGGCCGCAAGGGTATTGCAACAGACACAACAATAATGGCAGGAGACGCAGGCAGACCATAGCTTACAATTCAAAGTGAAATTTAGTGCTGCTTCAACAGGGGTCACAACATGTTTCGAACGTTCAAGCGTTCTTTCTCAAGTGTATGATTACAATACTCCCAGTGAACAATTAAGTCTCCAGTTAACCCCACCCCTCAGTCCCAATAGGTGCTTCAATAAAGTGCTTGAGATGAACATATCACATTGTCGATGCCTCAGAGGAAAATGCAAGTCCAAGATCACGATATCTCACTCAGATCCCACCTGTAAATAAAAGTGCCTTATAACCATCCATATAAAGTGCTAATATATATATTGCAACAGACACCTGTGCATCTGCCGCTTGCACGGTTGATAGCTGGCACCCGCGGTTCCCGGGCACAAACGCGATATAGAATTGCATACAGGTGATTAACCCAGAGTGAAAATGCCTTGAGGTAAATCTCTCCCATAGTCTTTTTTCAGGCAGGCATCAAAAGCAACGCTGGGAGTCCTCCACTTCAGCTTTGGATCTAGTCAAACAAATGTCCCATTAATGTGGCTTGCTGAGATTTTGTTGATTTTGATTGGTTAGTTTGATAATGGATGCAGAGAGTAGTTGTTAATGGGGGCTTCACTCATTATGGACTAAAGTGCTAAGTGGGGGCCCACAGGGTTCTGTGTTGGGGCCGCTTCTATTTTAATCTGTTTATTATGATTTGGAAGTGGGTATTGTCAGCAAGGTTTCTGTGTTTGCTGACGACACAAAACTTTGTCGACCATTAAAAACTTCAGAGGATGTGCAATCGTTGCAGGGGGATCTAGATAGATTGTCACATTGGGCTGCTAAGTGGCAGATGAGATTCAATGTTGATAAATGTAAGGTGATGCATTTTGACTTAAAAATACTTGTGCACTTATACTATAATGGCTCTGTGTTAAGTGAATCCCTGTTGGAAAGAATCTTGGAGTTTTGGAGGATACAAAACTTAAAGAAGGCAAGCAGTGCCAACGGCAACAGCGAGAGCCAGCATGGTATTGTCTTGTTAAAGAGAGGTATGGATTCAAGGGAAGAAAATGTTATTCTCCCTCTTTACAAAGCATTGGCAAGGCCTCATTTGGAAATATGCAGTGCAATTTGGAATCCTGTGTACAAAAAGGACATCTTTAAAAAAATGGAAAGCATTCAGAGAAGGGCAACTAAATTAAAGGGGATTGTGGGAGCTTGAATATGAAGAGAGACTGGAAAAGTTACAATTATGTACGCTGGAGAAAAGGCGCTTGCGTGGGGATATGATTACTGTGTTAAATACATAAACGGGCCATACAATAAACTATCTGGGGCATTGTTCACCAATAGAACATGTCAGAGGACACGAGGACATCCCTAAAGACTTGAAGAAAAAGGTTTAGGCTTCAAGTTCGGAAAGGGTTTTTCACTGTGAGAAGTAAATCTATGGAACTGTCTTCCAGTGGACGTTGTTATGGCAGGTTCATTGGTCAGTTTTAAAAAAAAGCTGGATGAGTTTCTGCAAACAAGTAATGTTGCAAGTTACTGGTATTGATTCATAAAGTAAGTTGATCCAGGGAAATTTCTGATTGCCACTTGGAGTCAGGAAGGAATTTTTTCGCCTTCATAAATTTAGTGTTTTTTTTGCCTTCCTCTCTGGAATCAACAGTTAGGCAGGAAATGAGGATATTGCTAGATGGGTTGAACTGGGTGGACATATGTCTTTATTCAACCACAAATACTATACTATACTAAGATCAACAAACATATTATTACACATATCCAGGGAGAGGTAATAAAATTTATTCAGGGTTATTCAATAAGTTCTTATTGTTAAAAATGGTGCTAATTTTGCCCCAACCAACAGATGTTAGCTTTCAAATGTTAAATAAGATCTGATTGGTTGGGCAAATTTAGCACCATTTTAAACGTTAAGAACTTCTATTGAATCTCCCTGATTATCTTTAAAAATGGCACTAATTTCCCCCCCACCGATCAGATCTTATTTACCATTTGAAAGCTCACATCTGATTGGCTGGGGCAAAATTAGCACTATTTTTAATGACACAGAACTTTATTAGATCTCCCAATCATGTCAATACAGTCAAGCAATAATAATAATAATAACAATAATAATACTTGAAAGGGAAATTTTAAGTATAACTTTTAATTTGCCTTAAAAGGACGCATTTTGGAAGGAATGTGTGTGTTTGTGCTGCAGAATTTTAAAACTTAATAATGGCAATAATGGCAATGATGAGAACATTTTTTTCTTACACTTCAAATATGGCTGGTCACATGAATGAATGGGTAGCTCAGTCGGTGGTGTGTGTCGGGGGGAAAAAACAAACTTTTTTGATGATTGGTCAAAGTTATTTTTTTTTAACTTTAGTTACCTTTTAAGTATGCCACAGAAATGGAGAGGTAAGTCAGTTAGGTGTGTGTACCTGTGTCAGGTTGGGGGGTTAAAAAACTATTTTTTTTTGATGATTGGCCAAAGTTAGGTTTTTTTTTTAGACTTACTTTAGTTAGTTACCTTTTAAGTATGGCTGCCACAGAAATGGGAGGTAGGTCAGTAGTGTGTGTGCACTGTGTCAGGTTGGGGGTTAAAAAATACAAACTTTGTTGATGATTGGTCAAAATTTGTGTTTTGTCTTTAGTTATCCTTTAAAAATGGTGTTGCAACAGTAATTGAGGGGTAGGTCAGTTGGTGTGTGCACCTGTGTCAGGTTGGGGTTAAAGAAACAAACTTTTTCATTGATTAGTCAAAATTTGTTTTTGACTATAGTTGCCCTTTAAGTATGGCTGCCACAGAATGGAAGGTAGTGTCAGTAGGTGTGTGTACCTGGGTCTGGTTGAGGGGGTATGTATTTTTGTGTTTACAACCATAAAACTTTTACTGAGGATATTTCAAATTTGTTATTTTTTTTTACTTATTTACCCTTTAAGTATGGCTGCCAAGGAATCGATGGGTAGGTCAGTATGTGTGGTACCCGTGTGAGGTTGGAGGTATGTGTTTTTGCATGTGTGACCATATAACTACTTTTATTGAGGATATATCAAAATTAGTTTTTTTTACTTTATTTACCCTTAGTATGGCTGCCACAGGAATAGAAAGGTAGGTCAGTAGGTGTGGGTACCCGTGTGAGGTTGGGGTATGTGTTTTTACATGTATGACCATATAACTAACTTTTATTGATGATTGATTAAAATTTGTTTTTGACTATTTACCCTTTAAATATGGCTTCCAAGGGAATGGAAAGGTCAGTAGTAGAGATGTCCGAACTTCTCAAAATCCGGTCCGCTCGGGGATTCGTGAATTTTCGGAAAAATTTCGAAATTCGAAAATCCGTGAGCGGACCCATTACAATGAAAAATATCTTTTTTCATTGTAATTTTCGAAAATCCATATTTTATTAATCGACCGAATTTTCCTTTTGTTTAATACACTAGGAAGAAAAGTGCAGACATTCCTTCTGCTGACCCTCCCCCCAAACACAAAGAAAGACCTTCTTACATGTCCTACATTAAGAAAGTGAAAAGAGCAATAACTGCTAGCTAGCACTACGAAGCATACTAAGCCACAACAGGAGCAGCCATGTTTGACTTGTGATCTCTGTACTTTAAGTTAAAATAGCAGGTAGAAGAAGTGTCCCCCACCTCCTGGAAATGATAGCTTGTTGGTAGCGATACCCAAACACTTTGGGGTTAGTTCAACTGGAGGGTTTGCAAAGCTGAATTTTGAATGTCGAAAACGTGGAAAACCATAAAACTTTAACATTCAAACATTGTTTGGTGGTCCATATTTTACCAGTTCTGCAACAACAAAATCTGACGCCAAACACAAGGGCAAACTAAGGTAAAACCCTTTTGGGGCATTTAACATACACAACTATATAATATGATAATTTATAAAAACATAAAGATGTTTTTTTTTAAGACTGTTAAACTCTCCAAAGTCTTAAAAAAAATGAATTGAACAATTATTATTTTTAATACATTTTTCACCCCCCAAAAATAAATGATAATAAATAATCAGCATGGCATAAAGGAATCAGTATAATAAATTAAATTTAATGAGTTTTAGAAATATCCAACAGCTGCTGTGCACGTAAACAATATTAGAAGCTGATTCATTTAAAGTCAAGTCTTTTTTTTTAATTTTTTTAAAGAATCTCAGTGGGTAAAACAATGTACAGAAATTTTATAAGTTTAGAAGATGATTGGGAAGGAACATTTTAAATAGGAGAGCTGTATTGGATAAGTTACAAGTCCACTCAGTTTCACACATTTTAATCATTTGAATCCAGGGTAGTCATACTAAAAAGCCCCATTGTCAAATCCAACTGAGCAACAAGAAGAAAAATAAATTGCTTCCTGATCTCAAAGTGATAATGAGTATTTTTTTTTTACCCCTGAATGAATACATGAATAACTCCACTAACTAAAAACTCATCTAGAAAGTTTTGAAATTTACCACAGAATAAACTGAACAACTTTTCTCTCTTTTTCCATTTCTTCCATCTATCAAAATCATGACCTTTGTCAAGAGAGCAAAATGCCCCAGTTCAACTTGGCCTAAAGGTTTGCCATACCTGTACCAACAATATCAGCCAATAATATCACAACAAAAAATGCTTGCCGTGATATAAATAATGTCAATGCTGGAAACCACAGAAATTGATCATAGGTCGATAACACATATCAGATTGTAAGCTTCTACGGGGCAGGGACCTCATTATCTCTTGTTGCAAAGCCCTAGTACTTCTATTTATATAATTGATATATTTATGTACTGAACTATCTATGTATTATCCCCCTTGTATGACTTTATTGTATTTTATACTGTGCAGCGCTGTGTCCCCAATAACATACATACATATACATATTATACATACATATCAGCAGATAATATAATGCTCCATGTCCACTTTAAGGCACAAAAAAAGGAACAGAACAGTGTTCCAAAATTTGTGGGTGAATAAGGTAAATACAAATTTTAGTGCTGTAAGTGGACATGATGTCCTTTAAAGGACATGTCCGACAAAAAAAAACCTTTTCATATAAATGCAGCACCCCCGAAACCCCCAGTTTTGCATTATACAGAAATACTAAAGATGTCCCGGAAGCGTACTTCCTAACCCTGTTGTCTCGCTGCTCTCCTCCTCTTCTATGCGGCTGGCAGCCACTCTACTTCCTAATTGGGTCGGTCAGTTAAGCGATGTGACGTCATGGCCAATTACCTAGCAGCCACTAGGAAGTAGATGTCGCTGTTAGCCCAGAGCCTCTCAGTTTCTTGTTTATGCTCGAAACAAGCAGCTTGATACAGGCCTGCCCCTGCTCCAGCTGGGTGGCGCCCAGGCGGTGGAGGGCGGGGTTAGCTAAGTCACTTCTGGTTATTGTTGGTGCTGACATTCTTCCCATATCCCTTTTGGTTAACGCTATGGGGAGAGTGTCAAAAAACAATTTGACACTAAAGCCTGGCTGCAGGTAAAGATAGGTTAAAGGGAGTACAATACCTCAAATATAATTTTTCTCTTATCTATACCGTATATTAGCATTTTAAAATTAAAACCAACAGCTAGTTCACCATCACAAATAATAAATAAACTCTTTTGCCACTTTCTCTGTGTTGCCCTTGTTATCTATTGAAAAACACAAATATTTTGTTTGTAATTGTGGCTTAGAAAGAAGCTCTGAACAGAAAATGGCAAAAAAAAATGCAGCCGTAGAACAAGAAATATAACAAAAGCTTCACTAATTACCACACATCATTTAATATAAAGAATCAAAAAGGACTGGACCAAACACTGCAAACTGATTCACTGTATCACATTGGTATCGGTATTGCAAAAACCACTGGCTGTTACTATTTCAGCTGTTTTTATATATTATTTTATATTTATATTCAGCTGTTCTCTTGTATATACTGTATTTACTTACTCTGTTAAACCAAAATCACAAAAATCTGGGAGCAAAAAATCGAAAAGAATAAAACAAAGGAAAAAATAGGAATGGTAGTCTTACTGAACATGCTCTGGGACCTGGGAAATGGTCTGGGGAACATTTAAATACATCCAGAACTAAAATAACTTCCTTCACATGCACGACTACTTCCGACGAGCCTCCCTTTCAACAGTGAATTTAATTAAAAAGTCCATATTTTGAGGGTTCCCTAATTTGGTAAACTTCCGATATGCAAAATTGAGGGTCTTAGGGGGTTGGTATGTGGTTGGATTATTTTAGGTCATGTGACTGAATTGTTTGCACAAATTAGTAAATTCCAAAAATCCAATTTGAAAAGGAAAATCCATGATTGTTTCCATAAATTCAGTAAGTCCGAAAATTGATCCTAAATTTGGAAATCCTCAGCCATTCTGCAAGTTTGAAAATCCAAACCGAGTTCAGGTTCGAGTTCCCCTCCATCTCTAATAAAGATGTATAATGGGACTGCAAATTTAGGTAGAACATTTTCCTTATCTAACAGGCTCCTATGATGCAGTAAGCACCGCGATTTTAAGCTGTTCATACACTGCAAAATTAGCTCCCAACGATTTGGTCCAATCATCTTGTGCTTGCAACGTTGAAAAGTACATGGGCCAGGACAGGGGACATCACAGGAACATCAAGAGGTAACAACCCTGGTTCATTATTTAAATATTAGATTCTCCAGTGCAGTGTCTATTAAGGAGAGTCAGCCTATCTTAACTTATAGGGTTGACCACTGGGCAATGGGCATGATTGTCAAGGTTTAATGTCATCAGAGCCTCTGGTGTCATATATACCTATATATATCTTATATCATTATTTAAGATGTTGTTTCATGTATTTGTACCCTATATTGATTGAAAAACTATCAATAGCAAACTCTAAAATCACCACCCACTGCAATGCAATGCATCAGTGAGTTATAAGGACTTATAGCGACGTTCTGCAGTCAAGCCACTAAATTCTGTCCAATCACATGACATATTTAGTACCCTACCCCAAACAAACCAAACTGTGCAGAGTGACTCTGCTTCCTCTAATATACAACCCTAATCAGTCATTGGCGTCTGCCTTGTGAATTTTGAAGCATTCGGTTTTTAGTTCAATCAATATGATTATGTTTTGCATTTTTTGCACATCTTTTTACATTTTTTACATTTTATTACATTCCCTTTATTTATTGACACTCTCGCCTCTGATATAAGTAAACAAATGCCCAACTTTATTTCCTTATGCCTTTTTACCTTTTTATTAGGTTCAGTAGTTTGGATTTATTGGCACAATACTCAAGGGCACTTATTTACACGTGCACTTGTTTTATAACCTTTCAACAGCACCGACCATCTATTTTCTGTGTCCTTGCATGAGAAGACAAGATTTCCAATCTATATTCTGTAAAGCTTGGTACAGTTATTTTTTTATTTTTTTTTGTTGCCTTCCTGAAATTTAAGGTTTAGTGGTTCCTAAAATATTGTTTATTAAAATCTAACCTCAGATTATACCAGAGGCTTTCAAGATGTCTGCCATACAAGACATTAGGTAAACTGTAAGACATTTAAAAACTGTACCCAATGTCTTAATCATCTGGAATGGTATTGAGAAGGAAATGAGAAAAATGTGTAGATTTGTAGACATCTTATTTAGACAGGTTTATTGGTTATTATCCATTAATATTCTTAAATGAAACAATATGTAGAATATAATTGGATGTGTATATTAGCTAAATAAATGCCCACCGCTGGGACAGAGCATTACCAGCTGCATCATAAGCCCCAAACCCTGAACATCTTATCATTTTTAAAGCTAGCCACAAGCCTTGAATTTTTTTCCTCTCCCCTAAGGAGTACATAGGTATAGGAAAGTTCAGAGAATGGTATCAGGTTTGTAAGCCAAGCCCCCCATTCACGGCATTAATATTTTGAGTGATTGACCGAAACACTCAAATATCAATAGCGTTTTTCTGATCAACACTCAATCAATATTGATTGGCTTATCGGAAAAAACTAATTGGGTCAGATGGAAAATTTTTTACATCTTCATAATGAATTCAGCAGAAGATCGAATTGCACAAGGGAAAATTTCCAATAGTTTGGGACGATCGGAAATCTGATTGAAAAACCCTCGCTAGTTAAGCTAGCTAACTAGCTTTTAAAAAGATGCATTTTTGTGGAATGGGGCTTTTTACACACGCTTTCTTGTGCCTGTCACAGACTTAACAGACAGGACAGACAGGAAGTGTAATCTTACAAACCTTAAGATCCGTCCAGAGAAGCTAGGAGTTCACCCTAGGCTTGTTATCTCTTTATAATACACTTGTCTATAGGCACTTGTAGGAGACAACAGTTACCTTTTAATTAAAAGACTTCATTCTGAAGAGGATTGTTAGCAAGAAGAACAATGGCCAATTTTAACTACAAAAAGTATTTTTCTGAAAAATTTAAGACACTTTTATGTACGCATCTCCTGCAAATGTCAGAAGCCCTCATTTAATTGGATTAAAAAAAAACAACCCTTTAAACTCAGAGAAATTATTAAATGTTAACTGTATATCTATATTTCTAGGTGATTTTCGTTAAGGAGAATTTGAAGGTGTTGAATTTAACCACAGAGATCGTATTTCTCATTCAGGCACGAGGTTGGAGAGGTAAAATAAATCTTCAGAAGCATGGATAATAATTACATTCAGAAATTTATTTGATTCCACATGGTTGTTTTAGATATGCTTTAATATATTTATTGTAATTACTTTTTTTTACTGTTCTCTGTTGTTATTTCACTTTTTTCCAACATAATCTAAATTAAGTTTTTTTTAAAGTTTTATTTCTCTGTGCTTTGGACAAACTTTTATTCCTCGTCATTTCATACATAGAGATGGACACAAAACCGAACTTAAACCCGAGTTCGAGCCGAACTTAACAAGTTCGAACGGACTCAGACTTTTGAACTATCCCAGACCTGGATTTTTCGAACTTTTGAACTTTTCAGACTTACGATAATTAACGAACATTCTGGCGCGGTTTTGAGAATTATCAAATTTTGTAAAAAAATCATAATCCACATGTCCAAAATTAACCAATGGCAGCTAATTTGAGCATTGCCAGCCCCTGGCTGGTAACCCTCAATTACATCAACTAAGGATAAAGGGCTCGGTAACCCTCAAATCCGATCCGAGAGTCAGTAACCCCGATCGCACAATTCGAGGGCTTGTAACCCTCAAATACGATCGAGAGTCAGTAAACCCTCGGTTGCACGATTTGAGAGTTCTGTAACCCTCAAATCTCTATTCATTTGTGAGATAATAATAATTGTAGCTCGAAAGTAGCGCACGTGAGAATAAAATCGATTTTTGGAAAGTTTTAGATATTGGTACGTCCCCCAGACTATTTCCCAGGTCCCGGAGGCATTTACTTAAGTTATCATTGTTGTTTTTAATTGTATTTCAGACAAGCTTTTCGAACTATTTGACTCCCATTGACTAATGTGTCCATTTTCAACAACGTTCAAACTTTTATTGAATTTCGAAAGTTCGAAAACAAATGAACTTATGAAGTTCGTCATCTCTATTCATGCATTGATGCCTGGAGGAGCTGGCTACCTGAATATGGGTTAGGTTCAGGTATAATTAAAAAGCATATGGGACACATTTAGTAACCTGCAGGTTAGTGTAAAAGTGTGACCTTGGGTACTACGGTGGTTTGTATAGGCGATCATACAATTATGATCACTATCGCAAATATAATTGTACAGCGCTGATCATAAAGATCCGTCTGTTAAACGCAATCTCCCATAACCGTGCTTTTAACAGAATGTATTTTCACATTTTTTTACAAAAATTCACCATAATTCACCCTGGTTGTTAAGGTCTAGTAAACACGGCATGATCAACTGAAATGTTGCATTTCGGTACCGCATGTTTCCTAAGTTCAATTCCAGCCTCTAATGCAGAGTGAATGAACAGACTATTAGCGCTCCATTTACATTCAGGATTGGGGTCGTTAAGTCGGGCATCATTCGTTGGTCAGACCTCCAACGTGCCCTGACTGATAGCTACACACATCAGATTATGGCCGCAAGGACGTCAATCGCACATTGGTTATGGACGTGTGGTACAGAGCTTTTAAAGGCATGTCCACCCCCAAACTATAATCCCCCCAACTACTGGCCCCACCATGTAGTGTAGTTTAATCTTACCTCACATCCCAACTCCATCTGGTTCTCCTTGTCCCCCCCCAAAGTTCCAAAAAACTGCCCACAGGAGGCTAGCAGGTCCATATAGGACACTGCCTGCTACCTGGCCTCCCGGAGATTCCTGCCATGCGTGCTGCAGCCCTTCTCCCCCCTCCCTCCCCCTCCCTCTCCCTCCCTTCTACTATCCCTCCCCCCTAGCGAAACACCCCTAAAATTCTGCTGAATTCTCGAATCCGCGAGTAAAATGTCTATTATACCAATACGCGAGTAAATATCGAATATCGAATATGTCAGTAAAATGTCTATTATACCAATACGCGAGTAAATATCGAGTATCGAATCCGCAAGTAAAATGTCTATTATACCTATATGCGAGTAAATATAGAATTCTCGAATCCGCGAGTAAAATGTCTATTATACCAATACGCGAGTAAATATCGAATATCGAATCCGCAAGTAAAATGTCTATTATACCTATATGCGAGTAAATATAGAATTCTTGAATCCGCGAGTAAAATGTCTATTATACCAATACGCAAGTAAATATTGAATTATCAAATCCGCGAGTAAAATGTCTATTATACCATTCGAACTTTTCAAACTATTTGACTCCCTTTGACTTTAATGGGTCCAATTTCAAACTTTCGAACTTTCCATATAGTTCGACAGTTCGAAAACAGACCGAACTTTTTAAAGTTCAGCCATCTCTACTATCAAGTGCACCAAACGCTTCTAAAACCAGTTAGGGGTTTGAAATATATTTTCACACAAATTCAGTTGCTCTGACTGTGTTGAATTAGAAACCATTATGAAATATCCTGTTCAAATTCGTTTTGGAGCTGAAACAAGGTCAGAGTAAAGTCAGACAAATGCGTGGGTCATAGATCAGGAAAGTTAGGGCAGAAAACAATGGTCAAAAGTTCATGTAGAGTCTGACAACAGAAACATAAAACATTTACACACTCTAGGTTGGACACTACTTTTCTCAGGGTCAATTTTTCACTCCAAAGGAAGTGAATTTTTCACTTCAAGAAGGCAAAATGGGTATCAGGTATGGACATCAGACAATGGGTTTGCATCCCTATAATTAATACCGCTCCGTATTTAAGTAAGAAGAGCAGAGAAAAGTAAGTAGAAGGAGCTTCAGGGGCCACATGGAGGTAAATATAACAATCTTGTGGGGAAGGTAAGTATAGATTGGCGGTAGTTGTGGATCATGAAAAAATTTTTCAAAGATTATTATGACTAGAGATATTTTACAGTTTTTGAAATTTTCGGAAAGTTCGAAATTCGAGTTGTAAATTGTCTACTTTTGATTTCGATAATTGTCTACTTTCGACTTTCGATTTTCGATAATTGTCTACTTTCGATTTTCGATAATGTCTACTTTCGACTTCGATTTCGTAATTGTATACTTCGACTTCGATTTTCGATAATTGTCTACTTTCGACTTTCATTTTCGATAATTTTCTACTTTCGATTTTGATAATTATCTACTTTCGATTTTCGATAATTGTCTACTTTCGACTTTCGATTTTCGATAATTGTCTACTTTCGACTTTCGATTTTCGATAATTGTCTACTTTCGACTTTCGATTTTCGATAATTGTCTACTTTCGATTTTTGATAATTATCTACTTTGATTTTCGATAATTGTTACTTTCGACTTTCGATTTTTGATAATTGTCACTTTCGATTTTCAATAATTGTCTACTTTCGATTTTCGATAAGTCTACTTTCGACTTCGATTTTCGATAATTGTCTACTTCGATTTTCATAATAGTCTACTTTGATTTTGTGTAATTGTCTACTTTCGACTTTCGATTTTCGATAAATGTTACTTTCGAATTTTTCGATAATTGTCTACTTTACTTCGATTTTCGCGATAGTTGTCTACTTTCGATTTTTGTCGATAATGGTATACTTTGATTTTCGATAATTGTTGACTTTCGATTTTCGATAATTGTCTACTTTCGATTTTCGATAATTGTCTACTTTCGATTTTCGATAATTGTCTACTTTCGACTTTCGATTTTCGATAATTGTCTACTTTCGATTTTCGATAATTATCTACTTTCGATTTTCCATAATTGTCTACTTTCGACTTTCGATTTTCGATAATTGTCTACTTTCGATTTTCGATAATTATCTATTTTCGATTTTTGATAATTGTCTACTTTCAATAATTGTCTACTTTCGATAATTGTCTACTTTCGACTTTCGATTTTCGATAATTATCTACTTTCAATCTACTTGACAATTTCGGGTTCCGTGAAATTTGCGAGTTCCGAAAGTTTCGTCAGGACTTTGAAACCCTCAGATTTGATTCGAAACTGGGTTCTAATTGAACCCACATTACATCTCTAATTATGACTAGTCAAAACAAGTATTACTTTAAGAGGGGAATGTCTAGATACGGAACATTCTTAATAACAAAGACTGGAAGAATTCCGCATATGAGGTTTTATTTAATATAGTAGCTACTAATCATTTGGAATAGAAGAAATATCAAGTTATTGTATGTAGCTGCTCATACACTAGAACTTACCTACGTTCCCACAACAATCAATGCAATTCTGGAGGAACTGCCTGAACCCTTCTTTTTTTGCAGCCATCATGCGATCACAAAATAAATGGGCCGAGCAGGTCCGTTGCGATAACGTCGGAAGGTAAGAAAACTGCCGGCACTCAAGATATAGATTAGAGGTTTGACTATAGGTCAGAGGGGAGTGGAGTGGAGGGGGAGAGTGGAGTGTTTTTTACAGTATAATTGGCCCATAATTTATAACAAGATGTAAATAAAGGATTCAAAATAAATATCGGAGACAATTGAACATGGGACACTTAAACATTTTGTTTTATAGTCAATTCATTTAACTGGAATGTGTCAGCTTCCATCACAGGGACACAGGGACATTAATGGAATCCTCTTGATATTCAATGGAATTCATTTTTTGCCGTTACTTTTACAATTTCCTTGACTCCCTCTGCCATTGTGTGACAGATACAGATTTTAAAATATCTCAGAACATATAAGAATTTTCACCGATAGAAAGATTTTATTTTCCAACAGAAAACCTCAAATGTGTTGTGTTTGTTTCTATTGGTATAAAGAAGGAGATAAAGTAATCTGGGGCATATTCGGCATATGGAGAAGTAACAACCTCAAGACTATGGCCTGAAGGCTGGTAGAGTTAAGCATAACAAGAGCTGACATATATGTATTCCTATGGGATTTAAGACTGTTCTTTACACTTTCTGAGAGCATTAAGCTTGACAAGCTTTGGGAAAGCAGCAGTGAGGTCAGTTTTCTGATAAAGCTTCACTTTCTACTCTTCTGACCAGAATAATCTATTTTAGACATTTGGACGAGATAAAATCAGCACTAAATAAGAAATGACTGGATGGGGCTAGATGATATGTCATATGTGAAAAAACTAATAGTGATTCATTGTTCTTTATAACTGAGTTACAAGTAATGTTGCTTGATATGGTTGCCAAGCTAATTAAGATGAATTCGTTTATTACATCATTTGTTGAACTACCAACACATTCAATTTACAATAAAGATATTATATCGTGTTCTATGGGACAAAAGGCTGTCCAGTGAATTTACTGTCTAGGATGTATAATACTGGTGTAGTTTGTGTGTGTATTGTTATATACACAGTATACATATAGCCTTGTTTATGGGGAGGTGCTGGGCTATTTTCCGGAGTTGAAGTTGAGACAGCCAATTTAATATCAGTTAGCGTGACTTTAACTCCATCTTAGCGCTGGCCGCAAGGGTATTGCAACAGACACAACAATAATGGCAGGGAGACGCAGGCAGACCATAGCTTACAATTCAAAGTGAAATTTAGTGCTGCTTCAACAGGGTCACAACATGTTTCGAACGTTCAAGCGTTCTTTCTCAAGTGTATGATTACAATACTCCCAGTGAACAATTAAGTCTCCAGTTAACCCCACCCCTCAGTCCCAATAGGTGCTTCAATTAAAGTGCTTGAGATGAACATATCACATTGTCGATGCCTCAGAGGAAAATGCAAGTCCAAGATCACGATACGTCTCACTCAGATCCCACCTGTAAATAAAGTGCCTTATAACCATCCATATATAAAGTGCTAATATATATATTGCAACAGACACCTGTGCATCTGCCGCTTGCACGGTTGATAGCTGGCACCCGCGGTTCCCGGGCACAAACGCGATATAGAATTGCATACAGGTGATTAACCCAGAGTGAAAATGCCTTGAGGTAAATCTCTCCCATAGTCTTTTTTCAGGCAGGCATCAAAAGCAACGCTGGGAGTCCTCCACTTCAGCTTTGGATCTAGTCAAATCAAATGTCCCATTAATGTGGGCATGCTGAGATTTTGTTGATTTTGATTGGTTAGTTAATGAATAGGATGCAGAGAGTAGTTGTTAATGGGGCTTCATCATTATGGACTAAAGTGCTAAGTGGGGTGCCACAGGGTTCTGTGTTGGGGCCGCTTCTATTTAATCTGTTTATTAATGATTTGGAAGTGGGTATTGTCAGCAAGGTTTCTGTGTTTGCTGACGACACAAAACTTTGTCGACCATTAAAAACTTCAGAGGATGTGCAATCGTTGCAGGGGGATCTAGATAGATTGTCACATTGGGCTGCTAAGTGGCAGATGAGATTCAATGTTGATAAATGTAAGGTGATGCATTTTGGACTTAAAAATACTTGTGCTACTTATACTATAAATGGCTCTGTGTTAAGTGAATCCCTGTTGGAAAGGAATCTTGGAGTTTTGGAGGATAACAAACTTAAAGAAGGCAAGCAGTGCCAAGCGGCAACAGCGAGAGCCAGCATGGTATTGTCTTGTATAAAGAGAGGTATGGATTCAAGGGAAGAAAATGTTATTCTCCCTCTTTACAAAGCATTGGCAAGGCCTCATTTGGAATATGCAGTGCAATTTTGGAATCCTGTGTACAAAAAGGACATCTTTAAAAAATGGAAAGCATTCAGAGAAGGGCAACTAAATTAATAAGGGGATTGTGGGAGCTGAATATGAAGAGAGACTGGAAAAGTTACAATTATGTCGAGGGAGAAAGGCGCTTGGTGGGGATATGATTACTGTGTATAATACATTAACGGGCCATACAAAAAACTATCTGGGGCATTGTTCACCAATAGAACATGTCAGAGGACACGAGGACATCCCTAAAGACTTGAAGAAAAAAGGTTTAGGCTTCAAGTTCGGAAAGGGTTTTTCACTGTGAGAACGGTAAACGTATGGAACTGTCTTCAGTGGACGTTGTTTGGCAGGTTCATTGGTCAGTTTTAAAAAAAAGCTGGATGAGTTTCTGCAAACAAGTAATGTTGCAAGTTACTGGTATTGATTCATAAAGTAGAGTTGATCCAGGGAAATTTCTGATGCCACTTGGAGTCAGGAAGGATTTTTTTCGCCTTCATAAATTTAGTGTTTTTTTTGCCTTCCTCTGGATCAACAGTTAGGCAGGAAATGAGGATATTGCTAGATGGGTTGAACGGGTGGACATATGTCTTTATTCAACACACAAATACTATACTATACTAAGATCAACAAACATATTATACAAATATCCAGGGAGAGGTAATAAAATTTATTCAGGGTTTTTCAATAAGTTCTTATGTTAAAAATGGTGCTAATTTTGCCCCAACCAATCAGATGTTAGCTTTCAAATGTTAAATAAGATCTGATTGGTTGGGGCAAATTTAGCACCATTTTAAACGTTAAGAACTTCTATTGAATCTCCCTGATTATCTTTAAAAATGGCACTAATTTCCCCCCCACCGATCAGATCTTATTTACCATTTGAAAGCTCACATCTGATTGGCTGGGGCAAAATTAGCACTATTTTTAATGACAAGAACTTTTATTAGATCTCCCTAATCATGTCAATACAGTCAAGCAATAATAATAATAATAACAATAATAATAACTTGAAAGGGAAATTTTAAGTATAAACTTTTAATTTGCCTTAAAAGGACGCATTTTGGAAGGGAATGTGTGTGTTTGTGCTGCAGATTTTAAAACTTAATAATGGCAATAATGGCAATGATGAGAACATTTTTTTCTTACACTTCAAATATGGCTGTCACATGAATGAATGGGTAGCTCAGTCGGTGTGTGTGTCGGGGGGAAAAAAACAAACTTTTTTGATGATTGGTCAAAGTTAGTTTTTTTTAACTTTAGTTACCTTTTAAGTATGCCACAGAAATGGAGAGGTAAGTCAGTAGGTGTGTGTACCTGTGTCAGGTTGGGGGGGTTAAAAAACTATTTTTTTTTTGATGATTGGCCAAAGTTAGGTTTTTTTTTTATACTTTAGTTAGTTACCTTTTAAGTATGGCTGCCACAGAAATGGAGGGGTAGGTCAGTAGGTGTGTGCACTGTGTCAGGTTGGGGGTTAAAAAATACAAACTTTGTTGATGATTGGTCAAAATTTGTGTTTTTGTCTTTAGTTATCCTTTAAAAATGGTTGCAACAGTAATTGAGGGGTAGGTCAGTTGGTGTGTGCACCTGTGTCAGGTTGGGGTTTAAAGAAACAAACTTTTTCATTGATTAGTCAAAATTTGTTTTTGACTATAGTTGCCCTTTAAGTATGGCTGCCACAGAAATGGAAGGGTAGGTCAGTAGGTGTGTGTACCTGGGTCTGGTTGAGGGGGTATGTATTTTTGTGTTTACAACCATAAAACTTTTACTGAGGATATTTCAAATTTGTATTTTTTTTTACTTTATTTACCCTTTAAGTATGGCTGCCACAGGAATCGATGGGTAGGTCAGTATGTGTGGGTACCCGTGTGAGGTTGGAGGTATGTGTTTTTGCATGTGTGACCATATAACTAACTTTTATTGAGGATATATCAAAATTAGTTTTTTTTACTTTATTTACCCTTTAAGTATGGCTGCCACAGGAATAGAAAGGTAGGTCAGTAGGTGTGGGTACCCGTGTGAGGTTGGGGGTATGTGTTTTTACATGTATGACCATATAACTAACTTTTATTGATGATTGATTAAAATTTGTTTTTTGACTATAGTTACCCTTTAAATATGGCTTCCAAGGGAATGGAAAGGTCAGTAGTAGAGATGTCCGAACTTCTCAAAATCCGGTCCGCTCGGGGATTCGTGAATTTTCGGAAAAATTTCGAAAATTCGAAAATCCGTGAGCGGACCCATTACAATGAAAAATATCTTTTTTTCATTGTAATTTTCGAAAATCCATATTTTATATAATCGACCGAATTTTCCTTTTGTTTAATACACTAGGAGCAGAAAGTGCAGACATTCCTTCTGCTGACCCTCCCCCCCAACACAAAGAAAGACCTTCTTACATGTCCTACATTAGAGAACGTGAAAGAGCTAAGCTACTAGCCATGATAGCTACTAGCCACAACAGGAGCAGCCATGTTTGACTTGTGATATCTGTACTTGTAAGTTAAAATAGCAGGTAGAAGAAGTGTCCCCCACCTCCCTGGAAATGATAGCTTGTTGGTAGCGATACCCAAACACTTTGGGGTTAGTTCAACTGGAGGGTTTGCAAAGCTGAATTTTGAATGTCGAAAACGTGGAAACCATAAAACTTTAACATTCAAACATTGTTTGGTGGTCCATATTTTACCAGTTCTGCAACAACAAAATTCTGACGCCAAACACAAGGGGCAAACTAAGGTAAACCCTTTTGGGGGCATTTAACATACAAACATATATAAATATGATAATTTATAAAAACATAAAGATGTTTTTTTTTAAGACTGTTTAAACTCTCCAAAGTCTTAAAAAAAATGAATTGAACAATTATTATTTTTAAATACATTTTTCACCCCCAAAAAATAAATGAATAAATAAATAATCAGCATGGCATAAAGGAATCAGTATAATAAATTAAATTTAATGAGTTTTAGAAAATATCCAACAGCTGCTGTGCACGTAAACAATATTAGAAGCTGATTCATTTAAAGTCAAGTCTTTTTTTTAATTTTTTTTAAAGAATCTCAGTGGGTAACAAATGTACAGAAATTTTTATAAAGTTTAGAAGATGATTGGGAAGGAACATTTATAATAGGAGAGCTGTATTGGATAAGTTACAAGTCCACTCAGTTTCACACATTTTAATCATTTGAATCCAGGGGTAGTCATACTAAAAAGCCCCATTGATTTCAAATCCAACTGAGCAACAAGAAGAAAAATAAATTGCTTCCTGATCTCAAAGTGATAATGAGATTTTTTTTTTTACCCCTGAATGAATAACATGAATAACTTCCACTAACTAAAAACTCATCTAGAAAGTTTTGAAATTTACCAACAGAATAAACTGAACAACTTTTCTCATACTTTTCTCCATTTCTTCATCTAAAATCATGACCTTGTGTCAAGAGAGCAAAATGCCCCAGTTCAACTTGGCCTAAAGGTTGCCATACCTGTACCAACAATATCAGCCAATAATATCACAACAAAAAATGCTTGCCGTGATATAATAAATGTCAATGCTGGAAACCACAGAAATTGATCATAGGTCGATAACACATATCAGATTGTAAGCTCTACGGGGCAGGGACCTCATTATCTCTTGTTGCAAAGCCCTAGTACTTCTATTTATATAATTGATATATTTATGTACTGAACTATCTATGTATTTATCCCCCTTGTATGACTTTATTGTATTTTATACTGTGCAGCGCTGTGTCCCCAAATAAACATACATACATATACATATATATACATACATATCAGCAGATAATAATGCTCCATGTCCACTTTAAGGCACAAAAAAAGGAAGCAGCAAGTGTTCCAAATTTGTGGGGGTGAATAAGGTAAATACAAATTTTAGTGCTGTAAGTGGACATGATGTCCTTTAAAGGACATGTCCAGACAAAAAAAAACCTTTTCATATAAATGCAGAGCACCCCCGAAACCCCCAGTTTTGCATTATACAGAAATACTAAAGATGTCCCTGAAGCGACTTACCTAACCCTGTGTCTCGCTGCTCCTCCTCTTCTATGCGGCTGGCAGCCACTCTACTTCCTAATTGGGTCGGTCAGTTAAAGCGATGTGACGTCATGGCCAATTACCTAGCAGCCACGACTAGGAAGTAGATCGGCTGTTAGCCCAGAGCCTCTCAGTTTCTGTTTATGCTCGAAACAAGCTTGATACAGGCCTGCCCCTGCTCCAGCTGGGTGGCGCCCAGGCGGTGAGGGGCGGGGTTAGCTAAGTCACTTCTGGGTTATTGTTGGTGCTGACATTCTTCCCATTATCCCTTTTGGTTAACGTCTATGGGGAGAGTGTCAAAAAACAATTTGACACTAAAGCCTGGCTGCAGGTAAAGATAGGTTAAAGGGGATGTACAATACCTCAAATATAATTTTTCTCTTATCTATACCGTATATTAGCATTTTAAAAATTAAAACCAAAGCTAGTTCACCATCACATAAATAATAAATAAAGCTCTTTTGCCACTTTCTCTGTGTTGCCCTTGTTATCTATTGAAAAACACAAAATATTTTGTTTGTAATTGTGGCTTAGAAAGAAGCTCTGAACAGAAAATGGCAAAAAAAAATGCAGCCGGAGAACAAGAAATATAACAAAAGCTTCACTAATTACCACACATCATTTAATATAAAGAATCAAAAAGGACTGGACCAAACACTGCAAACTGATTCACTGTATCACATTGGTATCGGTATTGCAAAAACCCTGGGCTGTTACTATTTCAGCTGTTTTATATATTATATTTATATTTATATTTCAGCTGTTCTCTTGTATATACTGTATTTACTCTGTTAAACCAAAATCCAAAAATCTGGGAGCAAAAAATCTGAAAAGAATAAAACAAAGGAAAAAATAGGAATGGTAGCTTACTGAACATGGCTCTGGGACCTGGGAAATGGTCTGGGGAACATTTAAATACATCCAGAACTAAAATAACTTCCTTCACATGCACGCTACTTCCGAGCCTCCCCTTTCAACAGTGAATAATTAATTAAAAAGTCCATATTTTGAGGGTTCCCTAATTTGGTAAACTTCCGATATGCAAAATTGAGGGTCTTAGGGGGTTGGTATGTGGTTGGATTATTTTAGGTCATGTGACTGAATTGTTTGCACAAATTAGATAAATTCCAAAAATCCAATTTTGAAAAGGAAAATCCATGATTGTTTCCATAAATTCAGTAAGTCCGAAAATTGTATCCTAAATTTGGAAATCCTCAGCCATTCTGCAAGTTTGAAAAATCCAAAACCGAGTTCAGGTTCGAGTTCCCCTCCATCTCTAATAAAGATGTATAATGGGAGCTGCAAATTTAGGTAGAACATTTTCCTTATCTAACAGGCTCCTATGATGCAGTAAGCACCGCGATTTCTTAAGCTGTTCATACACTGCAAAATTAGCTCCCAACGATTTGGTCCAATCATCTTGTGCTTGGCAATCGATTGAAAAGTACATGGGCCAGGACAGGGGACATCACAGGAACATCAAGAGGTAAAACCACTGGTTCATTATTTAAATATTAGATTCTCCAGTGCAGTGTCTATTAAGGAGAGTCAGCCTATCTTAACTTATAGGGTTGACCACTGGGCAATGGGCATGATTGTCAAGGTTTAATGTCATCAGAGCCTGCTGGTGTCATATATACCTATATATATCTTATATCAATTATTTAAGATGTTGTTTCATGTATTTGTACCCTATATTGATTGAGAAAACTATCAATAGCAAACTCTAAAATCACCACCCACTGCAATGCAATGCATCAGTGAGTTATAAGGACTTATAGCGACGTTCTGCAGTCAAGCCACTAAATTCTGTCCAATCACATGACATATTTAGTACCCTACCCAAACAAACGCAAAACTGTGCAGAGCTCTGCTTCCTCTTAATATACGAACCCTAATCAGTCATTGGCGTCTGCCTTGTGAATTTTTGAAGCATTTCGGTTTTTAGTTCAATCAATATGATTATGTTTTGCATTTTTATTGCACTCTTTTTACATTTTATTACATTCCTCTTTTATTTATTTGACACTCTCGCCTCTGATATAAGTAAACAAATGCCCAACTTTATTTCCTTATTGCCTTTTTACCTTTTTATTAGGTTCAGTAGTTTGGATTTATTTGGCACAATACTCAAGGGCACTTATTTACACGTGCACTTGTTTTATAACCTTTCAAGCACCGACCATCTATTTTCTGTGTCCTTGCATGAGAAGACAAGATTTCCAATCTATATTCTGTAAAGCTTGGTACAGTTATTTTTTTATTTTTTTTTGTGCCTTCCTGAAATTTAAAGGTTTAGTGGTTCCTATAAAATATTGTTTATTAAAATCTAACCTCAGATTATACCAGAGGCTTTCAAGATGTCTGCCATACAAGACATTAGGTAAACTTGTAAGACATTTAAAAACTGTACCAATGTCTTAATCATCTGGAATGGTATTGAGAAGGAAATGAGAAAAATGTGTAGATTTGTAGACATCTTATTTAGACAGGTTTATTGGTTATTATCCATTAATATTCTTAAATGAAAACAATATGTAGAATATAATTGGATGTGTAATATAGCTAAATAAATGCCCACCGCTGGGACAGAGCATTACCAGCTGCATCATAAGCCCCAAACCCTGAACATCTTATCATTTTTAAAGCTAGCCACAAGCCTGAATATTTTTTTCCTCTCTCCCTAAGGAGTACATAGGTATAGGAAAGTTCAGAGAATGGTATCAGGTTTGTAAAGCCCCCCATTCACGGCATTAATATTTTGAGTGATTGACCGAAACACTCAAAATATCAATAGCGTTTTTCTGATCAACCACTCAATAATATTGATTGGCTTATCGGAAAAACTAAGATTGGGTCAGATGGAAAATTTTTACATCTTCATAATGAATTCAGCAGAAGATCGAATGCACAAGGTGAAGAATTTCCAATAGTTTTGGACGATCGGAAATCTGATTGAAAAACCCTCTGCTAGTTAAGCTAGCTTAACTAGCTTTTAAAAAGATGCATTTTTGTGGAATGGGGCTTTTTACACAGCTTATCTTGTGCCTGTCACAGACTTAACAGACAGGACAGACAAGGAAGTGTAATCTTACAAACCTTAAGATCCGATCCAGAGAAGCTAGAGAGTTCACCCTAGGCTTGTTATCTCTTTATAATACACTTGTCTATAGGCACTTGTATGGAGACAACAGTTACCTTTTTAATTAAAAGTACTTCATTCTGAAGAGGATTGTTAGCAAAGAAGAACAATGGCACAATTTTAACTACAAAAAGTATTTTTCTGAAAAATTTAAGACACTTTTATGTACGCATCTCCTGCAAATGTCAGAAGCCTCATTTTAATTGGATTAAAAAAATAAACAACCCTTTAAACTCAGAGAAATTATTAAATGTTAACTGTATATCTAATATTTCTAGGTGATTTTCGTTAAGGAGAATTTGAAGGTGTTGAATTTAACCACAGAGATCGTATTTCTTTCATTCAGGCACGAGGTGAGAGGTAAAATCTTCAGAAGCATGGATAATAATTACATTCAGAAATTATTATTTGATTCCACATGGTTGTTTTAGATATTGCTTTAATATATTTATTGTAATTACTTTTTTTTACTGTTCTCTGTTGTTATTTCACTTTTTTCCAACATAATCTAAATTAAAGTTTTTTTTTAAAGTTTTATTTCTCTGTGCTTTGGACAAACTTTTATTCCTTCTGTCATTTCATACATAGAGATGGACACAAAACCGAACTTAAACCCGAGTTCGAGCCGAACTTAACAAGTTCGAACGGACTCAGACTTTTTGAACTATCCCAGACCTGGATTTTTCGAACTTTTGAACTTTTCAGACTTACGATAATTAACGAACATTCTGCGCGGTTTTGAGAATTATCAAATTTGTAAAAAAATCATAATGCCTACATGTCCAAAATTAACCAATGGCAGCTAATTTGAGCATTGCCAGCCCCCTGGCTGGTAACCCTCAATTACACGGATAAAGGGCTCGGTAACCCTCAAATCCAGATCCGAGAGTTCAGTAACCCTCGATCGCACAATTCGAGGGCTTGGTAACCCTCAAATACAGATCCGAGAGTTCAGTAACCCTCGGTTGCACGATTTGAGAGTTCTGTAACCCTCAAATCTTCTATTCATTTGTGAGATAATAATAATTGTAGCTCGAAAGTAGCGCACGTGAGAATAAAATCGATTTTTGGAAAGTTTTAGATATTGGTACGTGTCCCCCAGACTATTTCCCAGGTCCCGGAGACATTTACATTAAGTTATCATTGTTGTTTTAATTGTATTTCAGACAAGCTTTTCGAACTATTTGACTCCCATTGACTAATGTGTCCATTTTCAAACGTTCAAACTTTTATTGAATTTCGAAAGTTCGAAAACAAAATGAACTTAATGAAGTTCGTCCATCTCTATTCATGCATTGATGCCTGGAGGAGCATGGCTACCTGAATATGGGTTAGGTTCAGGTATAATTAAACAGCATATGGGACACATTTAGTAACCTGCAGGTTAGTGTAAAAGTGTGACCTTGGGTACTACGGTGGTATTGTATAGGCGATCATACAATTATGATCACTATCGCAAATATAATTGTACAGCCGTGATCATAAAGATACCGTCTGTTAAACGCAATCTCCCAATACCGTGCTTTTAACAGAATGTATTTTCACATTTATTTTACAAAAATTCACCATAATTCACCTGGTTGTGTAAGGTCTAGTACACACGGCATGATCAACTGAAATGTTGCATTTCGGTACGCATGTTTCCTAAGTTCAATTCCAGCCTCTAATGCAGAGTGAATGAACAGACTATTAGCGCTCCATTTACTTAAGGATTGGGGTCGTTAAGTCGGGCATCATTCGTTGGTCAGACCTCCAACGTGCCCTGACTGAATAGCTACACACATCAGATTATTGGCCGCAAAGGACGTCAATCGCACATTTGGTTATTGGACGTGTGTACAGAGCTTTTAAAGGGCATGTCCTTGTTCCAAAATACGGTGTCAGTGGTGTTATTAAAAGAAGAAGGTTAAATTGGTTAAAGGGGTCAAATGACAAGAAGACAGATAAGGAGGTGAGTTGGGGTAAAAGGGTGTGGGGCCATCTTCCTATCCTAGCCAAGGAATTCCAAGGTCCTGTAACCAATGGGATCATGGCTGGCAGGGAAGGGGTCCCTACAGTAGAGGTGGATTTAAATGTAAATAAGTAGCTCCAATAGGTGGGTGCAACAATGTTGCAAGTGATTAGGGGCTGAGCGTAGTGGGTGAGGTTATATAAAGGAGGAAACGGGGACAGGGGAGCTCAGAGTAGTGAAGAAAGAAGAGAACGGGATCCCCGCCCACCCTCCCTAGGGTATATGGCTTATGGCGTTTGTCACAGCAAGGAATGGGTGGGTCCTTCGGAAGCTGACTGGAGTGCTGGGTGGTAGAGTTAGCCCACGGGGTGGCAACTCTGGAGGATAAAAAGTGCCAGAAATCATCTCGCACTAGTTTGGTGCAGCAGCGTTCAAGCTCATCGAGTCGGTGTACCTACGGCTGGTGAGCAGGAGTTTAAGGCAACGGTGGCTTCCGGGGGATCCCTACAAATTATTACATCATTATGTTTTTGGTTATTAAGGAGTGTACAATATGTTATGTGGATAATGTTATTATTGTATCTGTTAAAATAAAAGCTGTGACCCCTTTTGTTCCAAAATACGGTGTCAGTGGTGTTATTAAAAGAAGAAGGTTAGATTGGTTAAAGGGGTCAAATGACAAGGAGACAGATAAGGAGGTGAGTTGGGGTAAAAGGGTGTGGGGCCCTCTTCCTATCCTAGCCATGCCTGTGAGTTCTGTGCACTCTCCTGCTTGAGCCTCAAACAGTAATGCCTGTGAGTTCCATGCACTCTCCTGCTTGAGACTCAAACAGTAATGCCCGTGAGTTCCGTGCACTCTCCTGCTTGAGCCTCAAACAGTAATGCCTGTGAGTTCCGTGCACTCTCCTGCTTGAGCCTCAAACAGAAATGCCTGTGAGTTCTGTGCACTCTCCTGCTTGAGCCCCAAACAGTAATGGCTGTGAGTTCCGTGCACGTGCGTGTCTCAGTCCATAAGTAAACCATGTTTGTTATACATGTATTTACCCCGCCCACACAACAGTAAACCAATCCCCACTTGATAGCCCTGTAATATTTATCAGTCACTGCTAAAGTCAGTCCAGTCCAGGCACGGACAGTCAGGATTACAGAGTAAGCGGGCTAAAGTGCATATACAAGTGCTGCAGGTTCAGGTACAAATGCATGGAGGTAGTGGGTGGGGGAGCACCCCACATTGTTGGGGATAAAAGACTAAGGGGGAGATGCAATATATTTCGCTATTGCAACCTACGTGCACTCGTTTCCGCAATGTATTAACCACTTTGCGACCGTTAATACATTGTGAAAACGCTAGAAACGCTAGCAGTAAGTTGCAACATTTTGAGCGTATTTTAAAGACACCATTGAAGAGGCGTTAATTGTTGTGCAAAAAACTAGCGCAAAAAACGGTGCAAAATTGATTGCATCGCTAACACATTAGTACATGGGTGAGCATGATTTTAGCACTTATTTTCTTGTTAGCACAGGATATTGCATCTCCCCGTAACTTTGTTACGGGGAGAAAAGAACACTTATACCAACAGGGATGGGGAAAAGCAAGACAGAAGAAAGAACATGGTCATCCCATATGTAGTAGCGGTTTCCGAGAAATGAAGAAAAATTTTCAAAAAACACCCCCTGCTTTAAACCAAACAACACACTGAGGCAGCAATTGGTACACCTGAAAGACCCAAAATCATAACACAAGAAAAGTACATGTAATATTACTAATGGCTTGGACAGTGATTGTTGAAATACATCTTTTTTTTTTCTAGAAGCAGGACCAGCCTCTCCAGGCCTTCCACCCTCTCCAGGCCCTCCACCCTCTCCAGGCCCTCCAACCTCTCCAGCCCCTCCAGGCCCTCCACCCTCTCCAGCCCCTCCAGCCTCTCCAGTCTCTCTAGAGGCCATGATTCAAAATTGTAAGCATTGTGTCTGTGTATAAAGAAATAGTGACTTCCTGTTTGCAGGACCCCTAATAGAGATTGTTATGGTCTTGCCCTTGACCCATTCCCTGTGTTGATTCAGTTGCTCAGTAGAGATCTGAGCATGTGTGACCCATCCAACAGCCAATCAGTAGAAATCACTGTTACCATAACTAGGTATGCATAATATAAACTAAGAATTTTAGAAATAATGATATTTTATACTGAGCTTTCCTTTTAATGACATACCGCAACATTATAGCATTGCAGTACCATGTATGTGTAAGTAGTTATCAGGTGCAAAATTGCATCACCTGCATGGTGCTTTAGGAAATGTTCTCGAACATCTTCAACAAAATTCTCAATATCTTCCTCCACAGAATTCGAGAGCATGCAACGGGAGATGTGCCACCTGGGCCGCCGCCTGACCAGACTGGAGAGGAGGGAATCCTGTTCCCGTAACCCCCAAAAATATATTTTTTTTTTGTTTTTTTGTTGTTGTAAATAGTTAAAAAACAAAAAAAACCCCAGTTATCTATCTCATAAAACTTTTTGATAACAAAAGAATGTTTTTGGGCTTTATTTTTCGATATAACAGATTTTTCAGATAGATTCATAATCAATTTTTATTTGAAAAATTACAATACACATATCTATTTAGCTAGCTCTATGTCTGGTAATTATATAGTGGATAATGTACCCTCTACTGTAAATTATAAGGATATTAGAATTCACCGAGGAGTTCCGTGACCATATAAAAGCACGAGGCCGGAGGCCGAGTGTCTTTTATACAGGACACGGAACTCCGAGGTGCCTTCTAATATCCATATGAATTTACAGTAGGGGATACATTATCCATTATAACCCACCCCTCCCCCATTTATAAACAAACTCATGGTTATTGTGCAGTCCACAGGCTGCTGTATAAGTTCACAGGCTAAAAAACACACACACACACACACACACACACACCTACCTTCTTTCCTCTCCTGCCTCGTGTCAGTGTGTTGTTTCTGCACAGTCATTAGGGGGTCAGCTAACCCCTTCTCCTCCTGGCCTTAATCCTGGGGTCCTTGCGAAGGCATTGCAGCATGAAAGAGCCCATGCGCCGCAAACTGCCTGCCACAGAGGACCCCATGTCCTCGATGTCACTGAGGACAATAGTGTCGGGCTCAACCTCTCCCCAACCACAAATGACATGTGGTACTTGGGAGGGTTGAGATGTCCCCCTAGAAGAATGCCCCATTTCCCCTTGGTCCAGGTCACCTAAATCCCCCTCCTAATCATTGGACGGCTGCTCTGCACCGTGATGTTCAGGCTCGGAAAGCATCACGGTGTCGGCATCCTCCTCCTCCAGCAGCTGCTGCTCGACAGCGAGTGCCCTGTCAAGTATGCCGCGCAGAGTGAGCTCAAGGAGGAACACCAGTGGGATGGTATCCACAATGGTGGCAACATTGCAGCTTACCATCCTGGTGGCCTCCTCAAATGGCGCGAGCACACGGCTGGCATCGCTAATCAGCAGCCACTGCCTGGGTAACAGCAAACCCAGGTCCCCAGAGCCTGATCTTGCCACGTACTCGTACAAGTAGTCTATGATGGCTCGCCTCTGCTGGAGCAGCCTCAGCAGCATCATAAGACTAGAGTTCCAGCGGGTGGGGGTGTCACAAATCAGGCGGTTCTGCGGCAGACCATTCTGCTGCTGAAACTCGGCCAGTGTATGACCACCTGAAGTGACTGGACAACCTCCTAGCCATCCTCAGTACCTCCTGGAGACCAGGGTACTCGGTGAGGAACCGCTGGACGACCAGGTTGAGAACGTGTGCCAGGCAAGGAACATGTGTGACTCTGCCCATGCGAAGGGCAGAGAGGATGTTGGTGGCATTGTCACACACGACCTTGCCTATTGAGAGGTGGTGTGGGGTCAGCCACCTCTCAACCTGCCCTTGCAGTGCTGCCAGCAACTCTGCCCCGGTGTGGCTCCTATCACCGAGGCACACAAGCTGCAACACTGCATGGCACCGTCTTGCCTGGCACGAAGCATAGGCTCTGGTGGGGCATGGAGCTGTCCGAGAAGAGGGCTCACCGGATGAGGGGGGGTGGTGACTGGCGTATCACCAATGCGTGGTGGTAACACCATCTCCCCACTTGCGCTCCGTGCCGCGTCCCTGCTGGCTAGCAGAGTGACCCATTGGGCGGTAAATGACACATACTGCCCCTGGCCGTGCTTGCTGGACCACGCGTCCATAGTTATGGGGACACACTTGCCCACACTGTGGTCCAGCGAAGCAGATATATTGCCCTGCAGATGGTCGTGCAGGGCTGGTAATGCCTTCTGGGCAAAGTACCTATGGCCAGGGACCTGCCACTGTGGTGTGCCAATGGCCACAAACTCCCTGAACGCTGCACTGTCTACCAGGATGAAAGGTGCAGCTGCACCGCCAGGAGTTTGATAAGCCAGCAGTGAGACGCTGGGTTGGGGTGATGGGGGACAGTTTCTGCCTCCGCTCCAACAACTGGAAGAAGACCTGCTTTAGCTACGCGACAGCAGCGATCAGGGTGTCAAGAGGCCTCTTAACACCGCATGCGGGGCCAAAGGCTGCCCTCCTCCCTAACTTCCACCGATGAAGAGCTGATGGGGCCAGAGGGGGAGGAGGAACTGTGGCTACCTGGGAACCAGGTAGGGAATGTTTGGGTGCCTGCACGTTCCCTGTCCTCTGGTCCCACTGGGCAAAGTGGTGCAATATCATATGTCTCCTCATAGAGGAGGTGCACAAATGTGATGTGGTCTTCCCACGGCTAACACGTTGCAGGCGCAACTTGC